>JACCID010000019.1:2110256-2813675 GCA_018906775.1 Sycophila sp. Sp_5 | reverse complement strand
TTTTATGGAAGTTCGTATAACGTTCGAGTAGTTAAATATTCATTATTAGCGAATTTTCTATCTCTCAAGGCTGCACAGCTGGACGGAGATACAGTTTTGCAATTTGCGAATTCACAAAGAGTTTGAAATATATTTTCTGTTTTAAGAGAGAAAAATATCATTGCAAATTTACTCGCTGAAATGAATATTTAAAGGCCGAAGGATTAGATTTACTTGAAAAAAATAATCTCTTATAAAAAATTCTGTCTACTTTCGCGTTGAAGACAAGGATTACGTTAACTTTCAAAAAATATGACTTTGACATTCCTAGTATTCTTTAATGCAGATTAAAGGATACAGCCATCTATTACATTTAATTTTATGCTTTGAAAATAAATTTAAAGTATCATCAAATATTATTCCTTAATCCAAGTTTTAAAAAATCAATATATAAAATCTCATCCCTTCTATCATCAAAGCAACCCTACATAACGTTATCTAAAAATTAATTCTTAATTTATTCTCTAAAAAAATCAATAAATAAAAATTCAGGAACGAATCGCGTCCCCGCTATCCCCAAAGAAACCTTACTAACTTTATATCAAAATTAATTTTTTCTCTGTACATCAGTATACAAAGACTCAGAAACGAACTTTATCCGGGCCCAAAGTTAATTAAATCTTCATAAAATGATGAACCGTACCCCACTACCCCCAAAGCAGAAATGTCAGCACAATTATTTATTAATAAATATATTTAAATATATTTTCTCTCTAAATTTGAAAATGTAAAATTCACTTGGAAAATGTGAATAGTGACGTATTTTATGTGAAAAATCGTTCACATATTTAACTAGTGAACGGCTTTTCACTTATTAAATGTCACTATTCACATTTCCAAGTGAATTTCACATTATCAGATTTACATGGTAAAATATATTTAATAATATACCACAATAAGTTTCACGAGATGAATGAAAAAAATCCCGCAACTTCCGATGCGCGTCCGTGCCGGCAGTACCGAGCGTCGCGCGCGTACACCTCTTTGTCGACTTTTCGTCGACGTCATCGCGCCGGCCGGACAAATCGGCCTCGCCGCGGCCAAAATAATGATCTTAATCCCGGCGATCGGGCCGATTATACACCGGCCAACGAGAGTTTCTGGAAAGAGCCGCTGTATGCGATTGCGCAATCGCCACGAGGAGGGGGGGGGGCATTACGTAAATCAGGCGTCGCGTATGACACTCGGTGAGGAGGCGGCGAGCGCATCCTCGTACGGGCGCACATCGAGGTGTATCCCTTGCGCCGATCGACGATCCCTCGCTCGCCAATTTACACTGGCGCCGTTGGGCGCGATGGGACTGGGGCGTTTCTCAAGCTCCCCGGCGGAGTCTTGCTCGTGGGAGCTTCCGCCTGCGGGGGATTGATTTCGAAGCCGGATTTCAACGCGATGCGAGGCTTCGTTGATTTTAGAGATAAGGCGAGGCGTGAGCTGGGAATTGGCGGAGTTCGAGTGCGGACACAAGGGGGATCGATTTGAAATTTCGCTACGCTGTTTATGAATTTTTACGAATTTCAGTGTTACGAAGCTTTTTAAATTTATCAATTTTTATTAATTTTCATTGAATTTTTCTTGAATTTTTTTCGGAATAATGTTGGTAGTTTTCTTTACTAAATAACTGTGGCGAATTTCGATGGGATACAAGATTCCGGTGATATAAGGCGAAGTGCATTAAGGAATTGCGGAGCTCTTGTGGCTTATTCGATGGGGAGATCGAAAATGTTGTTTTATTTAAAAAATGTTACCCGCAATTTTATAGGTTTCTCTTTACATTAATTTTTTTTTGGAAAATCACAAATTTCAAAGAAAAATTTGACAAAGTTTTATATATTATTTTCCACAGTTATATTAAAGTCACGCAGTCTTCGAAACAAAAAATATTGGTTCATAATTTATCTGCAGTTCTATATAAACTTTAAAAACTGTATAAAATTATAAAAATTTTGTTAAGACAAATTTCAACAATCAATCTATGATATCATTCAGTTTTATCCTTTTTAATTGATGGGGATTGATCTTGAAAAAAAAATTACGAAGTTAGAATTTTAATCATACTGTTTATTAACATAAGAATACAGATTTGGTAATGAAAGAAATTTTTTTATAAAGTCTTCTCTATTCAGAAGTGATGGTTGATGAATGAATTATAAAGTGAGCAAAAAAAACCCAAGAGAAATAAATAGTTAAATTCCAATGTAGACCTCACAATGGTGATTGAGTATACAAAGTGAGATATAAAATACAAACACTACGTTTAGTGCAATTTGTTTTTTCAAGTCGAGAGAACGAAGGCGGCACCTCGTTTGAAGTAAATCAGAGCTGTCACATGCAGCCTCGTGTCAATTAAGAATGCGTAGATAATATTTATCGAAAAATTTTGGGTTCGAAAAAAAATACTTTTTGACGTCAGTGAGACTTCTAAAAATAAAAGTACAATCGCAGTATCTTTCTCGAATATCGCGATGCAGCTCCGCAAGAATGTTTTTTTTTTCTCGTCGCACTCGCAGATATGAGCCCTGTCTGCGAACGCCGCCTCGTAATTTTCACGACAATGGAATCTTATCTTCTACTACTAACGTAAGGAGAACTTCGGGAGAGAAAATCGGATAGATGGAGGAGTTTAGAAAAACTTCAGTGTAGAGCAAGTAAATTAAATTAAATTTAAAAAGAATTTGTTCTTCTGTTTATTCTAATATTTCTACTTTTTTATTTAACAAGTTTGCAACATCTTGCCTTTTTAGTATACCTTTATTTTCTTTCGATTCCGATATGTGCTTCCGTACAGTAATACTTGTCGATATCCCATTTAAGTACAATAAATTTCCTATTTTATTTTTTCTTGCATTCCAACTGTTTAAAGGAGCTCTATTCGCTACTAATTTTTAAGAAGTTAATTTAAAGTACAAACAATTATTGTATGTCACAAATTTGAGTGTTTCAGAATATTTTGCATGATTAGTTTTCGCTTATATAGAATTCATTTTGTATTTACATTTTATTATGGATGTGCTTATAATTAATGAGCCCGTTTAATAATTAATAAATTAACATATTTATATTAAAATACAAAGTCTACGTGGAAAAAAGTTTTAGTAAAAATTAATAAACCTATTTTGTAACGCAGGGACAGACTCGACAAATAAAATATTTTACTAGAAAGTATATAGTAAAATTTAGTATACAATAGTTCAGAAAAATTTACTAGTAAATCTAGTAAATTTTTTTATTTCTCAAATCTGTTCCTGCGTTACAAATTAGTATAGTAATTTTAGTATAGAACTTTTCTCTTGGTGTAGAATACACATCAAGAGAATACACGAATACCCAAATAGCCTCGATCATTTTCCAGCGCAGTAACCGTAAAAACAGCAATAATTCCGGATCCTTCCAGTCAATAACACGCCGAATCCACAATCCGACGTACAATAGTCATTACATTCGAGGCCCACCCGCAAGCTCCTCTCGCTCCTCCAAAGTAAGCTCAATCAGCCGCGAGGCCGTAAATCGCGCACTGCAGTGGGCTTTTGACGCTCGTAAATTCGTCAACACGAGGTAGCCTCACGAAAAATAAACGTCCTGCCGTCAAATTACCCTCCTACCGACGAATTCGACCCGACATCCGAGCAAGCCGTCCTGATCCTCGAGGGGTCCTTGTCGCCGTTCGCCTCGTAATTTATTACGGCGAGAGTCGCGTGTCGAAACGCGACAAGCTCTGGATCCTGCGACAGTCTCCAGACTGAGCGCCTCGTATATATACGGTACCTAAGCACCTGAAGTCGGGGGTAGAACATTAGCGCTCTGCGGAGCCGCTGCTTTCTTGCTTCTTTTGCCGGCTACATGCGGCCTCGTTGGCAATGAGCCGAGGTTTTACGCCCGGTGGTTCTTCATCGTTCTCGGGCAGAGTTTTACTCCCCGTTTTTGGGGCAAATTTTAACGAGGCTTTAATTTTACTGGGGAAACTTCTGTGGTATACTGGCAAATTATATTACATATACACTTGAGGAATAGAAAAATCGTACACTAAAAAAAAATTTGTTAATTTTAAGGAAATGACTTACTTCAATAGTATACTTATTAAATATTTCTTTGAATCAAGTAATAATTTCATTAAAACTAAATTAATTTATTTGTTTCTAAATAAATTTAGTAGCTTCAAAAAAAATAATTTTTTGACTCAATAAAATATTTAATAAGTACTATTGAAGTAAATCATTTCATTAAATTTAATAAGTTTTTTTTCAGTGTAGTAAAAAATTAGAATTAATTTTGTAAGATAATTATTCAAATTTTCTTTTAAATTTATTTATTCGTTTATGTAACATTAAACGGGCTTAAAAGCTCTCTATGTTTTCCTTTTTCTATGGTAATAATTAAAGGTAAACTGCGCTGCCATTAAATCCACTAAATTCTACTTGAAAATTTAATTACGTTACATTGCCATGCTCTTCGTAACTTCCGTCTAAAAATAAACAAAAAAAATGACAAGTCATTCTTTTTTCACAACAACTGTTTCGATCATTACAAAGCACGGGCTTGATAGTACTCACGGCCAGCCCAGTTCGTCAGTCACGTTGGCTGAAATAAAAAAATGTTTTTACTTCGAAATGATAGAGATGTGTGCTGCGTACGCTGATCCAACAATATTTCACCCGAATCCCAGCGCGCCTGCGAGTGTCACGCAATCAGAAGAGTGCCTCGGGGCTGTTAACGAAAATTCGTAATTGCAGTCGAGTTTAAAGGGAAAAAATATGTTTTTTCGGCTTTTTGAGCGCAGGTTCGTTGCACCCCCCTGGCGTGATCGCAGCGCGCCCATTTTACTCGACGGTATATAGAGTGTATTAAAAAAAAAATTGTTTAGAAGTTATCATCGAAACGAAAAAAGCGCATTTCGTGCAAACAAAAAGATTTTGATTCTCTGTTAAAAAAAAATGAAAAAACGAAAATAAACTACGAAGTTCGATCGCTCGTTTTGTAGATACCAAACTGTACCATGAATTAGAAAATAATTTGTTTTCCTAATAAAAACTCACAGCTACTGAAAGCGCTTGCCTGCAAAATTAATAGTAAAGCACGATGAACTCTTTAAATTTTCAAGCTCGCAAGCTCCGGCCAAATAACATGCCCAACGTGATTTCTATCCGAGACAATCTAATCTCGAATTGAACAGTCCCCTGCGATTTCTAGAGTCCAGCCAAGGAGATAAGAATATACAATCGGCTCGATCCACCGAGCGAATTCGAATCGAAAGCTCGCAACGCCAGACAAAGGCAAATCGTCGAGGATCCTTCCTTCGGGGCGGAACAACAATGGTCCTTCATCTCCTTCGCCGCTGTTTGTGCAACTCCCGAACGAGTCATCCTATTGACTTCAGCTTATCCGGACGCTCATCTAATTATCGCTGCCACAGATTCTATATGGGCGACAAACAAATATACTTTAGGGCAGAGGATATGGGCGTGTCTCTAAGCTGAGAACGATGCACTCGACCGTATTTGGTTTAAGTTCCTGGCAGAGGACGCGTATCTTTTACATCTTTTTTTTTATGAGGGTCGGCTTTTCATACTCTTTTTATGTGATGAATAATTTTTTTATAAGCATTTTAAAATGCTAATGGTTGTTTATGTAATATTGGTGCATTGATTGTAAAGTAAATGCTTATTTTAAATTAGTAGACTTTGGTGTTAACTCAGTAATTCTAATTACTTCGGAAAATATTTATAATATTAGCAAAAAAAGTAACGTACAATTACTATTTATAACGTACAAAAGATATTGTACAAATTATGAGATTTTTTTTTAAATATAGAACAAATACAGATGACTGCACAATACCTATTTTGTTTAAGTAATACTAGATTACAGTTTTTAAGAATCGTAAAAACAGCACTCAATTTATTTTTAAATTTCTATTTATTTTTATCCACATTATATAATGGACACTGAAATGTATTAAACATTATATCAAATTATATCTATTCAAGATACTCTATCGAGTTTCAGATACTACTACACACATCCTCTGCTGAAAATCGTTCGATCGTTTTCTTCAATTCACACTTTTTTGGGTAGTTAATTACTTGTCAATATTCTTTAAACAATTAGCAAAAATATATCATACATATCTGATAAACAATTTGCTTTATACACAAAAATCGAAACTTGCTCATAAAATTTAGTCCTTCAATAAATCTGTCAAGAACAAAAAATCTTTCCTCCTCCCTCGTCCCTTCCTACACTGGAAAAAAAAAGTTGTTAACTTTAAGGAAATGACTTGCTTCAATAGTATACTTATTAAATATTTCTTCGAATCAAGTAATGATCTGATTAAAACTAAATGAATATATTTGTTTCTACATAAATTTAGTAGTTTCAAAAAAATAATTTTTTGACTCAATAAAATATTTAATACACGGAAAGAAATGTTATAGTAAAAATTACTATGTTCCGTAGAAACAGTGGGATATACTCAACTTATGAAAATTTTTACTATAAAAAATACTAAAAATTCCTATGTACATAGCAATTTATACTATATAAATAGCAATTTTTGCTATGTACATAGGAATTTTTAATATGTTTTATGGTAAACATCGTCATAGGTCGAGTATGTCCCATTGGTCCTACGGAACATAGTAATTTTTACTATACACAGAGAAAAATGTTATACTAAAAATTACTATATTTTTTAGCAATGGGAGGACATACTTGTAATATGAGAAAAATTAGTATATTTTATTTTAAAATGTACAATATGCATAGTAAAAATTAAACAAATATTTACTAATTTTTACTAAAATGACATTAAATTTTAGAATAAAACATAATAATTTTTCTCATATTACAAGTATGTCCTCCCATTGCTAAAAAATATAGTAATTTTTAATATAACATTTTTCTCCGTGTAACATTTCTCTCCGTGTAAGTACTATTGAAATAAATGTTTGCTTAAAATTAACAAATTTTTCTCTCAGCGTATATATTATGTTAAGGAAGATCAAAGGCAGCACGTCCGGCTGACGATAAAAATCATCGTCTGAAAAATCGCTCGATTTCGGGAAATTCCCCGCCCGTCCGCGCGGGAGAATCGCTCGCGCGCTAACGACTCGACGCGTGTATCCGGCTTCCTCGCGTTGCGTAAGGCCCCCGCGTTTCTCACGCGCTCTTCCGCGACGACGCGCTGCACCGCCGACGTCGCTGATATGGCGGATCGAGAGAGGAGTAAGGTCGCGGCAGGATCAGCGCGTAACGCGACGCGAGGCGATCGCTGCTGTTTGCCTCACCTCTATTCATGCCTGGCTTTGTGTGTTTTTTTTTTTCCTTTTTTTGCGTGAGGTCGCCGAGGATGCTCATAAACAGCGGCGGTTTTCTTCGACTGCTGATTCACTTGGCTGAAAAAAAAAAGATAACTGGATATTCGCAGAGCGAGTGCGATTTAATTGATTTTTCACACGCCTTGCAATTTTTTTTTTTGTGTTTTCTTGTTTTGTGGGATGCGACGGGGCTAATGGGCAATCGAGCGTTAGACCTTCGTGGCTTTTAATTTATGAAGATTGTTTACGATGAGAGGGGTTATTATAAGTATTTCAGGAAATTAAAGGAGAGATTTATGTGACGTGCGTTGCGGTCATTGATTTGGACTAAAATTTTTAGAATTGCAGAAAAAAATGTGCATCTGTGCCCGTTAAAAGAAATTGTGGTTGTTATCCAACAATATTGGATTGGAATAAGTATGAACGTGGTGGGATGTCGTGATAAATTAAAGACGAAAATTAATGGGCTGCATTTGATTGCGTTGTATCGCTATAGTGAAAAAGTAAAACCGCTCGATGCTCGCTGTACTTACTGAAATTGCCAAATTTCCTGTAATTTATTGCCAGTTTCCTGTAACATGCTACATCAATCCAGCGTTGAATTTTACACATTTACTTCAAATAACAGGACTATAAATTTAAATTTTAACGTTTATTGTAAAAAAATGTTACGCCTAGATAATTATATGATTTTTTAATAGAGCATCTACAGAAATTTATTTTAAATTTATTACAATTCACAAACCTGTAAAAGCTTAATCGAAGCGGAGTTTCCATTCTTTATCCGAACAATGACGTACGATACAAAATTCATGGTCCATGCATTTTCTCTAAATCTTTTTGTTCGCGAGTGTAGTATTATTACTATTAACTTCCCACCGGACGTTAATTTCCGTATCTTAAGTGCTTGTAAAATGCACACATTCAATAACGCGCCGACGGCGTGTGCCAATATTTATACGGACCAAGTCACTTTTACACGAGCAAAGTACGTTTTTTAGGACCTCCATAAAAATGAAATTTATTTCGTTTTAAAAATATCAAAGCTACCCGCCAATATGTTGATGAGTCGAACGCACGCATCGTCAATTAACCCAATAACATTCTAAATTGCGTGACCTTCAAAATCGTATGATAGAACATCGAAAATTAATGACAGACAACCATAAAAAACTCAACCTTGAAATAGCAATCTCACCAGCCCCTCGGTGCGTAGCGTGCGTCCACCAATTATCCCCCCCCCCCTCACTGTATGAACTTGAGGCATGCGCGAATACACTCAGGGGAACTCGCCCAGAGATAAACATAATCCGTCGGGTTGATAAGGTTGCAGGTGCGTCGTCAAAAAGTCGGCCAATGTTACCGTCGGCTTATTTACGCTTCTTTTTTTCAAAGGATTTGAGGCGACCCCGTTTGCAAGGGTTGCACAGTCTCGTCGAGGCTTACCTTTTTAATGGATTTATGGGCGGGTAAATTACGTGCCTTGGGAAGAAGCGAATAGCCTATTTAATGTATGAAGGTTTTCTCGGTGTTGATTAAATTTAACAGTACGTGCAGTCACCGATTTTTACATTTTTAATGCTTCTTATTTATAGTTAAAGAAAATATTTTTATTTGTTTATAAAAATAAATGTTATTATAGAAAATATTTATTTTTTGAAGATCAATAGTAATAAAAAAGTTTGAGAACAACGATGAAAATCTGATCAGCAAGTACTAATTAACAGCAGTTTAATATAATATACTGCATTTTTTACTAAAATTGTAATTAGTGTTTCATTCATATGCTACAATCGAGTAATTGAATGAGTATCTTCTGTAAAAGAACTGCAATTTATTCAAAGGTACTTTAACTTTCCCAGAAATCAACAGCCCAATCAAACGCATTTTCGATGGTTGACTAATGCATAGTTCAAAAGGATCCTGATGAACAACTATACACAGCATTCCACGGCAGTAATTAAAGTTCGCTTACCCCAATCGCTGATCATCGATTTTAATCAACCACTCCGACGCAAACAATGCCCCCCTCCCCCCTCTCCATCGGTCAAAAATAAGTACACCGCGCCGTAGTCGTAAAAGTGACGCGCCAAAGAGAGTAAACACATATCCTCCGGCGAAATTGTCCCTATTTTTACAACCGTCGTAAAAAAAGGAGTTCGCGACACTTCCAAGCGAGGTAAACAATTCAATATCTCCTCGGCGTTAGGATACCCGTTTCGCCAGCCGCGACGCACTGGGGAATCGTGACGGGAATTCGGCCCGATCGTTTCCAAATTATTGGAAACCATCCTTGCCCGGCAAATTATTTCTTTTCCTTTTTTTTTTCGAAAAGGACGAATGGAGCGTTGCGCAACGCGCCGATCGGGTCGCTATCGAGCGAAGGCCGCGATTTGATGGGAGGAATTGCACGTAGGCGAAACGAGCAAGGCTGCTTTAAAACTGTACACACGAAATAGGATCGTGCCACCGGGGTTTACATAATTCGTCGAAAATTTTCAATTGTGCAGCCGACCGGTGGTTGGACGGGTGAAGTGATAATGTATTAACGTGCTTGCAGGTTTACTTTTAGAAACTGCTCGATTTTATTATTTTCTTTTCTTTAACCACTGCAAATTAATGTTCTTGTATATGCGTATGTATATGAATAAGTGTAGTTTGACTTTTGGAATAAATTTCGTATTAATTTTTGTTAATTTATGATCCTTCTGCAAAACATATCTCAAAGACTATCGATTATTTTGAAATGTTATTTATTTGTTTTGAGAATTGAATTTTAATGGAGCCTTAAAGATGTTCACCTAAAATTTGAGCAAATAAAATATTACAATTTATAATCCTGTCTCCTGTAAATTACGCATCTGAATGACAATATTCATTGAGTGTAAGGTATGATGAAATTTTTAAATACTGCTTTGCGAGCCTTGATCCAGTTCGAAATTCTTTGTGAAATACCGAAACAACAAATAAAATTCAATTACGGCTACAAAGGACTATTGAAAGTTCATTAGAATTAAACAATGAACGGAGGTTGCTATAAAACTGCAACTGTTCTTTCGGATGCTAATTAATATCCCGGTCTGTAATCAGCCCTTTTATAATAGCAGTAATTATTAGGACTTTTCAAACAACCGGTTGCTGCAACCGGTTGGTTACAGCCGTGAGGACAACATACTACACTTTAAATTAATTTTTTTTTTAAATTTCTCGTATTTTACAATAAATTATATATCTCTTCTCCGTTAAACAAAAAGCACATCCCATTACCGACGCAAAGTTCCACTTATTCCTGCATTAAGCATCAACAAAAAATGAACGCAACCATAATCCGCGTCGCTCTAAAAAAATCAACATCTACATATATTTTTACCGTTTCGGACAACAAAGAAAATGACGAAAAAGTAAATGCGATCATTTGCAACATTTTTCACCGTAAGAAGCATTACAAATCGCTTCCAAAATAGACGCAGTTTCTTTCCACCGCTCGGCGAAATATTAAATATACTGAAAATTACTATATTTTTTAGCAATGGGAGGACATACTTGTAATAAGAGAAAAATTATATTATGTTTTATTCTAAAATTTAATGTCATTTTAGTAAAAATTAATAAATATTTGTTTAATTTTTACTATGCATATTGTACATTTTAAAATAAAATATGCTAATTTTTCTCATATTACAAGTATGTCCTCCCATTGCTAAAAAATATACTAATTTTTAGTATAACATTTTTCTCCGTGTAGGCATTATTCGCAGCGGCGAAAAGGCAGGTCCTCTCAGCGTTTGTTTTTGCGCCGAAAATCCGCGCGACACGCGAGGAGCGTTTTATTAGCATACGCGAAAGGCCGAAATACGACGGAGCGATGGTCTCCTAGCTCTAGGGGCTAGAGCTCCAAAAATCCTGCTTTTTTGCGCGCACGCGAGTCTCTGACAAGAGGAGCCTTGACCTTGGCCTAAAGATGAGCGACACGCATATACGCGCGCTTCAATGCGGCAACAGAACGGATTGGTTTTCTAAAAAAAATGCGAGGCTATCGAACTTCGGAGTCGTCCGAGGCGACCATCAATTCTGGCTTTATGGAGATCTGGTTCGCGCGCGCAGGAGTCGTAAATAATTTTTCTGACGGAATTTTCGAGGAACCTCGCGAGGGTCACTAATTGATCAGCTCGGCAGATGAATTTGCATCCCGGGGAAGGTCGCGGAGAGTATTTTTTTATTCTACTTTTTAGTGGTAGCTTATAATTATTGTGGCACAAAATTAATGTCATCGGTTAAAAATGACCTTGCTTTATTTAAATTTGAATAGTCCTTGCCGGAAAATTACGGAGCTTTTAGGCAGAAAATATTAAATTTCCTGTTCAGTGGGCAGATTGTATAACATATTTCGAACACATTTGGAGGCTGTGACGTGATGTTATGTGGACAGAAATCTACTCTAAATTTTATTAAACTTTTAATCTGTTATACACCGATTTTGTTTTTTTTATTCCGTTTTGATCCTCGCGCCTTCACAAACAGCTGCGCACTCATCTAGATCTTCTGTTTGTTTAATTCATAACGTCATGCCCTCAAAATAATTTAACCATATCACGTCAATCTATCATAATTCCTTTCAACTTCAATTCAGAGTTCAATTCAGGGTTCCTTTAAATTTTGTGCTTTATTTGTTTACGATTTATTGATTAAAATGCTGAAATTTAAGTCTAATAAATAGTAAAATACCTTTTTGTTAATAATACTTTAGTTGCTTAAAAAAATGAAGAAAAATAGTGCTGTTATTTTACAGCTTGATTAAAGGACCTTTTAAAAAGTGCATTAAATTGAAATCGAAAAGAAATAAATGGTCTTACAGCACAAGATTCTGAAATTGAGTTGGCAAGAACGAAACTGGAACGGATTGTTTGCTGAATTTGAGAAAAATATAATTTCATCGGACCAAGCTTAGCAAGCAGGAGCGAGTCGTGCTTTATCATCGTTTCAGCAACATTACGAAATTAAAAGTAATGTCTTCCCGGACCACGTTCGTTTTTTTTTTCTCGTTATTGTATAATTTTTCTCGAGAATGTCGAAAAGCAGCAGCGGAGAATTCATTATGCCGCGAACATTTCAAATTAGTTCTTAATCAATCAACAAAAAACTCACAATCCGCTGGTGATTCCTCCCTCGTTTCTCTGTATGATGAACCAGGCAATGATTATCGCCAGAAGGCTTCTTTAATGAAGTTTTCTTTTCTCTGTTTATTGATTCTAGACGACAGAACAACCTTCTCTTTAAACTGTGAAGTTAATGTTACTATATAAGTTAAAATTATTTTTTAAATAAAAAAATCAATTTTAATGAATGCAGTTATTTTTACTCCACAGAGGGAGTAAAAATAGTTATTACCACATTTCTTTTCTATTTATAATTTAACAGGTGAACAAAACATGTTCTACCTCCATTCGATGTCTAAATTTCCGATCGAAGTATCTATGTCCATCGGACTGGAGGCAAATAAGTCCAGGGCGATGTCTTTGTGCTTTACATTCGTCTCGCGCTCGACGAATGTCAACGCGACGTCGGACGCACTTGACCAACTGATGTAAAATGCCAAGCGCACGGAGATTAATTAATTCCCGAGTTTAATTAAACTCCCCCTGTGTATACGTTGAGAGTCGGACTATATCCGATATACAGGGCCACTGGAGTGGCTCGTGTTTTCTCCGACACTTGGTCACTCGAAATTCGAAAATTTTAATCTGTCCATTCACTGCAGCGCGGGACGCTTTAATTGAGGATGTATGCGATCGCTTCGGGCTATCCAATTGAAGTAACGCCGAGTTGGAAATTCGAGTTGTTACCTGCGATGCGTCAATAAAAATTAATCTTTCGAACTTTTTTCAAATATTCGTTACGGATTCAATTAAAAGAGGTAGTACATCGGTTCAAATAGGAATTTAAATTAATATCACCGGAATGTGATTTTCAAAAGTGCAGTGATTTAAAGATTGATTTTATAAAAAAAAAAAAAAAACGTAAACGTAAATAACATTTTTAATTATTTATTTTTTAATACCTTTTATTAATGATATATTTATTCTATAAAATAGTGGGTAAAATGAATTTTTTTTTCACTGCTATCGATTCGATAATATAATGGCCCGGCGGCTTTCGATAGAAACACTAAGGTTAAAAGGGCTTGCGAGTAAAAAAAAAGGTGAGAACGATAGAGGTCTCATGAGATTCGCGATTTGTTATCGACCACTGTCTGCGTTAATCACTGCAATGAGCCTCTGACTCTATCGACTTATCAGCTTTTTTTTGCAGTGTCTCTCTTATCTGTGGGAGAAAAAATCACCCCCTTTTTTCTCTATCCAATTGTATATCAATGTCCTTTATTTTTTCGAGACCAAAAGTTCTCGAATTAAGCTAATTTCTATTGAAAAAAGATAGTAAAATCCTTTTCTTTATTTAAGAATTAAATTTTAAAAAAAATATTTATTAATGAATTTCAGCTCTGTAGATTCTAAATTTCTTGAAGTGAAATTTCAAGGGGAGTATTATTTTAAACGTCGGGTTTGTTTTACGTATAGAATTTTGCCTCGCATTTCGAATATTTCCATATTTACTTATAATTTACAAGTTGAGTGGTTCATTTACTTCCGAATAAAAAAAGGCTCAAAAAAATCAAGAAAGTTCTGCATAAATTATGTATAGAATAATTTTATGCAGAGATCGTGAGAGTACAATTTATACACATCTCTTCGAATTCTGTTAAAAAACGTACATAAAATTTTTTTACTGTACTGTCTACAGATTATTATTAAATCCCATTATATTTTCTAAAAATTTTCTGTAGAATTCAATAAAGCAGTCTCCCAATTTCGCAAAAAAATAAATAACCGACTGTCCAAAGAATGCATATTAAATTTGCTTCACGTAGAAAATGACAGACGCAGCATAGAGGACGTAAAAAAATTCAATACGAAATACATCCGTAAAACAAAAGACCTTGAGCAAATAACGCCCGCAGGAAAAGAGTCGCGAAAGCTCCTTTGTGCGGACGATAGGAGGACCCAAGCGGCGATGTTGGGCTCGCGGGTCATAAAAGCGATCCGCAAATAAGTCGACTTGGGCTCTTCCGAATTCTCTCGGTGCTTTTGAAGAGGATAACAGAAATGCGAATCTCTCGAAAAATGAGCAGGGAGTCAGAGTAACCAACGGGAAGACGCTCGCTGCTAAGGTTTTAATTTTGCTGTCGCATTTGTTGGCTCGCTCGCGTTTGAGCGACGCTGCTTTTGTTCAACAAATCTTCTTCCAGGCGAATGGGACGCAAATTCGAGGAGTGTTTGGGTGTATAAATCATGACGTTACGTACGTTCGCTTCTTTATTTGTTTAAGAAACTTTTGCAATTATAAAATCGTCAAATTAACGATGTGCTTGTATGTTTTTTTCAACAACGTTATTCGAGAGAAAAACATAGTTTCTAAGATTTTCTTTGTTTTTTTTTTTATTTTGTTGCCGCATACATCACAGCACAGTTAAATAATAAGTTATAAAGACGTTATGTACTTAACTTCGTAAAGTTGACTTTTTCAAATGCGTCGTGGCATTGTACAGTTTTTATTAATTTAACACGACTTTTGCAATTATCGAATAGTCAAATTATACGAACGTTTAAAAATATCTTCATTTTGAACAACGTCATTCTGGAGAAAAATATCGTTTTTTTACGTCGTTATTGCATAATTTACAGTATAGTAAAAAAAGAAACTATTCAAATTTTCCGTCCCATATGAGCAATCTGAATAAGCAATATTTTTGTACCGATAATTAATTACAGTCCCTTTCTGTAAAGGCAATAAATAAATTTTATTCTACTGTAGACTTTATCATTTAAAAGACGGATATAAATAAATAATCATACCAACATTAATTAATAAATTAATTTGAAGTATTTGAAATCATTCAATTATTAGGAGTGTTTTTTAATATACCGGCAACTGCAAATAACTTTTAAAATTAAAAAATGTAAGCAAGTGTAGAAAATAAATTGTATTTAAAAGTCTAACATAAATCCTATAAATAACACGAGAAAAAAGTCGATTGTCCTGCAAAGCAAGGACAAAAGCCGACGGAAAAGCGCCGAAATCCTCGGCGGCTTTTCCGCGCCGCGGGCCTTCGCGAATTTATATTTATGCACGGGCGATCGCTTGGCATGCGCGGAGCATCGGCAAAACAATGGCCTTTCGCAAAGAGACGCATACATTTTTCCCCGCTCGTTTATTTGCGTCGCGCGACCCGCGCTTTAATCGCCTAAATAGGCGGCCGAGAAAGCTCGTCTTTTTTCCAGTCGCACGCGCAACAAAGGTCCTTTTAAGCGGATTGCCCGACAAATAAAATCGGGTCTATTCGCGCGACGATTTTTTTTTTTTTGCGGTATATTCTGTATACGATATATCAATAAGCTAAATATCGTTGGTATTACAGGACGCAAGTCTGGTTTTCAGGAGTGAAATTAAAGTGAACGTGTCGCTACTCGACTGAGTTGCGCAAGTGTTTGACTTTTTTTCTGTTTTTTTTTTGAGTTTGCCAAAATTCAAAAGCTGCACGCGGGTGTCTGCGGGTTGAAAGCGTATAGCCGCGGTTTGAATTTTTTTTGTTGAGTTTTTCAAATATTTGCGGACGCGCTGGTGAAGGTAAAGAGAGGCTTTCCGCTTTAAAAAATATATGTAAAAAATGTATTCTCATCTTTTTAGCAAGTTATATCTTTTCAAATGCTCAATAAATATAGTTTAAAAATATTTTTCTAATAATTTTAATGTTATTTTGATTTAATTCGATCAATTTATTTAACGCTATTATTTTTGAAATGAAAAAAAGTTACTTTAAACCTGACGATTCGATCACATTACACACAAAGATTTTTCATCCTAATAATTAAGAGAAAAATAAATGATTTCCAATGAAGAAGAAACCTTAACATTATTCTGCAGTTGATTCATAATTACAGCAATCGAATCCTGATTAAAAGATACGAATCTATTATCGCGTCAGCCTCTTTCAATTGTACATTCATTAATTCTCATCTAATTCATCTCACAAGCAAAATAAAATCTCGACAGTTCCACGCAATTATTCCATGAAGTGACAACAATACACCCACCATCCAATGCAAATTTAAAAACTCACGCGCATCCGTTTGTCAATTGACTAAATATTACACAAAAAAAAGGTAAAAGAAGTGTACGCAATTGCGGCGAAATTGTGATTTATACGTGCACAATATCTCCGACGCTCGCGCGCATTATAAAAGAGTTTACATTTTGGCAAAAAGAAAACAGCAATATAATTGCGACGAGATGATAAATGCATATACGCCGAAAGCGGAAGGGAAAATCGTCGCCCCCTTCCGTTAAGCGGATAGCATTACACTTGCACTCGATACAGAGCGGCTGTAAATTATAACTGCCTATTGTGTGGATTTTGTTGCGGCTTTTTTTTTATTTATTTACATTTTTTTATTTATTTATGCACTTATATATTTGTAGCGTTCGAACGTAGAGTGTCGCGTGCTAGTGGAATGCGAAACTTTAACTCTGGCGGTATATACAACCTTCGATCGGCGCGAGGAATAATCAATCAATCGATTTTATGATGCTTGTTTGCGAGCTGTAACTTGCAGGCGTTTTAATATAAGCGTTGCGAGGGTATCACTTGGCTTTCTACTTGCTGCGGTCGATCGAAAAGTAAAAGTGAACTTTGGCTTTTGTTGTTGAGGATGAGAGTTCGGTAATATTTAAGTCGCGCTTTAATTTCCGGAGAAAAGGTCGAATTACTTTAAAATTTTAGTTTTTTTATTATGTAAGATGCGAAAGTAATGGTGAAACTGTAACGTGCGAATGTATAGGAAAACAAGCGGCGGTTGAAATTATATTATATTTTACATATTTTATACAGATTTCTTTAAATTTTAATACATATAAATGTTATATATTATCTAATATTCCCTTATAATCTTATTAAGAGGATAATATTAATTGAAGTGATTCTTGTCGAAGTAATAACAATATTTACTACTTATTAAAACTGAAGTACAGAGTAGTCTTTTTCTATTAAGTAATTAATTTGCGAAGTATACATACACAAAAAAATGTTTATAAGACTATAAAATAATGATTCGAAATGCGATTAAACTATCGATAAAAAGGTCCCGAAAAGAATTTTAAAACCGATAACTGCACTCTCTAAATTTGAAAGTGTGAAATTCACTGTAAAGATGTGAATAATGACATATTTTATGTGAAAAATCGTTCACATATTTAGCACGTGAACGGCTTTTCACTTATTAAATGTTACCTATTCACATTTTCACAGTGAATTTCACATTTTCAGATTTACGTGACACGCTCACGAAAAAGTGTAGATAAAATAGAAAATAAAAAAATCGCGGAAAATTCTATAAGTTAATTTCAAAACATCAACAAATTCGGAAGACGTTCTCTTCTGTGTCTATATCTCCAGCAAGGCAACCCCCGTGGGAGTACGCGATATGATGCAAAAGTCGCGCGCTCACGTATGCATCGTTTCGGGCGCGTAGGCGAGACGCGAGTCGAATCCCATCAGCCGTCTTCGATCCCGCGGTCCGCTGCTCGGCTTCTTTTCTTTTTCTCTTTTTCGCCCAAGTAGGCCATGGTTTCGCGCGTAAGGACGCGCGCCGCAGACTTGCGCAATCCGCGGCTGCGAGTAAGACGCGCGGATAACGCCGCTGCGATTCGCGCGAGCTGCGAGATGGACCGGCCGATTTTTCGAGATTTACAAGATCATCACGACTGAGTTTGGATACTGGGATCATCGTGAGTGGCTGCTTTTGGTTCTGAACGATAATCTGCAATTTAATATTATTCCTAAATTCAAGGGTCTTAAAAATCTCCATAAAATGGTGAAAAAACCGCATAAAACCTGATAAATAATTTATCGGATTTTATAAAATTTAAACATATTTATAGTATTTTATAAGATTGTTTTCGCGGGAATGTTTTATTTTCTTATTTAGCTTTTAAAAATTTTAGATAATAGATGGACTAGAGCACTTAAAAATCTTAAAAAAATATATCGATTAAATAGCGACGATCCTCATTAACGTAATTTTTTTCATAATTAATTTTTCATTATTTATAAATATTTTTATCAAATTTTCATGTATATAAGCCACCTGTCGGTTAAAAGCTGCAGCTCGCCTGCATTTCCTTTTCCTTACGGGTGGTTTGCGGCTTACCGAGTAAGCCTCACTCCTATGTGGAGAATTGCGAATGCAAATTCTCTACCTTACCGATTACTTCGTATATTCAATTTATTATATTTATAATTGTACAACAATAGCAATAAAATTTTATTTTTGAATTTTCAAGTAATACAAATTTTTATGTGAAAAAGAAGAGTTAAAACTTTTTATTTTTGTAGTTGTATGTACAGTTAATAACTTCTTTAAATGATGTTATTCTGTTACCTTCCTTTCTATAAATAAAAAGATGCCTTTAAAGTGTTTACAGTGCTGTAACGCCTTAGTAGCCAATTAAGTAATTTCTGTATGCACCCAATTCTCAGTTTAAAAGATTATCGTAAAGTAAATGGGTTTCCAAAGTCAATTATAGTCATCGTTATTTTACTATTTTATTAAATTGAAAAAACCCTCATCCCCTCTAAAGGACAACGACTGAGAAACAAGAGGCGATGAGGTACCTCCAATACACTCGATTTCAAGGCGCGATTCCATAAAATTCGATTTTCTATCGGAAACGTTTTGTACATTGCATTGAGTTATCTAAAGTCTCTTACATCTAAAGTCTCTTCGCCTTTATATGAGCCTTTATATAATTCATTTTATTTAAATTCCGTATTTAAAGTCGAGAGAGCATTTTAATGCTCGTTCGGGAATTCAAAAACCCCGCGAATTTAAATCCGCTCTATAAACGACGTCACAAGGTCACAACGGAAAACTGCAGCGCCGCGTGGTGGATATTTGCACTCGAACTGAACGTCACATTCGTACAGCAGCTAAACCGTAGTGCAGCTGCGCCGCAGACGATTTCGTACGGGGCGGACCTGCTTAGAAGGCTGCTGCCCTAAAATTCTCTCCGTGTAGGTTACACCCAGAAGACTGCGACTCAGGTGGGAGGCAGTGTGGTGACGTGTGCACGTTTTACGGCTTTAGCGGAGCTCGACGGGGACGACGACGGACGACGGGCTCCAGAAGCCAGGCTGGAGTGCAGCAACGCAGCGCCGAGCTTACCTGTAGCGAGATGGCCGAGGAGCCGAGTCCCGGGTCCAACAACGGCGAAGTTGTGCCTCGCGCCGCGGGCGAGCCCGACAATGCAGTGAGTCCTTTTAGCCCCGAGCCTCGGCGAATCGATTTTTTTTTTTATCTCATGGAGGCGTAGTTCATACTTTATTTTGGGAATGGTTGACTTTTAAGGTTAGGAGCCTCATGGCTGGGAGGAGGGAGGAAATCGCACGGGCCATCGTTGCCCACTGGTTTGCATGTATTTTGATGTTTTGGAGCAGCCAGTCTCGAGAGCTAGAATATTTTTTTTTTACATGTTTTCTTTTTTTTTTTTTTTTTAATGAGCTCGCGCGGGTGTGAAGGCGCGAGTGCAATATTTTAACGACAGAGGTGGCAGTCACATGATTGCCAAGTCATCGTTAAATTGATTTAACAGAAATTTTTTTTCTTTCTCGAGAAACTCGAGCGAGCGCATAATTCCAGGGACTTGAGCGTTTTATTTCTGTACAGTCTTGAGCTTCCGTAGTTCTTTTGCCTTGAAATTGCACAGTTTTATGTTATATAAAGGAAATTTCATCATGCAGATCTTGTGGATGCTGCTTCGTTGGGACTTTAAATTTATTTTCAGATCATAAAGAAAAAGGAGTTAATTGTTATGAATAATGTAGTTAGATATTGATAATGAAAAATACAATTTTGGATTTCAAAACATTTTAAGAAATTTAAAATTTTAGGTCAGCAATCAAGATGGGGAGCAGAGACCTAGAGAAAGCTATTCTCAATCATTTTTTTCAATAACCAAGGCGTTGATCATTAGAGCTGTGATTGTTTATTTTGCATGTTCCTATGTCCGGGAAATGTCAAAGAGTTCACCAAAACCTGGAACTGACAGCACTGCTCCTGCTGCTCAAAATACCGCTATTAATATATTTTCCAATGGAACTGTATTTGATTTACATGTCTACATGTCAGAGTCAATAAATTTCAAAGAATTTAATGATCCCAAGGCAAAAGTGTGGTCTGAACATGGATTAATTTATGGAGACTGGTACAGTGGGCCTGATGGTGATGGAAGTAGAGTTTTCACTCACACATTTGTACCTTCAGCCAGTTTACTGAAAAATGGATCAATGTATCTTCATGTGTATGTTACTAAAAATGGAAAATCACCAGATCCTTCATCAGGCAAAAAATTGTATGTTGGAGAAATGATGTCCTATAACAGAAAAATGTTGAATAAGTTTAAGAAAGTCGTTATTAAAAAAACGTATAATTTGTTGGCTGGGCAGACACAAGAAGAAATAAACATGAATGTAAATAGAAGAAATAATATTACAATTTGTTTTTAATTCGTATAGAAAATTTTAATTGTATTACATTTCTATAATTTCAGAATGCAGTGCTAATGGAACATGAAATCGTATCTCATTGGCATCCCAATTTAACTTTAAATTTGGTAACTGATCAAACTAACTGGGTTCAAGGACTTGTTCCTCCACCTTTAGATGAATGTAAGCTTTTTGATTAATTCATTTACTCTAAAGATACAAATTCTATAATACACATTCAATTTTTAGACATTGAATTCTCACACAATGGCAAATTCTACAAACCAGTTATTTTTATGAATGAATATTGGAATATGCAAAGAGATTATCAACCTTTGAATGAAACAGTAAAAGAGTTAGAGTTGCGATTAACTTATCAACCACTATCATTGTTTAAATGGCAATTATATACTGCTCAAACAATAAGAAATAAGTGGACACCATCTATATTTGGTTAGTACACAAATTATTTTTTTTTTTTTTGTATATATTAGATAACATAAATTGAATTCATTTCATGATCTGCAGGTGATACAGAAGGAGAAGATGATAACAGTCAAGATACTTTAAAAGAAACATTATTAGAAACAAACCCTTATTTACTTGGAATGACTGTGATAGTTTCTATTCTACATAGTGCGCTTGAATTTTTAGCTTTTAAAAATGGTAATTTCTTTTAAACTATATTAGTTTACTATGTTTTTACGAAATCTGCATTGAAATAAATTAAATTAATTGCTTTTAATTTGCAGATATTCAATTCTGGAATAACCGAAAATCTTTGGAAGGTTTATCAGTTCGTTCAGTATTCTTTAACGTATTCCAATCCCTTGCGGTTTTACTTTACGTCCTCGATAACGAAACAAACACTTTAATACGCATAAGTTGCGGCCTGGGATTGGCCATCGAAGTATGGAAAATTAACAAAGTGGTAGATATCAAAATAGATCGTACAAGACGTCTTCTCGGCATTTTCCCACGATTAACATTCCAAGACAAGGGTTCTTACGTAGAATCGTCAACAAAGGAATATGACAGGCTAGCCTTCAAATATCTATCCTGGCTACTTTATCCTCTCCTTGTAGGCTATGCAATTTATTCCCTTGCATACTTGGAGCACAAGGGCTGGTACTCGTGGGTGCTTAATATGATATATGGCTTCCTCCTCACCTTCGGATTCATCATGATGACGCCTCAATTATTTATTAACTATAAGCTGAAGAGTGTCGCGCATCTTCCTTGGCGCATGATGTCCTACAAATTCTTGAACACTTTCATTGATGACATATTTGCTTTTGTCATCAAAATGCCTACACTCTATAGGTTAGGCTGCTTCCGTGACGATATCATCTTCTTCATTTTCTTGTACCAACGATGGATCTATAAGACGGATCTTACAAGAGTAAACGAATTTGGCTTCAGTGGAGAAATGGAAGCCAAAGCAGAGGATGACAAGAAGAGGAAAGCTATAGAGAATGTAGAAAATAAAGACAGTCCCAAAGAAGATAAGAAAACAAAATAGATTCTAAATATATTGCATTGGGCTATGTATGTGTGAGAAGTACGAGAATCGCATAATTTAGAAGATTTAATGTTATCTGGATAGGATTTTTCATATGCTGATATTGTGTTCTGTGATTCTGTTGCAAAATGCTCTATTCTGTAAAGTTCATTAACTTTGTTTGAGAAATCTTAGTTAGATTAAATATGTACGTTTAACATACAAATTATGTTATTTAATCATAATTTTCACGCATTTTTGCACAAGACTTAGAAACTTTATTGAACTAAGGTATTGTGTATTGTATATTAGGAAAAATTACAAATGCAATGAAATTTTCTAACCAGGATGAGTGAGAAATTATTGGTATTTTCGAGTGAAATAGTTTTGATAGAGTCAAATAAATTAAAAATTTATATGCGACCATAATCACATATTAAATTGTTAATTGGATAGATTGAAATATTGTTATAGTAACTGTAATTTTTATTTTTATTGTTTCTTCGTCAGAAGGAATAAATATTGCGTGAATTTTCCGCGCTGACATACCAGATACTTGGTTATGTATGTGTGTTTGTGCAGCAAATTGGGATACATGAATGAATGATTAAGGCGAGCAAAGGGAATTGACGTGATTGAACAAATTGATGTTGAAATGAAGAGAATAGTAAGGATCAATGTGAAAAAAGTAATTTATGCCAATTATGGCAAGTATTTATCTGTGAATTTAAAAAATATCTATGAATAGCAATTATGCAAGTCAGGCTTCCAGTTCATTCGCGCTTATTTTGCAATGAATTGTTTGTCGATGCGTCGAACACATGTAACTGTAAAATTTTATCGATTGTAAACAAAAAAAAACCCGTTGAATCAGATTAATTATTTTTAAAAATTTATTTCGAAGCTTTTTTAAAATTAGTTTTACTTATAATGTAGAACTTGTATAGTATAAGTAAATTAGCTACACTTAAATACTTAGGAGATATGAATTTTTAAAAATAATTCGTCTGTTTTATACAAAATGCATCTAGTGGTCTGTTAAGAAAATACTGTTTTCATATCGATTAAAAAAATCGTCTGTTTTCATTTGCTTTTAATTTAATTTACACCCAGTTCAACTCATTAAAACTGCCAATATCTACAATCATACTCCAATTACTTATGTGAATTTTTACTCATTTAGTATTAATTGAAAAAAATAGTAGATTATGATATAAATGGTTCCAATTGTACATTACTTTAAGTTAGTGTTTATTTTACTATCGATTGAGGTAACTGTATATTTTACTTTAATAATATGTTTCTTTAATAAATTTCAATTCATTCTAATTTTGCAGGTATCGATTATTTTCAAATTGCTTTTTTTTTTAACTGAAAATAAAGTAAAAAAACCTACAAATATTTTTAAGCTACGGGAATCGGAATAAGATAAACTATACACAAGTTTTTGCTCACAAAATATTATTTTTATTTAGAGCGTCTCGTCGCAAAGACGTTTCGTCTCTGCATCAGCGCATGAGTTTGAAAGCTAGATGCGTGAGTTTTGTTTGTGTACGTGTCAGCGCTTCCACGCAAACGTCCTCCCGATTAACTCGTACAGCTCCTCCTTTCATCTATCACCTGGTACGCGGCTCTATTTATACACAAGACCTCTTCTCGAGATAAACCACTCAAGGTCGTCGTCGACGGCGTCTAGGAAAGGAAAAACGACACTCCGGTCGTGCCGCATGCATACACTCGACATTCTGCATCATCAATGTACATCGAACAATTCATCTTCTACCGCTGGCTGCTGGTGCCCGGCATCGTCTTGGTCGTGGTGGCAGCGTTGCCACTGGGACCAACCGTGACAGGCTCGACGATGGCCTGGAGGTTGGCTATCTCTCCGGCTGAGTCGCAGCAGTCATTCATCGCGGAGTGTATGAAGGCGAGGCTACCCTCGCTGGAGGAGGCGAGGCTCGCCGACAATGGTGGCGAACGCTCTTTGGGTGAAGCAGACGAGGCCAGATTCAGCGTAGCCGTCGAGCTGGCGTACGTCGCCTGCTCCAATTTGCCATGTAATTCGAGAATCCGGCCCTCCAGCAGTAGGTTGATTTCCAATTGCGCTCGGTACTTGGATTCGACTGCTTCGAGCTCCGCCGAGTGCTTCTCCTTAGATTCTTGTAACAATCGTTGCTGGTCCACCAACTGCACTTCCTTACGAGCATCCCGATGTTCCAGATCCACCAGCCGCGATTTTTGCAGTTCTAAGTGTTGACTTTGCGAGTCCAGTTGCCGTCGGAGATCTAATAAAAAGTGATTATTAAATTAATTATCTTTGTTAAGTTCGAAGGAAATGATTTTGGATTAAAACGCCTTACTGGAAACTTCTTCCGACCAAGACCTTTGGATCTGCGCGGCTTCTTGTCTGGCCATGTGCACTGGGCCAACCATTCTTTCTTGTATCCTCGCTTGAGCCTGAATGAACAAGAAAAAATATAATCGTTTAAAATCGTAAGGTTCCATTACGTCGACTAATCTGAATCGTTTCTAATCAAACCATCAGGCGAAAGAATTTGAATTTTTACCTCGCCAAGAAGCAGAAACCTCTTCTGTACAGTGTCGAGGACTCGTTTAAGCTCTTCACTCTGGTTAGCCGCGCGCAACGCTTCCTTCAACTGGTGGGCAGCCTCAAACAGGGTAGCCTCAGCGTCCCGCGTCTGCTTCGCATGTTCGCTTACTTTCTTCTTCTCACTTTTTAATTCATCCTCTAAAAATTCTATTCGATCCTTCAGAGATGCGTTACGCTGCTGCTCTTCCTTACACTGCAATTTTAACATTAAATGTACTTTGATCCTTTTAAAAATCCTCGCCATTACAAAATGATCGCTTACCTTCGTTTGCCAATGCTGAATAGCCTCCCTGAGTTTGTTTTCTTCACTGTGAGAGTCCATTTTACTGTGGCTGAGCTCACCCTTTAATACCTCCACTTCA
Source organism: Sycophila sp. Sp_5 (assembly GCA_018906775.1). NCBI lineage: Eukaryota > Metazoa > Arthropoda > Insecta > Hymenoptera > Eurytomidae > Sycophila > Sycophila sp. Sp_5. The sequence goes on along the minus strand of JACCID010000019.1, from coordinate 2,788,258 downwards.
TTTTCGGCCAATTTTAAACTTTTCGTCTGAAATGCAAAAAGGAACTTGACATCAACAATCGCCAAAATTATTATTTTATTTTTAACTTGTTATTTGGCTAATAATTTTACTTGTTGAATAAATAATTGTCTAAAATGTTCAGATCTTACATTTAATTAAAATACATGAGCGTTGAAAATAGTTGATGTTAATTCTATTAATGATGTTTGCCATTCCGACATTCTGATAGCCAATGATAAAAGTGCGATTGTATTGTAAGCAATCGCCTATGCAAAGAGAAACTGCGCAATATATATTTAATGAGATGTTTTAATGATGCAACAATTGCGAATGTGTGAAGATTCGTAGATAATCTCTATCGAATTCCACTTAATCCGACGTTACAATGTAAAATAAACTCACAACGTATTAAATACTTTTTCATGTAAACAAGAAGCTTATCTGACATTAACACGATTAATTGTTTTAATAAATAAGATTAAAATAAATTCATTTAATTTATATAATTTATTTTTTTAATTTCTTTTCATATTACTTTCTTTATACTTTGACTTTGAAAATGAATGATCTACATATACATCGTGCAATTTAAAGAATCTTGTCATGAAAAAGAGTCATAAATCATTCCACATAAGGACTGGAATGATTCAATTAAATCTTGATTATTGTTATTCGGACGTTTCGCTACTTCATTCTATCAGCATTCCGCAAAACATTTGCTTCAAATTACAGAAATATAATGTGATCAAATCGTTTAATTTTAACAGAAACCTTGGGAAAAAATGTAATAATTTCATTACCACTGAATAAAAACAAACGCAAAGAGGGAGGAACTGACCAGAGCGGTGTTAAGCTCCTCGAGTGCCCGAGAATCTCGAAGTTTGCCGAGGAGTCTGCGATTGCGCTCGGCGTGCACCTCCCGGCGCTGTCGCTCGAACTGCAGCTGCATTTGCATCAGTTGGATCTGCTGGTTGGCCCGGTCCATCTCACCCCAGCACAATCCAGGCTCGCCGCTCTCGTCGCTAGTCAATTGCTGCTGCAGCTGCTGTTGCTGCTGTGGCTGCGGGAGTCCGCCGTTCTCTGACTCTTCCTCTCCCTTCGAACGCCTGCCACTCTGCCAGTTGTGCTTCGATTCTGCGATTAAGCGATTACAAGAATCAAATACTCGTAACGTTCAAGCACTACTGCTGGCAGGTGTAGTTTCATTTGAAATTACTATTGACATTCATGAGATGCTGCTTTGTCAACCACTTTACATTCGTGAACTGTTAATTATGTTAAATTGAATATTAATAAGCTTTTTATTGCAATAGATAGATAACTTGGCAAATCAATTTCGCTTCTAAAAAACATGTGAGTGCAGTTTGATTTATAAGTAAATGTAAATAAAGGATACAACTCAGCCGAAAGAGTAGAAATGGGTACGTACTAGACCTGGATTCAGAAGTGCTGGTATTAGCACACATTTCAATATAGCGCTCGAGCATAGCACTGGGTGATAGCCTAAGTTCGGATCCCTGCTGCTGATTATGGCTGGACGAGTCGGCGGCCGACGGCGCCCTGTGCTCCAGGATATCAAGGAAAATGCACTCGTACGGCACGAGGTTATTCGTCTGCGTTGACATTTCTTCAGTGCTTGTCGAGGCTTCGTTCACCGGACGGAAGGTACTATCCATTCCTATGCTACCCACGTGCTCATGGTGTTGTGAATCGCTCAAAGCACTTGCACCCTGAAAATTAAAAAAAAAAGTTTACTCAGATGCGAAATCATTTTTGAAATGAGAAAAAAATGGAACTCTAATGTTAATAGCTGAATGTGTGTGTGTTTGTTGATATGATTCGATTTTATGAACGAACCTGCGATGAAACAGGTGGCGCCGAATACTTGCAAATGAATTTTAAGCGTACTTTTCTTGACAGATCGTTCAGACCCGGTGAATCCTTATCCGTGAAGTCTTTAGGTCCTGAGGATCTTCCACTCGTAGAGGAAACAATATCTGATACCTAAGAAAAATATACATAAATATTGTTAATACAATTGAAATAATAACATATATTACATTAATATAATGCCCATGCAATATAAGCTTTTAATTAATATTATACAAATAACAATCAACGATTTACTTCTTGATCTTCGAGTTGCGCTTGTTGCCAAGACGTATCCGTCCGGCCATTGAGGACAGCACTGACTTGTTCATTGGTGACCGAGCTGGGCCTCTTGATGTCGTGTAACGCTTCATCGTCGGTTTTTAAATTCAACTCTTGGCGCTGAGCACTCTGACGCTCGGCGACGATTTTACCGAGCTTTCGGTTGAGTATAGAATTACTGTCCATAGAGGCGAGGCCAGCAAGTGTCGTAGTAGTGATCGGTTGGTGCTGATGCGGAGGATTCGCTGGTGTGGGAGTCGACGGCCGGCTTGAATTGAACAATCCACCAGCACCATTACCAAAGCCACTGAGGGCGCGTACCGCTGCTGAACCCACCGGCACCTGTCGCGATGGTAACTGCCTCAGATCCTGAAAATATTTTTAGTAGTTAAAAATAAATTCTTTAATTACGTATTTTAATGTTCTCGATATTTCAAATAAACGTACTTTGACGGGAGTGGTTTCGGGGGTAGCCTCGACGGCTGCTTCAGGCGGCGACGTTCGGCTGCGATTATTGACAGCAGTGGAGCCAGTGGCCATTCCTCCACCTGGTGTCGACGGCGTTGACTTGGCCTCGTGCGACAAGGGCGTCGCTTGGAGCGAATTGGATGGCGGGGGAGTTTGTGATATCATCATACTCGGCGACCAAAAATTTTCTTGATTGCCGTTCGGAATATTAGTCGTCTCCACGACCATTGGGAAATCTGAGGTGCTGCTTATTGGTGTGTAAGGACAAGAGTAATCTGCGAATGAAAAATTTATTTTTAGTGAATTATACTTGGAAATTGATGACATTTGAATTTTATCCTGCTTGAAAAGGAAGAAGATAGATACCTGAAATTGGTGTGAAGCGGGTGTTGGCAAGCGAAACTATCTCATCTCGAGCTGACTTTTCTAAAACTGAAAAGCGTCCACATTCTGCAACGACATCGTGATGCTCCATTTTCTTCCATCTGCAGAAAATAAAATATCACTTATTTTCACCATTCTCACGGTATATAATTGAAGTGAAGTGAAAATTTATCTAACCTTGATGAAGAAATTTCCGATTCTTTGGACATGGTTACAAGTAGCGGATGCATGCGTACGGAATCTAACATCGGACTAATGACCTTTTTAAAAATCGGCATCTGATCTCGCTGCAAGTAATGTTGCTTTAGAAAATAAACGAAGTTGCACGGATACATCGCATAGAGCCTGTGAAATAGATTTTGTAATCCAACCTACAATAAATAAAAACGTGATTTTTTAGAATATAATACTTTCGTTAATCTCTATTTTTATGGCTTAAGGTTTTACTTGTAAATGGAGGAGGTAGAGTTGGTCTGCATCGATGCCGCCGATTAAGTTTAATGACGACGTCGTCAAAAAGGCCGCTTGATTTTGTGATGAAATGGATAAAAACCGATGATAATGAAACGACGCGAGTCTCGAAAAGACTTCGAATATTTCGATTAGATGAGGAGCCATTGCAGTTGGTAACATGGGTAATAAAGTTATCAATAACAGAAGCGCACTCATCAGCAACACTATATCCTCTTCTCCCTATAAGATTTCAAACAAATATTTTATAAAGTACTTATAGAATGCAAAATGACTGTAACATATTTTGTAAAAAGTAAATTACCTTCAGTAAATGAAGCAATTGTTTGAATAGCGTGTGATTAGCCAACTTAAATAGCCAGGTGGGTTGCCGTCTGGCCACATGACCCAGTAATGTGAGGGTCTGTACTTTTTGTCCATTGTTTGCAGGCTTTGCAGACAGTGTTTCACTTAACTTATCAAACAAGTGCTTGTCATGTGGCTCTCTTACACCAGCTAGAACCTCAATAGCTCTGATGGAATCCGTAGATAAATAATAGTCAAATAATCCATTTACAAGCCAGTTATCCTTAGCTGAAAAATTATTGTATTTAATTTTAATCATACTTTGATGTGCACTTTTAGTCCCTTAGAATTAGTACCATCGTATAATTTACTTACTAGATAAAAAATGATCATGAAATACTTTTTTTATATCTTCAACTTCTCTGAGCTTATTGGATTCTAGCATATGAAAAAGTTCAGCGACTCCAATGTTGCTGTTGGCGCTGCTGTTAGTCATGCCGAAGGTGGTTTATTGTCTCTGCCAATATAGTTGTTTATCTTATCCGCCCCGCTGCCCAACTCTTTAACCAAAAGTCTATGTCGGCTGACTGCTGTTCCACCATCACAGCAATGCTGTTCTTTCAGCCTTTCCTGATCGACTTGACTCCTGATTGTCATTCGAAGCTTTCTATTTACTGCTCCTATAGAAAAAAATATATATATTATTTATAAAATATTCAAATTATATGTTTGATAAAAACTATGAACACTAATTTTATAATATATGCATTGGATCTTTAACATAATAACTTTATTATTAAATTCTGGCATAACTTTCAAGAAACAGATTTATAGATTGATAGAGAAACATTATATTTATCTTGGGTATATTTTAAACCGTTGGATTCATTTCAAAATCTATTTCCTTACAAAGCTACATAGCAAGTAAAATAATATAAAAAAGGTAGAAAAATTTGGATACAGTAAAGCAACTATTCCACAGTCATATAGCAGTATAGATGGACTGATCCGCCCAGTCCTCGCGAGTGTAATTTACAGCTTGTAAAAGTATCAAACAAAATCTAATAAACAATCTCAAGATTGATTGAAGACACACGCAACAAGAGGTGTGTGCACAGGTAAGAATATCCTCCGCTTGACAAGAACAAATTACCCATCCTACGGCTTGCTCCGAAACCACAAAAAAATTAACCCAGCCATGCAAAACCACAAAATACTCGACACCACTGCTCCGAAGCCGGCACACACCTCGACCTCTTGAATAAAGCATCGCGACAAAAGGACGACCGCCGTCGCGCACACCGGGCAAAGCCGAGGGGAAGGGGAAGGGCAAGAGAGGGAGGAAAGACGCTCCCGGGTCGAAACAGCTGATCGCAAGTTCGCCCCGAGGAGGCGCCCGGACGCCGCTGACTCGCCCCCAGGATCCCGAGACACCCTCCCGCACCATCGGCCCATGCCTGCACAGTGGCGACCGCGCGAGTCGCGCGTCCGGCGCCCCGTTCGGAGCCGCGATCCGCGCGCACACACCAGGCCTTCATTATCCCGGAAGGCCGGGATCCGCGCTCTCGCGGCTGAGCGGGTCCGCCTCGGACAGGTGCCCGGCGGCAGGCGGCAGTCACGTAAGTATACGTACGCGGAGCGGAGGAGCAGCGGCCAGAGCAGCTCGCACACGGCCAGTGTGCGCGGAAAAAAGTGAACGTCGCCGACGCACAGCTGGGCGCACCGTGTCACCCGTCGCCGTCGGTCTCCTCCCCGATCCGACACACACACGCGCACACCGCCGACCTGCACGTCCATGCGGACGACTAACCCGTCGGGGCGCCAGAGGGTTAAGACCTCGAGTGCAGCATCGACCCGATCGATCGACTGTTGCGAGTCTGCGGATGCTTCGAGGCTGTAGGCGGGCTATTCGAGTCTTCACATTTTCTTTCAACTACTCCGTTTATATAGAAGAATTCAACGCGCGTGTTTAACCTTTTTTATATATAAAAGGTATGGTACACAGAAAACATAACCTATTAACAATCGATTTGAACAAATGTTTGGAATCCGGATGAATCTCGATCGCTAAATTTATATAAAAGATAATAAGTGTGAGTATTTTAAGTTTTATCATAGTATATATAATATTTAGTAAATATAGGTATACTTAAGTAAGTATATAAACTAACCGTAATTAAGAACTTAAGGAGAAACAGATGGACGTGTATTAACAGGTTAAAGAGAAAAAGAAGTGCTAAGTATGCTCAGACGCAAGACTTGCATTTCTTTATTGTCCACGTAAAATATGTAAGCAACATTTTTACGGATCCATATCTATATAAAAGATAAAGTAAAAATTTAAGAAAAGTAATAAAAAAAACTCCATTTTGAAAATTATAAAATTGCGTTCTAATAGTTATTTTTGGTACTATAGTGCGTAAAAGTTGATACCCGCTTTGCTCGGACGCTAAACTCATCACACTTTTCCAAGAATATACTAGAATATCGAACCAAATTATTGGACAGATTTTATTGTAGATAAATGAATTTTAGTTAATAATTAACAGCAACAGTTTTTAAGTAAACGATACAAAGCTGATTATTTATTTTCTCAAATGTTACTTTTGCAGAAAAATTCTTGAACTTTTCACACTTACATATACATTTATATTATACTGTCTTATTAAGTTTTTTTATCTACTATCTCAACTAAAGAATACTTAAACCGACATAACTACATAATTACCTTAATATTCCGCAATTAATTTTGGATGCTTTATTTTTCTTTTTGCTTAACAGGTAAATTGCGTTCCCGTAATTCTCCGGGTTCCCAAGAAGGCACGAATATCTTTATTACGGTCCAAAATAAACCAACCGCCAACGTACGTTCATGCAAGAGGAAAAGAGAAAGAAATAGATTTTAATTTTACTTCCTATACATCTAAACCCATAAATCGGAGGAGTAAAAAATATAACAGTATAGGGGTGCCGCTCTCCGTCTGAACCTTATTTACACACATAAACAGCAGAATTTAAAGCTCTGACACGACGTGACCCCTTATGTGATGCATGTGTGGACACAACCTAACATGCGCACTGGCCGTCCACCGCGGACATAATAAAGTAGCGCGCGCAGGCCTGCAGTGCACTGCGTGAGCGCTCCTCGCGTTTTGTATACAGTATACACCTATTTTGTACGTAGGGCGAGTGCGAGGAAACCCAGTGACGGGCCGCATCTCTCGCCGTCCTCCGCGGCACCGACGAGCGACGCGCGAACACGGATAGAGAGGCGAGAGTGCCGAGAGTCCGAGAACCCTCGGGAGAATGCTGAAGTTCCACAGAAAATGCGGCGATCGCGTGAGCCTCCTCAATCTGCAGTGCACCGCCGTCAGGAGCGTCTCCGAGTACAACTTCGGCCTCGTCTTCAGCGCCGAGCCTCTTAAGGACGATGAGGTCTTTCAGGTTCGGATCGAAATGAAGGTGCGGTACTTACTGTTGTTTTTTTTTTTTTTTATGATGCATTTGATCATCTGTTTTGGAGTGTCCGTGCACGGACTGTATTTACTACTGTTATTTTGCTTCGTACCGCAGTGAGAGATGTTTGTTAGCGGTGCTGGGGTATGCATTTAATTTAGAAATGGGTCAGAAGAAGTGGCACTTGAGTGGAGTTTAAATTTAACAAAGTATGAGCATTAAGTAGTTCAATTGCATTAGTGTAAAGTTGATTTTGTTCTCGTTATAACTTATTGCTAACATCTGTTATTTATTTTTTCTTTTACGTACAATACTGTTGCATAAGAATTCATATACTTTCTAAATATTGTTTTACAAACAACTTACACTTTTCATAGAATACAGTCTTTTAATTTCGTTGTTAACTCTTGTATTATTAAAATTTTTATACTGCTTTGCAGAAATAATAAATTTTTAATTATAAAAATAAAGCAATCTTTATACGAGTGAAAATTAAGATTTGTTTACTTTTGTCAGATGATGATATGGAGTGGAAGCATAGAAATTGGAATAACAGCATGCGATCCAGAGAACACCAATTTACCACCTTCTGCCACGGACTTAAGACATGGCTCCTGGATTATGACAGGTTCCAGTATAGTTTATGATGGAAAACCTATTTTAGAATTCTATGGAACAGATTTGAGTACGTTAGATGAAGGAAATACTCTTGGAGTATGTCGAACATCAAAGGTTAGAAATAAGCTTGAAAATTTATATCAATAACCTCTATGGGTCACTAAATACTTTGCAATTTTTAATTTTGTATTACACTTCATTTTCAGGGTGAACTGGTTTTCTATGTTAATGGTTCTCCTCAAGGAATAGCAGCAACAGGTATACCTTCTAGAGTTTTTGCCGTAATCAATATGTATGGAAATTGTACACAAGTAACAGTCGTTCAACCAACTGGCCCAGTATTGAATTGTAATAATGAAGAACCTATAACTAATCAAATAGAAATAAATAATGATTACGGTATGGACGAAGCTTCTAGTTCTTCAACTACAAATTTAGTAACTAATTTAAGTGTGAATCATAATGTTCTACCAAAAAATCCAAGCATAGCAGCTATAAGGGAAGATAGATTAAGGTTTCACGAAAGAGTAGGTTCTTTGGTTAAATTATCAAATAATGCACGTACAGCTGAAAGAAGAAGGCCTTTAGATGAATTTAATAACGGAGTAGTTATGACCCATAGGTACCTAAGAGATAATGAATTGTTTGAAGTAAGTAAATAAAAACTATTTTGGTATAATTTAATTTACCTTCAATTTTTTGTACATTATTTTATTATACAATAATGAAAACAATTATTTTTGCAAAGATCCGAATAGATAGGCTAGTGGAAAAATGGTCTGGTAGTATAGAGGTAGGAGTTACTACACACAGTCCAACTGCTTTAGAATTTCCAGCCACAATGACAAATATGCGTTCCGGTACAACTATGATGTCTGGCTGTGGTATTTTAACAAATGGCAAAGGCACACAACGCGAATATGGAGAATTTAATTTAGATGAGCTTAGGGTAAACAAATTAACAATTTCATTTAACACATTAGAAAAACCTAAAATTTATATAAACCAAAATTTTGTATTGTATTTTAGGAAGGAGACAGGGTAGGCATGATGAGGAAGAGTAACGGGGATCTTCACTATTTCATAAATGGCCTTGATCAAGGTATCGCTGCCAAAGTTCTTAATACAGTCTGGGGAGTAATAGACTTGTATGGGATGACTGTAAAAGTTACAATAGTTGATCGAGATGAAAGAGAAGAGCAAAATCTTGTTACCAGGAGAAATACGTTGCAATTGCAAGGAATCAACGGTAAGCTCAAAATTTTACAAATTTACAACAATTCAATAAATACTAATATCTATCGATATAAACTATGTACAAAAGCAGAAGCAGGGGAAATTGAAGAACCCCTGGATAGACTGATGTTCCATCCATGCTGTGGCACTCGAGCGGACGTAATTAATAACGGGCGCACAGCACATAGGCCAAAGTAAAGAAAACATTACAAAATCTTATATCTTTTTATTTTTTCCTTTAATAATTATAACATAAAATATAATTCATTGATTGCAGTGCCTTCGATGATTTTAATAATGGCGTCGTTTTGACTTCAAGGCCTTTAAGACCAAATGAATTGTTTGAAGTAAGACTGGATAAAATAGTCACTAAATGGGCATGGTTCCATTGAAATCGGCGTTACCACCCATTCTCCGACGGAGCTAGAATTTCCATTTACAATGACGAACGTCAGGTATAAAATTTAAAGCATTCAGTTTTTATTTTTATTTTTCTTTTATCACTTAATATCCCATTCATACTTTTAGATCCGGTACGTGGATGATGACGGGTAACGGAGTAATGCATAACGGAACTACGATGATCGATCAGTACGGCCAAAATCTGGACAGGCTGCAGGTTGGCGATCGCGTGGGTGTTATGCGCAAAGACAACTCTACATTGCATTTTTACGTAAATGGGCAAGATCAGGGTGCAGCAGCAAACGGAGTGCCCGAACGAGTCTATGGTGTCATAGATCTCTACGGTCAAGCTGCTCAAGCGACCATTGTTGACAATTCAGACTTTTGCAGTCCTACTACTATTAATTCTAGTATCAGCAACACCACCTTGTACTGGTAAATTGATTTTTTTATCATGTCAAATTTTTATCGTATAATATATAATACAAGACAATCATGACATTTGTATTGTTTTCGCAGTGATTTGCGTTTTCATCACGTGCACGGTAAAAATGCGCGGATTACTAACAATGGATTGACAGCATCTCGACCTCGTGCCTTGGGCGAATTCAACGATGCGATAGTCGTAGCAAACCGGGCGTTGCGCGACGGTGAGATGTTCGAAGTTTCCATTGATAAGATGGTTGATCGATGGTCCGGAGCTATCGAAGCTGGTGTCACGGCAATTAGGCCGGATGAACTCGAATTCCCTTCGACAATGACGGATATAGACCATGACACGTGGATGTTGTCTGGCTCAACAGTAATGAGAGATGGAGTAGCATTAAGGAACAATTATTCCTGCGATCTGGATAAACTTGCCGAAGGAAATCGGATTGGAATGATGAGATGTGCTGATGCCACTTTACATTATTATTTGGATGGAGTGGATCAAGGTTCGGCTTGCAGCGGATTACCTGCTCACGTCTACCCCGTCATCGATCTTTATGGACAATGTGCTCAAGTGAGTCATTGATAGTAAACATAAAAGACCTTCTCGACGTTTTTTGTTTCAAGAAATCTTATCATAATCTTTTTGTTTATTCAGGTAACGATAGCTGTACCAGAACGGCGCGATGCAACACTGCAACAGTATCTGCCATCGGAGAACAGCACAACGAGTCAGCAGCCAACGTCAGTAATTCAGCCTATGGCGCAGACGGAGATAACGCATAAATTTCACGAATCGGTGGGCCTGAATATTCAATTGGATACTGGCCGCACGATAGCGACGCGCTGCCGAGAATACAGTAATGCTGTATTACTAAGCGAGGTACCTCTTGAAAACAATGAAATCTTTGAGATCAGTATTCAAGAGGTAGCCCGGGAGTGGAGCGGATCCCTGAGGATAGGCCTAATTAGCTACGAGACTGGTAGCTGGCTCACCTCCATGACACTTGTCCAGGGTATGACCGCTATTCCACCGGACGCTTGGTACCTCACAGGTATGACTTTTTAAATTTTTCTTATATTTTATATTTTTCTAACGTATTAGTGTTAAACAAATGTTTTGATTACAGGGAACCAAGTACGACATAAAGGTCACTGTCTTTGCTGGAATTACTGTCCGAGTTTGGATTGGCTGCGAGTGGGTGATAAAATTGGTTTAAAACGTACAAACGAAGGTAATCTGAAATTTTATGTAAATCGCGAGGACATGGGAGTGGCTGCCTCGAACATTCCCGAAATGTGTTTTGCCGTTATCGAGTTATTTGGCAGTACAGTAGCAGTTTGTATTACCAGTACTAAGCAACCGAATATTGCAATTTCACCCAATGCAAGTTTAAGGTTACAAGACTCCTTGGAACTTCTTCTGGATCCCATGCCGCCTGGTATCCGCAGGTAAAATAACTGCATTTTAAACTAATGAAAAAATGTAACACTAAAAACATCGTAAATACATCAAATTTTATTTTAGTGATGCTGCAATGTTTTCGTCTGTTGATACTTGCGGAGAAGGAAAATTATTAAATGAAATAGTAACAACACCGACACAATTGGCAACCGCATCCATTGGAGAATCTGATTGGCTTTACGAATTTCATGAAAATCACGGCAGAAATGTTCAATTAGAGAAAAAGACTGTTGCTCGAAGGGTAGCAAGCTATAATCAAGGTAACAGAAGATCCATTAACGTGGCTTTAGAAGTAAGAAAGTTTAGAATATTAATTATTTGATTTCAATACAGGTGTGGTAATGTCAAGCAAACCATTAATAAAAAATAAGTTATTCCAATTAAAAATCGAAAAAGTTAACGAACGTTGGGTGTCCGGAATGTTGTGCGGAGTCTCCTGTGTTTCACCCGAAAAAGTAAGCTTTCCAGTTACAGCTCTTGGACTAAAAAAGCACTCGTGGATTATTTGTAGTGACTGGATATCACACAATGGAACGAAGGTAAAAATTTTGACGTTTTTAATCTCAAATTTCAATAGAATTTAAATATGGCGTAATTAATATTAGGTGCGATCATCTTACGGAGCGAATTTGGAAACATTACGAACTGGTTCAACAGTGGGTCTGCTGGTCGATGAAGATTCGCGACTTCATCTCTATATTGACGGACAGGATCAAGGTGTAGCGGCATCGGATCTGCCACCTTACGTGTATGCGGTAGTCGACCTGTACGGTCAATGCGAACAAATATCGATTATCGGCCAGCCGATCGAGACGACCGACAATGAGATGCTGACCAACGAGGTGAACAACGCTACTGCTTCGGCTATAGAAAGGCTAGTGATCGAACCAGATGACGTCGAAAACTCACGCGAAAAAGCGGACCTCGAGTGCCACGAGAAAGAGAACGGGGCATTTCCGACTATGGAGGAAAACTTGGACGGTACAGTGGGAGCTTCTAGGTGCGAGAGGGAAGAGACCGAGGGTACGACGGAACTTGTAGAATCAGAACAAAGTGCTGGAACTGTTACAACTCCAATACCCACGAGCTGTGACAACGACGTAGCCAGTAAAAATCCATTGCCTTGCAGCAAAGAACTGAAACAAGCATCTGCATCAGGAGGAATGATGTTGAGTAGTCTTCCGTCCGCAACGAGTTGTACAGAGAATATGTGCGCTCCGGCTTCAATTTCAGAAGCTCCTGGATCAAACATTCTGGATAACAATACCTTCGCTGATAAAGATTCGCTGCCGCTTTGCAACAACATCGAAGAGGACAATTGTCTTGAGGGCAGTAGTACCAGCACCAGCACCAATAGCCACAGCAGTAGCGGCAGTAGTGGCGATTCGATTGTAATAGCCAATAACGACTCTTGTACGAACGTTGAGTTGAACAACGTGACCAACATTAACATTCGTAATGGTGCCGTTATCACCACAACCAATATGAGCAATTTGAATACTGCTATTAACGCTAGCAATGCAAACAACGCCATTAATGAAAGCATAGCCTCGAACAGCTCGCAGAATAACAGTACTGCTCCGGTGTCGAACGTTAGGTCGTGGCACTCAAATCAGTGCGCGCCTAGTGCACCCCAAGAGCTTGTGCTTAATCTTCACCGAAATTCATTGGTACGTTAAAGAAACCAATTTCAGTACTCCATTTTTTTTGTTATTAAGCTTTCTTTAGAAATATAATTAAAAAATATTAATCTCTTACAGAGTTTCCAAGTTTCAAATAATTGCTTGTCGAACAATATATTAAGCGCCTCAGCACAGGTGTCAATGCCGTCCACGCCACTGACTACAAGCAACCTGATAAGCCCGCCTTCAGCGCCGAAGAAATGCGAGTACCTAAAAGCGTGCGTTCGTCTCAAAAAATCTCTTGTGCTGCCGGAAGAATTTTTCTCGCTCGACGAAATTCTCTGTTACTGCAGCTCTTGCTTTAAGGTGGAAGGAGACTCCGTTATTTGCAAGAAAGGAGAGCCTCTTGCAGAGTTCGCCATACCCGTTGGTTGGGTCAGGTTTCCCTTAAAACACAGCATAAACGCCAATCAGATTCCCCAGAGTACCACGGATAAGTGGCACGTTGCCTTTTATGGTACTAGAATAGACACTGTCAGGTCAGTTAAAAGGAAATGCCTTTTTTTATGATTTAAAATGAACAAAGAAGAAACTAATCAAAGCTATATATTGTACAGATGGATTCTTGACAGAGGTGAATTATTAACTAAGGAGCAGCTGGATACTGATTCATTAACTACAGGTACTAGTAGTGAAGATCAAAATCCTCAAGTTGTATTTTCACCAAATGTTAAGTGCGCCAGCACTGAAGAATTCACCAAGCAATATTCGTACGTAATGTTATTAATGACAATTTAAATGAAAGAATTAGAATTTTATCATACAAAATTTTATTTGCAGATATATCGATACGCAGTTGAACAAAAAAATCAATGTATCGACAGCCTTTCAACTTCTCGTAAGGCCTGGTTCTTACACGACGTCAAGTAAGAAGGATGGTCTAGAATCTCAGCTAGAATGTATCGAATGGGCCACGAAAGAGACGGGAGCCACTGTAATCATAGCCCTTTTAATTCATCTAGATGGATTTTAAAGTCGAAATATCGCGCTTAATAGCACACGTAACGTAGAGAATTCGCGCATGTATTGAACGTAGTGATTAATCTTCTGCCTTTCTTTTGCTCAGAGCAAGAAGTACATGCGTGTAATAAATTTTAATTTTTTACATTTAAAATATAAGTATAGAATCGTACCTTTTTTATTTAAATCATAAGTTAATATTGAATTTTTTGCGGTTCGACGAACCTGGTTGGCAAGGATATAAAAGATGTCGCATTACTTGTGCCAGTGGTAAATATTTACGAGCGAGGGTCGATTGTAAGTATTTCCGAAGTTGCACACAGTACTTAATTGACTCGTATGAAACTCGAAAACCAATGAGTATTAATATATTTTTTACCTAATTACGTACCTAAGTCATTCGAATTATCCGGGCAATTTACTTTCTTAGTTAAATTTTTTTATTTTAATTGAAACACCGTTGCGTCTATAAATATATGTATAATAACAAACACACTTTTTCTGTGATACACCATTGTAGCACTTGATGGGAGGTGCATCGATATATTGCGTAATGTACGATATAACGCGATTATTTAATTTTATTATATTTATATTTATATGGTATTTAATTTACATTACAATATTAAGTATAAAAAAAGGGTTATATGAATAACACAAAAAATAAATTCAATTGATAATTGATAATCGATGCAAAAATCATTGACTGTGTAAGAAAGAAATTGGAGTCGACGGGAATAGTAAGATTATAATGAAAGAAAGCATTAAGTCAAATTTTTCAGAGCGAAATATTTCTCTCTGCTTATTTTTCCAAAGAGAAATGTTCTTCTCGCGTTATAAGTCCGTTTTCAGATGTACGTGATGAACTGAAAAAAATAAACAAAAGGAAACGATTTTCATCGTTTTGTTATATGTGTATATGTATATGAAAGTGGCGCAAGCAAGTTTGGCGATACATAAATTCTATTGTAAATCATTGAACGAATATAAAATGCATACGCGCACATAAACGTATGAACTTCGCGAAAGTAGATTAATTTTTACAAAATAGCGATACTTGAAATATTTATTATTGAATTTCATTGTTAACGCAGACATGCGCACTGCTGCAGAAACAAACACTGCTACATTGTGGTTCGACATCTCATACTGAAATAACAATAAATGCAATATTTTAAGTCAGCAAACCAATCGTATTCTTTTGTAAATTTATTATTTATAACCAAAAATCCTTGCCTAGCGTATCATTAGAAATTGGCTTTTTTGTAGAATTAGCATAGAACTTAGATTGATGCAGCTTTGCAAAATTTATTATATTTGTGTCATAATGTCATTTCAAATACTATATTTATTTAAAAAAATTATATACTCTTAAATGTACGTTTCAATACAAATTATTTATTCATCACTTAATTGTTAGCAGCATTTATGTTTGCAGATTAAAGAACTGAAGGAAATGTACAAGGATTTTCCTGACCAAAACAAAGGTACAGTATGCCAAATTTTACAGAAGATATTTTAATTTACGTTAAAGATAAAAAAGGCACTACTGTAAGAATAAGAAAGAGATACACCTTCGTGTATATTATTTATTAAAAACCCAAGTCTTCAATAAGTTACAATGTATTACATATCTTAATTTACTACATGTCTTCCTTATATATATATATAAACGACGAAACGTCAGAATTTTACGTATCTGTTACTATATAAATGCATCTTATTTCGTTCAACGGGGGATAAACTTTATACCATCTCAGCGTAACGTTAAATTAAATATTTTTTCATTCAATAACGGCAATGTGTTTGTATACATAGATCAGCTTTGGCGTAGATTTCTCTTGAATTTCATGCTGTATTTTGTTATCCGTCATTACGGCCATTCGTTTACACCCAAACCCGGACGTTCTGATCCCAGGAGCAGCTGGCCATCGCCATACCGTTGCCCGAGACACTCAATGAGGTCACGCGATTCTCGTGACCCTGCAACATGCCTGTCGAAAAATATTGTGTTTAAACAAAGATTTAATTAACAATTTTTTTTTCAATAATAATTCGTTATGTATAGTCATAATTTCGTTACCATTGTACTGGATTTTGAGGGTATCCCAAATATGGATGTTGTTATCGTCGGTACCGCAAAAGATGAACCTTCCGCTGAGGGATAAACCGCTCGACGTGAATCCTGGGTTCGAATTCGGGGGTTTGAACGAGGCGATCTGTTGATCCGCCCGCAAATCCCACAGTCGCGCTGTCTTGTCCTCCGAAGCCGTCACGAATGCGTTACCCGATGGATGGTACTGTTTTTTCATTTTTAAAACAAAGGAAAATTATCCTTGTCGTTCTTCTACCACAATATATTAAAATACAAACACTCAGCATAAGAAAGAAATTAAATATCCGTCTGACCGGTCACTGATCCTATCTACTTGCAGTCAACCACATTCTCGTCGCAATTAACGATCACGCCAAGGCAAACACGTCACGCAGTGTTCATACATTTAAAAATGACACTCACGCAAACAGAGTTGACGTCAGCCTCGTGGCCGAAGAAAGTCTGGTGCGCGGTTTCCTCCCTCAGATCCCAGAGCTTGCAGGTTTTGTCGACCGATCCGGTGATGTAGGTGTTGCCGTCGGGCCCCAAGCTTATGCTGACCACGTCCCCCGCGTGAGCCGGAAAGTCCGTCGTCTTCTTGTTCGCCTCCAGGTCCCAAATGCAACTGCGCGTCAAAAAAAAAATTCACAAAATGTTTATCGAACGCTACTTGAACGAGAGTCGCACGCTAATCATTTCGTAATTATCTGACAATTATTTGAGTCCTTTTTTTTTCAGCGAAGCGCGACCAATTAACTACAAGCTAACAGTAAAAAAATTTTAAAACGTTTTTTTTTTTCAGTTTAGCGCGAGTGTACTTTCGGACAGTGCGCTCACATCTTCATGTCGCCGGAGCCGGTGATGATGTGCGAGTCGTCGAGGAAGCGGCAGGAGGAGAGGAAGCCCTCGTAACCAAGGAGCTCGCGGGTGATCTTGGCGGAGCCGGTGGCGTCGCGGTTGTTCACGTCGTACACGGTGCACATGTTGTCCATGCCGCCGCAGGCGACGAAATTGCCGGAGGGCGCGAATGCCACGGACATCACCCAGGCCGAGCGCAGGGGTATCACCTGCACCTTGTTGCCCGTCCACGTGTCCCAGATTATCAGCTTGCCGTCCAGCGAGCCAGTGACGCAGTGCCTGCACAAGGATAATTTTTTTTTATTAATTATTAAAGTTTTTTTATTAACATTTTTTTTAATTATTTCGGAGGATTTTCTTGGGTGAGAAAGAATTTTTCTTTTAAATAAGTACGATGAATCCTTATTACAGCGTATTTACGCAAGTCAACAAGGCTTCTATGCGTTATTACTAATGTTTCGCTTAGAAGAATAAAAGAATAAAATAAGAAAATCTGCTTATTAATTTATAGATATATCATTCTGAATTATTTAATATTTTTTAAATAAGTGTCGATTGGTTTATTAACCTTTAGAGGGCCGGAATACGCCTCTAGGCGTAAAGGGTCTGACTCACCAACATCGCAATTTAGTTTGGCTCTAACTCAGGGACCTTAGACCACATTCCTATAGAAAATGCGATTTTCAAATTTTTCAAAACCCTGGCCCTCTAAAGGTTAAAAAAAAAGCCAACGTTTCTTACCTACTGTCACCGCTAAAGTGCACCGAATTCACTTTATTAATGTGCCCTTTGAGCATTTTTTTCGTGCTCATTTTTATCTTGGGAGCATCTGCTACACTGCCGCAAGCATCTTCGATTGTTGTGTCCTGCATTTTTTTCTGGTCTTCCTGAAAATGAAATATTAGCGATAACAAATTATCTTTGCCTTGTCGATATAATTTTTTTTATACAGAATTTCGGGCAAAGGCTCATTTTGCGTTTAAATAAACTTTTCGATTAATCAAGAAAATGTCATTGAATTTCTTGTCTCATTTCAAAATACGAAGACAATAGGATCAGATCGATTGATAATATAAATAGAATTACTTAAGGAACACATTTCTCTTCAACTGGTAATGCAATATCTATACAATATAAAGCAATTCAGGCTGCGCTGAAACGCTGTCGCGTAAATTCATTACGTGTATTAAATTACTTGCAACTGTGTTATATTTTTGTATAACAATAAAAACCCACGTTGTTTTAATACTGCCTTTAACTCTATTATATATTTTTTCTTCGATTATAACAATGTCACTTACTTTCACACTAAAATTTCTATAATTCAAATCTACAAAATACCGCGAACGAGGACTTCGTTAATATAAAACATAAATAATCCAACGAAAACCTAAAAAGTAACAAAAAAATAAGCTTTCTAGTATATTCCTTCTATTACACGTTAATCAAATAACGTTTTTAATAAATAATAAAAAAAAGTGCACTGATACAGCAGAATAAACAAGAGAAATTGCGCACCTTGCACTTGTTGATGAGATCGTCGAGCTCCTTCTTGAGCGCGGTGGTCTCGGCGTCGTCTTTACCCATGTCTGCCTTCTTTTTTACCCGCGGATTTTTTTTTATCTGAGGGTGACGTGCGCGCGACACGAAGAGGAACGGCTGCTGGCGTTCTGCAGTCCACCGGCGCGGCTACACTCTGGCCGCTCTGGAAGAGGGAGGCGCGTTGCGCAGACAGACCGGGCGGGGAAGCCTCACAGCAGCCTGCTACTACTGACCCAGTAATCGCATTAAACTGGCCGCTCCAATCCCATTTGGCCCGTGAGCGCCGTGGATATGCGCCGCGGAGTCTAAGTCGATTAGCCCTGCGAACGAGGGCTGCTCCGACTTGGTTGCTCTCCCGTACACACGGCCGTCCGGCTTTTCTTTTTTTTTTGTCGCTCCTCTTCTGTGGGATACAGCCAACAGAGTGCTTAAATTTTTGTTTAAAACTTTTTTCCGAATTTTTGGCTCGTTTATTGAGATTGAATCTGGAAAAAGCGACATTTCTTAATAAATATTTTAATTGATCTAGTGAGCTTTGTTATAATTGAATACAAAAAAGAAAATTAAAGAGAGTGAATCTAATAAAAAAAGAAAATGAAGGCGAATATAGTGATTAGAGAATATTAATAACGTTACAATTTTCTTTTCTCACACTGGAACAAACATTTTTTTTTAATACTAATATAAAGAATTGAGTAAAAATTAAATTTTATTATTAATCATATAATGTATTCAAAAATTCTTTCATTTCTTTCGTAAAATATTTAATGCTCTCACTCCCTTCAGTTATACTAACGATTTACAATAAGTTACAAAATTTATTAAAAAAAAAAACAATAGGTTGAAAAAATGTATAAAAAATTTGGGATTGAAAATAAAAAAAAATATATATACAGTCATCCGATGAAATACTTTCTTTCTTAAACTTTTACCGTTGCAACGACTACGAAAGCGTAATAGCCGAACCGCACGAATCGAATTTTTTGTCCGGCGCTAAGGTGTCGACACTCGATCGCGATCGATTTGTCACGATCGGCGGGCGAAAGCGCCGAACCTTTTCGCCGGGCAGAGATGCGTAAAAAGCGACGGCCGAAGAAACACGGAAATTTTTCACGCTTCCCACTTTCTCGCCGTATAAAACCCTAATCCGAGCGTGTCTACTTTTCAGATCGATTACAAGTCCGTCCGATGTCGTTTCCCTGATCAAAATCTCTACTTTTCTCCTACGCGTCTATCTTCCCTTTTCCCATTTTTTGTTCTTTCGTAATCATGCGGAAATCAACGTTACAAGTTACATTGACGCGATTTTTTACTTTCTGCTCTATTATTTTTTACGTTAAGGCTTGTTCGGGGAGAAATGATAATTCCATCGCAGATGATATGACGAAGTACAGTTGCAGCAGGAACTTGAAGATCGACAGCTACGTCAGCAGAAACAACAAAAATTCTTCGTGCCAAGAGGTTGAATACCGAGGGAGACCTGAGATTCTTCAATGGACCAAAGACAATTCACATTGGCATTACCCGTTTGATAAGAAAGGTAAGAGAAAAGAAAATTTAAATAATAATACCTATCGCTTTTTGTCCTTCCGTAATTCGTTGAAATTATATGAATCGTTATGTTTTAAGAATTTATGAAAGGCCGCGGTAATGTTGCGACTCCAAATACAAAATTTAAAATTATTCTTGTTTGAAGTTAATGAAGAAATAAAAATAAAATTTTTATGAGTATTGTCCTTAGTATGATTTATCTGCTGAACTTTTAAGATGTATTTTGCTATTATATCATTTGAATTTCATCCAAGAATAAAATCTAACTTTGGGGATGATGCAGTCAAATACAATCTAAAATTAGACAAAGATTTGCCAATTTCCTAAAAATATGAAAAAAAAATTAAATAACAAAGGTGGTTTATTAAATATAATATTTATTATTATGTACAATTACATAAAAAAAAATACCATCTTTTGAGCTTTTTTTTCTTACATCTAAGTACAGCCACTTTATACATTCTCTTTGTACACTTGCTTCTGTTCATCACAGTAATCTTCTTAGAAAAAAATATAAGATACACCCATGTTGATTGTGATCACATTATTTTTTATAAAAATATTAAAATAGTTATCGTTTTAAAGCACTTTAGAATCAAACTTAAAATATTCTAAATGAATTGCGCCTGGAGTAAAAAGGTTCTTCATGAATTATAGGATGCCCAGTTAATTTAGGTAAATAACAATCTATTATTTCTCCTACAAATGTGTAACAATACAAACATCCAACTAAAATTCCACCAAGGTGTCCAACAAACGAGGCATTTGGTACTAATAAATGAATAAGAATTAGTTCTGTCCAAACTGCAAATTTACTTGGTACTCTGAAACCTTGAATATTGTGAACTCTGTCAAACTCTTCGCATACAGTGATTACTTTTAAAGCAAACAAAACTGCTGAAAAACCAATAGCACAAGCAGTGTAATAACTATAATCCTCTGTAACTTGAGTAAGGCTGTATCCTAAAGCAACGTACATTGCACTGCATCCCATTGATAAAATTCCAATGAGTAATGCAAAATTCATTGTTCCATACATTGGTTCAAGATACGATCCTTTAAGTAGGAATGATATCATGTTATAGTACAAATGCATATCTGAACCATGTTCAAAATTGGAATAAAAAAAGGATCGCCACTGTTTGCGATCAAGAATTTTTTTAGCCGATATACAGACATCCTCTGCATTCCAAGGAACCTGAATAAATCCAGTGTAAAGAAGACTCTGTCCAGCAATCCCAAGGAGGGTGAACGGTGGAATTTTATCAATTCCAAAGTTCATTGCCTGCATAGCTAGTAACATTATTCCATACTGCAAGCCTGGTTGTCTCCTCTGTCCTGACCTCATGATGATTCTTTGACTTTCTGTAAAATATCAAATATTATGTAAAATATAAAACACAAATACCTACATTATAAACTTACAAATTAAATATTTCTTTAACCTTTGCGCCTATAGGTGAAACTACGTACATCACGTTATAAACAGTCACAGATTCTGAGTTAATTCATTTAAAATATTAGTTGGCAATTGATTACAGCGTTGAAACTTTGCTTCTTCTAAACGACTGATGAAATTTCGTCGTGCTTTAAGATACTTGTATAGCGTCTTCTCTAGAAGATTCTGTTCTTACCGTTTCGATTGACGTGTTCTTTTCAGATTCATCGGCGTATTTCAGCATCCCTCCCATCACGTTGGAATACGTTTGTTTATATACAGGTTAGGGTGGCTCTTAAGCTTTACGTCACATTTTTATTTAAAAAAAAAAAAAATTTGGAGCTTGCGCATGAGCAGGTAAAAATCACGCGTTACGATTGGTCGCAAAAGTGAAGTTTTTTCGATTTATACAATTTAAAAATTTCATGAATAAAATCACTTAATCAACATTGTAAAATCAAAATAATACTAAATCAAAAATGTAACTGTTACTTTTTTCAAGTAGTATTTGATAAGAATTAGTAAAGAACATGAAAGGAAAAATGCGTGATTGTGGACGGACCTTTATTGTGCTCTGAGCATGCGCGGCATGTGTGTATTACGGATGAGTGCAAGTGCAATCAAATCGCAGTGCATTCTAGGCGACTGTGCATAGGGCAATAGTGAAAGTAGACATTGCAGTTTTGTGTAAATAAAAAAGAAAGATTTTGATGAACTTTTTATCGGATCGACTGTTTTAGGTAACTAAAAAGTAAATCGATACTAGCCAATATAATTCGAGTGATTTCGGCATGAAATTGTGCAGTGCGAGAGGTTTTGCTCGGAATAAAAAGGATTTGAATCTTGCTCCATAATTTTTGTTTACTACTTCATAGATCAGGCAAAATTATTGTTCGCTCGTTGTTTAATGAACCATTTATCATTGCCATTTTCTATTTTCCCAGAAATTCTGACACTTTTAATTGAGAAATTTATCGTAAACTTTGTAACTTAACCTCTACGGATGTGAGATTTGACACAATGTATTCACTGCAATTCTAAATGCTTATAATGAAGATTTTTTCCACTCAAGTAATAGAGTAACTCTATGGTCTATAAAATCATACACCCAAAGTTTAATTTTCAAACGTTAATAAAATAAACAATTCAAGAAGTTAATAAACAAAGGGACAGAAATACGTATGTACATGTAATAAGTCAAATCACTTTTTCCATTTATAACAATAACTTGTACGTTAATAACTAAACTTTACTTTAGATTTTGAAGCCTACAGTAATTCACTACAGTTATTCAAGACAATTTTTTACAAAGAAAACTCAGTTTTTTAAGCTCAATTGCTTTGCAACCTCAATTATGGAGCAAAAGGCAAATCGCAAAGAAGAAAGTAATCAAAGAAACGGGAACAAAGTAGACTTAAAAAATTAGAAGAGAAAAAAAAGGCTACATTTTTAACGCTCAATTTAACGCGAGCACAGCACTCCTCGATCCCGCTATGAACTCAGCCTAATCGCGTGGGCGCTTCACGCGCGACACAGACGCTTCTCTCCTGGACTTCGCGGACTCTCTCGCTCGTGCGCGCATCAGCTGCTGCACAGTAGGGGCCGCGTGTCGCCCACAGCCACACACATCCCTCGCGCAGTGAAGAAATCGCCACATCCCCGTCATGAAGCCATTGAGCCTGCTGGCCAGCCTGGGCCTCCTTTTGCTGGGCTGCAGCATAACCATCGAGGCTTCCAAGAAAACTCAGGGTAAATTAGAGCAAATCTCTCTCTGCCTTTGATTTTTTCCTCTCGATGCGCCTCCGCGCGTTAGTCATGCGTGCACGTCGTTGTGATTGTGTGTATACCGCGATACGCTGGAGGATGATCTTTTTGCGCGATTTCTCCATGGGTGCGTTCTGTTTTTTTTTTTTGTTTCAAGGAGACCGATGACTGAGACGTTAAGGTTCGTATATTGATTTTGCGGAAAATTTGAATTGTAAATTTTTTATTGTTTAGTTAATTGATTTTGTTTTCTTTGTAGGTGTTGAAAATCATGTTTGATTGAATATTGAAATCCATCTAAGCGAGGGTTGTTTGTTCATTGAATTATTTTATTTCTCCTACAGTTATTTTAATTTAATAAAGTAAAAGTGTGTAAATGTAAAATCAACTCCACTTTACTTAAAAAACAATTAAATTACGATGCAGGTGAATCTTTTGTTTAAAATCGTACGCTTTTTATCATAAAGAAGATTATCCCTTTTATGGGTTCAATGATCTTTTATTGTTGTATCCATACACAGGAAGCGACAATAAATTCACGTAATTAACAGACAGAACATGTAACGACCGGATCAAATGAAATCAACAGAAAGCTATCTGTTTCTGTACCGGTTCAAATCGTAAACAAGTAGTAACTATAGTATTATAAATTAAACACCCTTAAATTAATTTTTACTTTTTTCATTGCAGGTCGAAAGATAATTTTTAAACTTATAGATCTTTCACGTTATCCCAAACATAAAATATTAACAAAAACTTCTCATTTCTTATAAGAATGCGCCCTTCTCAAGTATAAAGAGTGTAGTTGCCTACGTGACGAGATTCACGAACGATGGTCGACGAAATCTAAAACTGACAATATAGCTGTTCGCTTCGTATC
Organism: Sycophila sp. Sp_5; assembly: GCA_018906775.1. Classification (NCBI taxonomy): domain Eukaryota; kingdom Metazoa; phylum Arthropoda; class Insecta; order Hymenoptera; family Eurytomidae; genus Sycophila; species Sycophila sp. Sp_5. The sequence continues at coordinate 2,764,123 of JACCID010000019.1, read as the reverse complement.
CGTAAAGTTCTCCGCCCCGCAAAAGATACGCTTTTTCATATCCCCGGAGTCTAATATTACGTTGAACATCTAAACTTATGTACGTTAGAAAAAGAGTCGCACGGGTCGAGATAAGAACCAACTGCGGTCTTTATTTCCGACGATTCTATATATAATCCTTAATCTGTAATGGACCGGAATAGTCTTCACGACAAATACACTTTCAATTCAATACTGTAACACGAAATCTTGTCAATTTTATATCCAATTTAAAATCGCAGTAAGTTTTACAATAATAAACCAAGTAATTTAAAAAAGAAACTAATGTTAATAACATAAATTATCAATTGTAAAAATAAAAAAAAATGTACGATTGTCTATCGATTTTTGTATAGCGAATTGTAATTGTCGTGGAATATTTTGGTCCTCTGTGGCAAAATGCACAATTCGGGCTGCCACGTAAGTAGCGGACCGTCGAACGGCCGGGACGCGTGCTGCGGCCGCGCCGGTTTTCGCGCCGGCACTACTTTTACTTACTCCGATACCGCAGGCGCAATCCCTAAGTATATACCATAAGCAATCGACGACGTCCTCCACATTTACTTGATGCGCCTTCTTGCAACGCGTAATTTTACGCGCTACGTGATTATGGGATCACTATGGACGGGGCGAATAATCAAAATAATATTTTTCATAATCGTTAAGGTTTTAGTTTGATGATATAGACATAACGAAGACGTTTGAAAAGTGAAAGATTATTATTAGATTGTAATTTCATTTTTTAATTATTTTATGAATTCATCAATTTCATTTTCAACTACTTTTTATACTTTTAATGTATCAAATTTATGAAACAATAACGTGAACATTATTTTAACTTTTTAATGATTATTACTTTGTAGTTAAAAGGGAATATTGCGTATGTATCTCGATGCATGCATTTATTAACTATGAATAATAAATTGTAGTGAAACTGAAGGACTGCGTGTATATAATGCGATTAAAATAATTTAGGTCGGTGGAAAGCGCGAATTGCTTTTGCACCTCTAATTTTAGTTACAATGCAACTTTTTTAATTTCAGATATTTCACAACTTCAAAGCTAATGACGAAAAGAAATTTGCATATTTAATTTCCATTAGGCTTTGTGCCTCAAAGTACAAAGTTAGGATAAAAAAAAAGTGAAATAAACTAATTCACTCAGAGTGCATGAAACTCGTTGCCGCACTCATTAACAAAATACTTAATAATTCAACTCGTTCCATTGTAAATAAACGAACACAACAGTAACGGTTACACTATCGCGAGCGAATCTTAAACCCGCGCATTTAACTGTAGTTCTATGAATTTTCTTCGCTAAGATAATTATTAATGTGTAATTACACGTCGTAGCGCATGCAGGAGGCGTGAAATATCCCTGTTTTTTTATCTCTAACTGTAGCATCTTTATTTTTTTGTATCTTTTTTTTTGTGTAAAAAAATTAAGTATCTTTTTTCAAGAAATATCCAACGCCGCTTTTGCAGCGAGTTCCATTACGAAGTTAAAAATCTTCGCTAATGATTCGCATAGCTGCTCGCGTGGCGACATTTGCTAAGATGAGTTATCCTGCGTTCTCATCTCCTCGATTTGCTCGACGCTCGCGACCTACTCGCGAGCGGCGAATCACAAACGACATCCATTTCGCAAAATTTCCTTTGACATTTCCTTTAAAAATCTTGGTAGACGGAATATGCTACTTTAACATTTAATTTAATACTAGATACTTTTATTTAAATTTAATTCGACAAATTTCATTTAAAAAAAAAAAAACTAAAAAACGTTCGCCTTGTTTTCAGACGTCCTGGTGTTCACCGTAGCGACCAACGAGACCGACGGCTTTCAGCGTTACATGCGCTCCGCCAGAGTGAACGGCTTCGAGGATCGCGTTCACGTGCTCGGACTGGGCAAAGGATGGCACGGTGGCGACATCCGATACTCCACCGGAGGCGGACAAAAAGTTAATCTCTTCCGCAAGGCCCTCAAGCCGTATAAGGACGATCTCGATAAGATCATCATTTTCACCGATAGGTAAACAGTGCATTTTTTTTTTTTTTTTTTTTGAAATCGAATAGAAATTATGTTACAATTAAACTGTAGATAACGAATTAGAATTAATTAAAATGTTAACTTATCTTGAACTTACGGTAAAATTATTATTCCCCAGCTACGACGTAGTCTTCCTGTCGTCGCTGGAGTCAATCGTGCGCAAATTCAAGGAGTGGGACGATGCTCGTGTGATTTTCTCTGCCGAAAGCACTTGCTGGCCGCTCAAGTCGCTGGTCGATTCCTACCCGGAAGTGAACCGCGGCAAGCGTTTCCTCAACTCTGGCCTCTTTATCGGCTACGCGCCTGACGTCTACGCCTATCCTCACCAGCTCAGAGATCAGCGACACTGATGACGACCAGCTTTTCTACACCAAAATCTTTCTAGACAATAAGCTTAGGCAGAAACACAAGATCAAGCTTGATCACAAGTCCGAAATATTCCAGAATCTTTTTGGTGCTATTCGTAAGTTTATTTTCCTCGTTAGTTTCTAACTTTGACGGAATTTTCTTTTTTATAAAATGAAACTTGCTTCTGTAGATGATATCGAGTTGCGCTTCAAGGGCAACGAGGCCTACATCCAGAACACGGAGTACAACACCGTGCCGCTGGTGGTGCACGGTAACGGCAGGAGCAAGCGATTGCTGAATTCTTTAGGAAATTACGTGGCGCAAGCTTGGAGCCCGGAGGAAGGTTGTCTAAACTGCTGGGATAAGGCGATCGAATTGGATGATGAACAGCCCGAGACTTACCCCCGACTTTTGGTCGCTTTGTTTATCGAAAAACCTACGCCGTTCCTCGAAGAGTTCTTGGATAAAATATACCAGCAAAAATATCCTCGGAGTAAGCTGCATCTTTTTGTGCACAATCAAGTGCCCTACCATGAAGAGCTCGTTCAAAACTTCATCGAGAGTCACGGAGAGGAGTACCGTAGCGTCAAGCAGCTCAAACCAGACGACGGCTTCACTGAAAGTGCTGCTCGTACTTTAGCTGTGTGAGTACTTGCACATGTTTAGGTCATATAAATAATTTATTTTTTAAATATTATAACAATTATTATGTTACTCTTTTACAATTTTTTTTATTAAATAATGAAAGGTATTTATTTTATTTTTTTAATTAGGGAGCATTGTCTAACTGTGAAATGCGACGGATACTTATCCATTGATTCTGAATCACATTTGGACAACGAGAATACATTCGAGCTTTTAGTTGAGCAACAGCGTGGTATCGTAGCTCCACTCTTGGTGAGGCCATTCAAAGCATGGAGTAACTTCTGGGGTGCCATTACCGACGATGGATTTTATGCCCGCAGCAGTGACTACATGGATATTATCCACAACGAGAGAAGGTAAAAATTGTTTAATAATGTTATGTGAAATTTTAACCAGAATTTTTCAAAGCAGATTTGTGAAAGGTAAGTGATTGACGGCATATATATTGTAGACTTAATAAAATTTTATTCACAATAGCTTTAACTTCGAAAACAGTAGAAAAGCCTAAAAATATAAGCTGCATAGTTATCCGTCAATAATCGAGGGAAACCTAAAAAAATTTAATAAAAAAAGGCATCTGCACGTTCTCGCTGAATCTGTTCGCGTACTGAGAAGAATTACGCCCACACCTTGAAAACACAAGAATCTCGTTTCAATCGTAACGAAAATTGCGTCTAAGATATTTTTTATAGAAGAATATAAATCGTCTAATTATTAAAGCTAAAATTGGCTCAGCAACGTCCTAATATACGAATTAGGTCCGAGATCGGCGTCAAAGTCCTGGTTACAATTTCCGAAAATATTTCGTCTCAGTACGAACGCATAACGTGGAGGAAAATATAAAGTTTAATCGAAGGCGATGGAAAAGTCAGTCTTAAAGGATCGACGGTCGATGCTATACATGTTGTCGGCGGTGCACTCGTACACGCCGGCGTCCATCTGCGTCGCAGGGTCGATCTCCAGTTTTGACTTTACCTTGTCCTTGCCCATCTGCCATTCGTGGACCTAAAATAATGCGATTAGTTGTGCGTACATTTTTTAAAACTTCATTTTTAGCTAATTTTAAAGTTTAATTGTTTTATATTAATTAAAATTTAGAATTCTTTCAAATAGTTAATATACATTCGAATTAGTTTAAAGGCTTTTGTAAAGAATAAAAATTTGCTTAGGGAACTTACGTGTAAATAGAGATGCGTGTAGATCTCGTTACCATCTTTATACCAAGTGATGTGCGGCCTGGGAGTTCCACGCGCAACGCATAAAAAGGCTATCTTGTGTCCAAGTACGTACTCAAGATCAAAGTGCGACGCTAGCAAAATTTTCGCTCCCTGAAAGTTCATTTTCTCCATCAGTTTAGCTGAAGATTAATACGGAATTAATTTGACAATTCATTTTGAACTGTTATACATAAAATCAATTTGCGTTTATTTAAAAATTAAATCTATTAAAGCAGTAGTTTCGACAATTATTTAATAACAATTAATTGTATTTTGACAAAATGAAACTGTAAAAAATGTATGCGTAAAAGTTATAAAATTTGTACGTACATGCTGATTGTTGTAATACTGGTCGCTCTCTGGGTCGCGGTACTTGCCGGTGATGGGCAGCCCGATCTGGACACGGGATTTACTGCGGCTCCTGGAGCGACCTCGTCTGCCCCAACATTCAGGGCAGCTCACCATTAGTAGACCGATTAGCAGCAGCCAGGTGGCCTTTACTTCCGACATCTCCGCAGGTTTTCTTTAATAATGCACAAAAAACCTTAATTATTATCGTAACATTTACTAATGTTTAATATGTTATTAAATTAAAAATGAGATTTAAACTATCGAGCAGATTAAAAATAGTATTTTTCAGCGTCAATTTTGCAAATTTAATAATCTAATTTAGTCTAGAAGAATTATTAAATTTATCACTTTAATTAATTTAGCGCTGGTCGTAGAACACTCAATTTCAATGAAATTGCCATTAATAAATAAGAAATGATTTTTATGTAACATCTCAATTTCTAATTTCTTCCGTATTAACCGACACACCATTCAGAGTGAACTACAGAGTCACTTAGAATAGGAGCAATTACATTATATCCAATTACTTTAGGAACAGTACTTTATAAAAACAATATGGTTCTATTACACTGAACCATTTTTATTCAACAAACAATTAAATAACATGCAATAATAACTTTCCTTCGAAATAATTTTTTTTTTTTAAATCCTAAACACAATGCAGCGTATAACAAAAATCAAAATTAACCTAAGACTGAGCGACGACAAAAATTATAGAAAAACAACTAGATTGTCACTCAAGATACCGAGCAAAGTATGAAAAAAAAGTCTCTAAAAATTTGTAAAACTCATGATCAGCCAAGTTACATCACCCGATCAGACCGAAACCAAAGAGGCGATGAGAGCGCGAGGGTGTGTGATCTCCCATTGCCCTGAGGGAACCTAGAGGCGCTACCTCGAGAGTGCGACGTTGATTCAGGGCCTGGACTACAGCTGGACCGGACCTTCGGGCTGGCCGTGTATCGTCCGCGACGCGGAACTCCGTAGTAACGCACTGCCGCTCGGCCGGGCCGTCGATCGGCTCTCGCTCCCCCTCGCCCATCCATTATACCGCGACGGATAGAGCGAGGCATGCATGCGAGAGGAGGTGCGCGCATATCCGCGCCAATTGCCGGCCAACCGATGAACCTGACCCACCGAAACCCGCAGCTCCTCGACAAAGGCTCTCCTAAGCCCGGCTAAAAATAGAGCGACGGAGGATCCGTTCGCTATCGCGATTTATTTCTACGATGGTTCTGAAGAATCCAGAGGGAGGAAGGAGTCGAATATCGGTGGATCAGAGCTGGACCATTAAAGCAACCATCGACATTTGGGTCAATGGGGTCGTGTAATCACCCGAGCGAATCGTTCTCTGCGATTTCCAGATGATTTTGGAAGAGTTTTGAAGAAAGATTGAATTCGAGCCCATCGAAGATTGATTTTTATAATCAAATAGAATAAATAAATTCATCCCATTGTTCTCCTCATACACGGAGAAAAATGTTGTACTAAAAATTACTATATTTTTTAGCAATGGAAGGACATACTTGTAATATGAAAAAAATTAGCATATTTTATTTTAAACTGTACAATATGCATAGTGAAAATTAAACAAATATTTACTAAAATGATATTAAATTTTAGAATAAAACATAATAATTTTTCTCATGTTACAAGTGTGTCATCCAATTGCTAAAAAATATAGTAATTTTTAGTATAACACTTTTCTCCGTGTGGTAGTGTCAGTCGTGAAGTCATTTAAAGTTCCAAATTCTTCGTTAATTTGTTCGTATAAATCTAAATGTACTAAAATAAGCTTCTTGTAAAATTTACATGAAAAAGCGAATAGCACACGGAGAAAAATTGTTAGTATAATTTACTTACTGCACGAGTAAATTTTATACGTTTGCTTTCACTTAACTCTTTAAGCAAAGTTTATATACTATTATTTCAGTAAATTTTACTATCATCATTTTCACCGTGCAGAGCTTTTCAATATAATACTGTACTCCGATTATAACAAAATATAAAAAAAAGGATTAAGAAGAACGCGAGCACTATTTAATAAAGTTTCCATTGGACAAGAACGAGCGAGCTCGTCGCCTAGCGGACGGGAAAATAAAAGTTCGACCGTGGAAAAGGTCGAGAAGCGCGCTCGCGGCGTTCGAAAGCTCGAGGCGCGCGCAATTTGAGCGGGCCCGCGCCGCAGTGCACTTAACGAGATGCACTTATGCGCGACGACACTGCGAACTAGCCGAGCGGCTCGCGCACACGATATCGCACTCACGTACCAGCGATTACCCTTATCATAGTATTACACGCGGTGACGACGGATTGCATTACCGTTCCGCCATCATCCCCCTGGAAATGTCGCCGCAGCTTTCGAACTTTTCCGTGGATCAAACTTTTCGCGCATATACTTTCGAACACTTTTGATGCGATTGTAATGCAGCGAATTCGATTTGTGTTATTTTTTATATTTGATTTTTATGCGCTATAAAGAATTTAATGAATACGCTATAAGAATTAGTAATAAATTGGCTAATAATTAAATGTGATAGTATAAATTAAAGGTTTACGTAGTAAAGTATATTAAATGTTTATTTGACAACACGGAGAGAAAAGTTCGAGTAAAAATTACAATACTATTTTGTAACGAAGGAACAGACACGAGAAATAAAAAATTTTACTAAACTTGCAGCAAATTTTGCTGCTAATTTATCGAGTATGTTCCGACATTAATAAATAGTCCAGTAATTCTTATTAGAACTTTTTTTGCAGTGGATAGAAGCTATTTAGAGTGCGTGGCCGATTGAAGTATAAATTATTTTAAAAGCTGCAATGAAATTGGTCTCAATTTTTAATTAGACACTGGACTCAAATTAATAATGCATTTACATTAAATGAGTTTAAAAAAAAAATACTTTTTTAAAAAGGTTTAGGTTGCGATTGAAAGAAACACTGAAATACAATCGCGAATTTTGCGGACTATTTTTGTGCAAGTACGAATAGTGCATAGGTTAAAGAGCCAAAGTGCGCTTATCGTGTGGCTAACCCTTACTGCAATTATTTCCTAATAAAACCTATCTCGAGGGGACGAGACGCTCGATGTATATATGCGTGCGTATGTGCCAAGTCGCCAGGAAGATTAATGTAAACTTTGAAGCTATTTCTTCCGGTCTAATTAATTTTTGCTATGTACATTTTTTGCAAATTAATTATAATATCGTTATAAAATAGTTATAAAATGCTAAAATTAAAACAATAATAAAGTTTAGTCTTGTATAGAATGCGGTAAAAAATTTTTATTATTCTTTATTAAAATACAATTTGAATAAAATTAATATAGTTAATAATATGTAGCAATCGTAATATCTAATTTGTGGCTAATTCAAACGCACGGCTAGTCCTTTTAAACGCTTATAATCGACGATTAAAAATACCATAAGAATTTTTTTTTTAAATAAAAACATCACTGAGCTAAAATAAAAATCTATTAACCTTTGGTCTACAAAGTGATAATGTTGCATTAAATATAGAAAAATAAAGGAAGAAGTAACTTTTAATTAATCGCTAAATCCTATTCTACATTAAACGGAACTTTGGTGGGTAGGTGCAGTCTTATGTGGTCAACAATTTCTGCTCATTTAAATCAACATTCATATTGCAAATATTGATAAAACTCGTCGAGACGAAAAACCATTTTAATAATGCAGTTGGATGGAAAATCGAAAAAAGTCTGTATAGGAACAAATTATTATTTTTTTAATAAAGTATCTTCCTGCGCATAGAATAATTAAAGGCTTTGTCTCATTTAAAAGTAAAAGTATCGTACCTCCACTATTATATTTTGTTAGATTAGCATTAAACAATTCTAAGGAAATATTTTCTATTGTCTTCCGAGCGTGGGGTCATTTATTGATTCCTTGTAATCACAATACAAAAAGCAATCAAGTTATCAAGTAAATTTTTAATCAATTAAGAATTTTACAATCGTTTCCCGTAATTTTTTAAAAATAATATTTAATAATTAAGAATAATAATCAATGATTACATTTTCGCACATTTTTTTATCATTTATTAAATCTAAAAACCGTTTGGGTTCTTACAGTTAAACTCTATAAATAATTTTATACAATTAATGATTATTTTAAGAAAAATGCAATTGCACTCGATGGATTCGCTTAAAATCATTCGCATTGAAATCAAACTATTTTTTCATCATAAAAAATTCAGAAAAGTTAATGGGGATGCCGATATTATAATGAATGACCCCTCGCCTGCGAAAGCCTTTTTTTTCCTCTAATCTACGCCAAGCTCGTTTTCTCAAATTTTTCTTTTGGTCAGCGACGAAGGAAAATACCCTTCGGTAGCTGCTTTTTATTTGAAAGATAAGAAACGACTTTCACGCAGTGAAATTTCTAATACGATATCATGACGTAGTCCGTTCGGAAGCCCCGGCGATCCACGGCGTACTGGTTGTCAGCCTGGCACTCGTAATAGCCCGCGTCTTTCTGGGTGGCTGGGTCAATCTCCATTTTTGACTTTATAGTGTCATTACCAAGCGGCCACTCGTGCACCTAAAAATCAGATCATTCACATTGTAATAAGAAATTCTATGTATACGATGTATCACAAAAATCAAAATACAATTTATAATAAAGCACCTGTAAACATTGGATCGGTTTTTTAATAAGGAAGTGACGGCATTAGTATGAAACTATATATCACTCGCATAAAATGTAATCGTGAAAATTAAAATGAAGCTCCTCACAAACTATACACAATTGAAGGATCTTTCACTTCCGTCTAAACTTGATGACTCGCTGAACATTTTCTTGTAAAAATCATCAAAGCTTTCGTAAAAAACTCCAAGCTTCAGATTTCAATTACCTGAAAGAATTTGTGATGATAGAGCTCAACGCCATCCTTGAACCACGTGATTTCTGGCCGCGGAATACCCGTGGCCATGCAGAAGAACGTGATCTTCCTGCCCAGCATGTAATCCAGCTCGAAGTGCGACGCCTTCATGATTTTCGCCCCCTGAAAATGCGGATGAGCCGAGAATGATTTATGCGTGCAATTTTAATTTCTAAATGCCACTGGCCTTAAACTTCGCGCTCTAACATCTGCATCAAAACAAACGGCGTGTACGGAGTTCGTTGTGGGCATTGCAAGTAATCGCCTTTATCCTGACGCTTTGATTTGCTACAATTTATCACGCGAGAGGCTTAAATTCGATTCTATTTTTGAACTGTGGTGATTTGCTCTCACTGAAAAACAAGTCTACTTTATACAGAAAGAATAATTTTATGATTAATTGTATATGCGCGCATTAAAACGCGTTAAAGACGGATAAATAAAATCCTGTAAGTAGATAAGGTCCGGGCATGGTAAGACTATTGGAAAATATTTAAAGATCTTATTTTTTTTATCGAAAATATGGTTGCCTTCTGTAACCACGTTTTAAACGAAATAAAAAGTGAGTGTTTCGTTTCTAAAAATCGGATGAAAAATAAATTAAGCGAAGTAAACAAAGGCCAGTAGTGTAATGGATGGAGACGATGTAGAGAGGGGCTTACATCCTTATTCTCGTAGTAGTTGATGGAGCCGGGATTACGGCTGGGTATGAGGATGGGCATGCGGGAGCCGAACATGCGGCCGCGTCCACGTCCGCCCCGACCTCGGCCGCCGCCGCCGCCGCCCTTGGCCGCCTCCACGCCCGGGCCGCCCCATAGCAGGACCAAAACAAGCCCCACCAGCAGCACCGCCTGCCACTGCCACCTCCTCATTTGACCTTGACAAATGAGAGATCGAACTCTTGATTTGTTATATTCTTATTTTTAATCAATTTAATTTCTGCCAAAATTAATTAATATATTTATTTATTTATTTAACTATTTAAGAAATTCAAATTAAAAATTGGAAAATATATTCAAAAACTAATGATAAGGGAAGACAACGAATTAATTTTAGTGTTTTTTTATCTTGAATCAAAAATCTCCCGATTAATTATTATCAATGCAGTTTAACTTTGAGCGATAATAATGTAATGTATAGTGTATCTAAAATCCGGTTTAATCCCAATATCAGAAATTAGACGATACAGAGCTTATGTGTCGCACTCGAGGGGCAATCATCCTTTCCTATATACGATCATCAACTTGTTATTCAAAATTTCTACAACATATATACACACATTTTACTAATTAAATTTCTTAAATTCACAATTAAATCACCATTCAAAATTTATCGAGAACCAACGAAATAATTCACTACACTGATAGAAAAGATTCTTTAACCCAAAGTCTTCGCGGCTTTAAAAAATAATTTTGTCATGGTATTTGAAATAAAGAAGTATGCATTAGCATTGAAGAAATATTTCTTAATAGTTAATGCGCGATCATGTTTACTGACAAAAATCCTGTGGATGGCTTAATAGTTAATGCACCGTTTCTTTACATCTAATACCTATGCCTTATGGATCTTTTCTATATCAAAGGATCTTTTCTATCAGTGTACAAAAAATTAAGCTCAACGAACGTACAAAATCTGCACGTTAGAATTGTTCCTTTTTTTTTTGTATTAAAAAAAGAGAAGAAACAGAAGCTCGACCGTTGCTTCGAAAAGTCGTCGTACTTACCGATCGCCGAAGACTCGCCGGAACCGCAGCAGCAGCCGCTTAGGTGCGCGCGCGCTGGCACACAGTGCCTCGGCGCGGATTCGGAGCGGCGCGCATCCCCGGTGCGCGTGAAAAAAAAAGACGAGTAGAAGGGAAGGAAGGCGGCCCCCCCGCGGAATGGAAAGGCGTGACACGCGCGCAAAAGCGAGACGGAGCGAGGGCGAGCGGTCAATTGGATAATCGTCCGCGCGAGCGAGAGGCCCGGTGCTAAATGGCGCGGCGACGACGTGCGAAGGAGAGAGCCCCCGGCAGTCCGACGCGGGGCCTTCTCACGCCGAGCGGACGAGCTTGAGCGCGGCAGTTCCGGTGGGCCGTGGGGGTGGTTTAAACTCCGTCGAGCAGGTGGATGCTGAAGTTTCCGCGGAGGAATTTCGGTCGCTTTGGATTCGCAGGTCGACGCACAGTGGCCGATTTTTTCCTAAAAATGGTAAAAATTGTAATGGTACGCGCGATTTTTTGTCGCACTAAAATTGTTCGGCGTGCATTTTTAAGCTGAAGCGATTACCTACACTGAAAAGAAAATTGTTATTTTTAAGGAGAGATGATTTACTTCAATAGTACTTATTAAATGTCTCTTTGAATCAAGTAAAGATTTCATGAAAACTAAATGAATTTATTTGTTTCTAAATAAATTGAGTAATTTCGAAAAAATAATTTTTTGACTCGATAAAATAATTAATAAGTCCTATTGAAATAAATGTTTGCTTAAAATTAATAAAATTTTCTCTCTGTGTACAACCATCCATTTCCGTTCGGCAGTTATCGTACAAAAATGTGTATTATGTTAACATTTTTATATTAACAATATTCATACGTATGTAGGCATGCATAATTCAATAATCCAATAACACTGCTACAGACAATTGAGTGAAAAATATTTTTTAAAAAGAAGGATATTTATCGATGCGAAATTTCCGCGCAATATAAATTTTATTCGTGATGATTTTTTTACCATAAATTTGAAACGAAAAATTATAAATACCATTTCATTCCAAAACAAACGGAGAAAAACATTCGGATGCTGACGCTTAAATTCAGGAAAATTGGCCACTGAGAATCCCGATGAGGAATTAGCGAGCTATGTCTTAATCCGATTGTATTTTTCACGGAGAGCTTTACTATAATTTTTTTATGGAACAATTCTCTAATTGCGATGAAACGGACGATTTCATTTTTTAAAATAAAATCACGTTCTTACACACGTTGTTTGAAAGTGTCGATTTGATTTTTTTTTCAAAGCGACAATGAGGATGTGAAACGGAAAAGACGTAATGAGCTTATCAATTGGATCAATCCTGGCCCAGTGCGCATGTGCTATCGGTTTGGTACTAATTTCGACTCCCTGCTCTCCCTAACATTTTCCTAATTATACGTAGTGTGAAAATGACATTGCTGAAGGGGACTCTGTAGCTCTTGTACGAAGTACGAACTTATGTTGCACGCTATAGTAAATAAGGGGACGGAGCCATTTGGACCGTCTTCAATTGACGAAACCATGGCATCTATAAACACCAATTACTAATCATACTACGTTGTATCAATATTTTTTTTCGGTTACTATCATAAACTTGAATGCAATGTTTATTCAAATTTCTTTAAACATTAAAGTAAAAGGAGCTCTACTGTCCAATCGTAAATGGGACAACTTCTAATAATTTGAATAGTTTTTTCACTAACTCAATTTTAGAAGATTGTACCAAAAAAATCTTCAATCACTTACGTCCGAATCACTCCGTAACGAAATACTTTATATTTAAATGATTTGAATGTGTGATAAAATATAAATAGATTTAAATTAAAATAATCTGAATAAAAAATAAATCAATAACTGATTGCAGAGGCTTGTGGAACGTCCCGTTCGTCGGCAGCTGCTACCTGGTGAATGCGACTCTGCTACGCCAGAAGGAGACGCGACCGTCGTACGTCGAGGGCGAGCTGGACCCGGACATGGCGTTCGCCTACGCGAATCGCAATCGCGACATTTTCATGTACGTGAGCAACAGGCTGGACTTCGGTCACCTCGTCAATCCCGATTCCTTCAACATTTCCCTCACCAACCCCGACATGTACCAGTTGTTCGAAAACAAACTCGACTGGGAGAGTCGTTACATACACGTCAATTACTCGGAGAATTTTGCTCCTAATAAAACGCACATTCAGGTACATTTTAACGTTGTTCAATCCCCTTAGTCGTTTAAAGCAAAAAAAAAATGCTTATACACATTTTTACTGGTTTAGCCTTGTCCAGATGTTTACTGGTTCCCAATAGTCACAGAGAGGTTCACGAAGGAATTCGTTGAAATTATGGAGAATTACGGAAAATGGTCCGACGGATCTAATTACGTAAGTAAATTTGCATGTTTGTAAGTATATAATTTTTTTGTTTATTTCTGTAACAGCCTCTAAGAAGTACCAAACATACAGCTATAATTCTTTGCCTCGTGAAATTATTTTCATTGTTATTTTTTGTTTTCAATGTGTGTGCACTGTACAGATAAACTTTATTAAGCGGTTTCCAATGGGAAAAGTAATTAATAATTAAATTGCAATGTGAACAAAAAAATGTAGGACCCGAGGCTGTCGGACGGGTACGAGAACGTGCCGACCCGCGACATACACATGAACCAGGTCGAACTCGAGTCGCAGTGGCTGTTTTTCTTACGCAGCTACGTGAGGCCCCTGCAGGAGCTCGTCTTCCTCGGATACTATCACGACGTAAGGATAATTGTCAGATAAACTCATGCCTCCTCCCTTTTCTTTCTGTTCCTGCATCTAGGATCCGCGGCTCGAAAATGGTTACGAAGCCGTGCCGACGCGCGATATACACATGACACAAGTAGGCCTCGACGAGGCCTGGCTCGAATTCCTTAGAGTCTATGTGAATCCGTTGCAGCAGTCCGTGTTCAATGGATATTTCGACTATGTAAGCGTCTTCTAGGATTCGCCAATGCCCGCACCCACGCGCCGACGAGGGCTGCTTGTGCTTTTATAATCACCGTATATTTGTTATTTTTTTTATCACACTGTGTCTGGCTATGGAGAGGAAATATCCGCTGTTAACGACTCGCTTTGTTTAAAATTCTTTAGATGACGAGATGAGAATCATATTACACAAATCATGTAAATTTTTTTACATTTTACTTGTGCCTTCACATTGCCTGTTTATGTACATTTTTTCACATAAAGCGCAATATTTTTAACAGTGTACACGGAGAGAAATGTTACAGTAAAAATTACTATAATCCATAAGAACAATGGGACATAGTCGACCTATGACGATTTTTACTATAAAATATACTAAAAATTCCTATGTACATAGCAAAACGTGCTATTTATGTAGTAGAAATTGCTATGTACATAGGAATTTTTAGTATTTTTTATAGTAAAAATTTTCATAAGTTGAGTATATCCCACTGTTCCTACGGAACATAGTAATTTTTACCATAACATTTCTCTCCGTGTATGTACAAGTTTTAGCGGATGTTTCCTCTCGTTTTAGCCTTCAACGGTATACTGAGGAAATAAATTTTTATCGGTACAAGGCTCTGGTAACTATAAAATATGATATAAATTATAATTATTGTATCTGTACTTTTAGTTTTTACGCACACCATTATTACTCACCGTGCACTGTGCTTTATTTTTTACCAATTACACTTTCATCATTGATCACCAATTAAATTTTGTTTTCACGTTACTTTTGTGTATTCACAACAATACTTCGTTTTGGATTATCGTAGATTTTTCTTTTGCACAGTTCATTTTAGAAATGAAAGATCATGTATTTTTACGGGACGATATAAATATAAATTGGTATTAAAGTATTAAAGTATAAAAAAATGTATCGTTAAAGTGCATTACATAAACTGAATTTTCAAATTGATTAACAGCCTCCAAGGTCGCTGATGAACTTCGTAGTGCGGTATAGGCCGGACGAGCAGCCGAGTTTGAAGCCTCACCACGACAGCTCGACGTACACGATCAACATCGCGCTGAACCAAGTCGGAAAGGATTACGAGGGTGGCGGCTGCCGCTTCATTCGTTACGACTGTTCGGTCACCGACACCAAGCCCGGCTGGATGCTGATGCATCCTGGACGACTTACCCACTACCACGAGGGTCTGCGCGTCACCAACGGAACTCGCTACATCATGATTTCTTTCGTCGATCCTTGAATGAATTTTTAAAAATTCAATGATACTAGCTCTCTATTACGCGCTTTTATTTTCTCTATAAGTTTTTTTTTATTTACGAAAATAGCAGAAGGCGCTATAATTAGAAAAGTTGAATGTTCATGTTTTTAATCGTAATTAATTTTTTAATGCATTTTAACTGATTTCTGCTTCGTTTGAATCAAAATAGAGAATTATGACTGTCCCGGACTGAGATATTGAATTGCAATAAAATGTATAAGGCTTACGAGTAATCGCTCCGCGTTCATGTTGATGGATATACTCTTATATTAAATCGCCTTATGAAAATGAGAATTTTTTTTATTCCCAGTGAGAAATAAGGCGATTTTCGTATGCAAACCGAAGTATTTTTCAACACTTTTGTATCTGAGAAAATACTTATATCGTCGCTTAAATGTCAAGGTTCATAGATTAAAAAAAAATGTATTTAATGAAAAATATAACTTTTTTTACGAACAAACGCTCAAATATTGTGGAGATTAATCGTTAATGAATGTTCGTTATGTTAACTTACTTAATATCTTTAATTTTATTGTCTAATTCTTCTTTAAGTTTTAGATTTCATAAAAGACATATCGACTTTTTTATAATATTGTAGAAAAAAAATATAAAAAGAAATATAAAAAAATGACTTTTTTTCTAATGACCAAAGTATGAAAAAATTAACTAACTTGATGTTTCGAATACTCGCGCACAATGTTTTTAAGTATTACAATTTTTTCGCTTTGTATTATTTTACACTTTAAGTAACAATGGTTTATGATAATAAGTGTTCAATAAAATGAGAGGTATGATATAGAAATTGAGTATCAATATTTGTACATAATGTCTATAAAAGAATGCTAATAAAAATTTGTTATATAATAAAATAAAGAGTGATTATTATAAATATTTATCTTATATTTTTCGCAAATTTTTGTTAAAATTACAATCTATTCCAATTGATACACAAGCTGCAATGAATCGCAGAAAGAAAATTTTCTCATCAAGTCTCTTGATACTTGAAAAAAAAAACACAATCTCAGTTGCACCTATCTCACATTATTCCCGTAACTGATGGGCGCAGAAGTTTATACGACCATTAGGAACATCCACAATGAAGATACTCGTTTAATTACAAACTCATATTTACCACGTGTTCAAACTGCAAAGGAGGTTCGCGAGTTCTCTCGTAAATTATACATACATATGTATACCATTTATTTCCTTTGTTTCTAAAATTTATGTACAATATAGTAAAAAAGTGCCTCAAGTTTGAAAAATCGGATCGAACATTGCACCTTCCATCTTTCATTGAATTTTAAACACTACATATTCCATGCCTCTTACTAATAGTTTATACTCAATAAGAATTTAAATCGCAATCGATGTAAATTGGTTTCTTTTACCAAGCTCCGAACAAATCGAAGCAATTAATTTCGTTTGTTTCTTTTTTCAGAACTATGTGGCTCTTTGCTACCAAAAATATCTCTCTTTTTTACATTCTCTGGAATGTCATAGAGAAAGCGTGCAAAACGACCGTCCAGATAAAGCTAAAACGCACTTTTAATCATTCATCGACGTTCATTAACAGTAAGTCATTAGGCGGCAAAGCTGCGTGTTGTATTACAATTTATTTCAACAATTGTTCAACGCCGACGGCAACGAAATGAAGATAAAAAAGTATCGCTTCCGCTGCGAACCGCGTACATATAGACATCAACTATACTATAAAAAAAAGAAAACAGTGACCGCGAGAGGTCCATTTTTAACACTGCGTCGTAACTGCCTGAGTATATGCGAGATTGCGACGAAGTTTTACGCAAACATATACAGCTATCAAGTTCTTATCGAACGCATTGTGTATTTCCATAGTACTGGTAAAAGCAGAAATGTTAAGTTCCTATTAAGCGTAATTTTTTTGTTTCAATTTCCTCGACAAAACGAAACTTTTTCTTATTTATTATAAAACAATAAATTGTCGTGTAATGTCTTCTTGGTATAACAAACAAAAAATTGCAATCAACCAGTGATGTACTTTAAAATAGCTGCCTGTAACTTAGTATATTATAAATAAATACATACATGTATAATAGACATTAAATAAGAATTTGATCAGTGTACAAATATATGCATAAAAACTGTTCTTTCGAATAACGCACACCTTCAGTCGAGCCAAGGACAGATCTCGCGTCTTGTTATGAATCGCATTGCTCAATCCGTGCGTTGACACCGTCGACGTCATACGACAATCCGACAGCACTCAATTAAAAATCGAGACCTACACTAATCGAGTGGTTACGACGTCACCTCGTTGTACGCGTGCTGCGTACGTTCCTACACACTGTATCGGTATCAGCGAGGTCAAAGGCTTTGAACGTCAAAGAAATCCAGAGTAAAAATTACTTAAAACTAATAAAAACATTCATTAAAAAAAAGGAATATTGAATGATACTCATTTAACCATTGAAACAGAGAATATACCTCTACATCATATACATTCTGGAGTTTATTCTGGTCTATCGATTTAAGAAATTTAAAACAGTTTGTGTACTAACTATGTCTTTAAAAAAATTATTAGCTTTTTTTTAACACTTTATCCTAGAATTTTCGCGAAACTTCTTTTACAAGTGTTATTTAATCACAGACTCATCACGAAGCTCCGTTCAAACAAAAATTTTAATCAATATCACAATAAAATTCATTGCACCATCTTTACTCTGGATTTCTCAAGACGGAATCGACCTCGAATGCAAAGAAAAATATAGATCTACGCGAAGATCTGTCGTTGAGTAAAGCGACCAGAACGAAAAATCGGGCGGCTCCTCAGCGTCCGGTTCTCTTGAGCTCGTTGAGCTGGTGGGCGAGTTTTTCCTCCTTGGTGCGACGAGCTTGACCGAGCTTCCGACACTCGACGTACGTGCTGAGAAAGCGCTCCACATCGATCTTGCGATTCAGAAAGTCCTGAGCGATCACCTCGCTCTGCTCCTGACTTTCGTCGGCGGCTTTACACAGGCAGTCGCGGATTTGTTCAGGCGCAAAGACTTCCGACAGTTTATTATATTGCTCGATTAACTTGTCGTAGTGGGCGCGCAGCGCCTCCATAGTCTGCGTTTTCTCTGTAACTTCCTCGCGCAGCTCTTGTAGCTCTTGTTCCTTTGTTAGATTCATGACTAAAAATTAAGATAAAGTTAATTTAATATTAGACTTCTCTTTTATTTATAAAGTAATTAGTATTGTAAGTTTAATTGATGGCCTTGACAGTGTTTGAATAATTTTAGTAATCATTTTAGGTTCACTGTATGATAGCATATCAGTAAAAAAATTTATTTTGAAATTGTTACTTATCTGATAATTATGACATTTGTGGAAAAAAATTAACCTCTTTAAGAACGGCACATATTTGAAAAAATAAACATGTAACTTTATATTTTTGTTTTTTTTAGTATCATTACTCACTTGCTGTTTTTTCCACCCAATCAATGGAATCTTCAACTGCAGAATCCAATTCTTTCAGTTTTAAAATGTGTTTCTCTAAAAACTCATCCATTAAATCTTCATCATCACCAAGTCTCTTTAACTCCTCATTTGTCATATTATCCAATTCAGGAAAGTCTTCACTATGAGCACTGCTTTTCTTAAATTGTGCTTGATTGGACATTGATGGCCCCACATTTGCATTCACAAAATGTAAGTTCGTATAAGCATTTACACCCGGACTTGATGAATATTGCTGTTGAGCACTTGTTGTATTAAATTGTGCTGCATTTCCTGAATTGCCCATATACGGTACAGATGGATTATTGCTGGCATTTGTGTAATTGTAATTGTAAATGCTGGGAGTAGCATTGGACGATGAGAATTGTTGGAATGAACTGTTGTAATATGTGTATGACTGGTAGCTCACAAGGCTTCCAAGCGTAAGAAGGAGATGCTCTTCCCGCTAGATCTTTGTAAAATCATATCAATTATTTAGAATTGTAATATCCTTACTATTAATCTAGCAAAAATTTAATTTATACACACCTCCTAATGGCAGATTTGATACTGGTGAATTATCTTCTAATAACTGTGGTGGATTTTTGCTAAACTCTCTAATAATGGCTTGAACAACCCGTCCAAGGTCACTATGCATTGTAAACTAAAAATTAAGTAAACATTAAAAAATATTCTAAGAAAAAAATCTATAAAAGTAAATTTAATCTTTTGTAGAAAGAGTATAAAATAACAAATATTTTTATAAGTATATGAATGATACACAACTAAATATTAATTTTTTTAGTAAATACTTGAAAATATGTATATTACATTTAACAATCCTGGAGCACTCGTGATCTCACTGTGCTCATTACACCACTTGTGTTTTATCGGAGGTGAAACTCTAAGTACTGGCTTTTCCAGTGGAAATTCTGGGGATAGTGAGACCATAATGGCCATACGTCTGTCTCCTGCATCGAACTGCACTTGGTACTCGACATCCTCTTGAAGCTCCAAAACACTGAAAAAGAAATCCACGCTTAAGCTATATACCATCGAACCACAAACGCATACTCTAAACTTAAATATGACACATATATCTTTTACACTGCATCGGTACAAAAACAAAAAAGATACATAAACTCTGATTCCTCCAGCGAACCCGACATTAATCAAAATCGTAATTCCTTCGACCCAAATAGATAATGGCGTCAAAACAACAAAGGCCAACGAATAAAGCACAAACAGGAAAATCCTGAATATCCAACGAGTCGAGGTAAAACCCAAGAGGCGCTCGATCGCGTTAAAAAAGTGAGCGCTCCACCGAGGACAAGCCAAGGATACAGGAGCCTGACGCGAAACAGGCACGTGAGGTGCGCGGCTGAAGGCATCAAACAAAAAGAAAAGAGGAAAACGTTGCGTCCGTGACGCCCGCGCCAAGGTTAAGACCCTGGAGGAGGAACGCTGGGTGTATATTCGGCCGAGGCTTTAACCTCGCTGGGGAGCGGACTCACTTGTCGTTGAAGATCTTCAGCGTGTCGATCTGGCGCTTTCTCTTGACCGCGGCGTTTTCATTCTCTCCACGGAATATTCGCGATAACATTTAAACGCCGGGATGTCGGGTGACTCATTCGCCGAAGGTGCGCAGGGGCTACGAGGTGCTCGTCGACTTCAGGGGGGGGCCCGCTGCTGTGCTTCACTCCTGCGCGACTGGCGAAGATGCTGCTATTTTGCTGCGCGACGGCCCGAGCTGAATCACAGGCTGTGCGCCGCCAAGTCTCTACTGAGACGCGCGCGGCCTGAGGGTGTGTGGGAACAGCTGTTTTTTCATTCCGCAGACGACTTCGCGACGCTGCTGCGAGGTTGCCGTCAACAGTCAACATCAACAGTGAGTTGACCAACCTTACACACGGTAGAGAACTAACCGTACATTTTTTGTACCTAGAAACCGTGTCTAGACTCTCGAATGACGATGGTTGATGAATTACGTCGGAACGGCAGATTTATTTGAGAAAAAATTGCAGTATCTACTTAAGAGAAATGGACTTTATAGTGTGAAAATTGTTGCAGTGAAATAATAGAGTGAGTACGTATGCCTAACCTATTTTCTTGCAGCATGTTGTATAGGGAATTTTTCAGTTTTCTTTGTTTGGACAACTTCAGACTACTCTTTAGTGTACAATTTACAAATATATTAAATTACTTTTACAATATTACAGATAAGAATGAGCACGAGCGCAGAAAAGAAAAAAATAGAGACGAGGAAGTGAATTTTTAAGCTGCTGCCTAGCAAAGTGTAGATTTCATTGTTTTCTTGGTTTCTGATTGTTGTTACTTTTGCTTAATTCATTCTCATTTGTTTTCGATGTTTGACAGTGTAATTAGAAATAATAACATAATTTAAATATTTGAAAGAAGACTGCTGATTGTTTTATTAAAATAGATGAATCATAAAAATGCCTGTTTTTCAAGAATCTTGTGCCGAAGTATGTATACAAATATTTTTTTAGATAGTTTTAATACATTTTTATATCAAATAATTTAATATTAAATTCTTTTAATTTCCATTCAGCAAATACAAGCTCAGACTGTCATAATAATTCATCCTGGCTCAAGGAATTTGCGAATGGGTAGAGCATCAGATGTCAATCCTTATACAATGTTAAATGCAGTCGCTAGAAGAAGAAAACCAGAAGGATTGGTATACAGAGATTCCTTTTTACCATCACTGGTTCCACGGACTAAAGAGCTTACTCAAGCAATGGAAGATTCAAGATTACAAGTTTCTCATACCCTTCAGTCTTGCTTACAATCCGATGGAAGGAGAAGGTATGCTACACCTCCCCAGCAAATAGCAGCTTTTAATCGCAGATCTACTCCTGAAATACAAGCAACAACAACCACTGATTGGGTTAAAAAGGAAGAAGATACAATTATCGGGGATGAAATTTTAACTTTAAATCCAAATGACGAATTCAATATACACTTTCCATACAGAAGAGGAGATCTAAATGTGCATCCTGGTCCTGGTGGTAGTTTACGTTCTGTACTCGCTGACTTAAAAACTATTTGGGAATATGTGTTAACTCAAAAAATGGATATACCTCTTCGTGATTTAAAACATTATCGTGCAGTTCTCATCATTCCAGATATTTATAATAGGCTATACTTAAAAGAATTGACAACAATTTTATTATGTGAAATGGGATTTGGTGGATGTTTCTTATTGCAGGTTTATAAATTTTAATATTTTACGGATTAAATAATATCCTTTATAAAATTAAAATTTTTTTAGGATCATGTAGCAGCAACTTTTGGTGCAGGTCTGGGCTATGCATGTGTGGTAGATGTGGGTGAGGAAAAAACTTCAGTATCATGTGTAGAGGATGGCATTTCACATCGGAATACACGAGTACGTATGGATTATGGAGGTGGTGATATCACTCAAACATTCTTCTGGCTGTTACAAAAGTCTGCTTTTCCTTATAAAAATTGCGACCCATCAGAACTAATGGATGCTCAACTCCTTGATCAACTGAAACGCGATTTTTGTCATGTTGATCTTAATGTATGTGGTTCCCAAGAGAAGACCTTTTCTATTAAGAAGCCTAATGCACCCACAGAAGTTTATACTATACAAGTAAGAAAGTTATAAAATTATGACATTTTTTTTGCTTAATTAAGAGAAAATAGAATAATAAATTGCTTTATTTTAGGTTGGTGATGAGTGCCTTATTGCACCACTGAGTCTTTTTCAACCTGAACTGTTCAGGGTCACAGGAGCTCACAGTGTTCATATTCAAAAACGTTCAATGGGCGACTCTGAAGATCCTCATGATGAAAATTACCTCAGAGAAACAAGTGTAAGAAAATTGAATTTTTGTATATAGATCATTAAGACTTATTAAATATTAATTTCTTGCTTCATTTTAGCGCCGTGGTATGAAAGAAAATCTAGAGCAAACTTTAGAAATGCAAGAAGAAGCAGCAATACCAGCTGCACCAGGTGAAGAAGAGGTAGTAGTCGACAATGTGGACTCAGCGCCGATTTCTTTAAATACTCGAGAACTTGAGGCACCTAAAGACTTTGTTGTTGGCCCTCAACAATTACTAGGTCTTGATCATGCAGTACTTCAAAGTATTGACCGATGTCGTATGTTTCTTTCATTTATACATTTTGGACAACCATATTTTTTTACTGTCAATAAAATAATATATTTCTAATCATAAGCTACCGATGATCTGAAACGGAAAATGTACAGTTGCATACTCGTTGTTGGTTCAGGAATGAAATTTCAAGGTATAGGCACTTGGCTTCATAATCGAATATCACTTCAAATTCCATACATGTATAGAGCAGGTAATATCAATCTTATCAAATATTTTTATGCTACTGTATATTCATTTTAAAAAGAAACATTTCTTCTTTGCAGAACAAATGGATGTTATAACAATGCCAAAGGAAATCGACCCAGGTATGACTGCTTGGAAAGGTGCTGCAATTCTAAGCTGCTTAGAATCTGCACAAGAACTTTGGATTGGCCGACAGGAATGGGAGCACATTGGCATGAGAGTTCTAAGAGAACGGGCTCCTTTTATGTGGTGATAATTCACTTAAAAATTAATATAATTAAAAAATCATTCAATATTTATTAAGACACTGTTTACAAAACATAATAAAAAAATCTTTTGTATAATCTCTTAAATTATAATTAATCTTAATTTTTTGCTTTAGATACGAAATTATTCTTACAATCTTCTTAGTTTTATTTTATTTTTATCATGAGGATGGAATTGAATAATATCTATTTCTTCTAAAAAGTTAACAAAATCAACAACGTCCGGTGTCACATCTATATATAAATCATCTCCACCTTTACTCATAGCTCTTGTTAATATCTGCAGAAAGAATTAGTTTAAATTACACATTACTCTTAAAAAAATACTACATTTTTAACTTACACATAATAATTCTTGAAAACCCCTATTATCGGGAAAAAGTGTTTCAACAACCTGTTCCTGTAAAAAAAAGGATTATTAAGCAAATTTCAAGTAATACAATGATAACTTATGAAGTGTAGTCTATAAGATACCAAATCTTTTTTAACTTCTTGGAATAACTTTTTAGTAACAATCATTTCAGCCTCGTAATTATTAGACTCTTCATTTTCTGTAGCATTTACAGATGCTTCTTTCATTTCATCAAATGTAACTTTTTTCTTCTCTAAACTACAGACAAATAGAGAAAGTAAATTAAATAATTTAAAATTAACAATAATAACAATATCTGTACTTACTACATAATGTCACTCTCTAATTCTCGAATTTCTTCATCAGTAATATTATTGAGTTCTTCCATTGCACGGACTTCTTCTTCCAAATCCTTTAGCGCATCGACATAAAAGTCAGCAGTATTTGGGATTGATAAATCTTTAGGTTGTTCTTGCTGAACAAATTTTTCCATTGATTGTATATATTTTAATCTCAGAAGTTTAATTTCTTCTGGAGTCACATTAGGACTGAACGTGTGAACTTCATTATTTTTTATAATATTCATTAATCTTTTAACTTCACTTTTTCTTTCAAACCTCACATCTTTTAAATGCTCATAAGTATCCTCTAAGGTGAATTCTACTGAAGCTGCATTGCTATTCTCAGGATCCACTGCCATCGAGGCCATTGTTTTATCAAACAATCAACGTGGTAATTTACTAAAATTGAAAAAAAAAAGGAAACAGTTTTATTAAGTATAAATTCATATCTTATAAATATTGATTATCTTTTTTGGTTTATTAATTTTTATAACGACGCAAATTAATAGTTCCAAAAAAAATTTATACAGAATAATTTATTTTGGCGGGAAAATATGGTAAATGTTAATCAAACTGCACTTGCAAAAACATAAAAATAATTAAAAAGATAAGAAAGGGCATTACCAACATTTGCAATTTTTACACAAGGAACTTAAAATTATTTTTATTTATACAGTGTTTACTTCTACTAACAGCAGACACTTCGTTAACGCTCGCGACCATTTTCAAACAATGTCGCCATGTTCGTTAGACGCGTTTTCAGGTTATCCACATCATGAATGCGATGAGAAAATATAGGTAAATAATGGCGGAACTTTTTAAATGAAAAAGAATCAAGTAATCTATTTGAAATGCTGAAAAGATTTTACAAACAAGAATTAATAAGTAATTGCGAAAAAAGTAAATAGTTTATTATTATTTTTTACTGTACATAACAAAAGTTTTCAAAAATAATAATTTTTCTAAAGTTTAATTAACAGATCAAAAAATTAGAGACAAATATTTTTATATAAATCATTTTTAAAAAATAGTAATTTACTAAAAGAATTATTGTGATCAGCTTATTATTGCTGTGTAAACTCTCACGCATATGCCCGTGCGTATCGTGTACGCGTGAGTGTTTTTCACATTATGTGTACTGCTCGTGCGTGACTGAGTGCGGCGAGTTTTGAGGTTTATCCTTCGCTGATTATTTATTTTTTAAGTACGTCATGTTTTCTCGTGGTCTTAATCTCGCTCTAAGGCTCACGCCTTGCCGAGTAATTACACAAATTTCAGCGAAAAATTCGACGGCTACTAATGCAGGTAAGTAATTTAGTTACTTGGATTTGTAGGTTAGATTTCGGATAATTATCGGTAAATATTTTCAATTTTTGTAGTCGACAATGAATGAGTTTTCACTACTTTTCTTATCCTTACTTTCCAGAATCTTGTTACGAACGAGATCCAGCTCCATACTTTTTTAGTCAAGAAATTCAAGACATTCTTAATGTAATAACAAGGCCAGTACCGGAAAGAGTTTTTAGAAGGAGGTTGGATGGTCGTAAGCTTGAGCCACCTCAGTACAAATTTATGACTGATGCACAGTTACAGCAAGCAATAACAAAAATAAATGTAGAAATGAAGGAGCTCTTGCAAATGCCACCAATTGTCCAAGTCAGAGCCGAGCCCATTAAAGTTTTGTCAAAGGATCCAGCGTTGCAAGGATATGATACTGTTAACTATGTATTCACAGATATCACATATGGAGTGAGTAATAGAGATAGAATTATTGTAGTCAGAGAACCTGATGGTTCTTTAAGGACTGCTAAAAATGAAGAGAGAGATCGCATGAACCAAATTTATTTCCCAATGCAAGGAAGAGAGATGGAAGTACCGAGAATGTTTAGAGGCGAACATTTGGAGGTATAAATATTTGAAATCAATATTATTTACAATTTATAATTGAAATATATATTTTTGTTTTTTTTTTAGGCAGTGTTAGCAAGGCAAGATTATGAATTTGTGCTAGATCGAGCATGTGTCCAATTTGATCCAGATCATTTGGAGTATCAGACAGTAACTACAACTGTTTATGAGAAAGTAAATGAATTAATGCACTACGAAAAGTTGAGATCCACCAGGCATTATGGCCCTATGGTTTTTTACTTAGCTTGGCAAAAGAAAATTGATAACTTAATTCTGGAAAATATTACAACAGAAAAAATTGAAGATGCTGCATTAGCTATCAAATTGTACTACAAATTGAACGACAAAGAGACAAAAGATGTTGATAATATAGCTCTAATAGAACATTACATAGAAACTGAAGCAGGTAATAAAAGAAAGCTAGATCACTCTTTAAGAACTTACATAGAATTGGTAGCTGAAAGAAAAAAATTAAAAGAGAATGTGGAAAAAATACATGGAAAAAGTCACAGTAATAATGAGGAAATAAAAACGTAAAACGATGAACCAGCTGTTTTTTTTTAATCTTTTTTTTTTGTTTACTATGAATACGATAAAAATTTGTTAAAGTTTGTTTAAATTTGATAATTAAAAATAAACGAATTGATAACTCCATGATTTTATTAAAGTATATTAGCAAATGAAATTAATTAATCACCACGGTCAATCACTTTCGTACCATTAACTGGAATAAACATTCAATTCTTTTCATTATACTCTTTAGTTTTTAGACAATTAACTCAGATGTTTTTACTAAAAAATTTTAAATAAAAAAGTTAAATTTGTATTTTTATGATTATGGCCTCAAATAATCAAATTTGTATAGAATATTATTAAATTTAACTATATAATAATTAATTTAGTATTATTTAATGAGTATTAAATTCGTTAAAATTTAAGATAACTCAGAATATTCCAATTTTCTTCAGAAGACAAAAGCATATAATGGGATAGTTCATTTTTCTCTTAGATACTTGATATTTCCCCAATTTTCCCATCTACATAGAAAGCTGTTTACCCAGTTTTGTTAAAATAACTATTATAAAATTGATTTTTTAGAAATAAGTACTACTTATAATTATTTATAATTTTTTAGTAAGTAATATATTCATAAAACAAGATAGAAGAAGCTAAAATTTTATAATTTGTGTAATATTTAACAAAATAATGAATCGATTTCTAACGATGATTAAAAGTACTTTACCGTATGGTCAACCAACTATAGTTATTATCTACCAATGTATCTATGAATTCATTGATATTTTACACTTCTGAATAAGCAGATATCCCCCATTGAGCAAGTGATACAAATTTGACTCATATATAGAAAAATAACAGTAATTACTCATTTATTTGTTTCCTAGAGAATCAAATAACTACGTAAATCCTGTGCGATGTTTTTTTAGCTAATGGTATTGGAGAAAAAAATCTGCTAAAAATTGCATTGACGAGAACGCCTGACATTATTTAAAAAATTGCAACAGTTTTTTGTAATATTAATCTGATAAAACAAAATAAGATCATAATTAAAATTAAGTTTTTAAATAATTTAAATTATTAATAGAAACATCTTTTTTGAAAAGTAAAGAATCTCCTTTTTTAAAAGAAAGTAGAAACTACTTTCCAGAAAAGTATACACTGCATATTTTTCCAACCAATTTGAACTTTTTCAAGCGTAAAGTAGATCTTACTCTACAGAAAAGTAAATTTGGCAGATTCTATTGCAAAATTCGGAAAGTTAAATTAACTTTCAATTTCACAGTTCAATCTAGTGGGTAAATAGTAAAAGTTACTTTTTTTCGGTGCACTTAACAAAAGAAAACAGACTACTACAATTTACAGTGAAGAATTTCCGTGCAGCAGCATCCCTTTTCGACCACTTCTTTTCATAATTCATTTGGTAAACCATCTAACGATTCCGCAATGTTTCCTAATCTTTTATTTTCATAATGTGCATATTAAAAAAAATATAATTTTTATTTTTTAAGGCGTTAAAACTGATTTTATTCTTTTTATAAAAAAAAGCAATTTTGTCGTTTATTATTGCTAAACCGACCGATGATTCCGATTTTATTGGTATTTTCTTTTTATCGAAAATTGCAAGTTTCTCGCCCACTTCCGGAATCTTCCGACCTCATCCACAGATTCCCCGCGGTGGGGGTTCCAGGGGAGGGCTGCGGAGGCGCCTCGACAGGCGAAGCAACAAGTTGGCCGCGGGGTTGTGTAGGCGGCGCGCAAATGCGTAGAGTTGGCCGGCGCGCGGCTTTCGCCGGGCCGCCTCCGGGTCGCGGCTCGCAGTCGCGCCGAAACGACGTCCGGCGCCGGTCGCCTCGCAGTCGCGCCTCCACTTCCGCAACGTTCCCGCCAGTCGAGCCTCCCGATCGAGGAGCGCGGCCCTGGGAGGGCCACGCACTGACCGCCGGAGATGCGGAGGAAGCGCGGCCCCGGCGACGCGCACCGCCGGACCGATTGCCCGCAAAAGTCAAAGAAATAAGAGAGAAAAAGAAAAAATTGCGCAGAAAAAAAATAAAGAATTCCGCCGGTCGCGCGCGAAACGACTGGACAAACTAAATAAATTGAGTGCCGCTGATTATATCCTCCTCCGAGGCCTTTCCGTGTTTACTGAACTTTTGCCACCGGGAGGGAATTTTGTCGCATGACTGATTAGAGTCCGCGAGATCACGGCTGTTGGCAGTTTTCCGCGGCTTTGTGAATTTTGCACGCGTCGACATGGTGAGTGCATTTCAAGACTGTTTTTTTTCTTTAGTTTGATGTAAAGTAATTTCGCTCCCCATCTCGAGTGAAAATATTTGAACAATTTTACGCAAGCAATAACTTTTTAAGTGTTTTTATTGGCTAATGATTTGGTTCTGATGTACCGCAGCTGTGCCAATAGATCGTTCAAATTTTCAGACAAAATGCAACTACTGAAAATTCATGAGTTTATTCAATTGTCGCGGCCAAAACTTGCGATTTTTATTTGTACAGAGAAGCATTTAAGAAAAAAAGGAAACACTTTTCGACACTTGCAGTATTTAAATGATCTAAACTGTGCGGGATAAATCAAAATTGCAAATAGCTTAACTCCATTGCAAATTTTTAACTTTATTAAAAAAAGATCCGTTATAGCGGTAATAATTTTAAAGTGCGCTCCTTTGTTATTCAGATTTGAGTTCAGTCCGTTCGATATATTATTTATAAAAAAAGACTAATTTGTTTGCGAGGGTCAGACGTTCGATTACGTAGAAATTAAAATTTGCACTCTAAAAATTTCACCTGCCGTAGAACGTGCGTTCTTAAAAAGTTTCTTAATATATTGATAAATAATCTGAAAGTAATCTACCATCATCAATTAAAAATAAATGGTATCTGTGAATACCCCCGTCGAGGTAAATATAAATATAATATAAATTAAGAGGTGCGTGTACCCCACCGCGTCAATGAAGTAAAAAAAGATGCGATGTTATTGAAATTATAAAATAAAATCCGAGTAATCTAATCTTCCTGCTTCATTTGTACCTTAATTAATTTTTCTTTAGTATTATCAAGTGAGTTTTTAATTTTATCGCGTCTTTTTTTATTCTCTAGTCGATGAGCGTTCCTTTATCTATAATAAAGAACGTAAAAAAAACTTGATGTATAAAATAGAATAGCTTAGAATCCTTTCTGAATTTTTAACATTTTTTTTATATATTTACTAAGATTGTTTTCATGCTTTTTGCGTTTAAGTTAGTACACCGAATGAAAAAGTGGTTAATGCAAATATTTTATTTCTTATTATTTACATTTCACTAAACATTTACGGAATTACTCAATTTGGCAAATTCATCGTGTTGCATTGTAAAATATAATCAGCGCTTATCTTTAAACCAATGCAATTTGCATATATTCACCTGACGTACAAGAAAAATCAAGGCGATAATCAAGTGCGTTCGATAAAGTAAGATTAACTTAATTAATTTTATTTTAACTTTAGCTTTTTATCTATTTCATAGAATAGTATATACATAATGACTGATTTTATCTATTACAATCACTTTGACATTCTATCAAAGTTGTCAAATTGTCTATTTGAAAATTTATCTACCATACACTATTCCCAAATTTATTAACATCAAGTACCAGCTAATTCGCTCCGAAATTTCGTGTAGAATTATAGAAAGCAAATTATTGGGGAGCGACTGAAAATTATATAATTTATCTTCAGTGTAAAAAAATTGAACTTTAGTCAGGTATAGTCGCCCGACTGCTGTTAAAATCATTAAGTAAGATCTTAGATCAGTCGGATTAGGGGAAATATAATAAAAATTAGTAAAGTATAAGAGAGAGATGAGCAGTCAGAATTTAACCAAGATTTTATTATTTGATCAGGAAATTAGAAAATTAAAGCTATTTAATTTCAGAAATAAAAATTTTACTGACATAGATTTTTTTGTAGCTAATATCACACTGCGTTTAGAACAAAAAAATCGTAACTCGCGGGATCAAGTATAATGTACCGATAGTAATATCAAACTGCGCTAGTAGTAAGTACATTAATTAATCCATCGAGTCTGACGCCGGAGGTCGACGGCGCCGCGCTAATAATTTGCGCACATTAATTAAGTCAAAAACAGCATTAATTAAGTTAGTTATAGTAGCCGATTAGCGGCCGCGACGATGCGACTTCGGTTAGGTTTGAAATGATTATCTATCGATAAAATTCTGTGGGTATTTTTTTCTTTTTGCAAAAGTCTGACTAATACTGCGAGAAAAACACAATATTTTGCGCGATCGGCGATATGGCGAGTAACTATTTTTATATACTAATGTCGCGATAACATTCAGTGTGTCGTCGCTATTCGGATTAAGCGAAGAGAAATCGTGACATTATTATATAATGACAACTCTTTTTTTTTTACTGCTGGCTTCGAAATCGAATGTTTTTATTTACCTCGAATAAAAATAATTCGCCAATAAGAAGTAAATTCATTTCGTTGTTCCGTGATTTATTATTTATTGGTTAATTGATTTATCTTATCGTGCTTCCACTTTTCGCATGTGTTTATTATGAAATGATGTTAATTGTCGTACGGTTCATTTCGACGATATCGTTGGCAAGTTTTAAAAGAATGATTTTTTTATTCACAAAAATACTTATTTTTATCTATACAAAAGCATATTCACAGAATTTAAATCAATAAAAAAATCGATGATAATGGGTGTACATAAAATGTATTTAAAAATAATGAAAAGTGTAACAATGCGAGATGGATTTACAAATTAGTTCCTTCTAATAAGCAGCAAATCTAATTTCCCAATCATTAGATGAAAATTATGCAAATTAATACACTTCGCAGTCCTCCCGAGCGCGATTTAATCACCTCGCGATTCCAATGGGCAACTCTAATGAATCAATAGACATTCCACTCTGTCACGGTGCGTCGCAAGATAAAAAAAAAACAACATCCGGAAAAAAAAATCACATAGCGAACATCCATCCGTTCGTACTTAAAAATTGTACTCGAACAGTCGCTGACAACGTTGAGACCCACCCTCCCCCTCTTTGCAAGAATAAAACAATCAGACTACTTCCCTTTGTATTCGCGTTGCACTGCCGACCTCGACCTTCCGGTCAGACCGAAAGGATCTTTCCAAAATAAGGGTCCCTCTGATAAAAGCATTAATAATCTGATTCCGCCTGACGGACGGACGCCATTCGTCTCCCTCGTCGGCTACGCTCTATCGATTTGCTTACGCGCTTCGGACGCTGCAATATTCATTGCTGACGGTCCGTTATTCGCGATTTTTTATTGCTCGCGCGAGACGTGCCGCCGAATAACGACTCCAGCCGAGGGGGCATCGGGGTGCTTGAAAATTTAAGCGGAGAATAGTGAGTCGCCTTATTCGCGATATAATATGCGCGATGGAAATTAAAATATGCGATATTTAGAGTTTTTTTTTATCCGAGTCTCGGCAAGCTTGGGAGATAAGTGATTATTAATTAAGTAGTTGGCAGATTAGATACTGTTCATTTTAGTTTCTTTGAATTCGTTTGAATTATATTAGTAAATTGGATTACTTTTTATACATTTAAATTGTGTATCTCTCTTCTTCTAAATTTTAATTGTACGATTTCGTCGGTGATTGTACTTTTGGCTGAGAAACGCAATTAATTATTATGCGCTACTTTAACGTGATTAGAAATTAGTTTGTTTTAGAATTTAATTTAGTTGTTGTGAAAAAAAAAACAATAAATCGCTAAAATTTACCATTATTTATTATAGACTACTGGATTCAAAGTGCAAAATTTAAATTTAATAAGCACCTTCACTTTTTTAATTTTATTAATCGTAAGTGTAGTTTCGCAAGCACTAAATTTATAGACCATATTTTAAATTAAAAAGAATCATTAACATCGATGTGTGTCTCGTAGATGTATTATTAAAGGCAATACCTTCTAATTGACAATCCCTAAGGCGTTCGTAGAAATTATTGTCGTTAATAAGTTTCAATACGGAGGTAATTACTCGGCTACTTTCACCGCGAATAGTTTTCGAAGAATCTTTTGATTAGGTGCTTAAACGAACGCCGACGGCGAGCAAACATTCTTTTGTGCTTAATAAATTCTTTGTGGACTTATTCAGCGTCCCTGCATTACTGATATTCAGTAAATTCCCCCTTTCATTCCTTCGAGTAGCTCATCTACAAATCCGTTCAGCCATTCGAAAGATCCTACCCTAATGTATACGTACAGCTAACATTTTGAAAATACGATCCCTCCACTTTAATTAAAATCGAATAAATAATTAAACTTCCTATTTCGACGAAACTTCTGCTTTTAATCATCGCGGAAATGTTAATTAATGCCAGAAAACGGCGTGGCCGCTGAAATGGCAAAACAAACCATTTTCTTCGCAATTTATAGGAACAATCAGATTTGTCAAGGTATAAGACAGAATACTTCGCTCTCGCGGCGCACACCGAGAAAGGTGTAACGAGCAGCAGAGAGGATGCAAATCGCATTTAAATTAGAATTCTAGACTCGTGAGAATATAGGCGCGTTTTTCTTCATTATCTTCAGTTGGACACATCCAATTAAGAGGCTACGCCGCTGCAACGCGCGGTGCATTAGTGAGACGCTGCCGCGCCCCTTGGCCCGGAGTCACTCTCGTCTTACTTTTTTAAAAACAATAATTTCGAGAGAAAACAGGGAGGAAAAGGAAAGGGAGAAGGAGAGGTTTTTAGAGTGCTGAGTGGCAAAAATTTTTATAAAGCTGACAAATGTAATAAAGCAGTACTTTACTAAAATAAAAAGAATTATTCCTGCATTTTATACAGCACGTACGGACGGTAGTATAGGGTGGAAAAATATGTCAGTTAAGATTTTGCTTGTACGACGGATGGAATTAAGATTTTGCGCTTAAGCGCGGCCTGGGGCGTATCATGTTGAAGTATTTTCCTTGCTTTGAGATTAAATAGTTGAAAAGAGTACTTTTCTTCCTTTTTTTACGTAGAAAACGGGTTGGAAGAACAATGACTCCTACATTTAATATACGAGTACAAAGGAACCTTCTTTTATTTAATTTTTTGTTTTAATTTTCAAAATCCGTCCTTTGTATCTACGATTTTCAAGCAGGCGTGTTTATAATCTAAAGTTTATTTTAGTGACTTGACAAGAGACAAATTTATAGCGTCAAGATAACAAAAAATAAATAAATAACCCGTAGTGATTTTCTTCTTTAGAAGAATCTTTCCTAAATCGACTCTTATAAAACTAAGTAAATATTTTCCACCATAAAATCAGTCTTAGATAGATCGCTGGAGCAACGTAAAACTTTCAGATAAAATTTTTACGTGTACATAAAAAAATACGTATATACGTATAAAAATTATTATCGCGCGTGCACCAAAGAATGTTCTTAGATAAACCGTTGATAACAACAGACCAAGACCAATAGCCACGTGCAGCAAGTCGATAATAAGATTTCGATATTTTATTGAACGAAAAACGGAAGTGGAAACCCGCTGCAAGGCTTAAAATGAAATTTCCCCCCGCCTAAATTATCCATAATAAAGACGAGAGAAGGTGAGAAAGAAGGCGTCAAATAAACAGCGCTATTTCTCCCGGCAGCCACGTATTTTTCAACTCACCCTCGTTACTTCCTCTCGCGCGTCTCTAAGGTTCCCTCCTCATCCCCGAGCAATCGCGCATGTCAAATTAATAAGCGAAACGCTCCGTAATTTCGGCTTCGACGAATCTTCTGGGTCACCGGCAACTTTTATTTTAACCATTAAAATCAAGCGCTCCTTAAATATTAATAGATTGAAACTATCGAGGGACAAGGAGGGGCGAACAAATATGCTGCGACTCAGCTATATATAATCAAGTTGCCGCGGAGCTTTAGAAAACGGGGGATGTTGCCACGTGACTTGAAAAATTGAAGGCGTCGCGCTGTATAATGCAGAGCGGGTCAGCCGCGTGAATACGACGCATTGGCATGTTTTTTCTTATCGATAGGAGGGAGACTGAAGAGTATCTGGTAGATGAGACTGATAGAACTTCAGTAAATTAAGTTTGCTTTATTTTACGCTCGATTGCTTGGTACATTGTTGATTTTCTCCTTTTTCGGCGGCTTATTGATTGCATCGGCTGAGTATTTTTTTTTTTTTTTTGGTGATGGAAAAATAATCGTGTGGCGATCGATATTTTCCAGACTTTTTTGATTACGTTGTTAACTTTTTTAAGATCTATTATTATAACTGGAGGGACAGGCATATAACACTGTAATAATGCAATTACTATTCTTTGAAAATTTTGCAATAATAATTATAGGCTGGATTTTATCTATTTTCTACAAAATTTTTATTGAATTTTTATAAAACGATTAAATTTTTTCGGAATGCGTCATCACTTGCATTATCCGAAGTTCGTTCTTAAACTAAGAAATACTTTCCGGAGGATCTGTATAAAATCTTCGCGAAAAACTGTTTTTCGTGTAAGACAACAAGGAAACATGAGCGCAATATATAAGGATGGCGAGTACAGTTTCAAGACGTGATCTGCATCGCCAAAGAAATTCACGTTGCCTTGGCGATTTTTTGAGAATTAAAAGGAGATGTTAAACCAGCGCCCTTGGAAGATTGTAATATATCAGATGCGAGGAAAGTTCCACGGGACAAAAGTTTATATTATTTATTTTCGGGTGCTCCGTCGCGAGGAAAATATTCAGCAGCCCCAAATCGAACTTGTCCGGCCGAATCGAACAGCTCGTGGGTCCTCGGATCCTACCGAAATAACTTTCGACACGGATTTTGCCCCTCGAGTGTGCCAAAACTTCTTCCTCGCGTGGAAATAATGCGAACCCACTTCGACAAACACTTTAGCGGAATTATGGTGCTTTCGCGGCTTAGTGGGCTTAATGCTTTGGATGTGAACCGTTGATGGGCTTTTATTTCAAAAGGATCAGTTTTTGTTGTCGTCTTAGAATGATTATGCGATCAAGTATCGGTTTTAGAAAGAAGAATGTTTTTCAATTGATAACGCTTGTCATATTGATGGTGAAAGGGAAATAAATCATATATTTCAGATTATTATATTTATATGAATATAAATATGAATATTTTGTAGAATAAATACGCTGCATTTTCAGTAATTATTATGATGGGCTTTAATCCCTTTTTATTCCTGGATAAATTTTACAAAAACATATGTTTATATTTTTTATATAAATAGATATACGTGCGAACGGCGCGAAAAATAAAATTCGTGGAACGTACTTAAATTCTTGAAAAAAAAAATATATAAACGGAGCGAAGTGGAAAGATAATAATCGCACTTGGAGCTTCTCTTCAAAAACATAAAAAAAAGGTATTCCTCTTATCTCTCATTAAAAGCAATATTATATGAACATGAACACATTCGCCTACGCCCCCGCTAGAAGCGTATTAATTCCAAAGTACTCGCAACCTCAGACACGCTCCTTTCAGCGCTCGCAGCAAACAATAAGAAATACGAAAGCGCGTCTCGCGGCTTCGTGTTTCGTGTTTAAAAGAAAAAGTCATCCCCACGCCAGAGCGTCTGGGCGAAATAGTCGCGTCCGTTGCCCTCGCGTACATACGAATGCCTCTCGAATTTCCCGCTGCCTCGGTTGGTCCGAATTTAACGGAGCAGCCCTCCTCGCCGAGTAAACACGACGGGCATCTGCATTCGAGGGGCGAATCGATCGACCCCGATGGCTCTCACCGGGACGTGTCACCCACGCGATCACTCGTCCCTTTTTTTGTTGTGCCCCGCGAAAATGAAAGTTCGCGGACAGCCCGCTGCGGGCTGGTTTTATGGCCTCGAGACTTTGCCCCGAAGGTGACGAGGTAATCATTCCCGATAGAGTTAAGTCGCTTCCCGTCGGGTGGGTTGTGGTCGCTTTGGAAATTAGTTTTTTAATTTCTCGCCGGCGCCTCGGCTTTTTTTAAAGGCTCGCGTTCTTTTTCAGCGAACGCGTCACCTCCTTTGGCGAGTTTCTTTTTTGTACTTTTTTTTTGTGCGTACTATTTTATTTTTATTTATTTATTGATTTATCTAATAATTATTATAAGGAATACTTACTACTACTACTCAATCTAAGAATTAAGTATTACTAACTAAAAGTGAAAACTGCACTAGTGTTATACATTTATTTTGTGTTTAAAGTTGATCGGGTAATAACAAAACATAAAATGTGTAAATTGACTATAAGAAACTGCGTGAAGATTGTATTTTGTGTTAAAGAAAATACAGAAAAAATGTTTACCAAACAAATATTTTTTGTAATATCGTGTCTCAAAATATAAAGAAAAAACGTAAATTTTTTTTATTATTTATTGGTAAAAAAAAGAATAGAAATTCCAGTAAAATTCCAAGAATATAATCGAGCAAACCGCAATGGCGGATTTTTGATAAGCGTGCGTCTACATTTGTTTCGTTAAAAATTATCCATGAAAATCCTTATCGGTTAAAGCGAAGCGGGCTTCACCTCCAGCCCAGAGTTGCTCCAATAATAAAAGCGTAAATATACGAAACCGCAGAAACTGATGTGTGACTCGTGAATCGAGATAAAATAAACGAATGGTGAATGAGCGTCTCGATGGTGGCAGTGACCCTTGACAGATCATCGTCTGACTGATGTCGATGGCACGTGCGACAAAGTCCACCCACTTTAATTGCCCGGATTAATCGCACCTTTAACCACAAGGCGTTCCATTTTTTTTCCTATTTTGGACTACCTTTTTAATTAGATCTGAAGCGAGATTTTTCACATGCGACGCGATAATTTAAAGATCCGGAGCGCGATACACCGTTTAATGTCTTCAACGTCACCGTTGGTCAACGCAGGTGTAAATCTAGAATTCAGATACTACGCTTTCTTGATTAAGCAATTTATAGCCTATCAAGCAGCCCTTTGATAATTCTGAGAGATCCGCAACCTTCAACCAAACGCGAATTTCCGTAAGTGGTATAAGTCCGGCTTGGATTAGACGCGACATTCATCGAGGCGAAACGGTTGGCTTTGAGTGCGCATATAAATAAAAAAATTAATACTGAACTTTGAGCTCGATTTAACTGATTGAATTTCGAAAATGAATGTTGCTACCGAATTGTCACTCTTTGTAATTCCATTGAAAATTATTAATCCTCGCGGGGTCGCGTCGAAATTATGCGAGTGATCAGTTGATCGAATTTCCTTGATTTGACGCGCGCGTATATGCATACAAACGAATATAAGTTGATATACGTTTGATTTGAGAGAGGATGCTATTATGCGCAATTAAATTCATTTAAAAGAGTATAATATATACCCTCATTTAGAACAGTCGGGAATTTTTAGATTTAATTTATATCAAGAGCGAATTAACTTTTTCCGTTTGATAAATGCGTAATAAAAGTGCCCGCGTTACCTTCGCTCTTCTATTTTCTATTTTTTTATTTTTTAATAAATACTAAGTTCCGCTTTAATTTCATGTCAAGGTATGCCTTTATATGTAGGATCTGTTTATCATCTGTCATCAGAAAAATTATTTCCGACTTTATCGCTAATTGAGAACACGAAGTTTTATTTTCGATAAACCCGAACTCATTTGCTTTACTTTTCGATGGATAAAGTATCTGTATCTTTAGTAAAGAAAAAACTTTAATTTGAAGCACAAATATTGATGTATTTATTAAAAAAAAAACTCAAATTAATCCCAATGATATTCTTATTAAAATATGCATTTTTTATTTTACTCTGTACTCTGTGCTTTTATGTTATTCTTTTAATTATTTTAAAATTCACTACGACCACAATGATGTTTTTTTTTTATTTTACAAGTTTGTACTTGCTCCAACAATTACTGTAACAATTTGTAACACAAATTTTTTCTCTGCCCGCAGAAGAATTATCCTTCGCATAAATAAAAACCGCGACATTCGGAAAAATATGACGGTTTTCTCATGCTTTACGAAATATCGTCAAAATACACGTCGACGAACCACATGGACTCCGGATTTACAAATAACGCAACCTGCTCATTTATAGTATACACCCCGCGGATTTTTCTTCCACCTCAGGGAAATTCATATTCATCAGTTCGGAGAATACGTCGTGCATACATAGTCGGGATTATCAGGCATCGGCGGAAAGATGGAGATGCGGCTCCCGCGTGTTTGATGCTGGGATTAGCGACATGGTTCGAGACACTTTCTCCCACTCCTCAGTTTTTCGCGAACATTGCCGATGGGATTATCCCTCGGGTCCGTGCCCGTCCTACTAACGGAAGCAGGTACCATCGTTTGTTTCTTTTTTTTTTTATTTTTAAAGAACTTATTTAATTATTTAAACGGAAATTCCATTAACGTTGGCTCGTTGAAATTCCAGCCGCGGCTTGGATTTTAACGTTTATTTGCATTAAATCCGCCATGCGCATGTTTCTTAAACTCCTCGATGCAAAATTTTGTGGCGGATGTTTTATGCATTTAAAACAAGATGCCCCGGTACACCAAATGAAATGCGATGATTTTCCGAGTACGATATTAGATTATCGCGCATCTCATGAATGTCATTGAATTTCAGAATACGGCACGGTTTTTACACGTAGTGTACAGTATATATATACTATTTTCAATTGTTTAACGCCTGGCGTGCGATGTTAATCTCGTGCCCGGTTCGGAAATTTTTTTAAAAGTGTTTTTTTTTTTTAATTTAAATATGTTTTTTATAGAGCTAAAAAAAGAATTTTTTTATCTCGAAACTTTTTGATAGAATTAGTTTGTTTTGAGTTATCCGGGGTCTAATTACATTATTTTTTTAATAAATGTGTAAATGTAAAAGTTACTAAAGTTTATTTACAAACGAGTATCTCTGAAAGCGCCTTTATAATCTTTAGTATTATAACATAGGTGTAAATTGGATATTTGATAAAATGATGAAAGCAAACCAATAGTAGAGGTATCAATTTACATAAGTCGGACTTAATTAGTAATATGATCCTATTT
The DNA here is from genome assembly GCA_018906775.1 of Sycophila sp. Sp_5. NCBI lineage: Eukaryota > Metazoa > Arthropoda > Insecta > Hymenoptera > Eurytomidae > Sycophila > Sycophila sp. Sp_5. Next base: position 2,724,440 of record JACCID010000019.1, on the reverse strand, counting down.
CATTTCCTCACATTGTTATTGGTTATAATTAGATACGTGCATTATGTAAAGTGGCGACGAACGATATTCCCTCGAGAGTAAGGGACAAGATCTCTATCTTTAATTAATTTTTTTATACGTTTCGCAATAAAAAGTGAAAGTTTAAGTGCTTCATTTAAAAATAGAATTATTTATGGCGGTAATTATTTAATATGAACTTTTCTAACAAAAGACTATACAACGGAGCTTTTATATCACACGAATAGCGCACATCACGCAAAGACAGTATAATATTTACTTTTAAATATGCATATTATACGATTATCAAATTTCAATTACAATACAAAATGCCCACAGTCAGTCCACATTGAAATTGTCATTTGTATTTACTTCCAAATATTTGCATTAAAACCCTCCCGATTTCATGACAATTATCAGACAATATCTTTAATCGATTAAATTTCGAAGCTTTTTTATCACGCTAAAATTTGAAATCGAAATTCATCGAACGACGCACGGAACTAACATTTTATTTAAAATCTACCGGTTTAATTGATCAATTGCAGCGATGAGAAATCTCCCCAGCGAATATGAGTAATCGGATATACACATCCCTCGGGCTCAGCGTCAGTAATGCAGCTCGTCATTGTTCCTTTCCAAACAATCGGCCGGATAAATTTCGTAGCCGATAAATTCCCCATTTGCCCGGCCGATTCCGGCTTCAACAGATTCACGCGGCTCGATACTCACGCCAAGACCGCTGATCTACGATAAATCGTTGAATCCCGGGGAGCTTTGCATTTGAGTGGGAGTGAGGCGATGAAAAAAATAGGACCGAGGAAAAAAAACGAGCGACGTTCCGCGATTTACGAGGCCTTAAATCATGTCCGCGGGGTTGTTTAACTCGTCGTAAAAGTGCCCGGGGACTATTTGCACGTGCTGCTGGTGGACGGAGGCAGAGATCGATTTCCAAAAAGTACCGTGTGTCGTGAGAATAGAATCGCGTCGTTACTTATCTTCACCATGACGCTTCAATGAAATTTGCTTGGGTCGAAAGTTGGAACCCTACTGATTAAGCTCAACTAACGGTGAGTTGAAAATTGACCAAAATCATAAATGATCTCTGTTTATTTGAATATTTATTAATTGTAAATCGCAATGAATCCCTTTGAGTACAATAAACATCCACAAAACTCACGTTTATTAGTATTCCTATCACAAAAAAGTGAAGTTTAAGCTGAAAATCATGTGAATTTAAATTAACATTTAATAAGAAAAAAACCTAGTTGGTATATTTACGTGATTTTCAGCTCAAAATCATCGGGCTTTTTGGCACGATTTTCAGCAGATTCTCAACTGAGCTTTTTCAATAGGGAGAGTGCTTTCTAGATGAGCTCGGTTGCACAAGGATGCACAAGTTGCGATGACGTAGGAATTTTCAGGATGCAAAGGAGGAGGAGTAAGTCGACTGAGGTAAGATATTTTCGCGTAGGCGCATCTTATTATAAGTATGCACGTCGGCAGTTTCGATGAAATGTAATCGATAGCGTCGGTTATTTTGACGTAATTGGCTGTAAAAATAACTTCTTGCTTGCGAGGCAGCGCAAAATCAACCGGCGCGTAATCAGTCGATTAAAGCTATTGAAAGGAGGAATAATTAAAGAACAAAGGATCGCGATTCAGTGAGCAGTCTACTTGAATTATCGTTGGGAACGTGCCTTAACTTATTCCGCTCGGTGCGACTAAATAAAGCAAGCAATACCAATGGTTTGACTTCCTTGTCAATACAGATAAATGTTGCACAATTTTCTGCTTTAATTATTTCTACTCTGAACAGATTAACTTAAAAAACTTATCATTGCAGTAGTACATGGAACTTTTTTTTATAAATTATTATGCATTCTATATGACGACCAAAGAGTAAACATTACGAAATGCAAAACACATTATGAAAAGTAAACGAAAATAAAACTGGAAAGTGTATTTAATATATTACAAGTTTTATTTTAATAATTTTTTAAATACTATGCAGAGTAAAAACAAGAAGAACAAAAAAGATGATCGCTGTCCGTGAAAATGAGATCTTTTTATCCTTATAATTGTTTTCCAATCGCTTAAGAGGAGTTTAGAAAAATGGCTTAGGCTGAGCTCTCGTAAAAACGCAACCGACTCTTTCAGCGTGACGAGAGGAAAAAAATTACGATCATCCGGTACCCGACAAAAATATCGCCGAGGGTAAAAACAAAGAGGGGGGAGAGGTGGCGAGAGGCTCGTCAACAAGCCTTGTCATCACCTGGACTGGGAAATCGATAAGTTCATATAAAATTTATAAGCGATTCTGCGGTGAAAACACTCTTGAGCCTCCGGATACGAGTTGAGTTATCGCGTGAGGAGTGCAATTCCGCGAGTACTTCATCGTAAATAAATGATTAGGGATTCGCGTCGAGAGGGGGGATTTTTTCAGATTTGTGCATTGACACCTGGAAATTCTACTGAAGCTTCCAGCGAATCTACTTACACAGAGTGTTTTTAGAAAATTCAATGGTATAGAAGTGATTTTTTTTATTTAACCATTGCACATATTATAATTTTGTAAATGAAATTGAGATTATCCTACACTCAGAGCATTTTTTTTTGTAAAAAATAATGTAAAAGCACAGCTTGTAAGCACAAGAAATTTATATCTGTAATTTTTTCAAAAAATGTTTTGTAAAAAGTTCGAAGACTTCGCATTAAACAATTATGGAGCTTTTCTGTTTCACGAATTGTACAATATTCAATTAAAAGTATCGATAATTTTCTCGCCAAATTTTTTTTCTTTTTTCACGTAATTTTATTATATTTAATGATCTACATGTACATTTCCGTAATTTGTACGAGAAAATTGTGTTAGTCTGCGATATATAAAAAGCTCGACATAGAAAATGTATTAAAATGATGGGATAATCATAAGGTCGAGTGAAATCTCGGAGACGAGCTTGAAAAAAGGAATGTTCCAATTAGAGATTTAATTTCCCTCCTTCTTTGATCTCTTAAGTTGAGATTGCATAACGGCGAATCACGATCCTCGATAGAGTGAGGACCCGGATGTTTTCAAGGTATACGCCGGCTAAATGGAACTTCGGCATTGCCCGCGTAATTACTTTATGTATGTGACTCTACAAGGGTGAATACCAATATATACGTAGGCCTTTGATCAACGCTTCCGTCGATCCACTTTAAGGGCGCCTTTTGTGTGTATATTCACGAAAAAATTGCCTTTTTACGGGCTAAGAGAAATATCGGCTTGACGGGTTTCGGCGATACACTTTCACGCAACATTTACTGAAAACTTATTCTTCAAAACTTTCCATCATTCTGTCCAAATTTATTTATTGAAAACTTTTTACTGGCGACTTGTCATCCCGTATCCTACGCTTCTACAACGAAAAGCAGCACATTTCATTTTTACTGCCGCAATTCCAATCTACGGCGCAAGAAAAAAATACTTTTCAAAGTTTTCCCACCAAGAAAAACGCTTTTGCCTACTTTTTCGCCGAACTATCGCGAACTGTATATATTCTTCGTTACACTTTTGAAAAACACCTTTTTTAGGAAGTAATACTCGTACTTTGTTTTTAGGTGACAATTAGTCCAAAAATTAGTGCGTCATGCGTTGTTTTTTCCCCTCGGGAGCGACATCCACAGAACCGTAATTTTTCCGCAACCATTTGTCTGTGCGCGTCGCGTCAAATTCGTGTTTTTCTACTTAAAGCTCACCTCGGACTCGAAAAGTGGCTGAGACCCATTGATATTGAAACAACCGCTCGAACGACCCGCGCGTTAAAGCCAGAGGATTGCACTTTAATGGATAATCAAGCGATCAAGTCAGGCGAACAAAGCTATTCGGCATAACGCGCCTATCTCGTCGTAACACCTGTCGGCGCTATTTTCCCCCATCGAGCGTAAAGGACTACACTGCAACGACCAAATCCAATAACAATGCGAAATGACTGCGGAATAATGGAGGGTAGGAGCACCTCTCCTTGTAACGGAAATCCCATTGGAATAATATTTTCCGTGGGACCGATCCATCACTCATCCGACGATCGATCGACCTCATTACTCGCGAATTTCGGGAACCGATACATGTCATTTTGGCTCTGATCGCGGCGATTTTCAAAATAAGGTTCTGCAGAGCAAAGGTGCCGGTAATTGTAGTCGCGATGATATGGATCGAGTTAGCCCTCGATGGGGGGCCTCGATCGATCGAAGCCTGCACAGTTTCGCATTGCCCCGGATTGGCTTTCTGCGAAACGAGAGTATTCATCTCTCCGCGGGAAGTGCACGGCCGACTTTTTTTTCCTCGGGTTTCGACACTTTTTTGGCACCGATCCGTACCCCTTCGATCGCTATGTTTTCTGCGCGAAATTTGAACGAGCGGTCGTTATTTGCACCGATTGAAGTATAAGCAATTTTTCAAGCTTTTCTTTCCGTCCGGTCGTTAATAAAGAAACGAAGTTACGTCGATGGTGTGTTTTCAAATGGCGGTGTATTCCTGCGTACAAAGGTTTTATATATGGCAAAGTTTAAATGAAATGTTAAATTACGAAAATTAAGTTAATTAGTACTAAAAGTAAGTTAGATATAGTGTCATAATTTCAACCATTTTGAAGGTGAAACGAACGCACGAAGTATGCACATTTAAAGTTATAACATCATTAAACTTTCTAAAGTTTCACTTGAATTAAATCTCAAATACATTTTACTTTTGCTCAACTTATTACCGAGACAAATCCTTATATAACTATTAAAATCTTCAATATGAATTACAAAAAAATATCTCTCATAAAAAACGAAAATGTATTGACTTACATAAGTGCGGCATGAATTAATTTTTTTTTAATTAAAATTAAATTAAATTGTTGAAGGAAAAGCAATACAAATCCACTATGAAATTGAATATACCCCGAGAAAGGCCGAGAAAATCGTTTACAAGAAAGTAGAACGTCATTCGAAGAAACAATGGAGCGCGCTGAACGAAGTTCTGATATCCTTGGATAAAAGTTAAAAATAATTCAGCACGATAGCCCGACCACCTGAGGCTCATTCGCCCATCATCGCTGCCCACAATGGCTACAGTGGCTCGTGAAATTAAAAGCCCCGCAAGATTCACCGGGAAACTTTCACCTCAGCCGTCGGTGCAAAGGATTTACGGTGTCCTCCTTTTCTGCGCTTTTGCATAAAACCCGGCGGTCTAGGAGGTGATTTTTTTGTCCCATCGCTGGGACACATCCGCACGGCGAATATAGGGCTGGCTCGTGAAATTTTCGCGAGCGACTATAATTGCGGCTCTTCCGGCGCGAAATTGTGGTGTTTACTACTCGGAAATTCGAAACTCGCGGGCTTCGGTGACGCTTCGCTTGATTTATGCCGTGCTGCGATTGTGAAGATTTTCCGCACTGCGCAGAGCTTCAGCGCGAATTTATGATCCCCGGCTGGATTTGTTGCTTTATTTTTGAGAAGAGTCCGCTGATCGAACACCGTGAGTTATAAACCGCGTAACTGAATAACATTTCAGTAGCCAGCTGGTAATACAATATTCTCGGGTCACGAGCGAAATTTTTTTTCTCATTTAGTATCTCGTAAAGCTTGCAACATGTTGTACGTACGATGTAATTTCAAAAATTTTCGTTAATTTATTAAAATTTAATTAGAGATTGATTATTAAAGTTTCCATACACTATCTTCTTAAACTTTTTAATATTCAAACAGAATTTAATTAATATTAGCTTCCAATAGAGTTTTTTTTTTGTTTAGAACCTCATTAGAATACTTTTGTTTATTTTTATTAAAACCTAAGTACTTTATGGAGATGGAAAATTATACCCTACTCTTTAATATCCAAAAATATGTTTAATTGTCGTGAAAAGATCTCTGGATAGTTTCTTTGTAACGGGATAATTAAAATATATTCATAATAGATGATGCAATAAATGTTTTCAACGAGTTAAATCACATAACACAAACACTTCTATATCTCGAGATAAAAATCTTTCTAAGATTTTGACAAGATGAAATATGGTGAGAGATAAGATTTTTCAAACGAACGGCTACCTATCAGCTTAACGTCGCATTCTTTAATTGCCCTGAAGTGTCCAGCAATGTTACCTGGCGCTATCTATTCTCGCTCGTGACTTCAATGCAAACATCTCTTGCGTGATAGGATCGTATTAATCTACTAGCTATTTATGCTTCTAAGAATTAAGCTGTAAGTAATGTGTTCATCAATAAATTAATTAACAAACCTCCTTAACAGATAAAAATATATCGATCATGCCCAACGTCTTTTGTAACGTACTTGATGAATTTGATTGGAGATAAAAAATCTATTAACTAAATGAAACTGCTAGTACTGACCTTTAAGTCTCCCGTTCTATTATGTAATGGTCATTTAAGTTGATAAGGGACATCGCTAACACCGATTATTTATTATTTTATTATATTATTTCATGCGCACATAAACTTATTTTTTTCAGCTGCGATATGCTTTTTCAATTACGTGTATAATACCCACTGCCTCGAAACTAGTAGTAGCTTAAGGACCCAATGAAAATCAAGTACGTCGGTTTAGCGCACAACGAAAGAAATTTTTTTTGTCAATACGTTAAAGCGGAAATAGACGTTAATGTACGAAAATGAAGCTTTGATTTTCTTCAATTCGACAGAGATAATAGCCAGCAACATGGCAATTCCGAATCATCGTAAATTGATGAGCCCTGCCGAGCTCTTAATCACCCCCGAGCACGAGCGATTTGCCCTCATTATATTCCAGGCTGAAAGGAGCCCATCGTCTTCCTCTGCGGAGTATCTGCATCTTTACTTTTCAAGTCGATTTCCTTTTTCTCTGATGCTATCGACTGCCGCTGCAAGTTGCCAGCAAACCGTGTACACGGACACGAGTAGATGTGTCGGAAGAAAATTTTTCTGGATTTTTCAATGAGAAACTTCGAGATTGAGCCCCAAGATGCAACTGCCTCGGCTCATATCGCTAAGGGTAATTTAAATTTTATCGGTTTCTTACCAGAAAAAAAAAAGAAGCAGGAATAAATTACCTTTACATTCGATATCCTTCAGAAACTCACGGAAAGTATAAATGTAGTTTCTAAATATTAAACTGCGCATCGAAATGCATTACGTCGGCCTGCACTCATTTGAAATGGCAATGATAAAGAAAAAATTCAAAGCAACAATAAAAATTTCTTCCTTGCATTTCTCTTTAATTTGATTCGCTCGGCCATCAATACTAGTTTCAGCTCAATCGAATCGATGGCGAATGAAAAAAGTTCGTTTAAAGCGTCCAACTTTAAACAATACCTTGGCAACCGTCCCGCGAAGTCGAGTCACTCATCAAGACCCCATTGTCTCCGAATTTCACGAAAAAAGCTCATATCGTATGAATTCCTGATGGAAAAGCTCGTCGCGCCCAAGCCGCTGACCAATTGACGTGGATCGAGAGAAGCCGAAAGCTCCACGTGGTGCTGCTGGATGGGCTTAATTAATTGGAGTAAGGGAGGGAAGTGGTGGCTTCCGCTTACCGCGACCCCCGGGTGGTGAGAAATTCTTCGCGGGCCATTTCAATCGTTCCCTCCCCCCCTCAACTCTGACGTTGCACCGATGCCGCTCACCCATTTCAATTAGTGCCGCCGACTTTCGCGGATCAAAAGCAACGTCAGCTTCCAGACTGGTTTCCGTTAATGTAGTGTACGTCTGCGCCGAGAAATTTAGAGCGATTGGTATCGACAGGCTGAAGAGTGCAAGTGTTTTCTTATTTTTATTTATTTTTTTTTTTCGCTGTATACGTGAATTTTTACAAGAAAATCATTGTAATTTATACGTCTACTGTCGTTGATTAGCCAAGCATTTGTAACTTTTGCAAGAAAAAAAACGGCGTAATAGTTACAAGGATTTTCTCGTAAAAATATAGGAATTTTCCGCCGTAAAATTGACGAAGCTTTTTCCGCAGAAATGACGGAGCTTTTACCGCAAAATTGAAATGAAACTGTCTTGCAAATTGTACGTTCTATAACCATTTCGTCATTTACGCCGCAATCCAGACGTAACAGTTACGACGTAATCGGGGCTAGAAAGTTTGAAATTCACAAAAATTTTCGAGAAATATTTGCGGTATAGCTGCGCTTTGAAAAGCATTACAACAGCACGCAAAGCTGTATATCGCAATTCGAACCAAAAAGCTTTTCTCCTCCCATATACTCGGAAAATACAAAAACCACAGCAAACATTGGCTGCGTAAAATGACCCTCGTCCCTAATAACAGGAGATAATTCTCGGAAAAAAATATCCATTTGCGAACGAAAGGGATGACGTCAAGAGCAGCTTCTTCACCACCTGCTTAGGTAAAGCTCCCTCCATTAGCGGAGAAACGCAAATATGCTACAATAAGAGCATTTTCTTTTTTTCCCTGCGCTCGATAAAGCGCAAAATGAATTATTCGAGGCTTCGTCAAAGGTAAGATGAAATCGCCTGTTTCAAAGTACGCTGCGGGTTGACGGCGAGTATAAGGCACGTCAGGTGTAAAATGTACAAATCCGCTTGAAAATGCTTGCAGGGACAATGACTATTTATTTATCGATTTAATGAGACACCGGATATAATCGTGTCAAGAAAACATTGTCCGCATAATAAGTTTTTCCGGGCTGACAGGAAAATCGATTCCATCTCCGTAATTACAGAAGAAACAAGTCGTACGCTTAGCACAGCGAGTGTTATCTTTTATTGAGAGAAAAAAAATGCTTATAATCTTGGAGAAAAATATAATCGAACACTTTTTTTCTACTTTTTTCTGCTGAAGCCCGTCCCCGTATAGTGAAAATATAATTTTACTTTATAATAACATAGCCGTCTTAAATAACAACAAAGAAACAATCAAAACGATAAGTTTTTTAAGAAGAGAAATAAGTTTAAAAGTTTCTAGAAACTGCGTTAAAAAAAATTCATCACCTTCCACTAACGACGCACAATTTTAACCCCTATATAACCGGTCAAGAGGAAAACAGCAATCTGTTAAATCGAAGGCAGTAAAAGAGCCATTTTCTGCCTTTGTATAATTAATGCACTGCAATAAGAATCTTCTTTTTTTGCCGAGGTCCGCCTCACAGGAAATGTGCCCCTATTCCTCCATTTCTATTTATTTTTATATCCATATCAGTATCACGTAGACAATATAAAAAAGGAACTATAATTGATACCGCTTAGCTCCGTTTTTTTTTTCGACGATTTTTCTCGAACAATGCACAAAGCCATAAAAACAATCTGTCTGAAAGCTCAAAGCGCACCGAAGAGAAAACTCGCGAAAGTAAAACCGTCAGTCTTGGAAAGTCCACTCGAGACGTTGAATGGACGTGCGACCCGGAATAGAGAGGCGCGCAAGCTCTCCAGCAGAGCTTGCACGGAGCCGGCGCGTGCATAATTCAGCCCCGCGGGGGGTGGAGGGGGGTTGGCTCGGCGCAACAAGTGCAGCCTCGCGGCTGCGCCCAAATCGATAACTTATCCCGGAGAGAGCGTGGCCTCGAGCCCGGCGAGTTTGAATTTCAGCGGATAAACAGAAGTCGACCAAGGATCGAGCAGACGTTTACAGGGAATGATGGAACGCCTGTGTTCCTTCGAAGGTGCGGGCGAAGTACAAAACTATTCTTTTCTTTTTGTTAAAAAATAATAAACGAACAAGGTTACATTTAAACGTTATAATAAAAGAATAATGAGACCAACGCAATTATCTTGAAATGTCAATGTAACAAAAGAAAAGTTTACTATAAACATTTTCAAAGATAGAATCGATGCAACGATAAAAACACACTAGTCGATAGGACTATTTTTTTTTATTAAACAAGAATGAAGTTTTAGAAGATGAAGCTAATGCGTTTTACTAGTTTCATCATTAAGTGGAGGTGTTTTATGAATTGAGATGAATAGTGAAGAGTAATTTAGTCAATTACTCATGCACCTATGTATAGTTTGTTTTGGACTAGCTTAATGCAAAACTGATGTTTGAACTGTTTGAAACGAGGTAATCGCCATTTATTCAAATATAAATCAGCAGAAAATGCAGTTTCGATAGAGATGAATCACGGCAATTTGCGAGTATAAAAAATTACGCTCATAAGTATTCCCGAGAAAAGCTCAATCCTAAAGTACGACCAACTTTTTTCAATCTACAATTTTATACCTCATTACGCGTTTTCAAACTGCAAAAATAGAACGCTGTTAGAATTCGAAATAAAAATTACAAAAAAAATTGCACTTTATAAATTTTTAAAAACATACACAAAAGCTGCGATGCTTTCTATCACTTCTGATTGTAAAGCTATTTCATAAGGAATACCTTGCGAAAAAGAGAATATATTCCTCTGATAAAATATATTGTCTCCTCGAGAGAAAAATTTTACAAAACTTATCTCCCATCAATTTGACTCTCGTTGCGCATCTCGTTTCTCGGCATTGCATTAAATTTGAATAAAAGCTCAATTCCAATTTCAGTTGCAAAAGTCAAAATGGAAAACGCAAAAAGCCAAAGAGAGTTCCTTTTCCGCCTCGAAGATCAATATACTTTTTTCCCAGCGATACAATCACGAATGCAAAAACAAATTGCTCGGCAATCTCTTTTACAGTGTCAATAAAATATCAGAATTTTGCGGATATAAGTGCCGGGTTTTTCTGTTGACTTTAATTATGAAATAAAATTATGAAATCAAATGAAATTGAAATCAAATTTACGATCACGAAATAAAATAAAAAATTAATCGATCGAGTATTATCACGCAGAAAAAAAACAGTGGAAGATACTTGAAATTTAATGGAACGGGAGAAGCGTTTACTTTCAGCATCTGCTAGCGCTTTGAAACGTAATTTTCGACATGACTGATTTCTCTGCACATTGCATTAATCACTCCGCGTCAGCTGGACTGTCGCTGGTCCGAGTGTCACCGAGCGACGTGCGTACTCTGTTTTTGAATTTTATCGTTTCGAAAAAAAAAGAACATTTTTTTTTCGTTTTATTTTCAATCGTTATACGTTCAATTTACTCGCACAATATCCTTTAGCAAACTAAAAGAGCAACATCGCCGATGCTTCTACGCGAAGTAATTCACTTCTCTCTGAAATTGCAAATCGTTCAATCACCTTCAGATCAGCTTCTTCTCAAAAAGTCTCTTGATTGATTACGTTCTCATTTGAATCGCAAAAATCTTATTTCAATAAATTTTAATTCCTCTAATCGTATCCGCATAAAATTAATCCACGGGGAATTAATATGCGCGCGCAAATATGGACACTCGAAAATTCAGCGACCGAATCAAGCGCACAAAGTTGAGCTTTTGACGATCGCGAGGCGCCGCGCCGGGAGCTTTCGATCGATCGCACCTATGCACAGTCGCGCGCGCCGCAGCCTTCGAGTTTCCACTTCAAAGGCGCGGTGGTTAATCTGTCTGACTGCCGCCAGCAACCCGTACAATGTCGTCGGAGCGAGTCAAAGCCTCGGAGATCCGACTCCAGGGCTTCGTTCTCGCGGGGGGCAAGTAGGTCGCAGTGAGAGCGCCTCTCCACGCATTTGTGGGCGAGATTGCCGATGCTCGCGAGACGCTCGCAAATGCCCCAGGCGCCGCTGCTCCTGCCAATGCACTTTTTTCTCTTATACGGGCCACGTGGAGCGTTGCCGGCGCCGCGGCATTGCACTCGAATGCGAGCGGCAATCTTCTCATCTCCGCGCGCGCGCGAGAGAGCTTTGGAGCTTTACTTTATCGTCAAACGAGCGCGACTTTCTTTTTTGTGCTTCCGATCTCTCGGTTCCCTTCAAAGGCACCTTCTCTAGATTAATTCGGCGGGAATCGTCCGATACGTTCTTTTCGTGTTGCATACGCTGTTCTCTTCCGATGTGAAGTACCATTGAGCTTCATTGTTCGAGAATATCGAATCGAGAGAAATTAAGTGACATATAATTGATCAATTATTCAATTACGTGGATTATAGATGTTGAATAAAAGATTTTTTTTGCTTATTGTGTTTTTACTTTATTTTATTTGATGAGCTTTCCTGCGATATAATTTTTATCGATGTTTTAGCAGTCTCGTATCATTTAATTTAAATGGAATAAAATGCGATGTAATCTACATCATTGATATACAGTTCAATGTTTTTATTTTCTCGTTAAACTGAGAATAGCTGCGATTTTTTAACTTTATACACTCGATTGAAACTGAATGTTTTGTATTTCAGTTACACTTTATGAATGAAATTGTTTATGAAATGTTATTTTTATCAATAATAACTAAATATATATTGCATAAGTATTAGATTTCCATGCATTACGTACATAGAATTTTATATTGTTTTTGGGAATATAAATGCACCCGACATTGTACATATACTTGCCGTAACTTTTTGTCAGACTGCATTAACGCTATTCGAATATGAAAACCTGAGAAGAATTATTTTACAATAAACAACTATTTTATTCTATTTTTGAAAGATAATTAAACATCGGTACTTCAGAATTAGTTCTCGAATTAAAAAAGAAATTCACTTAAATATAGAATATGCAAAAATAAATTACAAAAGCTCACCTCGAAGAAAAGAGTACACAATGCGTCGCACCCTCAAAAAGGCAAAGAAACATAAATAGCAGAAAAAGTGTCCATCCCTCTTTTAATAATTGATAATAGCAACTTTCCATTCGAGCGGCTGCACACGATTATCGGCCAGCCGTCCGCTTGGACGCCTTGAGCAACGGAAGAAAAAAAAGGAAGGGAGGCCGGCCACTTATAAACATCCGTGGTGTTACGACTTCTCGGCAAATCCTTAACCCTCAAAAGCTCGAGCGAAAGTTTCCAATGACGAGGGAGGCGGACTTACGACGCCACCCACTCGATCATAATTATTAATAACGCCTGGGATGCAGCGTCCGTCACGCGCGTGTATGTACATCTGGATGTATTCTGTTCGTCTGTATATGTGGATGTGTTCTGTTCGTCTGTACATGTGGATCTATTCTGTTTGTCTGTACATGTGGAGGTATGCATGAGCGTATAAATGTGTGCATGCATGTGCGTATAAATGGTTATATGTCTGTACGTATAAATGTGTGTATGTGCATGTGTGGCTGTGTGTACAACCTTTTTGCAAGGCTCTCTTGTTAATTGTTTGATCGGTCGCTCGGGGGTGCGTCCCGCCTATCTCGGTAAATTGACCGGCTGCTCGTGGCGTCGCAGAGCGCCCACGTCTGCAATGATATTACAGACACGTTGCATCGATCCCGAGAGCCTCCCATCATGCAGATGCTCACAGCGATTTATTTTCGTTGCTGCGCGTTATTTATTTATCTGGCGCTGGATCGCCGCTATTCCCGGCGCCTGCCTGATTTATCCGCTTTTTTTATTTTTTTTTCTCCATTCGATGGGCAATAATTTATTGACCACGTGCGCCCGGAATTTTAAACGTCGAGCAAATGATATAAATAAGGCAAAATAAAGCGTGGACTCGATGGAAAACTTATATGATGGCTCATTTATTTAAGCAGCGGGCCTGGAGTGTGGCAGCGCTGGACGGTCGCAGAGAGCCATTTCGGCAGCTAAATATAGTTACGAATGAAAAAGGTTAAATTGCTCCTTGATAAGTCCCGTCATGTACACGCGCCAAAACATTTTTGCCAAATTGTCTACTTTACTCCATCAAATTTCTGCTCGCGGAGAGGAAACAATTTTACCGAATTATCCCCCCGATTACAGGCGCTCTCGATTGCTCCTCGGCTATTAAATAAAAATTGCAATAGCCAATGCGGTAAAGTGCGGTGCTTATTCTACGTGAAAAAATTCTGCGACATCTTAAATGATTTTTTTTTTTAAACTAAAATTTTTTTTATTAATCTTGCTGGTATTAATAATAACATTTTTTTTGCTTTGTGTTTAAAAGATTTTACTCTGTAATTGAAAGCTTCAATCTTTTGCAAAGTGCAAAAAGGCTTTAAATGTACTTAAGAGTCAAGAGCGTCATAAAGGAGTATTTTTGTAAAAAGTTTAATGCAGTTACGTACAGCTCGGTGCAAAATAGACGTAGAAGACATTCAAATAAAAAGGACGGGAGTACCTGTTGCTCTGTGGCAACCCGCAGTATTAAAAGGTCAATCCTGGAGAGCCGCAAGAGCCTTTTCATCAAAGCCATAATACCCAGCTGAACTTTAAAGTCCCTCCAAATCAATGGGAAAGTTGCCCGTCCACAAGGATAAAATATTTTCGACTAAGTCAACAATTTCGATTCTATTTTTACCCGCGAAAAGTTATCTAAAGACAATGGGCCCTTAAGTAAAATTGAATCGAAACAGAATTTGGTTAAAGTGTAATTCTAGCTTTTTGGCTGCAGAAAATTAAAATAATGTCGTTAGGGAAACTCTATTTTGCATGAGTATCAATTTTTTGTGATATTGCGAAGCGCGCGTTAACGAGAATATGCGGTTATCACTGATTCAATTTTATATGCGAAACGGGGCAGTATCAATTAATCGGCAGTATACCGTTTATTAATTAACGATGGTTTTGAATTTTCGCGTTATTACACTTTTTTATTCTGACCTGATTAGGAGAAAAGAGCACTTCTCCATACCAAGGGAATTTCATGCAAAATCTCGGTAAACAAAGGTTCTTATCAGACGTAATTTTTACAAAAAAAAAATTCTACTGCGTTACAGATGATCTGTATAATTCATCGGTTAAATACAGATATTCGCAGAAGAATTTTTCAAACTTTTATTCAATCTTCGGCATTGTTTGATGTATATAAAATATTTTTACCCTTTTTATCAAGCAACAGGGATCACTTATCACTTTCTTCCCTACGCGCTGCGCATACCCACGCAGTATATTTCCATCCAATGCTTCGATAAAACTGCTGAAATATGAAAGATCCGATGAACCGCCGCTTCAATACTTCGCTACCGGGGCCTATCCCTTATTATGCCTTCACAAAAAATTTATACGCGGCAAGTATTGGCGATAAGCGCCGTATAAATGGGACTTACTCCTCGTACAATAGACACTTCTAGCGTCGCTTTGTAATCCTTCCTTCT
This sequence comes from Sycophila sp. Sp_5, assembly GCA_018906775.1. Taxonomy (NCBI): domain Eukaryota; kingdom Metazoa; phylum Arthropoda; class Insecta; order Hymenoptera; family Eurytomidae; genus Sycophila; species Sycophila sp. Sp_5. The sequence goes on along the minus strand of JACCID010000019.1, from coordinate 2,709,349 downwards.
CGAGTCAGTCGCGCATTTTTCTCCGACGGCCGCGGCGCTCGGGAATGCGACGTTTTTTCAATTTCGCCGTCGACCCGAAAGGGGGACGAAAGAACTAAGATCGAGGCCTCGCGAACCGCAAAATACGCGAATTATTTTTCAAACTTATTGATTTTCGCTTGTATGTTGTTGACATTTTTTTTATCTCCGTCATCTCGTGACTCGGCGATTAAGAAGTCGGATTCGTCCTGCCCATTTTGTCGATCGTAAATTGGATTCGCGCGACAATTCTTCGTCTCTCTCGAGTGTGTAAATAATGAGCTTCCTTTGGCGGGACTTTTGTCTGTCAGTCGCAAGAGCATGATAAACGATCGCCGTGACTCACGGTGCTTTATTTCTCTCTCTCTCTCTCTCTCTCTCTCTCTCTCATCTCTCTCTCTCTCTCTCTCTCTCTCTCTCCCTCTCGCCTTTTTTTATAATGATCGTTTCACGAAATTATGATGCGTGGGAATCAAAGCGAGATATTCGCGTTTGTTCGCTTTGAATATCATTAAGGTATATATTCATTATTCAAAAGCGATTTTCAGCGGATAATATTTCTCTATAAATCATATTTTAAAGACAAACGCGAGTGTATTTGATATGTGATTTAATTTTTTTTTTTTTTTTTGTTTTTGTAAAGGAAAAGTTTCGACTTGATGGAATCAACTGGTTGGCTCTCGAAAACCTCGTAAAGTTTTAGATAAACAAGGCTTAATTAATACTGCATATATTTTACATAAAGACGTGAATTTCTATGAGTATGTAAATTAATTATTCTGTAATAAACAGCCGCCCGACTACGACTTCCCGCGTACCTCCGTGCATACTAATGAGTTTCGCTGGAAACTTTCTGTAAGCTTCACTTTTCACAAAGGTATTGGGAAAATGGTACGGTTTTTGTCGTTTTACCAACGTTTTCCCTGTTCTTGCATCTTCAATAAAAACAAAAACTCTAAAAATTTATGATATAATTCTCAATAATTAAATTATTTCAATTATCTCGTTCAAATAGTATTTAAATAGCAATTATAAATGGAAATATTTGTGATAAATAATACTACAATTTATTATTACATATTTTTATTTTTTATTGCATAATCGCGTCGTTTTATGAGCGGCTAACGACCACAGTGAATTAACTCCATCGCGCATTAAACACCCCCGACTCTCCAATCAACAGCACGACCAATTAAACTGTTACAATTAAATTCCCGGTCGAATCGGCATATCCCGCGCCGATGAAGAAAAGTCAGTTAACCGCGACAGAGAGAGGCATCGACGCGCGGCCTTATCGATTGGTGGGCGATGCGGCTTGATCGGCCCCACGCTGGGGTAAATAATTAGCGGCCGATAAAAGCCCATCGACGAGGTGTCGAATGACGCGGATGATTTACAGCCGGCGGCCGGACGCCCGATTCATCATCGCGACGAACTTAACTTCATTAATCGCCTGCGGTGGGAGAGGCTCAGATGCGCGGACACATTCGCGGGAAACTCGCTGAGAAGAACTGCCAGGCATTAAACGCGAGATCGAAGTTTGTCGATGATATTTAATGCTGATGAATTACTTTCGATGCTGCGGCGAGTAGTTTACTATTTTAGCTGCTGATTGTGATGATTTCTGTGAAAAGAGCTACTGTAAAAGCTGCGATAGTCAATTTTAATATATTTTTTTCTATAGATATTTCAGAAAGTCGATTAAAAATTGCAATTAATCAATTTTATAAGGGCTACGCGGGAAAGTTCATTATTAGATTTACAATAAATGTTAAAAGAATCTGTAGTAATTTTTGCAAGACACTAATATAATTTTTCAAAACACGACAAGACTATGAAGTCACTAAAATCGACTATTGTAATTTTTAGCAGAAAGTTTTTCCTGCAGGTGGTGATATTTTGCGGTGAGGAGTGAAAACAATAATTTTTTTTCTATTTTTTTTTATTTTTATTAAAATAAGTAATGCATTTGCCTGACAGCGGAAACTAAAAGCAATTAGTCTGTGAATTAACTTTATTTAGAGCAAGAACTCCAGACGAGGAGAGAGTAAGAAATTCATTAATCATTTTCTTTGTCCGGATTTCACGAGAATTGACATTTCACAAACGGAAGAGCAGTACAACTTTTAATTAGTGCAATTGCAAAGTAAATGTAAACTGCAGGCTTCGTAAGGGTACGGGCGAAGCGCGATGTCTGACACGAGCGGGAATGTTACTACTTAAACTGCAATACGATAAAATCACACTCGACTTCGGCTTCGACAAATTTTAAACTTAATTCTTACATAAAATAACTACTTTTTAAACAGTAAACTTCAGCAATAAAATCATAATGCGCTATTTGATTGGAACTACTCTAAATAAAACAGCAAAAAATACTCAAGTGTAAGTATACATAAAACGGATCCGTCGTAGTTTACTCTCGCTTGCGTAACCTTCAATGAAACATAAAAATGGGCTATTCACCGTAAACTTCGAAATTCTTCATAAAAATCCATTCGATTGTTTGTAACGGGCTAATCCTTAATAACGTATATACACTTAAACTGATGGCCCCATTCAACCCCTGAATCAATAACCGTATCGAGGCATAAAACAACTGGGAATCCGACGAACGATCCCAGACCCATGTGACCAATAAAGACGAGCTTGCGCGCGTTAAAAGCTCCTAATTTCGATACCGATCCCCAAATTCTCTTGCCAGCCGCATTAGAGCCTACGGAGAGCGACTCTAGAAGGGTGGGGAGTCTTTTGTGGGTTTCACCGAGGTTAATAGCCGTTGCGTGTCGTCGAGACAAAACGTCACCAGCAGGGCCACTCTAATTCGGTGTGACGCCATGTCCAGTTCGGTTCATGCAAGGTCCCGCGGGAACGAACTCATCCTCATAATTAACAATCGATCGTCGAAAATCTCAATCCCGCGAGAGGACTTCCCTCCCTCATGACCCCCTTTTCAGGTCTTCATTCCAGGGAGACTTCTTAATTTGGTTGTCTTAAGCTTCTTGAGTGTGTATAAGAGAGAAGGAGAGGGGGGCGGGTGGAAGAGGGAGAGAGATGGGACACGAAGTGGTAATGGTCGAGCGATGGTCAGACGGAATCAGGTCGGCGCTTCGGCGGTGCGGTGAAAAATGATCGTCTCTTCCCGACGCGGTTCCATTCTTTTCTGGCAAACACAACTTTTTCCATATTTCAGGAGACGCCGATTAATCCCCGAGACGTGGCGCTGTCGCGTTGGCGTACCAATGCCCGGATCCGCTGATACGAGAATTATTGAGGTTACTTGTCATCTTTTGTATATAGACTCGAGGACATCGACCTTTATGCTGATCTTGACTTTCTTGTACATACATAAATTCGAGGAGCTGAAGGATATGAAATTAAAAAAAAAATTATCTAACCAGAATGGCCAGAAACATTTTTATCATCGAGTTCTTCTTAATAGTTATAAAATATTAAATTTAATAGGTTGTATATAGTTTTTTCCAGCGTGAAGCAGAAAAATGTTTTTATCGTCGAGCCCCTCGTAAATAGCCATTAGATATTAAAATGCAAAGTTATTTTTTATTTTTAGTTTGTTTGATAATAATTCAAAGAACTATTAAATTAAATTAAAATTAAAACAATTATTCTTTTCATCGTGGATCAGAAAAAGTTCTTTACCCCTCGGATTATGGTAATTTTCTATCAATAAGGGTAAATTGTCGGATGGTTTACTTTTTACCCCTCTAATCGTCTCCAATAATAATGTTTTTAAAATCACCCGCTATATTTGACTTTAATTTCGCCTTAAAGTATAAAAACATCCCTCTCGATCAATTTTTTTCTTTATTCCTCGAATTGCTAATTTAAAACGACAAATGGCCTTTTTAATTCGGGGAGTAAAGAAGAACGTTCTAATTACTTTCCTCTCATTTTTCATCGCGAGCCAACGGCGGTAAGATTAATCGTATAAACGGCGCAAACAATTTTTGCACTACTTCAACTCCCTTTTAATTTACTACGAGGGAACTCACTGTTTAATAATTCACCTCGATATTCGCGAAGATTTACAATCGGCCATTACACGCACTCGAGTTTATAAATAATCAAAGTCGTGCAATTAACATGAACACGATTTTAACCGCGTAAAATTCGGATAGAAGGAAAAATTGTCTGATAAACATTAAATATCGTCAAAGAAATTTCGTAAATGCACTTATTTGCATTTTCAGCACGATTTCGTTAAAAATAAATTAAATTAGCGTCTAATATTCGAGCCGCAGTTTTAAAGCGAGATGAAAATAGTTTGCGCTGTTGACTCTTGCTCACTGCCTTCTGGAGTACGTCGCAACGTGTAAATATAGAATTAAATTGTCTTCGCAATTAACCGGGAAGTTCCGGCAACAGTAAACAAAGTCCATCAAAGTTTCTCGCGTCTAAGTTACGTCTCTATCATCCTCGCATAATACCACTTAAATGGAATTATTAAATCTGCTCCTAGTTAAACTATTATCCATCGTCCGCGACCAGCCTTCGGCCTGGATAAACAACACGTGTTGCAGTTTGCTCGACGCCGATACGAGGGAAAAGGCGCGTGTTTAATCAAGAGCCCCGGATAGTTCGTTGGGAAAAATTTACGACGCACTCGCGGAACCTCGAATTTCATTTGTGCATATATGTTATATACCGGATAACGGAGTCGTTCGCTTTTAGCGCTGGCAGTGGATATTGAGATTTATGCAGCGCAGTTTGTAAACACGACGAGGATTGCGCGGCACTTTCGCGCGAAAGCAAAGGGGCAAATTAATTGCCGGCGGCTTTGGCTCGCGAAGTTCGATACCGAGTTCGTGGAGCCGAGGCGCCGCGGCCTCGGTTTTAAACGAGCTTTTGCGCGCTGACAGTCCACTGCCAACTTCGTCCCATCTGGAACTAGCGGAAAAATTTTGCTTTGGGCCGAAAGTCTTTCTCGGCGAAATTACCAATTTTCCGCCCAGCGGCGTTATGAAAATGTGGTAATCTCAGCTCGGTGCTGGCGAAAGATAGTGCACACAAGGTGGGAAAAAAAAAACTTCAAGCCTGCCGTTATTTTGTCAATTTACTGTGTGATCTGGGGCAATGCATACTTTAGCTCTGTATATAGCTGTATAAAATATTATATCTTTTATCGTCTGTACACAAAAAAATCCAATGTGTAAATGGTAAAAGGAAAACTTTTTTATTTTGGAAATTTACAAATAAAAATTCTTTTGTTAACAAAGTAATGCATCAAATTTTTCAAATGAAAGTCTCATATATCATTCATATATGATTTCTTCAATCGCTGTTCGAGGAAGGTTGGTTTTTCATGGCTTTGAAATCGATTGCCTTTTTTTTATTGAAAAAGAAAACAATCACCTCCTTTGGAGTATACACGCGTTTATTTTTATGCCATTGTTGTGATCTGTTTGTCACACGTTCGCGGTTTAATTGGGTTTCCATTCGGTCAGAGAAATATAAACCAGTCGGCGCACAGAATTCAATGCAGCCTGTGCATATAAGAGCTTCAATGACGCAAAGTATGTAGATAATAGACAATTATTTTACCAATTGTAATTAGAGATTAACCACTCAAATTAATATTCTATTTGTTTTCCATCCTGTTTCGTTCTGTGCTGCCATATAAACTACTCGCGGAAAAAAACTTCGCTGCAATAAATAACCACCATAAATAAAGCTCCGATTTCCGCGGTTATTTGCATTCGGTAATCTAAACAAATAAAATAATGTCAAATCAAATAAAATAACGTACCATAAAATAAAATAAAATAAAATGTAATTAAAAAAAATTAAAATGTGTGAGTCAAGCAAAAACAGTTTCGCGGTCATATAGTAATGAATTTCAAAAAAACACGAACACTTACCATTTCCTCCGCGACGTAGGTATTTGTCCATATTTATTTGTAAACTACAGGATCCTTTAAAGTCGCTCCGCAGACTGTCTTGACATTCACCTCGCGTCTACGTCGAAATAAATTGCTTCCGATCTTTTTCAACGGCTTTATCACGAGGCTCCCGGCGTGGCAAGAAAAGCGGCCGAGCAAAGCGTCATTAAAGGCTTCTTACTAGATTTTATGATTGTGTTCTTTTTCGCGTAAATTCGCCGCTATTGCCCGCCCCGACGCCGCCAGAATTTTAATCGGCTTTGATTTGTCGATTCACTCCCTGATCCTAATCCCTCCATAGACCGATCCACACCAGCTTCCGTTTAATAAACTCAAATAAAAAAGAAAGGTCCTTTCTTTCACTTTATTTCCGTTTTTTATAAGTTCCTCGCTCTCATCTTGGCGAAGTGGATACACAAAAGTAATTAACTTAGAAATGAAAGCGCAATGGATTAAGCGCGCTTTTGTTTTTCCCGCCCATCGTGCGCGACGCAACTTCGCGCGGCGATAATAAAAGAATGCATTTTCGCCGTTTTACACCTCATAACGAAGTTTGCGCCGACGGAAAAGTTCGTACCTACGTCATCGGTAAACACACGCGGCGCATCGCGCGCCGCGAGCAAACAACGGCTGGGGTCGCGTGACCCGGAATGTGCTGGCTAAGTACGCGGGAGTATTCCCTTGAGAGGGGACGGGGGAGCGAATGCGAAGAGGGTGAAAAAGCCTTTCTGAAAATTCCGCTGCAGTGTCCAATTTCGAAAGTTGCAGCGTTTCTTATGTGTGCTTCCGCTGGTGGCTCGCGAACGGAAGACTCTGGGGATTTGTTACACTCCATTACTATGGGATGTTCTTTATTGATAGTGTAGTGATTTTAAAAAACGATCAGGAGGTATGGAGTGATGTTTGCCGTGGGCGAGTTTTATCTATTAGTGGTCAGAATTGACAGTGGGATAAGCGGATAATTGATTTCAAATATTGTTTTGTTGAATTACTTATTCATTTTCTTTTTGTTTACTATATTTTTTATATTTTTTATTTTTTACTATGTTTTTTAAGTACTTTTTTTTTATTCAAAAACATTGATAAAAAGATTCTTTATTTTCTCATATAGATTTATAGAAATATCAACGTAAATTTTAAATCGGTTTGAATAGATTTGTACAAAGTTTTGCTGGAAACAAGGTTTACATTTTTTTTCAACAAATAAGTCAATATATACTATGGTTTTAGGTATAATTATTATTTCATTGAAAAAATTGCACTTTTGCGACGAGTAAACATAAATACGTTTGAAAAGATGATTTAGTACACTACTGCAAGTAGTCGTAGGTTGACAGTACAAATCGGACTAAGCGATGCTCGCCTAGTCGCGTTTGCTTAAAAGCTTTGGTAGTCGTGACAGAAGATGTTAGACTCTTACCTCCAGCCAGCGGATAAATAAACACGGCCAAGTTCTCGAATACAATACAGCATTCTAGAAAATCATAAACTATCTGCAAAATGATAAAAATGGCACGCACAATTTTAGTTCCTTTATCACAGAATACTAAGCAAAAATTCTTCAAATTATTGTCGTGTGTTTCCTGATACTTGATAAAAATCAAATTCCGCACATAAGCACCTAAGACCATAAATATATCATACTCAGTATATTGAAGAAAAAAAATTGTCTCCCAATTTCGAAAGGATTACAGATATAGCAGTCATGATAAATCACCACCTCTTCGAAAAAAAAAAAGGGAAACTCTCCCCGGAGAGTGTTTGCCCATCGATAATCACGTGGGTGGAATCAAGGCATCGACGAAGCCGATTAAACCCGACGAAAGAAAAAAAGAGATACAAAACAACGGCTCGAGCGGAAAACAACGGATAAAAAGCAACAACGAAAGCGCCCCGCGATGCGCTCGCGAAACTTCGGCACGACCGGCGCATTTTTAAGTCCGCCTCCCTCTTTTCCGCGGATCACGTAGCCAACGAAATTAGGGACTCGCGCTCTATTGAATTTACCGTGCAGTGCTTGCCGTCTTTTTTCACGCCAACTTCGTAACGAAATTCCCCACGGCGAAGTTCCGAGCTGCGTATCGCCGACCTCTCCCCGTCCACGGCGAACAAATCGAACGCCGGGGAGAGAAAATTATTGGGAAAAGTTGGTGGAGGAGATGCCGAAGTCATAGTCCCACTCCCTTTCTCGTTATCTTTTCTGCATTATGGAGAGCGGAACTATATCTCGGTTCGCTCTTCGCGGAATTTTTTTTTTTAATCCTACACTTCTTCGGCGGCTGGTACGATTTAAGACTTTCTTCTGATGCTCGTGGGTTTTTATTAAAACTGTGGATATGGTGCACCGGTCTCACACTTTGGGGGGAGAATGAACTCGTTGAATAATAGAGAGATTGATTTTCAATGAGATTTTATTTTCTTGAGAGCGTATTATCGGGTGTATAAAAGAACAACGTAATTGAATTATTTTGCACTGATCAATTGTTATTGTTGCGTTTTCATCCATCATTAATATTTTTCTTCTATAAATAATATCTTTTTCAACCCCCTCAGTAGGTTTTAGTATTTTAGTATTTCCGTATTACAAATTTAAAAAAGAAAAAGAAGAAAATTATACCTTAACAAGCGAATCATCAATTCTCCAGTGTACTGGTAGTCGCGAGTGAAATCATTTTTCACAATTGTCGATAATTAAAATCAATTTATCTTGCATTCGCGTAAGTGAATTACAAGCGCAGTGCGCGAAAGCGACCTCCGTTCAAGTGCACGCGCAAATGAAGGCGCGCGCGCCTCCTACGTAAACAAGGGATTTGTACAATTGGATTTTGTTTTCTGCTTGCAGGAGGATGGCGATTACAACAGCCCGACCATTCAGGAGAAAATACTTCAGCAGCAGGCGCACGACTGCAAGCATGGCACGAGCAGTCAGTTGGGTAGGTGCTTCTGAATTCCTTTTTATATACTACGATTACTCCGTTTTTTTTTTATTCTCCCTTCGCCCCCGCACCCTCTTTCCCGACAGGCAGGAAGATTTAGAGCACGAACTCGCCTGCACTTTATCGCCTTCTTTGATACCTTTTTCGGGGCTGATCGGACGATATGTCTGTTGATTGATTTTTATACGGCGTTTTTTTTTTTCATTTTCGTACCATCAAATTACGCTTATTGAGGTGACGCGTCTTGCTAGTACAGGAACTTCGGACCGTTGTATCAGATTTTATGTATACTTCATGAGTTTGTAATATTATTCTTTTTTATTATATTTATATATATTCACAATTTATTATAATAACTAAAATTTATCGGAGCAATGAAATTTACTTACTTACTTACCCATACAAATTTACTTACTTTAATTTACCCAAATGATATTTTAATACTGCTTTACGTATGTGACTTTCGAATGCAGTTATATCAATGCAAATCGATATTGAATTGATTCTGCGGGAACAAAAGTGGATAGCAGAAGTAGAAGCCAACTTTTCCCGACCGCAATCCAAATTCTTACTAATCCTTCTCTCTAAAGTAAAAAACGGTCGCCCAAAATTCAATTTACTCTTACTACTATCTACAGTCCTCCAATTTCAATAAGTGAACAGAGAATCTCTTATTAATAAACGTATAAAATATATTAATAAAAAGTGAAAGAAGAAGTAAAACAAGTCTTAAAAATAAAAAAGAGCGTGCAATGCGCATACATCGGCCCTAAACATTTTTTTATAATTTTAAAAAAATTTAATAAATTACCCAGCCACGTTCGAAAGTATCCAAAGCTGCCTTGCCGCGGTGAAAAATGCCCAACGATCCGTCGGCAGTCCACCGCTCCCTCGAGCAATTATCGCTACTGGACTTTCTGTCGGCGGTTTCATATCCGGCGCAGGCCGGACGACTCGTACGAGCCTCCTCTTAATAAAAGCTCGAGCGCCACGAGTGCCGCTTCGAGCCGTTGCTGTGCAATTGACTGCGGCTTTTTGTCCTCGACGACGAAACTCCTGGTGTATTCGTACATTCGAAAATATATAAAAAAATCTGGCGTGGGTGGTTACTGAGATTTCAAGCCGCGTATACGCGTGTGGAGCTTTTAACGAGCTTTTCTGCGTTTGATTTACGAGAAGCTAGCTAAACTGTTTTTAACTTCGAAAACAAAGTGGCACTTGAAGATTTGTTTTGTGCGGACTAAAGAAAAAAAGAACAAAATGATTCTAAAGAATAAATGAGCAGATGTTATTTTGCGCATCTATAGTTGACACATTCAACAGCGATGAAGTGCATTTGCTCGCGATTTTAGCTTAATAAGCCATTTTTACTGAGTCGAGGGCAATCGATGCGTCAGCGAAAGTCCGATGGCGGGCTTCCAATTAATCGGCCGTGAAAATCAAAGAAGTAATTCGCGGCTCTATTATCGCGCGGCAAAGGCGCCTGCACAGAATTTTAATTTGGACGGTGGATAATGATCGCCGAGATTTTCGTGTGATAATTGACCTTATCGAGGTAGATAAATTGTATTTTTTAACTTGATTTATTGATTTAAGCAATAATAAATCATCAATTTTAAAATTGAAGCATGTTTTTAGAATAAACAAGGAAATCTGATTATAGTCGGACTTTTAGCCAAAAATATAAGTACAATTTAATTGCATCTCTAAATTATTTATACTTTTAGTTTTGAAAAAAAAATTTCATCACCGATGATCTGGAGTTGTGGAACTTTTTATAGTGTATTTTTTCCAATTGTTATTCTTGTATGATTTTTTTTCATTTATCTTGAACATTCCAGACGATATAAAACTCATCGCAGCGAAGTTTCATAGCAAAAAACAAGGATAGTTCGTAAAATCAATTGACGCGAACAATTCATCCGCATAAATCTTGCGAAATCTCCAGTTAAAATTTCGCGTAAAGCAGTATGTTCCTAAAGTATTTTAAAGCAATTCTATCGAAAACAAAGTATAATTTCATTTCTTTAATCTAAAAAAAAATTAAAGTAAATCACCGAACCAAAAGCATGTGCGTAAAAAAAAAAGAATATGGACCAAACGCAAATACAAAGTCACAACTGACATTCTAGATGCGAGATCATAATTTAGAATTGAATTATTTTGTAAGAAAAATCACCCGAGGGACGGGGTAAAAGAAATCCGCCGCGCAAGGCGCTGCTTCGGGCAAGTATATACGAAGTAGCGATGACACAAGTTTCGCAGATTCTTCACCGAGTGCTGAATTACCTATTCCTACGGGCATAAACTTTCCTCTCCCCTAATGGCTGGGTCTGCCTTGCAACATTCCATTTTTTTTTTTTTTCGTTTTTCCGTCTATAAAGTTAAAAGTTTAAAAGACTCTTACGGGCATAATACCTCGTTTAAATGCGGTCATAAACACGCGAACAGTAGATCCTCAAATCCGATAGCCCATTCAAATTAAATAGCAGTGTGGCAAGTGGATACTTTTCAATTTATTTGGAAGCACTCGTTCGAGAAGCGAATTTTAAGGCGTAAAAGGGAGGCGATTGCAATCGAAAAAGATTTCCCTTTTTATATCGTTTTCACCTTTGCAAATTAATCTCTTTGTTGCGGATGGCGTTTCTTTTTTAAGTAACACTTGATCCGCCGAGTTGTAATTCGAATTTTGCGAGTAAACTTTAAAATGTACGTGTACATCAGAGAGCCATGGAATGCGAATTGGATACGCAATCGAAATAGATAGGAAATTATTTGAATTCCCCTAATACTCTATTCGTATGTAACTTGGGAACAGCTGGCTTAAATGGACGAGCAGATAATTTTGGAGTTATAATAGGTCATTGGAATTGTAATAAGTTATTTTATTTATATACATCAGTCAATTTTATTTAAATAAATAAATATTATTTAGAAAGTAACCTTTGATTTTTTTAATTCTTAAAGAGATGTCGATTTACTTACTGGCGCCAAAAGATTTATTTTAAAATGGAAATTCATGATGCTCCCTTGTGACACATTTCAGAGAGCGATAAATTTATTCCGCAAATAATAAGACGCACTTTTTTATTAAGCTTCAATTTCTTAAATTAGTTTTATCGAAACAAATATGACAGTGAATTTTCTTCGCTTAAAGATACCATATATCATATTAGAGAATCCCCTATTAGTGGATATATTCCTTCTCCTCAAAAAAAAAGAAGATAAATCTTTCTCGAAGAATTGTAATGCCATGCTTATATCTTTCAATAAAAAGAAGTGACTTTCAGAAAGCTGATTGATTTCATAAAATATAGAAAACATGCATATTAAACATCATGGGTATTTTCGAAAATATCTTAATATCGACATCAAATGACGTCTTTGTCTATTTTTTTACCATACAATCAGTTGCAAAGAAAATCAATTCCACCACTATCACCCCCTTTATCTCATTCGAAAGACTCCATGGTTCTTTTATTACTCTAACGTTATCCTTATAAATTGTACCTTTCTATTCAAACAAATTATTTTTTTTTTATTTATTAAAACGATTAATCTGCCTTCGCAACTCTTAAATCCAAAAACAAAGTACTAAACTCTAAAAAAAGATTAATGACATTTAGATATGCAGTCACAAACGAGCGCAAAGAAGATTTTAAAAAAATATATTAAAAATAATACATTTAAATTCGTGGTTTTTTTTTTTAAGCTCACAATTTATTCCCGACCCCACGTCATTTATTAAGGATATAAAATCATTGTAAATCAATTAAGTCGTTCCAACGTAATCAACGCGCAGTTTTATATATATCCATCCACCCCAGTGCAATAAGTGTCAGAGATGAGCCCCTCTGCAGCCGTTACAATGCCATACCCGGCCAGAAGCGTGCTCGACGCAGGGGAGAAAGCAGCGGAGGGAAAAGTCGCGTTTTATGCACGACGCTGGATTCACGGACGATTAAGTCCGAGGCGCGGTGACGGAAACATCGCTACGCGCTTATATTGCCCGGTATTCCACGGTGCGCTCGCTTCCGTCTCATTCTTCCAGCGACCCGATGATAAAAGCATCATTAATGTGCACCGGGCCACGGGTATCCTCGACGATGCATTTTTCCCGCTGGAAAAACGCCGTTTTGATATTATTGATATCCGACACGATCGACATTTCTCGGTGCCCTGTAAAATGCGAGCTTTTAAGGCGCAGAAGAGCAGGCGTTACTCGTTCACTGCTTTTTTTTTTTATTTTCCATAAAAATTAAAATTTACGAGTGCTTTCTTTTATACAAAGATTCATTTAAATATATTCGAATAATATTTTTTCAATTTGTAAGATAATATTTTTTTTCTGCGTGCGCAATATAAAAGTATGATTATGCTATCTGAAGTAAAAAACGGAAGTAATGTATCGACGTAATTCGTAATTTTGTTTCAATCCTAATGAAGAGATTGAAGGATGATTAAGTTTTTGCGCGAAATCCGATGGATCGTGTCTAAAGTTTCCGAAGTGGTAGAAGACGACGTAAAACTTGGCGCCAGTAGTACAGGGCCGAGATTGGCAAGACAGAAGGAGAGAGGGGAGCTCCGCTTTGCAGACTTTCGACTTGCCGGTATTTTCCCAACTGTAATAGGGTTTGAAATTATGTGAATTGAAACTCCGTTTTCATGCTCTTTGAGGCTAATAGTTTTTCTTCACCAAATTGCGCTACAACGGAAAAAGCGAAACCGGCCAACTGTGTTAAATAGGCTCGCGTTGTGTAATTTTTATAAGAGATTTATTCGATAAAAATGGCAAAAGTACAAAGCTTTAAAGCTTTATAGTCATTTGCGACGAGTATGCTGCAACTTTGAAACTCGACGAATGAATTTCAAAGGAATAATAATGCAATGAATTTTATTGTATAAAAGTTTTTATTAAAACTCCGTTAAATGTATAAGCTCCTCGAGATTATGAATAAATTCAAAAAGTTTCCGATACTACGATGATAAAGCGTAAAAATATTAATTTTTATATTGGTAGTCTCAAAATAATAAATAAAAATTTGTTTTCAATCGATATTAAAACTGCGATGATTAAAAATTAAACTTTAATCATTTTCCTACACTGACGTAAAATCATTGACATTCATAATTAATTCTTTCATAAAAATATGAAGTTACTCCTAAAGCCGACTGAACGAAAAACTTTTCCATTAAAAAAAAATTCTTGTTTCGAATTTTATCCGACCGCGTAAGAAAGAATTCCACGTCAAAAGTACATTTTTAATCCGATAGCGAGAAAAACAAGTTCCAACGACCAGCAATAACCATACCCATTTCAAAAGGAAAATTTTCCATGCGGTCGAGTCGTAACAATCACGCAGAAAGAGTCGTCCAGAGGTTAACCATTAAACGATGGTTTTTGTTCTCAGGTTGGTGTCCAACTATGTGGGACGGAATCCTGTGCTGGCCGTCGACGGCGCCCGGCGAACTCGCCGCCCAGCCCTGCCCGCACTACATCGCCGGATTCGATTTCGAGGTTCGTCGAGCCCGTCTGCCCCCGGGGGTCCAACGTTCCGCGGCCTACGCCGATGTTTCTCCCACCGTCTCGTGGGAATTTCTTTTTTCTTTTGCCTGTACTTTTATTTTCTCAACAGGCTTATTTTTAAGCGACGGGAATTTTTTCAAACTTTTTTCTTTCGGTTTAACAACTTGATGTAACGCTAAAATATCGCGTGACAGTAATTTGGAATTCTTTCAAGACTTGTATGACGAAATTTTGATTTCAAGACATTTTTCTTTTTATTTAAGTGTTTTGCTTAGAAGAGACAGGGTTTCATTGTAATCGAAGAGCACGCCTTTTGCGGATTTTAACTGGGAAAGTAGTTTTCGATTGTTATGACACTAAAAATTAAATAATTTTATCAGCCAAGCTTAAAATTAGGAAATAATACAATTTAGTAAATCGATATATGGAGGATCGTAAGTCACGAGCGGCGTCGAGGGCGAAAGTCGGCGAACGCAGTACACGTTCGTCATTACGGGGTTCGCGGAGATCAGGCAGACTGATAATTCGCGATGTGTGTGGCCGTAGGCGAACGCGACGAGGCAGTGCGAGACCAACGGTCAGTGGTACTGGAGCTTCGAACAAAACAGCACCTGGAGCAACTACACGAGCTGCTTCCGGGACCAGCTTGTCACTGTGCTCATGGACCTGCCGGACGTACAGTCGGACAACGTCACTTCCATGGAGGTGAGTGTATACATACCAATTGTCCGCGGAACTATAGTACCATTATGAAACTCGCTTATGAAATCGAGATTAATTGATGCTGTCCTGAATTAAGTGCGCTAGATGTATGTCACGTCGTGACGCTCGAAAACACTTGGTAAAATGAGAAATTCATTTTTATTTATTCTTTTAAATACTATTAATTCAAATTGTCCTTTGACAAATTAAGAAGGTAATGATTTTTCTTTTTATTCGAGAAGAAAATTCTCTTCCTTCGAAAAGGATGTACGAAAGAAAATCGTACGCTAAAGCAAGCTTTCTAAATTACAAAATAACAAGTGAATCTGCGAGTTTGAAAATTAAATCGAAAAATTACTTGACTCAACGAGGAGGATAATAATTGGTTTACGAGAAAAAAAAGAACGAAAAAAGAGGGAGCGAGGTTGAGGAAAATTCGTTAAAGTTTGGGAAAAGACGCGCTGCGACTAAAAGGATGCCGCAGGAGAAAGACGAAGGAAAAATTTGTCCGCTTACTCGCGCTTAAATAAATAAAGATTGTTGGAGAGCGAGGTAATGGCTCGGTCAGGAAAAGAGAGAGGAAGAAAACAAAATAGAGAGAAAGAGAGTAGCTGGCGTTACCTCAAATATTAACGTTATAGAAGAGACGAGAAAGTGCTTATTTTACTTTTCACCCTGTTCCGAAGTTAAAATATTTATAAAAGTGCGACCGCGACTTAGCTACGGATACTCGAGCATTGCGCGCGTCCGAAAGTCTTATCCGCAGAGTGCGGGGACTACGTTGATACTCGCTGTTTCCTTTATGTTTATGTTGATGCTCGTCACCTCTGTAGGAATGAGCAAAAGTGGTATCTTCTTCTTTACCAGACGATGAAACTCCAAGGCTACACTCTTTTGTTTATTCGAATTAATTCTCAGGAAAATTATCAATATTCTTATTTGGATAGAATTTTTTATAGGGATTAGGAGGAAAATCCAGTAGAAAAAATTAATAGGAAAAAAGATAAATAAATGTAATGTTAATTACTAAAAACACATAAATTTTGATTATTTTATTCATTCTAATCCGCTGGATCAAAAAAAGCATTTATCATCCATTTAGCTAAACATCGTGGAGGTACCTAAATTTAGAAATTTTATTTTCGATGCTATGGCAACTAGCCTTTTAAAAGTGATTTGATAGTGTCCAGCTGGATGAAAAGAAGCAATTATTATCCATTTACCTAAACGTCGCTGTGGTACGTAAAATTTTATTTATACATTTTTTTTATAATTATTATGATTAATTATGATTTTCAGTTCAACTTACTCTATACGCAGTATCAGCGCTTTTCTCATTGATAATAAGACGCTCATACCTTCACCTTCAAACCATCTCTACTTACTATACAATAATCAACTCTGGTTTATTATATTTATCCATTCGACAAAATAGCATCCAGCAATACTTCATGAAAAATTACATTTAAAAAGTTCGTCAGCCTATCAATTCTACACTCAAAATCACCGTCGCAGGAACAATTCTAACAAATCTATAGTGGCGACAGTTTAACTCCCAATCCTGCTGAACATAACAACTCGGAGCCACTATTTTGCCTTCCTCCCACTCAATTAAGCAGCTGACTAAGATCGTGGCCTCGAACGCCAGCAAAAAGTCCCTCCCTCTCCCCCGCTCGATCCCACGGCCGTAATGCAGCCCAACAAACAGGTCGGTGCATCGGTAGTGCAGCCCTCATTGTGTCGCCTTAATGGCGGGGGTGAAACTTTGGTCATCTGTATGCGCGCGGGAAGTGATTATCCCCTCGGGCGCGCATGCGCGGGAACTTGCCGTCGGTGGCCCCGAGGCCGGCACGTGAGACGCACATTGAAATGCAAAGTTCCGCGGGTTTGTCTTTGCTTGATTAGCGGCGGCCGCGCGTATAAGCGGCTTCCGCAGCTGCGGCCGGCTCGCGTGCCCCTGCAGCCTTAAGCCGCTCCATTGTTTCGATGAATCAACAGATTCGCGCTGGTTTTCCTGCTTTGGCTTCTTGACTCGGTTCGCGCCCGCCGTTAAATATTCCTACTTTATGCTGATACGTTTCACACGAGTTGCAGTTTAGCACTGCTTAAAAGCTGGATTATTCATTGCGCGGGGAAAATGTTGATAGTGCAATTATATTAAAAGTATTTATTGATGCCGGGAAAAGTTTTTTAGTTAAATTTATCACCTTAATAGAAAATTTGTTAATAAATGTATATATTTGTTTCATTTCTTATGCTTAGTTCTTGCTTCAGTAAAGGCAACGATAATTTTCAGTGCAACGGTTTTCTGCGTGTACTTTTTAGGCGCGTGGAAAAATTAAAACAAAACTTTCAAAGTAGATCTTTAACGCTCACGATTTCAATCCGATAATATAGCTAAATACGTACAAGAATTAATCCAGAGGGTACAGGATGTCATAACTTGCGGCTGAAAAAGCATGAGAAAATAACAGAAAAAATTTATACGCGTAGAATATGGGTTGATCCCACAAATAGGAAAACTGGAAAAAAGTATAAAAACAAGCTGTGAAAGGTGAAACTTACCGATCAGCTTCCACGTAAACGTAGACTCAAGTATCGGAGGACTTCTTCCTCGTGGGAAGCGCGCGGAAGTTTTAAAGTAACAAAGGAACTTTTAGTATGGAAATCAGCAGCTGAAAAGTGATAAGGAACTTTTCCGCGGCTCTCGGAGGTTCGTAGGTCGACATCGCAAACACACGCCAACTATTACACCGGGATGACGAGTGAGAAAAGAAGGAGGCACAAAAAAGCCAATCGATCTCGTGGGATCTGATTGAAAGCCGATTATAAAAAAAATGAGAGGGTTCAAGGAAAAGTTTCGTGTTTATTCGAGCGTTGCGCTTCAATATTCCGGGCGCTTAGTGGTCACGGCTTCAACTTCTACGTCCGCAGGCTGAGAGTTTTCGGGATCCAGAAAAGTTTTATTATACGAGCCTCAAATCGCCCGTTAAACATTAGAATTTTGTCTTTTTGTCCGATATCCTTTTAGTAGCGAAATTTACTGGAGAGGCACACTTTCCTTAGTAATGGTTACTATTGCGGTATTGTCTCGGAATGAATTGGCTATTGCTTTATTTGATGCGGAGATCACGTATCCTGTTGAAAATCGAGTGCAATTTTATTTTATTACCAGGCATTATGTAAAAAATATTTTGGTATTCTTCAAATTTCATTTTTCACATACGAATTCTTATATGAATGAAATTTTCAAGTGCTTGGAGCTTTATTTTATAATCTACAAAAATAGACGAAGTAAAAGTGTATACAAATTATTAAAAAACTGCTTCAAAGTTCAAAAAAATAAGAAACTATTGTATCTAATATCCGCCAAATTTTACTTTCACGCTAAATCCAGCGTTGCGTGTTCGTGATGAATAAATGCAATCTACGTGCACCTTGGCGATCAGTTAAAAGCGGTGCAACAAAATAGTCTTTGTCGCCCCAGCCGTCCACGTCGCTGCAGGCAGTAAAATCAATTAAAACGCACTAATTACGCGCGACAATGTAACGTGATTGGCTGGAAAATTGTTTTCCGACGAGGAATCCATTCGTGAATTTCAAGCGTGCCGAGACAAAACGCATCGCTATATACCGCCGCATTCCTACAAATCCGTAAACGCAAAACACCACGTACTCGGTTTAATAACTCTTGAATCTTCAACAAATAACTTCGGCTGGATAAATTAAAATGAAAAAAAAAAGAATAGACAACTGCAGCGTAAGACGGAACGTGGGCGGCTCGTTCCAATCTTGAAGAAAAACGGAACGATATTATTTCCTGCGAGTCGCGGCGCAACGTACAAACTCCCCGCTAAATTATCGTCCATAAAGACAAAGGGCAAATATTTATCCGTGGCCTTTCGTCGATGCGAGCGTGTACCAAGCGACTTTTCCTCTCCCTATATACGTGTATTTATACGTGTACATATATACCTCTTGCGGAGTGCTCACCTTATACTCGGCTGAACGAATGAACCGTAAATATTTATTTCCGCGCCGGAGGGGACAAATAGACCTTCGTCTTTTTGGGGCCGATATCTCGTTACCCCTACGCTGTACACCCTCCACCCGGTGTACAAGAGGTAATATAATCCGTGCCCCAACATAGAACGCACCTCCTCCTCGTCCGCGCGTGTCATTTTTTTTCGATGGGATTGGCCGAGTTCTCTTCCCTTCTCCTTCGCAAAAGTTAAACGTTTCACTCGAGACTCTCTTATTTTTTTTACAGAAGTACCTGCCGACGATAAAGTACATCTCCAAGGTGGGTTACACCGTGTCCTTCGCGACCCTCGTCGTGGCCTTTTTCATCCTCGCCAGCATAAAGTGAGTATGACGCGATGAATTAACGTCGGAAATTGATTTTTCCACACGCCAAAGCCGATTTTTGGCTTCGTATAAACTTGCACCTTGCACGCGTTGCATAAAAAAAAAATTCTTTATAGGGACGAGTGTTGAAAATCACTTTTCCGCGCTTCTATAAAAACCTATGAATTTGTTTTGTTTACGTTACGATCGTCCTTTAGAAAAAATTTAGAGATGACAAGAAAACGGATTGTAAATTGTTGAAAAGCAATGACTAATTGAGCTACGGGCTCAATGCTGCTGATACGCTCCGATTGATTATTCAAAAGCACCTGCGAATGATCATTTCTTTTAGCTTTTGTTTTATCGGCCTGCGCCGAGCGTTAGCCTTGATTTATATTCCTACAATACTCGGATCGACACACATATTTTAGAAGGAACGGTATTATTTTTTCATTAGAGCGCTTTCGACGGCGATTCAAGAAAATCCGATAGAATTTCCATATTAATCATCGTCTTCATTTTCTCTTTCATCAATGCGGAAACATTTTTTCTTATTCACTACCACATTGATCAAATGAGATGCATAGATTACAATTGCGCTTTTCTACACGAGTTTTAGCGGTAAATTTTACAAGAAGCAAACTAAAAATTTTGACGTAAAATTACGAAACTTCTTCGCTCTTCAAGATTCAAGCACTGCAGTCATTTTCCCATGAAAGTTTCAACGTGCTTCTTGAGCCCTCGAAAAATTACTTCCTTCCTCTAAATTTTTACGGGAAAAGTTTACTCGATAATTTCTTTCCGTACGCAGAAACGAAGTGTAAACCATAAGTAAAAGTAATGTTTTCGGTGGGTCAATCGAAGATTCTGGCGCAAACTCCGCTCTGTATACATAAAATAATACAAAGTACACCCCTCCCCCAGGAAACTCCGTTGCCAGCGCAACATCCTGCACATGCACCTGTTCGCCTCGTTCATGGTGCGGGCATTCGCCTTCTTGTTGAAGAACGTACTATTCGTGGCGGGGGTGGGTCTCTCGACGGACGTGTTGGTAAAGAACGGCGAGAGCTACTGGCTGGCGGACAAGTTCGAGAGCAACTGGCACTGCAAGGCATTCACCAGCATCTGGCAGTACTGCATACTCGCCAACTACTCCTGGATCCTCATGGAGGGACTCTACCTTCACAACCTCATTTTCTGCGCCCTCTTCGCCGACTCCAACTCCAGCATCAGCGTTTACGTAATCCTTGGCTGGGGTAACGTACTGCTACTCTCATCTTGTTTCTCTTTTGCGCGCCAAAAGTGTTGCGTTAAAAATTATTAAATTATTATAAAAAATATAAAATTCTTATTAACATCGAATGTTTTCTAAGAAAAAAGTTAAAAAATTAAAATGAGCGTCATTGACAGTTTATTGCATATTTTACATGCAAGTTAAATAGTATACTGTATTTTTAAATAAAGCAAGAACAAACTAAAAAACTAAGAAAAATTCTATACTATATTTCTGGCAAATGTTTTTAAAAATTCAGCACTGTAAGCACGGTAAAATTTAAATTAAATATTATGATTTTTAATGCGACATTTTCTTCCCGTAGAGTGGACTTTATTATGATTTTTTTATTTACAATTAACGGAAGGGTGTAGGGGTGTTATGAATGACGCTTGGAAAGAAATGAAAGCTTGTAGAAATGAAACATAAAAGAGCCGGAGGTTCGCGCTTACTTTTTTTTCATCAGAACGTAATCGAGCGTCTTAATCTCCTTAATGAGGCTTGCGTAGTGGCAGCTGAAATTAACCACTTTATTGCTTCTTGTTTGTGAATATAAAAATTTCATTGACGCGATGAATAAATTTACTGGAATTTGCTTTTCAAAAATGCTTTATTAATTTATCGTATCCTCTTGTTCAATTATCTGTACAAGTCAACTAAATATGACAATTTAATCTTTGTCATTATTCAAACTTACGTGTGAATATTAAATAATCTTTTTTTAAAAAACATTTATATAAAGGATCTATGAAAGAATAATAATTAAATGTTAATTTATTAAAAAAAAAATGGTTCTTTTTGATCGTTTCAATTATTCCTCCGCCTCTAAAACTAAAAACTCTAAATAACTAAAAAAAACAACTTTGCGATTATTTAATTCACATTGTTTAAATAAGTGAATTTCTAGCGAGAATGAAATTATAAAGTAAAAAGAGAATAAAGGATAAACATATAACTTAATTGCAGGCCTCCCGGGAATTTTCGTCACATCGTGGGTCATTCTTAGGGCGTTATTTGAAGATGCCTACTGCTGGACCACCCACGATAACACGTTAATCTTTCAAATAATTCGATTGCCCACTACATTTTCCGTAGTCGTGAGTATTTTTGCTGTATCGTCAAGCTGAAACGTTTTCTTTTTTATGATTGAATATTATAATATTCAATCATAATTAAATATTATGATATTCAATCATAAAATTTACCAGATTGTAAAAAAAATCCATTATTTTTTTAACGTCACACATAATTATCTTCTTCGCAGATTAATTTTATACTATTCGTAAACATCGTGAGGGTACTACTGTCAAAGCTGAAATCTACCGTGTCGGAGGACACCATGCGTTACAAGTAATTATAAAGATTTTCGTAAATATCATAAAATCCTATCTATCGTTCGCTCCTCTAAATTTTCATGGCCCGTCAAATTGAGAACAAAGATAACATTTTATAAAATACAAATTAGAATGGTTGCAGCCTGTAAACTCGTTATTACAGTAGTCAATTGCATTAAATAACAAACCACAAACGATCCTAACACTTGCGCAACAGCGCGGCAAATTAGAATCGCTGTCGTCCTGGATGTTAATGTGCGGCGATCGAGTGAAGCGAATAATAATGCGAAGGTAAACCCAAGACGGTTTTCTGTAATGCAGGAGGTGGGCGAGAAGTACGCTGGTGCTGGTGCCTCTGTTCGGCGTTCATTACTCGATATTCCTGGGAATGTCGTACAGTATGGGAGTCAACAAGACTGTCGAGATAGTTTGGCTGTTCTGCGATCAATTGTTCGCTTCCTTCCAGGTTTGTGGGATTCGCCTCCGAATAAATGCCGCCGGGATTTATGAGCGCACTACTTGATCTTAATTCAAATGTTGTTAAAAAATGTATGACCACTTACCGAAAATTCCGACTGAATTTTAGAATGAAATAATAAAAGTATCGATACTGTTTATTTAAGAAAAGAGAAAGAAAAAACATTGAAATATTGTTGTTTTCCGTAGAAGAGAAAGGAAGTTATGATTTGTGTCTGACCATGCTCGACTTTTACTACTTGTACAGTATTTTGTAGTTTTTTTCTTTACCTTGTGAGACTTTCCATCGGTTCTTCCATTTATCGAAAAAACTGTTCGAGAGTATTTTGCATGATTGAAACATTTTATTGCAGTATGCACCTCTGCGTTATCAAACTTTTTGTATTTTACGTTGGTCAAAAGTTAAAACAGTAGTAACTTGTTCGCGGTGCACAATCGAGTGAACACGCGAGATCGAAGCTGAAAATATAAATATTGAGGTAAAAGTCAATCAGTATAAAAATGAACTCACTGACCGGAAAGCACTTTTTACGGTATAATAAATTACAAATAAAAAATTTGCCTTTTTTTCGCTTTGAACGCGAAGGTGCGTAAAAATTGGACAGAATCCGAGTAAATTTGAAAAACATCAATTGATTTAAAACAATAATTTCCCTGTCTTAATCACAAACTGAGAGAAATTACAAAAAAAACTTCGCTGCAAAATATTAAAAAATAAAATCTGCAAGTCTTGAACGATCAACTGTATATACGAAATTTCCATACGAAAATAAAAAGCTGCAGTATCGCCTTTTGTGTTACAGCCTTTTTTTTTCAAAAAAATTTTACGACGAATCCCAGCACGACAATCTTCACGAGAAAATTCTCGCAGTGCGCTCATAAATCAACCTGCGCATAGTGAAAAAAGAAAAGAATAGAAATGAAGGAAGGGGAGTTTCTTATGATTGCAGGGTTTCTTCGTGGCGGTGCTCTACTGCTTCCTGAACGGGGAGGTGCGCGCCGAGCTGTCGCGGGCGCTGCGCTCGTGCAACTGGCCGCGGCTGCCCTCCACCCGCTCGGGCAGCACGTGCAGCTGCAACACGAGCCAGGGGGCGCGGCCCGGCGGCAAGCGGGGCTGCTGGCGTCGGCTGGTGCGACGGGCCGCCGCCGCCACCCGCCACCGGCACCACCACCGCTCGACCCACTCGATGGCGAGTACCCAAGGTCCCTCGATCTTTCCCTTTAGCCTCCTTAAAAGCGTCGCTCTAGCCAAGCTGCTGCCGCGAGATGCGGCGACCTGCTTTAAGAACCGACCGCCCGCGGCGGAGGTGAATCTGCTTCTATCTGCTTCTTTGTCTCTCGCTCTCTCTCTCTCTATTTCTCTTTACTTCATTCATTCGTGTCTAGTTTCTTCGAGTTTCTCCGTGTTTTTGCACTGTTCTTTTCCTTACGAACAAATTATTCACAATATATATGTTATTTCACATATTTTATTTCAGTCATTCGTGTTTTCAGTTCCTCAGTATGTTTGCACTTGTTCTTTTCTTTTCTTTACAAAAAAATTATACACATTGTATAAATTTTACATACCTATTTTATTTCATTCATTCGTGTCTAGTTTCTTTCAGTTTCTCGGTGTTTTTGCACTTTTTCTTTTCCTTACGAAAAATTATTCACAATATATATGTTATTTCACATATTTTATTTCATCAAGTCTATTCGTGTTTTCAGTTTCTCAGTGTGTTTGCACTTGTTCTTTTCTTTTCTTTACAAAAAAAAAAATTATACACATTGTATAAATTTACATACCTATTTTATTTCATTCATTCGTGTCTAGTTTCTTTCAGTTTCTCGGTGTTTTTAGTTTTTTTTCTAGACTTTTGCACTTTCTGTTTTCTTTTACTTACAAAAAATTATACACATTATATATATTATTTTACATATTTTATTTCAATCATTCGTATCTAGTTTCTTTCAGTCTCTGCGTTTTGGTGAATTTTTTTGGACATTTTTTAGTGGAATTTTAGTACAGAAAATTTACAGAGAATGAGTACAGATTTCTTCAAAGATTCTACACTGAGGATTTCTTGTGTGTTTTTGCTCGGAGTTTATGGCTTCTCATTTTAATGTTAACTGTTAATTATTTTTTTAACGAAGCTTTCGTCCGCTTTTAAACGACAAAGTTAAAAAATTAAATGAAATTATAATTTTTATGAGAAAAAAATGAGGGGAATATTAATAATTGTCTGTGGAAAAAGTGCGACGAAAGTTTTTTGTTATTTAGCATCGTACTTTTTTAATTAAATGAAATATGAAATATATGT
Source organism: Sycophila sp. Sp_5 (assembly GCA_018906775.1). Classification (NCBI taxonomy): domain Eukaryota; kingdom Metazoa; phylum Arthropoda; class Insecta; order Hymenoptera; family Eurytomidae; genus Sycophila; species Sycophila sp. Sp_5. Next base: position 2,684,532 of record JACCID010000019.1, on the reverse strand, counting down.
AAACGATCCACATCAAACTCGATGGAATTATTATCTTGACTTTTATAATAAAAAAGTTTTTGTAAATAATACACGTGCCAGGGAAAATTCGAAATTTAAATAACAGCTAGAACTAAATTAAACGATTGCATCTTATTTCCTCTCTTAATTGAAATTCGCATAAATATCTTTAATAAAGATCTGATATTATAAATAACTTCGTGGTTCAATTAGTATTTGCCCTCATTATGCGTCTGTCATTCCAGCAAACTATACAAATTATGCAGAAATTCTAGAAATCTGAGCAAACATTCATCAAAAACTCACTTGTCATTTATCCAAGTAATTAATAGAAATTCAATTTGTCTTGCTAGTTGTCTAAATTTCTCTTTCACCGTATTATTTTCTTTTCTATCGCACACCAACATTATTTTTTATTTGTTTATGATCACTCGTGATTTGTTTATTTTAATTTTTCCACACGTCGTAATAGTTATACGTTAACTAAATACTTCTTTGTAGCCATTAGCAAAACGCATCTCATAATTGTTTACTGTTGCAACAAAATGAGTCATAAAATTCGGCCATTCAATCGTCGCTTGTATATACATAGAATTCCATCAAACAGATTTAATTATCATCTTCGCCTGGACAAGACACTCAAACCCATACTCATGGATGCAAATGCATACATCAGACATTAGTTGAGAAATTCTGCAAGTAACGATCGAATCTCGGTCTGAAATGATCATACATCGTGGCCAGAGTGCATGCTGAGTCCGGATTAAATCAGCCACTTCGAGTCGCATGATACGCGTCAGCAGAGCACTTTGAGTGCATTATCATTCCTCGTATCACAAAAACATTGCACTTCGAAATGGGAGGTCGGAGATAATTTGGACGATGCGACTGAGGTTTATTTCAAGATCGAGATGGGAAACAATCGAGGACGATAAATGCAATGTTTTATTAAAACACTTTTCCTTTAAGAAGAATCACGTTTTTTTTTATTTATTTACTAGATCAGGCACGCGATAGGCGCATAAAAATATACGAGTTAACTTTACAAATAGTGTCACAACAAACAATTGAAAAACAAAATAATATCTACAGCTCGACCAATCACGTCACGAGAAATACTGACTACAATGATGAAACCTCCATGAATCAGTTCAGGAAGTTCAGCTTCCATTATTGCATTAAAAATAAAGTTGACTATGGCTTCAGGAAAATTTAAAATAAAATTGTAAAACTGGACCCGTGCGTCTTACCACACGCGGCTATTTCTACTGCCGACTGTTTAAGCCATTCTATAGCATACGTTTTTACATTGAAATATTTTTGCCCGGAGAATAATACTTTTTTTATATATTTATTCAATAGAAACTTGTGGTTATGACTTGATAAAAAAATCCAAAGAGTACCAGATAAAGCTATAAGTCACTGCTGGACATATTACAAGACTGATGAGTCGTGTCTTACCCCACACGGTATGTTTCTACTGTAAACCTTTCGGTCGTTCGGGAGGATTAGTTTTTTCACATTAGGACCTTCACACGACCTTTACTATAACGACACCACCTTCATAATCCGATGAAAGCATCCGATAAAACGCTCATCACCTTTTTATCGAAAAAAAATTTCTCTTACACTGAGAGACCAATTTGGTAATTTTCAGTAAATATTTACTTCGGTAATACTTATCAATTAATTATTTTATTAAAACTGCTAAAATTATTTAGCAACAATTAAATTATTCATCAAATTATCATTTAGTTTCAATTGATTCAAAGAAATATTTACTACCAAAGTACACCGCGAGAAAAAACTTTACAAAAATTGCTATTCTGGTAAGGAAAGGTGTGACAGTCTTATCAAGAGAATTTTTTATATAAAAAATAGTAATTGTTAGTATCTGAAATTTTAAGAATTACTATTTTAATACTAAAAATTGCTACTTTGAGTACTAATATTTATTATTTTCCGTACTAAAATTTCTCGCTTGTTAAGACTATCACTCCCTTTCCCAATCGCAATAGAATTTTTTACAAAGTTTTTTTTTTCTCACAGTGTAAATATTTATTGAAAATTACGAAATCGGTCTGTCATCGTATACTCGAACACAGTAAATTCCTCTAAAATTTCTCGCCGACTAAAGTTGCTCTCCGTGGCTTAAAATCAAGGGGAAAAAAGGACAACCAGGTCGCTGACGTACATTTGCGTTCAAATCAACTCCGGGATCCCTCATAGAAATTCACGCCGTCACGCGCCTACGTACATGCTATGTTGCACCCACGAATTCCTCGAGAATACTCGTATCCACGAAGCGCTGTTTTCTGCCAGCAGACATCGCGATCGGTACGAGGGGCGGCAGTTTAGCGAGCAGTCGCGGCTACCTCGAGGTGGCGGGCAGCAACGGGCCGTTGACGGGCGGCCAGCCCTCTCAGCTTGTCGCTGCCATGATGACCGGACACCAGCACAACCACCAGCTCACCGCCTCCTCGCCGGCCCTGTGCAAAAACATGGACCAGAGCCTCCTGTCATTCTGCTCGCACGTGAGTTGCATTCCGCTCCGACGGACACTCGGAACTTTTATTGGGGCTTGAATTTCCCCGGAATTTCAGACGCGGATGCTGTACATTTTTTATCTTATTAGAAACTATTTTTTTTCTCTCTCTTATTATATTTTATTTTATACGTCCACTATGAATAATGTAATTACAACGTGATAAAAAAACTTAATAATTTATTTTACTTTATTTTATTTTGTTACTGGGTATTGTACTCACTTACAAAGTAAATAAATTATTATAGTAATAATAATAAATTAAAGAATAAACCGCAGGTTGTTTCCTAAAAATATAATAAAATTAATAAAAGTTTAGTAAAGCTTTCTTTATCCAAGATTTTGAAACTGTTATACAAGATTACATGTTATCAACATGTACTCTTATATATGTATAAATATAATATAGACCAATGCACGACTCTTCTAGTTTCTGAGGATTCCTAGTATTATTTATAATTATAAGAAACTGCTTTATTTTGTTATAAAAAAAATAAAAAAAACAGGAAGATAGAACGTGACGTACGCTGGATTTTCTTAGGTTTAGGAAAGCTACGCAGGTGGTTTTCTTGTAGGGAGACTACGAAGAATACGCTTTAATAAACGGGGATGCTTGTTTTGTACGCGGGGAGAGGAATAACAGTTTTTTTTTTTTAATGAAGATGTTCAAGCTTGTTCGGGCAGGTTTATTTATAAAATAAAAGGAAGGTAGAGGAGCACGTTGCCATAGGGGCGGAGCTTTAACGTGAAAATGAGATTTAAATCAAAACGAGAAAGCGAAGAATGTATTACCTACTTTATTCATAGTCAAGATTTATTAATTATTCTTGATTTCGAATAATTAATTAATTTTGCAGTGCGAAATATAAGTGATATTATGTATTTCGCGTAATTGTACCGGCAAGACTCTAACAATGCTTCGGGATGGCAGCGATTTGTTCGGTATAATTTTTATACAGGTCAAGTAGCATCAAGAAAATCACTGCGCGACACACGTTAAAAATTACCCATCATTTTGTACGATAATTTGTGCGCGTCGACGTGTGTTTCACCTTGCAAGCGAACTCGGCTTGAACTCAATTAGAGAGGGAAATATTTTTTTTTATATGTAGCAGAATTCCTGAATAAAAAAAAAGGAAATGCTCAAAGGTTGAATAAACAAGCCATCAAAGGAATGTGATAGATTCACTAAATCCAATATTGATTCACATCGAAAAAGATAAAACAATTTCTACACAAATAAATTTTTCTTGCAAAAATTATATTCGTTCCATTTTACAAATTTCAAGAATATTTTTTTGCGTAAATATACCTTCGGCGTTAATTTATAAAATAGGAAAGAATTATTTGTTTTTTTTTTTTATCGCTTGAATGCATTTACGTAAAAAATGTTCGACTGAATGTGCGTTCCTAATTTTTCCTCAAACAGCTAACATACAATCTGATTAGATTAAATGTACGCGTATATTTAGAATCAATCAATCGAGTAATTTCAAAATTGACAAGATGACTTTGATTTTTTATTCAAGGCTGTCTTTGTAAGTAAACACGCGTAAATTCAAGTTTAATCGGAGTTCTTTTTTTTAAATAGTTGAATTCTTGTTGAATTGAAATGTTAAGTAGTTGAAATCTAGCAGTTAGCTGCCGTAGGAGTCAAATTATCTAAAAAGATAAGTAAATTAATTACCCCTACGGCAGTCGACTACGAAAACTTTGAATTGGTCAGATTAGAAGACTTTGTATCGATATCTTTTGACAGCAGCGATAATTATATAATTCTAAATATTGAAATACACATACATCATATCTCACTCGATAAACTTTTTATCTCCTAATATCGCACATAAAATTTCCTTATTTATAAAGTAACCATCATTGTTGCGATCGTGCATAAGTACTTAAACAAACAATTTCGTTCAAACAAATTAAAAATTAACCAAATTTCCATCTTCAAAAGAGGTACATAAATCTGCTCAAAATGAATTTGCAAATTAAATTTCGATTGCTCAGTAAAAAGAAAAAGTTTCTTCCGCAATAAATAAGATCGGCGAAATTCCAGTACACCCTCTTTTCAATTACAAGTCCCTTATATACATTCGGAACGCGCGCCGAACTAATGAACCGAAATTCATCCAGTCATTGATACTCCATTTAATCATTTAATCACAAAGTTTTACCGTCCATTTAACAGCAAAGGAAAGTACAATATAAAATCATCAAAAAGTTTCAGTAAAAAACTCTTTAATTCGAAAAAAAAAATAATAATAAAAACCATATATACGAATAAATAAAAACGGACCGATCGATCTTGCAGATGACGGAGCTCGAGTGCGGAGTGACGGGCGGCGGGGGTGACCCGGAGAAATGCGATCACCATGACAACTTCCGGGACGAGCACGACTGGAGCGACTCCGAATGCTGCCAACTGGCCTACGAGCTGCACCACCTGCACGGCTCACGCACCGAGGCGCGCAAATCCCTTTCGGCCGGCACCTTCGACGAGGAGGTCGACGCTTCGTAAGGCGTCGAACAGTACCTGACCGCAGTCCGCAAAATCCCTCGCAACGATCCTTCGCTCTGCCAGCCGAGCCGATCGATCGTCCAACGTGAAGGGATCAGGACTGTGCTAATCTTTAAATAATTATGAAACGTTAGCAACTTTATGACTTCTTTTATTACTTAAAAAAAAATACGTTTCTTCCGTAGAGTTTATACGCGATTTATAAGTAATATGAAAATAGTCCCATAATCAATAAGAGCATATTTATTTATTGAAATAAATGAATTATATATTCACTTAATTAAATAATTGAATTATGTACTTAATTAAAATGGATATTTTAATCAATATAAATCCGGTGAAAAAATTGTCGAGCGAACCAGTGGTGCACCAAAAAAGAAAAAAAATATATTTTTTTTAATATTTTTTACTTATTAATAAGTGTAATGAACATATTCATAAGTGAAAAATATTTTCACGTGGTAAATATGTTAAATTTTCACTGATTCAAATTATAGAGACTCTTTTTATAAAACATACGTTATATCTTAAAAATATTGGAGTTTCATGACAACTTTTTTCCGTTCACAATGTCAGGCTAATTTTATAACTTTTTTTCGTAAAATAATAATCGATATATTATAAAATAATAATGATTTTATCAAGCATTAAACGATTTGATTCCTTTCCATAATAAAAAAAAAGTTATAAAATTACTAAAACAGTATAAATAACGTATTAAATAAATATGATTCATTAACATTATATTAATCTTTTATAATTCTTTAGGTCTTACTGCTAATAAGCCTTTAACAAGCTAAGCTGATCGCAAGTTTCTTGGAGGAAATATCATGGGTGTATATTTTCTCCCCGCGATGTTTTGATGATAAGGAAGATTGCAGAACTTCAATTATTTAAGTTTACGAAGTTTTTAGAGCGAGAGCATGTTTTACGGCACTTCCTCGGGAAGATGGACTGCTTCGAAATCTCTTTCGCGTTTCCCATTTCGGTGGACCCTCACCCGAAACATTAAGAATGTACAAAGAGGCTCGGCTGGTATACGGCAACAGCTGACTATAATCAAGAATGAACTTTCGGCCGTCCGTCAATTGAAAAATATTTCTAACGGTAATTCTAGATGAAGAGATTTTATCAAAATGTTTTTATCAGTGACTAAAGTTTGAAAAAGTTTATCGAACGTTTTCTACGTATGAGAGTGAATACAAGAATGGAAAATCCATTTGATGCGTTCAACTTAGGGGATACATTTTTTTCTACCTCATAAGATTGAAAAAAAAAAATAATAAACCTAGAACGCAGAGTCTAGTGAAAGATTATAGCTATGTACATGCGACTCGGCTGTGTGAAATCGTTTATGAATTTGTAAATATACTTTTAAAAGAAAATTGTACGACTCACGATGTTATCTTCAAATTGTATGCACGGTATGGAGTAAACTTTGAATGAGTAACGAAAAAATTAGTTACTGCACTTTACAGAATTTATTATACTGCACCTATAAAAAAAGTAAATCTATAAGAAAAGATGATCAATTCGGAAGCGGTAACTCAGACTTCTATTTTAGTCTCTAAATCGTGTAGAAAATTCTTTCGAGTGTGGGTGTGCCTGTGAATTTTCTTTTTCGACCTTTTAAAATGTTTATAGAATTAATAGTCCTTAAAAATGACTAGATTTTTTTATCGTCAATGAATAAAAAAAACAGATCCGATAATTTTCAGTAATTTTTTTACTATTTTTGGAATTAGAAGATAAGTTACTATTTTAAGAATAAATTATTTAAATTTAAATTGTAAATGTAGCATAATCTGCGTTCGTATGAGCAAATAGGAACCAAGTGACTTATTTAAATGTGGATTGAAAGAGACCAATTATAATATAATTAAGGTAATAAAGTTATTTTATCAATATAAAAAAACTGCGGTACATTTTAGCTAAAATTAATTTAGTACTTTCATTCGAATGTTACGGTAAGCTATACTTAGTTTTTAGATTTCATACATGTTTTTGTATTCTAAAAAAAATAGTCATTATTTATTGTTTTAAAAATATCATTAAATAATAAGTACTCTGAACTTATCTTTAAAATTGGCTTTTGATCGGAAAAGTCGAGAAAAGTATCTGACGTAAAGCTGGATCCTATTGACTAGTCAGAAAATAGCAGTAATACAGATACACACACCATTTAAAAAATTATTATTATATTTTTTACGTAACGCTTATGTTATTTCTAAAAAGAAACAGTAGAATAAATAATTTATCTTCGTTTATAAAAGAAACATCTTATATAAGTTAGATTTATTATCCTTTCTATTATTCTTCATAACATTTTATGATAAAAATCTGTTGTAAAATACACGTAGATAGTATATCAAAATTAATTTTTGAACAATTCATGACGATTGACAAATTAGACATTTTTGCCTTACCTTTTATACTTTCATCGGAAGCACGAATGAAAGTTGTATGATTATTTGTACATATGGTGAGATAATATTAACTTAATATTACGTTATTAGTTTCTCCTAATTCATGGATAATATTAGTATCAACGCTTAAAAGGATGTTTATTAATAAATAATTATATTATATTGAGATAATGAAGTACTTAAAAATTCATATCAGACCACAATTTGTTTCAAAAGCGATCAGCAAATCATACGAGCAAATCAGTGCCAACAGTGAAGGGCCAATGACTGCATTAATTATTATGATATTGAGATTATCTAAGTTTACTAGTGTATCGAATATCATTTATTAAAACGTCGCGATATCGTACATTTACATCGCGATATCAACAAGTCGTTCCATTGGACGATTAACTATATAAGATAATAGGCAGGACGTTGTGCACTTTACGTGAATAATTCAAATTTTTTGTTAAAAAAAAAAAGACGAACATAAAAGTAACAGAAGAATCATGATTCTTTAACGATGAATCAACGCGTTTAAACGATACTACGATAACAAGTGACTTTACATTTTATAAAACATAACTCGACAAGGTCTGAACTGATATTGAGACCTATTTATATTTTTAGAAAAAAATGTCTTATATATGTAAAAATTAAAAAAAAATAATAACACGTCGCAATAATTTGCGTAATCATTAAAGGAAACACAGAAGATGTTTTGTAATTGTGCTTTTTACAACGATTAATTAATTACAACTGATTTTAATAATGTTTAAATGTGCAAATAAACCATTAATGAATAAAAAGTTTTCTTTTATTGAGTCAAATTAATGAAAAATAATCTTTCCTTAAAAGCTCTCTATGTACTAATTGTGAAATACCGAAATTGTAAGCAGCATAAATGTCAAAGGAATGTATGTTGAATATTGTCAAATTAAAAAGAATTTTAAAAGTTCTTCGTACATCAGTGGTTTTTTTCAAGTCCCTTGTGTGTCTTCGATTCTCGTCTACTGTAAACTAAATGCTTACTAATATGTAATGTTGCATTTGCATAAAATAATATGCTAATGTATAAAAACAACATTCGATTTCAAATAATTCCAAAATAAAACAATATTATCTTAAATAAAATTTAATTCGTTTAAATTATACGAAATTTATATAATTTAAAATATTACATATTTACAAAATTGCTTTTTTCTTAATTAAATAACATTTGTAACTTACAATAGTAATTTCATTAATATTAAATATTATGCTGCCTGTTTTTCTCTTCTATGACCTCTGACAATGTCTAACCAAGAGGTATCATTATTTATTCGGTCATTGGTTAGCTTATGTGCAATAACACTAGTAACTATAGTTTCGACAGTATGAGTTTGACCGTAATAGTCAATAAATGCACCATCAGGACCAATTAAGTAAATAATGATTGTATGATCCACCTAAAATTGTTAATTAAAATAAGAATTTCATAAAGACAATGCTTAAAATTAATATGATACAAGAAGTTACACTTACAATGTAATCATTATCTCCATCAGCTGGACCGTTACTGAAATACACTCTATATGCTTTACAGACTTTTTCTAATTGTTCATTTGAACCAGTTAAACCAATAATTTTATCAGAAAATTCTTTAACATACTTTCCTACTACTTCTTTGGAATCTCTAGATGGATCTACAGTTATAAATAAAGGTACCACATCCAATTTATAAGATTGTTCTAAAAAGAAATACAAAGTATTAAAACTAATGGTTAACTAGTATGCATTAAAATTTGAATAAGAGAAAATACCAAGTTTATCGACTACTTTTGCCAATTTTTCAAGTTCATCTGGACAGACATCAGGACAGTGAGAAAAACCAAAATAAATCAATAAATATTTGCCCAAGAAATCATCTGATTTTACTTCCTTCCCTGCAGAATCAATTAATTCAAATTTTCCTCCAATTGCAGCTTTACCAATTTGTCGTCTACGTTCTTTGGCAATTCTTTTATCCTTTTCACGTTGTAAATAGTACATATAACCCATAAGACCAGAACCAAAAGCACATGTAAGTCCAACTGTTAACCACGTAATGGGTGTTTTATTAGTGTTTTTCTTTGGTGCAATATTTCCACCCGCATATTTACATAATATTTGATTAGTACATATAGTTCGAATCTAAAAAAATTAAATAACAGTGAATGATAAAATCTTTAAAAAATACTTCAATATTTTAGTGTATAAAAACAAAGTTACTATAAGTGCTCGGATCATGACATAAGTTTTTTAATTCAATTTTAAATAATAGAATATTCATTTAATACCTGAAATGGTATTATTCTCGTACACTTTGGCACGAGAACAAGCGAGCGCAGCAGAAACTTCGACATCCTTTTATCTTACTTGCAAGACAATTTCCTTCTATTAGGTTAAGTAATAGTCGCAATATATATATCCAGGTAATATCAACTTTAATGATCCAAAAATGTATAAACAATCCGCAAGTGTCAATCGTAAAACCTCCGAGTGTATTCACATCCGCTTGTTACGTACTATGAACAATTTACATTCTCTAAATTACTTCTTTTCCAGTCATACTCCAGCCGGAATGGTAAAATTTTGAGGTTACGTGCAGAAGGATGCGCGGGGGCAACGTGACATTTTTCTTACACGCAAAGGTGCAACTCCGCTCTGCGCTTGCGCGCTTTTTGCCAACAATGCGACTCCAAAATAAGAATTACTTAGCAAGCGATTGTAATATAATTTTATATGCCTACATAAATACGTAAGTATACGCAAGTGAATACTGAATATACAGATTCCACCTCGCGTTTGTATACATCGGTACAGTGTATATAAAAGGAACAACAATAGCAGGCAGCTTCATCGAGACTTTCGCGAAAAGTGGAATGGCACCGAACCTGGACAATTCGTACATTGGTAAACTCTAAAAGTCTAAAAATTTGAGCTTTCTTTAAATTAAAAGTATCACGTATTAATGACAGATCTTACAGCGCAGACAAACTTTGCGAAGTGTAAAAATGAACGTGGTTTATAAAAATAAACTTTCGCAGGTCCTTATTTACAAGATTGGCTGAAGTACATCCGCGAAAGCGTAGAGAAAGAGCTGCAGACCATCGCAGAAGGCAGCGAATTCTACATTCCGTTTGCAGGTGAAAAAAAAATATCAAAATTAATTTCTCCGCGAAAATAAAAACATTCTGGTTCGCTAAGTGAATCTTACGCGATAGAAAAAGCCTTAATTAGTTGACCCCACTTTCAGGAGCGCAATCAGACACGATCAGCGTGGTTTTCTTGTCCAGCGAGGGATTCGGATTGGAGACGCGTTCGCGGTACCTGGCGGTACACCTGCTGGACCGCTACCTGAGTAAACTATTCTGGGAGCTGCTGACGGAGTTGGGCTCCAACATTAACAAGGACACAATCCAGACACAGGCCGAGAAGATGAGTGGACAGATAAAACTCATTATCGCTTGTTGCATACAAATCGCCAGTAAAATTGACCTGTATAAATCTGGTCTTGGCATCAAGCAGGTGGGCGATCAATTTTTTTCTTATCCTATATTTTTTTTCACCATCCCTCGGTGAAAATAATTTTGCATCTGCATAACATACAAATGTACATTCATTTTTTCTGTGCATTCTATTACTGCAATACTCACAACTGCAGATCCAGTCGTTGATGAGTTCGATCGATCCCGATCGCGAGTACAGCCGGACTGCGATCTTCGCATGCGAGATGCGAATACTGAAAAGCCTCGACTACCGCATGCCTGTTTCTCTGCCTTACGACGTAATGGAGCTCCTCCTGGAGGAGGAGAAGTTGGGCGAAGAGCAGAGCAGCCTCCGTGACACCTGTGTCCACTTGCTGGACGTGGCGTACCTTCGCCACGACGAGTTATTCGATCATCTGCACCTAATGGCACATGGTCGTCAGCTGGAACGCGAGCGACCGGAGAGTCGCGATTTCCTCTGCCTGGAGGCTGACGCGGGCTTCCTCGCGGCGGCCGTCGTGGTCTGCGCGTGCTTCTTCGTCCAGCTGAAACGGAACGTCGCCGAGAGTATGGCCGTCAGACTCGCCCGCATCGTCCACATCAGCCCCGTCGACCTCAACATGCTGGCCAATGTGCTCTTCACCCTGGCGATGGAGGAGAGCGACTTCGAGAACATACGCAAGGATCTCGAGGATAGCGGCCATGAAGATGCTTAATAAGGGTAGAGTCGAGTTATAAAGAAAAGAAAAAAATATTCTTCACTTTTTAACGAATGTATTTTTATGGGAATGTAAATATATTTATGTAATTTAAAAGTAAAGACAAATGTAATGATCAGACTGTATAAAAAAATTATTTTTCTTTACTTGTGAATTACATGAACAATTTTATATTTCTGTAAAGTAGATTTTAACTTTGCTCTACCTTTAAATTGAGGTGCTGGCCACCAACTTTTCTGCTTGTCTCTTTCCGTGTCCTTCGACGATTTTTGAGGACTCTCTGTATTTATTGTTGTTGACGCACGATTGTATCGTGTGGTTTGTATCAGATTTGTAAGACAGTCAGCTACTGCGTCTATAGTAATAGCCGTTATGATAAACACCGGTGAATTCGACAGTCAATATTGCGTTTTTTAACTAAATCAATTGTTCAATTAATTTTTCCAGATTGTAATTAATTAAACTTTAATGATACGCGTTAAGTTTTTACAATTTATGATCGAGATGTTAACGATTTTAAATAGTCTTAAATGAATTTCGTTTAGTACTTACATTGATTAACATGTACTGTATGTGTTTAAGATAAACTAAATTGTTATGAAAGTAATCGAAATAAAGATTATAGTTTTTCGTGTTACTAAATTCGGAATAACTTAAGCATACCTATAACGTAGTGATTGTAAAAAAAAACACTAAGGATTTGCAATAATTTTAAATTAATAAAACTCAAATGTGCGAATTAGAGTCAAGCAATAATTAGAAAACGCCTTGTAATTTAAATAAAAAAGGACAGAATCAATGTCACACTCGTTAAAAGATTTCTATAACGATGCACCTACTTTGCGGTGACCCACGCGAGAGCAGATGGCAATCGGCGGCGAAAGATCGGCAGCTCCTTGCATCAGGCAAAAGCGAAAGCTTAAGCTCGTTAAAAACGAATTGAAATGAGAAATTCATCGGCGAAGCGAGTCCACGGCTGCAAGAAGCTCGCCGCGATGAAAGTACATCCTGCGGGAGAGCGGCGCGCCGAAAATAAAAAAAAAACGAGCGATTGCACGACTTTCGTCGATTGCCGCCGCGGGCGCCGAACGTAATGAGGGAGAAAATTGCGGATCATGCTGCGGGGCGCGAATGAAGCGTGAAAAGGGAGAAAAGCGACTTTCTATACAGAGCGTACGCGTCGCGACGCACCATTTCTCTCGCAAATCGCCCGATCATTTTTTTTTTAAACGAGCGTTGACGCTTTTTGAGATTGCATCGCAAGACTTGTCCTGTATGTAGATTAATGATATATAGTAATTATTAATCTTAGTGTATTAAATTAATCGTGACTTTTTAAATTTAGTGCTTGTTATAATTCATTTTTAGAAGTATCTAATAATTCATTTAATTTTTAATATAATTGTATGATAATAAATATAAATGATATTGGATAAATGATGTTCAAATGACAATAGAGAGTAAAACTATGAAATTAGTTCAGTTTAACAGAATTTACGGAAATTGAAAGTGAATTGTCATTGTCTTACAAAACTGGACAATGTACATTTTTTTTTATTTTACGTAATGATCATTCATAATCTTCGTTGTAATACAGACCTATTACAAACGCTCTTTATTCAATATCCATTAACGATTGCTAATTTCAATAAAAATACAGTTTACAATGTTCACTGATTGATACTAAATTTTACTTTAAAATCCCGTAAAGTAAATAACGCAAAAAAAAATAATCACCTGATTCATTCAACATTTTTTTAAAGGGGACGACGCATAATAGCGATAATTACTCAATAGCTCAACGGACAAAATAAAAGGAGCCAAGCCCCAAAAATACTTCGATGACGATACGCAGCTACCTGCTCTTTAGAAAAAAAGGACCTCGTCAGATATATCCACTTGTATAAAATACTGTGCGATGAGGAGAGGATACGACCAGCAGAGGAAAAAAGGATCAAGAGAATCGACCCGGTGATCATCCGGGATTTTTAAAATTCTGTCGACGTACCGAGGTGGGGAGCTATAGTCTCCAGCCTACGAAGAGTAGGGGACGGAAAAAAGTCCGGACGGGTATAGGTATGCAGGCACGCGTACGTCCGCTGCAGTGTGAGTTGGCGAGCGCGGCTCGGCTGTGAAAATCACTTGAATGGGAGCTACACCGGGAAGTGGGAGAAAGCGGGATTATGCTGCTCCTACACCTGATCGTGTGTGATTTTGAATTTCCACTATTTGCAGAGATTAAAAGATAAATAGGCGCATACGAGAGCCGCGTGAATTGTAAATTAAGAAACAAATGTTTTTTTTTTCTTGTTTGTACTGCAGTGTTATCTCTGAGATTACAGCCTCTTAAATATTTGATAATATACGAAGTATAATCGATGCATTTAAATTAGGTTGCTAAAACATACATAATATAAAACTTATTATGGTATTAAAATGTATATAATACACTATTTATAACAAAATAATTATTCATACGGTTCGGCAAAGATGTTGTTTAAACCTACATTCCACGTTAGTAGGTTTTTATTAAAAATATTAGAAAGCAAAAATAAATCCTTGATTTAAGAATTCGGTTAATTAGGGTTTTCAGCGAGAATGTAGTTTCTGTAACAGAATGTTCATTTTTAGAAAAGAAAAGGGAAAGTCAGTTCAATATTCGAAACGTATAATTTCTAAAAAGATACATTTCATTTGCTCTCATGCCTACAGTATCTCTATGTACAACATTATAAATCATATTTGCCACTATTTTATATACAGTTTATATATGTAAATTTATAAACTATAATTTGATGAGCAAAATTAAATTAGAATAAGCTTGGTATCTGAAATTTGATGTACGTACCGTACAAATTTAATTAAAGAATTTATACATACTATATGACACAAGCGAATGTGTAATTAGATTATTATGAAACAGTGGCTCCAATTTATAGCTTATTCATCGAATGTTTAAAAAGAATAAGTGGAAAAGTATGAGTCAGCCGTAAAAAGAAACATTTCTAAACACAAAACGCAAGTTATTTAAATATCCATTCAATTCCACCAAGCGTGTTTCAATACTTACATAAGGAACAGCACTAAAATCTGAATCATAAAAAAAGGCATGAATTCCCTCAAAACTGGAAAACTAAGCCTGCAAAAGAGGAAAAAAAGATTAGCGACCTCCGATAAAATTCATAACTCTGCAAGGTCGCGAAAAAGAAAGCAAATCGCCGCGCGGTCCCGTAAGTACGAAAGGTCGAGGGCCTATTAGCATAAGCAACGGTCGCGTAGGGGCCCGGCGAGCGAATGTAAAAAAAAAGCAAGAGGGAAACTGGTCCGCAGCAGCCGAAAACAAGGCTCGCAGGCCGCCGCAGGTATATAGTAAAACCAGCTTTAAACCACCGAGCGAGCGAAAGGAAGCGTGCGTCTCCCTCCCTTTTTTTCCCGGGTGGCGGTGGCGCACACTCCGGAGCCGCGGCACGCACACCGACGCCCCAACACAGCCGCTACATTGGCATTCCAAGATGGAGGCGAGCGCCTGGCGCGGTGGTGGTGGGACCGCGAGCGGGCAGTAGGCGCGCGCCGCAGCAGTGCCAGTCCTGCCGACGGCGCGGTCCTCGCCAATGTAAACACACAGTGGGCGCGTCGCGCAGCCTCAGGCGATCGTCGTCCCTTTTCCCGATCCTGCCGGTGGCTCGTCGGACTCGCAGCGCACGCCATGGCCAAGTCCGTGCTGGGCTCGGACACCATGCCCAAGGCTGGTCGCGTCAACGAAGGTGCGTGCCGTGCCCCGTAAATCCGCCGCGGGTCCGATCGACTCTCCTTTGTCTTTCTCTCTCTCCAGTGTCGCGAGCGTTACACTTATATACTTGCACGCGTCGATCTCGCGTGGGAATGCGCGAGTTTGTGCGTAGGGCTTCTGGATATGGAGTACGTCGCCTTTCGATTTGTGCCTTGATGCGCGGCCTATTAATTAGCCTCCGTTTTTGCTCAAAGAGTGCAGTGTTTTGGTGTTTGGTCGATACTCGCGGGCGAGAGTTTTTTGGTGCAATCTGGTGCAGCGCGCGGGGAGGCTGCGGGACACAGTGCCGGGAGTTGACAGTTTACTGTTATAAGGCGACGCGAATTTGCTCGGAGGATTTGTTTTCTTTTTGCGCGATGTGAAAGGTCCGGCAAAAAAGCTTTCGAACGGACCGCGGATTGTTTGTTTTCTGTTCGGTGCTTATATACGGCTCCGTTCCGCGCGGATTTTTTGTACGTGAGTCACTGTTAAGAATTCTTATGGAATTTTTGGCATTTTTATTTCGAGGTTTAATGTAGCGAACACACTATGGATGGTGATCCAACATTTTTTTTTCTAGATGAAATTATACGTACATGCGTGAAGAATGACAAGATAATTTCATTCGTGTTTTTTATTGGGATTAGATTTTTACCACTTTTTTAAAACTAATTGTTTAACAACGTAATTAGATAATAGGTAATTTACCATAGGAATTTAAATTAGATTAAATAAACGATTATATTAAAAGTAGGGAACTTTTTTTAATTACACTACTTGTTGTTCGCTCTAAGATCTGGCTGCCCATTATCTCATTGTTTTATTTTTTTTTAATTATCGTAACAATAGCCTTAAGTAATGAATCATTCTTTTATGTGCAGTTTGTAGGGAGTGGTTGGTGCATGAGGATGGTGCCCTGGCCTATCGTCTTCAGGATGAAGAAAGTAAGACCACCTTAAATTAATAAAATTTATGTAGATGTATTGTACAAATATAAATTAATTTCCAAACTCTTATACTTTTTTATATAATAAAATTAATATCATTTAGATAAATATTCAAAGTTGAGTATAATATAAATTAATTTGATCATTATTTTTTCCAGTCAAAGAACACTATACACATAATAAAGTTCGAAATGCCCAGGTGAGGGAAGATCTTCCCAAAGCTAAAGTTGAACAGGAGATAGAGCAGCTGAGATACCAGTCTTATGTACAAGAACAGTTAGTATTTCCATAATTACATAGATTCTCTTCTCCTTAGGATATAAAATGCTTCATTGGAATAATTTTGCACAAATTCCCACGAAGCTTATCATTGTTTTAATTAAGGTTTATAATGTATAAGATTAACATAGATATCTTATAATTATAAAAGTATATCAATTTTGAAAACGAATAATTATTTAACTGGTTTTGTTCTTTTTGTCTTTAGAGAAGAGAGAGATGCATTAATTGCTAGACAAATTGCACTTTCACTCGAAAGAGAGGAACGAATGAGGGAAAGAGAATTACGAGATCAAATGAGACTGCAGCTTCGATTAGATGATGAGGCAGCAAGAGTAGAAGCTGAGAGAGAAATACAACGACTTATTCAAGAAGAAAAAGATCAGGTAATTACTTTAAGCTACCAGCTACTTAAATAACGTTTGAGATATATAACACCTCAAAATATTGAATCATTTGAGTAATAATGAATTTACAAATTTTTAGGAATTGGCCAGGAAATTACAAGAAGAGGAAGAGGTGGGTACAGACACTCATGATGGTGCCACGGTGGTGGATGAGCAGCTGATGCTGGATCACAAAATTGCGATGGAGGCGCAGGACGCGGAGCTAGCGCGAATGTTGCAAGAGAAAGAGCGAGCAAAGGCAAAAAGAGCCCGTGAACGAGCCAGGCAAAAAAAGCTGGAGCGTCAACAGCAGCAGCAGCAGCAACAACTGGAAGATGAACAGTTGTCAACTAGCGGCAGCCTAGAGAGGCCCCAACGGCCCGACAAACTCGACCTCAAGCCCAGTTTACGTAAGAATCGATGGCCTTCAAGTTATTTAGCATTCAAATAATTACACACGTGTTAATAATGAACAAATTAGCATTAGCTACGGTTAAAGAAAATTTTGTAGTTCATTTTAAATGTAAATTAATATTTTTGATTAGCATTATTGTTTTATTTTCGGATTTACTCTAATATGGTGTACTCTATTTCATTGAAAATGTAATTGATAAGTGTTATTTTTTTATTACAGCCAAGCCCAGGGTAATTAAACACACTCGGCAGCCGTCCGATCCGGAGGAAATAAGAAGCTACCCGGAGACAGAGGAGGAACTTGCAGCAGAACCAACAACGCGCAATGTAGCAGCAATGATCGACCCCACATACAACGGCAATGCATATGCTAGTTCCTCAAGTGGCGGCTCCAGCGGTATGAGCCCCACTTACGCTGTGCCTACGACACCCATTGAAATTGTTACCGAAGATTCGGTCTATATGCCTGTACCCGGCACTCGTCGCAACCCTTCTGGTAAGAATAAAAGGAACTACGATAACAAAATTCAATTTTATAGGAATGATTTATAATCGTATCTTTTTAGTTCAGCAACATTCCCCATCACAAAACCAAGACGAAAAAAACAAACGTCACTTAAAGAATAGCTGCAGGCAGCAGTGATCGACAATCAAATTTTAAGAAAAAAAATAACATTGCAAAAAATTATATAGATTTACAATATCGAGCGTGCGATTATCGGTAGAACTATTTTGGACAAACTATTTTTAAAGTTTGTTGTTGATATTAATGTTAAATTTTTTACACTTTCTCTATTGTAAAAAAAAAATAACGGTAATATACGTAAGTTATGAATTAGCAAAATACAAAAATCGAATCAAAATTAAATTTAAATTAATTTTTAAATATTTACATGAATTTTTTTCATATTTGAAAGTCACAATATTTCACATGTGTGCCTCGACTGTTGCTACAGATGAAAAACGAATAATATGATATAAGTATTCAGTAAGATTAATTAAAATCTTGCCTTTCTATTTCTGGTAGGTTTAACTGATTAAGAATAATGAAGATATTGAAAAATATATATACATGTAAAAGCGGTAGCTTTCCTTAGTAAAGGCATGAAAATTGTATATAATTTTGTGTAATCGTTATTGATGACACAAAGTGCATTTGCAAATTGTAAAATATTTTGGCAGGATTTTATCGCTTATTTTTTTTTTGGTGACTAACATTCTGTGCGAACCAATTGTAGCCAAAGATCTGAGATCTTGCGAAGATTACTTTTTACCGAATTTCAATATTGAAAGAAAGCGAATGTTCGATCGACACGATTTTTTTAATATTGTAATATCAGTGCGTGGTCCAATTTAGAAAACTGAAGTATTAGTGTAATCAGTATCATTGTGTGCGAATAGAACGATATGTTACAAGCAATAAAGAATCACGTATATTGCATTTTGTGAAGATAATCTCTTCACAACATTTTAAACATAATTACTAATATCGGTTTACTCGTAACACCTACTATCCAATGGGGATTTTGGAGACTTATTTAGGAAATATAAATCACTAGACTTTATACCTTCTTTATTGAATTAACATATGATGTATCAATAAATTATTTACAACATTATCATACAATTTATTTCTTTTTTGAAAAAGTTCCTTTGTCTCAAACAAAAAACGTTTATGAAAAAATAGAATCAAAAACAATGAAAAATTTTCACAGCGCTTTGAACGCGAAACGTTCTGTGATGCAAATTATTGCTCGGTGTGCTTTGTCTTTCGTTTACTTGTTATTACAAAGCTGGTACGCGGTCGTCGTACACCTCCCACAGAAGTCACTCGTTCCTCAACACGTACGTGCCTCAATGCTGTTTTGTCGGAAGACTCCTCGCTGAAGTAAATTGGCGTTATAAATCTACAATGATTCAGACTATTTATTCACATATGGCAGAGCTTCATAGCATCTTTTCGTAGACTCTTTCCAAGAGCTTTCTCTCTCTCTCTCTTTAATAGTGCACCATCTTTCATGCGAAAATCAGTAATACCCGATCAGAGAAGGTGAATTTTGTACACTCTACTTGTTTCTAAATCATTTAAAAAAACGAAATGTAAAGTGTATGGAAAATTTACCACTTCGGTTTAGCTACTTAACCATTTCCGCTTAAAAAAAACTTACTTCTGAAGCATTGTAGGTTTCGAAAATTTATACTGTGGGCGATTGACTATTATCATCTGAAACCAAAGAGATAAATAAATTATTTAAAAATTCTAAAATTTCCAACACTTTTTTCCAATAAACTCGTTTTAAGCTGCGAACCTTTGCTTTCGACGTCCTCTTGCCATGCGTCCTCGGGTAAAGAAAATAAGAAATTCTCGCCGACTGTACGACCTTTTTTTGTCTTTGCCTTAGTCTTTTCTTTATCCTTCTCTGCCTTGTCGGATTCGACGGAATGATCAATTGGCACGGAAGTGGCTCGCTTCCTCCTCGTCGGCTGCTTCTTCGCGGTAGGCGATTTCGTCGTCGCAGCCTCCTCGGGAATGACCTCATCAATGATAGCGGTCTTGGCAAGAACACTCCGTGTCTTCCGTTTGGCAGCTGGTGCCGTGACGGCTGTCGAGTCAACGCTCGTAGCCCGTCTGGATCTACTTTCATCAACACTTGATTCGCTGTTCTTTCGCGTACTCCGGGTGCTTGGCACCTCCTCCACTTCCTCCGGCACCAGCTGAATGGATGAGCGCCGACTTCGCGTGTTGGCTGCGGGACTCGATACCGCTTCTTCCGTTGTACTACGAGTTGATCGACTGCGTTTTCCGCCGACGGGAGAATCTATCTGCGACATACTCTCTTCCAGAATTACCTCCTTTAGTAAACTAGTTGAGCGTCTGCTACGGGACGGTACAACCCGAATTGGTTCTACAAAGAGTTAAAATATAAATTATTTCAATTTCTCCAACAACGTATACATAAGAACATGAAACTTTAATTTACCTGGTGCAGAAGTCAGTTCTCTGGGTACAGAATTTCCGCGCTTCTTCGATGTTTTTGTGTCCTCCTGTCCTTCCTCAATGTTGTCTTTTGAAACTGATGTAGCTCTCGTTGTCCTCTTCGTAGACTTAGCTTCTTCCTCTGTAGTTTCTTTTACCACGGAAGCTGCTCGCGTTTTTCTAGTGGTACTCGACACGGAGGTATCTTCGTCTTGCGTAACAGAGGTAGCTCTAGTTCTCCGTCCGACTGCTTTGGGTGCCTCTTCCTCTTGTGTCACAGAGCCAGCTCTAGTTCTTCGTCCGACTGTTTTCGGTGCCTCTTCATCTTGTGTCACTGAAGCAGTCCTCGTTCTACGTCCAACCGTTTTGGATGTCTCTTCATCTTGTGTCACAGAAGCAGCTCGCGTTCTCCGCCCGACTGCTTTGGCTGCCTCTTCATCTTGTGTCACAGAGGCAGCTCTGGTTCTCCGTCCGACCGCTGTCGATACTTCCTCGTCTTCCTTCGCTAGCGATATTGTCCTATTTCGTCGACCGACTGCAGTGGATTTTTCTTTGGCCACGTCTTTGTCTTCTTTTGCAACAAATGCGGCTCTCGTTTTTCGACCAACGTCCGCAGACTTAACTTCCTCTAGATCTTCTTCCTTTGCCGACGATGTTCTAGTTCTTCGACCAACTGTTTTTGACGCTGTCTCTTTCGCCTGGGACGATGCTCTAGTGGCACGAGATTTAACTGTCTTTGCCGTTTTCTGGCTTTCTTCTAGGACCTCAGACTTTTTGAAAAAGAATGATTTTTAAATTAAATCCATAATATAAAATTGTAATTAACGTTTAATCTAAAATATTCTTACCACGGTTAAATCCTTCGTTGAAGATAATTCCTGCATTGCGATTGCAGCTCTCGTTGCTCGTGTTTTACCTCTCTGTTTTTCTTCCGGTGCATCCTTGACTTCCTCCGAAATCGGTGAGGAGTCTTCAAGGACGGAATTTGTTCTCGTTTTTCTCACAGGCCTCGATATATCCTTAACGATTGATCCTGCTCGTGTTCCGCGGGTGGAACGCTTTTTCTCCGACAGAGGAGGTGATACATCATCTATTGTTGCTGCTGTTGCATCTTTTGTTGGCGTGATTTGAGATGTCTCGTCGGAGAATTCGCGCAACGGCGGCCTTGGAGATGCTCGCACATTTCTCTTCAACTTACTCTCTGGTGTCTTAGCAAGTGGACTTGATTTCGGAGATTTCCCCAGTGCGCTTATATCATCTACTTTTTCTATTACTATTTTTGGGACGTTTTGCTCCCCTACTACTTGTGACAATATCTTTTTTACTTCTTTCGTTACCGACGAGCCTCTCTTTGAACGGTCTGCAAAATATTATTAACAAAATTTATAGTTTTAAGAGACATAAAAATTAGTAAACATTATAATTTCAAATAAACTCTTTTAGTATACCTCTTTTTTCTTCTGATGTTGTTGAAGGACTCTTTCGAGCAAAGAAGGATAGCCTCTCATCTGAAAACTCAGATGAAAGATTCGATCTTCTCTCTTCCGGCAATTCCTTTTTCTTTTTCAGATGCTCCTCATCGGATTCTTCCGACGGTGAAAGGTTCAAGGTCAACTCAGCCTCATCATCTTGGCTTTTTCCTTTCCTTTGCTCCTGCTCTATCTGGTCTTCATCTTCGTCCTCTTTTACAGAAGTTAGTTGAGGCCTTGCTATTATCTCAGTATCATTGGATTCATCGTCAGTAATGTCAACGGCCTCAGAACATTTCAGAATTCCGCGATTATCGAGAAAGATGGGTCTAGTAAGACTATAATTGCCGCTTTGATAGCTTTCATCCTTTCGTGGAGAGCGATCAAGTGCAAAATTCTTCGAGAGGCTGTAATTCGGCATGACACCAGGCCGCTGAGTACTGTGTCGTGTCAGACTGAAGCTCGTTTCATTTTGGATGCTTTCGTCTAGACGATGCGAAAAGTTCACTTTTGATTCGCGATCTTCATCCTCAATCGAATTGGTAAAACTTTGGAACGTGTCGTCCTCATCTTCCTCTAGTTCCGATTCTTTATTCCTAGCTTTGTCTTCATCTTCACACATTCTGTCTTCCTCAGCTTTAGTCATGATTACAGGCTCTTCGTTCGCATCATTCACTTCTTCGTCCTATGTCCATACAAAAGAAAGAATTTATAAAGAGAAAGAAATAAAAATGTTTTTAATCTCTAACAAATGTACAAAATGAATTTGAATGATATATTATACCTGACTTTCAACTTCCATTTCTTGATTGTCTTCTCCTTTATCGACATTTTTTTCATTGATTGTTCTAACAGTTTCTTCATCTTCTGATGAAGCCTCTGATTCTTCACTTTCTTCTTTAGTGCGATTTTGATTGTTAAAAAATAGGCTTCGTTTCACTGGGGAGTGACCATAAGTCGTATTACATGATAAAATAGATGCATCATATAAAAATGAAGTGGGTGAACTGTTGACGGTCGATATAGTCGAAGCATTCGCATTATCTTGGGTGATATCCTATCAATTTCATGAGAAAAGTTGTTATTGATGATTCCTCCATAATTTACAAGTGAATAGTAAATAATAAAATAAATGTACCGTGTTGGTATCAGAAACTTCTAATGTTGTATCCAACGATGAAGCTTTTAGCGACTGCCAGTCACTGGAACCGCGCGAAAGCATGCTGCTTCTACGTAAACTGGGCCTTGGACGAGGACCGCTAATCAATTTTGTTACACTACCGTCACTCAAAATAGAACATTCCCTAATTGATTTAGCACTGACATCAGGGCTGTAATAGAAATCATTTGACATCGTGATTCTAAATTAATAAGAAGAATTAAAACAATGTGGTATTACTTACCAAAATTCTTCCTCCGTATTCTTACTGCTTCCCGAGTTATCGCACTCATTTTCATCTCGATTAGATTCAGTTGTCGAAAAAGCTGAATCATCATTTGCACTAAGTCGGTCCACACTAAAACGTATTTGCCGAGGCGGCTTCGAATCTCCAGCTGCATTGCGCCTCATTATTGCTTCTCTTTCAGTGGAACCCTTGACATCGAATTTGAATAATGAATAAATATAAGGAAAAGTTCAAAATACAAACGAGCGGTTAATATTCAATTAATCTATTCACTTACACTTCGGAAACCAAAACTAGGCGAGTCAGAGCTGTGTCTGATCATCTGCCGAATTTTAAGGATCGAATGCGGGGTTTCTGTGACTAAATAACTCGAATCCTTGCCATCCATTAGTTTCATCTTTCGTTCCACCAATGGTGTCTGGCAAACTTGACTCATACTCAACCTTCGAACCGATTGCTCATTATTATCACCACTAGAATAATTTTTATCTGCTTGGACAAATAAATGGTGTACATAAAAAATAAATCATGCATATTTATATGACAAGAAATATTGAAGATGTAAAATTAATAATAAAACTCACCACACTCACTGCCCAGGCGAAGTCTCTTTCTGTTACTATCGGTTTGCTCTTCTCCATCGTGCAGCATACCTAGAGTTCGCTTTCCTATTTTCTTCTCAGGATATAGAATTGAATTGACCTCATTGGATTCAGGCAGAGCGTTACCGCTGACTCGCGTACAGTAAACCAGAGTTGAACACGGAGCACCAAGGAAGGGTATATATTGTGGGCCACTAACGCATCGTTCGGATTTAAGGCAGGTTTCGCGTGTCTTGCTCATAGCTACTTCAAAAATGCCCTTGACCGGGTTTCGAAACTGCGAGAACGGTCGTGGATAACCCCGTATTCCGTTGGCTAAAACACTATCCTGTCCCGATTGTTGATTCGCTGATTTATTTGTGAGCAAATTGTTCAATATTTTACACTGGTTTTTTGCAAATTTTTTTGTGACTTCGGGCAGTGTCGCGTTAAACGCACTAAGCATTCTCTGCGCTACCGGATTAACTCTGTTTGTTGCTGTTGACTGGCCTACATTAAATAACGTTTCAATTTATTTCAAGAAAATAATGCATATTGTTTTACGTATAGTATTGAATTAAAACACGCAACTTACTGGAATTAAAGTTTGCATTTTCCATGGAAAAGACGTCAGAGGCTTCAGTGTGTCTGCATCTTTGGAGATAGTAAAGAAGTTTAATATCATCACAGTCATTTTCTTTGAGAAATTTAACGAAGGCCTCCTCTTCTTCTGTGTCCAAAGACAAGTAAAGTATCTGCTTCAGCTTGTCATTAGCCTTGCACGATTGGAAAAACTTTGTAAGTAACTGGGTATAATGTCCAGATGGTCGCGCATGAAATGCAGACTCTACGAGACCCTGTTCCACTGATAAACCAATTATCGTGCCTTGATCCTCCAATGTAGAAAGAGGTGGTTTAAGCACTCGAAGATACATCAAAGCTAATTGAAAAAAAATATGCAAAATTTTAATTTTAATATAGACGCTAGTGTGACATTGAATTTTTTTCAATAATTGATCGCGTACCTAATTTATGCTGATCATTTCTTAAAAGAGAATCTACAGCCAATTTGTGCTGCCAGTCTTTGATATCATTTGGTGAAATAAGTTCACCTGTTAAGATTTTAAAAAAGCCATCGTAGTCATCATGATCAAGTAGCCAAAAAGCTTGAGTAAGTTTTATGAGACTCGGACTGAGCTTGAACGCGGATGGATATTTGATGAGACGATCAACGTTTGGATGAGTTCCCTGTAAAAGCATGGCTAAATCCATTAGAAGGTAGATTGTTATACTATGCTTAATCTTTAATTCTGGCAGATCGTCGTCTTCGTCGTCATTTGCTTTATCAAACTGCTCCCGAAAACAATCACATAAATAACTTCGTAATAACGACTGCAATGATGGCGGCGGATAATAGCCACCTGGATTCGGACATTCGCTGTCTAAAATTCATAAAAAAATACTAAGGTGTGAAAATTGTTTTGAATATATTTTCTACTTTAAAGTAACATTATACCTGCTTCTTTTTCCCATTGCGTTTTTAAAGGGGCACATTCTCGAGTTAGTAGCTGGTCAATGAATAAACAATCTTTCTCTTCAGTGTCTAAACCACTTCTTCTTTTCTTTTTATACAATTCTACGAGTTTATTCTTCGGATAAGGGATTTTCATTGACAAAGGTATCTGTGGCAGATCACTCTCATCTTCCAAATCTTGACTTTCTGGCAGTAATCCAACATCATAAAACCACAAAAGAACTTGAAGATAAGTGGCAATCCTTCTCAAGGCACGCCTTTGTTTTTCAAGATCAGTTTCAGGATTGGGCAATTTAGAAACGACGGTGGTCAGACATTCAAGCTGTTGCCCGCAAAATCTGAGAGTCTTGACCTCAGTCTCGCCGATGTTTGAACCTGATTGATCGAATAAAGGCACGCAAAGTTGATCGGCGATGAGTTTCAGTTCAGAGGCACGTTGCACTCCCCATCGCAGGAATTCGGGATAGATGTACGCTGCACTGCCGTCTGACCATTCGGTCGCACAACGAATTAGGAAACTTGCCCAACGCTGTTCCAAACACAAAGATAGCAGCATCTCACGCTGCGTCATTTTTTCAGCATTTGGGGGATAATCCTGCGGCACCGTATCGAATGGCACCTAAAAATTTCACAATAAAAATGAATTGATTGGATTAATTAGCTCATTAATAATTTGTACTTAAAATCTAAAGTAAGAAGGTATTTACCAGGCCAACTGTAAGACACCTGCGATACGTTTCGGAAGGTTTAACAAGAACAATTGGACCAGCGATTGTGATTTCTCTGAGTAATTCAGACTGTGCACCTCTTGCCAACCAAAAAGTCAAACTGTCGACGGCAAGATCGACCCATTCGATCGTTAGTGAATTCGGATAAAATAATTCCTCGGGCGAAGTAGGACCCTTGGTTGAGAATTCTCTGAGCGACCTCGGAATATAACTGCTAGACATTGTGCCCGACTTCCTCTCGAATTCCTCGTACTTAGTACTGTAACTAGCCATGACACTATTCGGGTTGCGACATTCCGCCATCGTGCGAGGCATCTGTTCCTTGTACCAGCGGTTCAGATCGAAAAGTAGCATCCGCTCATCTGTACATATAAGCAGCAAACTGTCCTCTCCCCGCCTCGAGCACGAATCTGCTGACTCGCGTAGATTCTCACGCTCTATCGATAAAAGGCTGTGAATACGCTCACCCTGCTCTAATTCAAGTTCAAACTTAAGACTTGGCTCTGACTCGAGATTATAGTACAAACTTGATTCTCCCGTTTTGTCACTGTGCTTCTTATTAAATAACATCGCATACATACGTAACACTGCCGACGAGTCTACTGAATCGTTCTGAAAAATATATTTTTTATTGATATTAAAGCACATTTAAGGTGATTTTTATCAATTTACAACTTAATTTACCTGACAAGCAATCCAAAGATAATAAAAAGGACGAGGATCATCTGAAGGCTCAAGCAAAGCAATATGTGTGACGTAAGCATTTTCGTCAAAAGTTGGGCTTATCCACCCTATAGAACCGTCATTCTGCCAAATTATTACTCGACCCAAACAACCAGTTATTAAACAACCTATTTTTGTAGAACTCAGTAAAACGGAACATAAACTTTCGTCATACAGAGGAGTTGCTTCAAAGTCATCCCTATCGAAACCCACATATTGTTCAATTTCTAAAAAGAAATCATGTTATAATTTATTTACAAACTTTTCCTTAAGATAAAGGTCATAGTTAATGCAATCATGATGTCGTACCTTTATCCATCAGATCATAAGCTAAATGAGTTGGTTCTTTTTTACTTTTATTTGAAATTGACTTTGCAGGTGTGTCATTTACAAATTCTAATTTTGCAGTGATTGAATTGCCATCCAGATACACATCTTCCC
The DNA here is from genome assembly GCA_018906775.1 of Sycophila sp. Sp_5. NCBI lineage: Eukaryota > Metazoa > Arthropoda > Insecta > Hymenoptera > Eurytomidae > Sycophila > Sycophila sp. Sp_5. Next base: position 2,657,176 of record JACCID010000019.1, on the reverse strand, counting down.
ATAAAGGACGCTGAATATCGATTACAACATGCTGTAAATTTCGGAGAGCAGCAAAAATTAATCCTGTGTTTCCAGAAAGTACTGTGTCCGGTCTTTTTTCATGAAACTCTTCCCAGTCTGCACCTCCGTGAATAACACACGCTTTTTCAACACCTGCAGGTACCTAAAAATACACGAACATTCATAAATTCCTTTTCATAAAACTCCATTTGTTTTAAATATCATATTTATTGAACTCACTTGAATAGTTGTTAAAATAGTGGAGGAACAGCAGTCAAAAATACACAAATATCCAACAGAGTCTTTTATTCTTATCGCATTGTTGTCCAACCCAACGAGCAGTAGAGGCACATTGTCCTGCTTCAGCAGGAAACGCTGACACCGAGGTGACTTTACTGGGAAAGTTCTGAATGGAAATGCACTTGCCGTATCTGACGTCGACCACGGCCAAACGCGTTCCGTAGCTCAACCAAGCATACTTGCAGTCGGCGTTGACATAGCCACCCGACGTCAGACTAAATTTTGATTCTTTCGATCCATCGGTGGTCGCTTCGTCTTGGCAGTCCGCACTGTTTCTCTGGTCCCATAGCGGTAGCTCAAAGTTTATAACATTACGAACCTAATAACCAAAACAGAAGTAAATGCAAACATCAAGGCATCGAGAGCGCGAAGAACCTGAAAAGACCCCCCCGGTGCGCTGCACCGAAATCCCTTTACCTCGCACTTGGTCTCCTCCAGTTCCTTCATCTTCTCGTCAGAGTTTGCTCGCCGGGAGCAAATGCATTTATGGGACGAAATGAACGATCAATCGCACATGTATTACCAATTAATTTATCCTTGAAACTAAGGGGCAGAAGGTCGACGGCGAGGTTAGGGACGCCAGTTCCCGCGAAAAGACAAGAATTCCGTTGTGTGTATCTCTGGCGCGGGGCAACGACGCGAGGCGACGGTATTCGACGACCTTGACTCGGCGCTCGCTCGTCTCCAACGTCCAATTTCCGACCGGTCGAGTCAGCCGCGGCACGGTGCGGGTTTCCTCGTGGAATAACGCGGGATCCTCGAAAATAGCTTGCTTCGCCGCAACCGCCGCGTGCGTTTATCCTATACGCGAACCAGGTGGGCTCGATATTTTGAATGTCCGGCGCGATGGTCGCACCGTCCATCGGCGAGAATCGGAAAGATGGACGACGGACCAATCCTCATCCTGTTGCATTTCATGTGTGTCTTGTCATATAATTTCTTTCCTTTTTTTTACTGCAAGTGTTGTGGTTAATTATTCAGGTTAAAGGTATACGCACATTCCTCAATTCAATTCTTTTGTTTTATTTTCTTATTTCAATTTAAACTGTATGAATATATAAAATCGCACGTGAATCTTTTTGTTTATTATTCAAGCAATATGAAAAGAATTTTTGTGAAGTACGCAATGTTAAGTCTACAGGCAAATCGTCAAGTTTGTTCCATGTTTATAATAATTAAATCATCATTCCGCTGGTTAGTAAAATCGTAAAAATTACTCGTATCTTTAAAGAGTCTTTGCAAAGTGCGATTACGCGTATCTTTATTGTAGTACGCTGGCTGGCCGCCATATGGGCTTTTATCGTTACTTCGAGCGCTGGTGTCACCGTTATCCAGGGTATTTAATTTATTAAAATTTACCGTTTTCGTGTGTATAAAATAGCGAGGTCTATTTATAGAATTTATTTTATTAATAAAATAACCAATTGAAACTGTTTTTCGTAAGATAAAGTACTAATCTCAACGTACGCTCATATACACATGTATATATATACACTTAACAATGAACGAAATTCTTATCGAACTACAATGATATACACACTGATAACATATCGCATACATAAAATACGTTCGATCCAGCCCGGTCCAGTCAGATCGAACGCCGCCAGCGCTGAGTCAAGTTTTTTCGTCGAATCAATCGTCGCGATCAGAGCAAGAGAGGAAGAGGAAGACGCGGAGAAGAAAAAGAGAGAGGGAGAGGAAACGAGAAAGCTGTAAAAGCATCCGTAGTGGGGGAATGACTAAGAGAGTGACTGTACGTCTGTACCCACGACACCCATACATCCGAGCGTGAGATTCCTGCTGCATCGCTCCGGAGCTCGGAGCAGTTCGGAGCCGACCGCCGAGCGCCGCCGAGTGCACTTGCGCGTAAACGAGTGTGCGCCTTGCGCGACAGTCGCTGCTTGGCCGCGCTCCGAGAATCCGTCGCACGTCCACGGCAGACAGAGAGGCCTCGGCGCGGACAGTGAGTGCATCGTTCGTGGAGCGCTGCGAGTCGCACCTTCGACGCGTCTCCGCGGCAAAAGGTGAGAGCAAAGTATCCCCGTCGCCGAGCGCCTCCATTATCCTCCTCCCGTCGCGCTCCATTCCAGCCCCGCGGTGCGCGTCCATTCCGAGACGTGGGGGACCGAGCGCGGACTCTCTTGGGCGTGTCCGAGCTGCAGCGCATTTTCCCGTGCTCGCCCTTTCTCCCGGGTGAGCGTCGGTGCTGCGACTTGCACTTGTGCCGCGCGATTTTCGCCGAGAGCGCGTCCACCAGCCGGCGAGGGGTGCATCGATTGAGCGTCGCGCTGCTGCCATTACCGCCGCCAGCGCGCATTCCGAGCCCTTTGTTGTTTGCCGCCCACGCCAAGCCTCTTCTCTCCGCGCTGCTCTCGGCTCTCTGTACCTATGCAGTATCGACGCGCTGGCCTCCCTTTCGCTTCGCCGTGTGTGTATTGTAACGGTTCCTCGGGCGAATCTTTTTTTTTACTTTTTTTATTTTCGTGTGTGTTTTTATTCGCCGAGATAAATATATGCAGTTCTGCGTTACTTCGAACGAACTCGGAGGAAGCGTTGATAAACGTTTCGACGCGGAGGATTTACTGTTTGATGTTTTGCCGATGGTTAGCTTATGAATAGGCATGCGAAAGGTTCGGAAAGAGTTTGTGAAATATTTGCATTGAGGACGATGCGGATGAATAGAGAATTAAAAAAAAAGAAAAGAGGAAACAGGTCCTTTTATTCGATACCCCCCTTGAACTATATTGGCGTGCATCGTAAAAGTACCTGTCATCGCGCGCGTGCAAGAATTTCTCGTCGGCGAATTGTTTTTTTTTTTATTGCACTTTCTTAGTAGACCTGCAGTAGTATTTTTACTAATTTTAGATAAAAACGTAAATGCAGAATCGAACGTTTTCCATTGTTGTATGGCTATACCTATATATGCTTGACAATAGAGCCTCGCGCACCTGCGATTCTTTCGCTTAGTCATTTTACTTACTTTTCGTTAACGTTATAAATGTTCGGGAGATTTTTTCTTTATTAGAAAAACATTCTACAATCTTTAATTAACAATTTTATTAATAAATGTTTTTTAATATTTAATTAACGGCTGACGACTTTTTTCCAGAGTGCAATCATGAGTTATCAAATGTCGTCTAATCAATCCCGACCAAGTAAGTTTTGAACTTATAGTTATTGCAACCATTATATCTATGAGAAGTAATTTTCACACTTTCGATATTTTAGTGTCTCATGGGAACTACCAGCAAGGTCCACCGGACCTTCCCATGTGCTCCAGCAAGGAGCAGACATTGATGTGGCAACAAAATTCATACATGGGAGACTCTGGAATTCATTCTGGAGCTGCCACCCAAGCTCCATCTCTCTCTGGCAAGGAGGATGAAGAGATCGAGGGAGATCAGCTGATGTTCGACCTTGATCAAGGCTTTGCACAGGGCTTTACTCAACATGAAGTTGATGGTACGAAATTGTTTATTTACATGCAAAAGTTTGATTGAAAAGGCGGTGTGAGATTATCTAGTAAGAATAGGAATTAATAGCAAATAATAAATCGTTTCGTTATCGCAGAAATGAATCAGCAGCTGAGCCACACGCGCTCGCAGCGTGTGCGCGCCGCTATGTTCCCGGAAACCCTGGACGAAGGCCTTGAGATTCCATCGACACAGTTTGATCCGGCCCAGCCGACAGCGGTGCAGCGGCTCTCGGAGCCGAGTCAGATGCTAAAACACGCCGTGGTCAATTTGATAAACTATCAAGACGATGCGGACCTTGCAACGCGCGCTATTCCCGAACTCATCAAACTGCTTAATGACGAGGATCAAGTCGTGGTCTCTCAAGCGGCTATGATGGTTCATCAGCTCTCGAAAAAAGAGGCCTCTCGACATGCAATTATGAACAGTCTGCAGATGGTCAACGCCTTAGTTCGAGCCATTTCCAACAGTGAAGATCTGGAGTCCACCAAAGCGGCTGTTGGTACCTTGCACAATTTGTCACACCACAGGTCTGACTCTTTTTTTATGCATATGTCTTTAAAATATTCAAAGATCAATGAACATTTGTGAAAATCTCTAATTTTGTTATTCCTTCTCTCAATAGACAAGGATTGTTGGCAATTTTTAAAAGCGGCGGCATCCCAGCTCTTGTTAAACTTTTGAGCTCCAACATTGAATCAGTTCTCTTTTATGCTATAACTACTCTGCACAACCTTTTGCTTCATCAAGACGGCTCGAAAATGGCAGTACGCCTGGCTGGAGGTCTTCAGCGCATGGTTCTTTTACTGCAGCGTAACAATGTTAAATTTTTGGCGATTGTCACTGACTGTCTACAGATTCTTGCTTACGGAAATCAGGAAAGCAAACTCATCATTCTCGCTTCTCAAGGCCCTGCCGAACTCGTACGTATCATGAGGACCTACGATTACGAAAAGCTCTTGTGGACTACTTCTCGCGTGCTGAAAGGTAAGCAACCTTTTCTGAATACTCAGGTGTTCTCTATATCGCACTTAAGTTTCTAAAAAAAATTCCTCTTACAGTGTTGTCAGTGTGCGCAAGCAATAAACCAGTTATCGTTGAAGCCGGTGGTATGCAGGCTTTAGCCATGCATCTGGGTAATGCCAGTCAACGACTAGTGCAGAACTGTCTTTGGACGCTACGAAACTTGTCTGATGCAGGCACTAAAGTCGATGGGCTCGAAGGATTGCTCCAAAGTCTTGTTCAAGTACTTGCCTCTACCGACGTCAACGTTGTTACCTGCGCTGCTGGTATACTGTCAAATTTGACCTGCAACAATCAACGCAATAAGGTCCGTTCAATTGCTTTTACTTTCAAACATTAAAAAAAATTAGTTATTATAACATTTTATTCCTTGTCATTCATAGGTGACAGTGTGTCAAGTAGGCGGTGTAGATGCTTTGGTACGGACTATTGTAAACGCAGGTGATCGTGAAGAGATCACAGAACCAGCTGTTTGTGCTTTGCGTCACTTGACATCTCGACACGTTGAGGCCGAAATGGCCCAAAACTCTGTACGAGTGAATTACGGAATTCAAGTAATTGTGAAGCTGCTCCAACCACCTTCACGATGGCCTCTCGTTAAGGCCGTCATTGGTCTTATCCGTAATCTAGCTCTGTGTCCAGCTAATCATGGACCACTTCGCGAGCATGGTGCAATTCATCATCTCGTTCGATTATTAATGCACGCCTACGATGATGCTCAGAGGGTATTATTTATTTTTTTTTTAATTACATTTACGAATTTATTATCTACAAAATTCATCAAAGATTTACGCTTGCTCCAAGAAAAGATAATTAATGAATAAGATAAAGACAAAATATGTTTAATAATTAATATTATTTTATTTTGTAGTCCTCTGTGACAAGTGCTGGAAGTCAAGCAGCTCCAGGAGCATATGCAGACGGTGTACGCATGGATGAAATCGTAGAAGGCACTGTTGGGGCACTTCATATTCTCGCAAGAGAATCGCACAATAGAACTATTATTCGATCGCAGAATGTTATTTCAATATTTGTGCAGGTAAGATTAAAAATTTTTGAATACTCTAAATAAACTACTAAAATCTTTAACTTAATAGTCATCAGTTTTTCACTGAGTTATTATAATTTTATTCGAAATTTCAGTTATTGTTCAATGAGATTGAGAACATTCAGCGTGTAGCAGCTGGCGTCTTATGCGAATTGGCGGCAGATAAAGAAGGTGCGGAGATTATCGAAAAAGAAGGCGCAACATCACCATTGACTTCTTTACTGCATTCGCGCAATGAGGGCGTTGCCACCTACGCTGCAGCGGTCCTTTTCCGCATGAGCGAGGACAAATCTCAGGATTACAAAAAACGTCTTTCCGCTGAGTTGACAAACTCAATTATGCGAGAAGATACCAATTTGTGGAACAATGCCGACTTCGGTATGGCACCGGAACTTCAGGTATGTTCGTTTAGCATCTCTAGCTATAATGCCGCCTTTGTGCCTTCTCCCTTTTTTTTTTTTTTTAATGCAAACAGCTATTGCGAAAAGAAGCTGAGTTTTTATTAAGCAATACAATTAGTGGGTGTTCAAAAACCTAAGTTTTTTTACAATTTCGTTGAATATGCTCATAAGCAAGTGCTATTATTTACATAACGTATCCCTTTTCGCAATTGTAGCTCAATAGAAGTAAATCTAAAAAAATGTTATGTAATTTAAAAAATTCTTTTTTTTATTACATTCAATACTGTCACAATAATAATCACAACAGCATGATTTTATACAGAAATATCACAGAATACCGTCCGCTTATTATTATAGCTTAAATGTTTAGCAACCAATGTAGATATGAAAACTGTTTAAGTGTATGAAGTACTTAAAATCGCCTAGATAAAATTGATGAATTTCTGTATTTAAACGCTTTATTGGCTTCCATGGTAAAAAAATTTCATTTGCAGTACATAAAGGAGCAAATAAATAAGTGAAAATTTGCTTTCTATATGAGCTACACAATTAAGATGGCAAAAAGAACCTGTTGCATATTGTCAGTGAAGAAGGTCATTAACGTTTACACACGACCTGCATGGGAATGCCTTTAATTTTGCTCTTTTCAACATGTTCGCTGGACAAATTAGGTATCAATTATCAATTGTTCATGTTGACAGACGAAAATGTTTTCGTTCACTATTAGGTAGTTTATTTTTTTTATTTATTTATTTTTTTTAATGAAAGTCGTCGAAAAGGAAAAATAAGGGATCAAGATCTATAATAAATCAGGAAGCTCGGGAGCATAATTGTTTTCGCTGTTTCTTTTTTGAATTTTTGTGTTGACTTCTGATGCAATTCTCAGGACATGCTCGGCGCAGAACAGGCATATGATGGTATGTATGGACAAGGACCTCCTAGTATACACAGCAGCCATGGAGGTCGCATCTATCAGCCGCAAGGTAAAAACAAATTTCTACTTTTTTGAGCACTTTTATAAAAGATTTGTTATTCTTATTCTCATTCTAAAGAATATCTCTAACGATATAATAATAAAATTTCTAATTATTTTTACAAAATACAGAAAATAGGCTGTTTTGCATGCACGGATAAAAATTTAATATTTTCTTCAAATTGTTCGATGGCAAAGGTGGAAATAATTTAACTTCTGGGATATCAATCTGAACTGTTCATTTGTAATATATACAAAATTTAAGCATGCATTAGCAACAGAAAATTATTTTAAATATTTTATTTCCTCCTTTATAGAACATTTGTAATTTTGGAAGCTCTGATAGGTCTATAAGATTTCTCAGGGAGTATCAGCTAAATTTTACAATTCAATAAGGAGTTACTTATCGTCATGTGTTCTCTTTTGAAGCAATTTACCAAGCAGACTTGCTTGCAAATTAATAATCGATATCATTTAACAGCTTAATTAACATTAATAAAATCATTGGCTCCTTCGTTATGACGTAGTTAAAAGTTTTCGAACCAATACCAAGGTATTTAAATCGCTTTGTTATTTTAACAGCATAACCCATGGACTAAACTATAAGTAAAAAGGCTATCGACAATGTCTTGCAGTATAACATCATAGGTGAAAAAGAAAATCCTGAAATTTAATTGTTTATGCAAATAGATTTTGCCAGTATCTGCTTGATGTGTATATGTTGTAATGTCAATATAGCAACTGCATTTTATTCCCGCTGCAAAGCCTTATTACACTTGCATGCTGAATGCTCAGTTATCTTACTCATCACTCACTTATTCGTTTTTAATTATTTTATGTATCACTTATTGATTAATATTTATTTTATTTTTCACTTATATATTTATATTTATTCTTTTAAGTATGCAGTTTTTTTTTCATTTAATGTTAAACATTTAAAATATGTAATATAATTATCAAGTTATATCTCATACATATTCATGCGAAAGTAGAGGAAAGCAAATCGTGGAGTAAGAAGAACCAGCAGGAAAGTGGAGGATCATCATTCCGTAATGATACTTAATTTTCGATAAAAAACAATTAAGATTTTGTTTTTAAAAAATTAAGCAAAAACTCGAAGTGAAGTATTTTTACGATGTGATCCATGGTGCCCATGGTTCATATTACCCCGTGATTGAATGTACCCACATTTTTCTCCATATACAACGTTTATTTTTGCACCTAGATTTGCAGAATTTTTTCAAATAGTTACTTCTTGAAATTTTAAGTACAAAATAAATTTTCATTACGATACTAAAAAATTGTTTCATTGCAAAAATAAATGACGTTTTTAATCATGTAAATTTTCTTAAGAGATGTAATTGAAGTCAACGGGTTAATTGAGTGAAAAAATTCTGATATTCGATGTTTGAACGAAAAAAAAAATTTCGATAAACAAGTTTTTGTATTGTGTATACTCACATTTAATATTATTTATCTATTTGTTGAAGAGTTCTAGAGAAACAGAGTTTCATAAAAAAAAAGTAATTGGAAAAAATTAAATTTTTTAAAGACACTGAATCTATTATGCATTTACTTCCGCAGGTTATGACCAGATACCAGTAGATTCAATGCAAGGACTGGAGATAGGCGGCGGTTCAACGTACGGTGCGATGGATACGATGGACGTAGCACACGAAGGCGACCTGAGCTTCGATCACTTAGAGGAGCTCCCGGCGCCTCCACAAGACACTTCAGTAGCCGCACCTTGGTACGACACCGACCTTTAGCTTCTCAATCTTTAAAGAGCTCATCACTTTCTACAGCGTCGAGAAAAAAAATTAGATAAACGAAAAATTATCGTTTTTTTTTTACTATACTTGAGAGATTTTTTCTACTACTTAGGGCGTCTCGCTACAAAAAAGAGCTGGTGTATCCTAAAACAGGGAGCTGGTTGTTTAATTTTTGAACTGCGATGGCAATTCTACTGTTGAAAAATATTGGACATTGTGTCAGTGCATTTTTTAGAAACATACCGACCTATGGACATACTTGAAATTTTTTACGATGCTTCGTAAGATATGTATACGTAACCTTATTTAGAGAATATAAAGAAAAGCATTATAAAGGTACATTATAATACATAATCTGAATTTTTTGTTGACAAAGAAAATTATGAATTATTCATTATGTAGTAAATTATTCATAGTAAATGTTACGTAATGAATGCATTTAATAAACTTCTTTTACGTTTTTCCTTCGTTTCTTTGATAAACCATATATTATATACATATATGTATCGCAATACTTGTAATTTTTGTATTTTGTTGATTTATCATCGTTAGGTACGGCGAAATCTTGAGCAATTCCTCACACGAAAGAAGCCATTCTCTTCTTCCTCTTCTTTGTTTTTGTCTACATTATAAGTTTAAATATATTAATTGTTTCAATATGTATTTTCAGTGAAATATAAATATTTTCAGTAGCGTGCAGGATATAATTAAGACGGCGGTTTATTACAATCAATGCTAGTTTTTCAAGCATGCTTTTACACAGGGTTGTAACAATAATTAATAAAAGTATTAATTATTGATTTAATAAACGATTAAAGTTTTAATCGTGCCTTAAAGTATATTTTAATTAAGGAATACAATTTTAATTATAATTGAAAATTATTTTTAGTCAATATCATTGCAGCTATTATAAATCTTACATTACATTTAAGTAGATTGGAAATAAATTGCCATTTTATATACTTCTAAACATTTAAAATAATCCAATAAAGAAATCTGATATAAAATTGTTATTGATAATTGTAACTTTTGTTCAATCCAAGTGAAAGTATTACCCAGTGAAAATTGGACCTGTTCAACTCCTCGACAGTATTTTATTTTATTCGAAGATGCATGATTATTTTAATAAAAATAATAATTCAGCCTAGTTGCTGGTTTAAGAAAAAATCCATTAGATGAACTAAATTACTTAATACTGCTTTTGCTGGTAGTATACAATGTATGTTTAAATAATTAAATAATGTACTATAATTTATATGTCTTCTTATTGAAAAAGCCGATCATACTTCTATTCCATTCAACTGTCCATGCCATTTAACATCTTCAATCTTTATTTTATTCTTTATCTTTTATGTTTCATGCATTTCACTTAAATTTTTACTTTTCAGGGATGAAAGATTGAAAGAAATTAATAGCGATCACGTTTGATTAGCAGTAAAGCGGCTAAATTGCACGTCAGTTGCATTGCGCATAGCGAAGTCACTATCTTATCGAGCATAGAAGCAAGTGTACGTAGAATCAAGTTTATACTCCCGCACCGTAAATCATATCCGAAATAGATCCTCGTCGAGTCGTACCAGCCGTATAATCATGATAAATCGCGCCGCTTATTTTTAGGGTCTGGAACTCGCAATATTTTTCTTACTTTTAAACGTCTATATCTTCCAATGCAGAAATTTAATGCGAAATAAATGTGCGCTTTCTTGTCAAATTTATTTTCAAAAATGTCTAATTTTGTCCAGTCCAGTGATTAATTTTTGAGATGTACCAACAATATCTTGATGTAACCGAGCGTAAAATGATTTGTTTTTATTTAGATATGTTAAAGCTATCTGGCAGTTACATCTGTTTAAATATCGAAACGTTTTTCGTGATCGTCACCTCCGGTCATGATAGCTTATCTCTACGTGCAATTCAATAAGTACCGAATAGATTTTTCACACTCACGATGTATCTGTCATCGCTCAATTAAAAAAGAAAAACAATTTCGATTCACCGACCGTCAGTTCTTGTATGTTTTTTTTTCTAATAATGTAACAATACCCGTAAACTCGATATCTACACAATTTTTTCGATAACTATAAAAAATGATCTATGTTATATATTATCGGATAAATTTTAAAAATCGTTGTGCATGTCGCGTTAAATTTGAACGGCCTCGACAGCAATAATTTTTTTCCTTCTACCCTCCAACATTGAATCGCAGCTCGGTCATTCGATTTCATCGTTAAGATACTAAATTTAGGATAAAATGACAGCGTCGCAACTATAACTCGGTGCCAGGGACACTGAGCAAACAATTTTGGTATTACAATGGCCAAAGCGATAAATTAATCGGCGAGGCGTAATAAAATCCACTGACAATGTATATATACCGGGCGTCGTTCGCGGGGGGCATCACCCGGGGAGTAAAAACGCGGGTACCGGCGCCGAGCCTCAGTGAGCCAGCGGCGGTCGGACTCTCAGGAGCGCGTCATCGACTTTCCCGCGCGACGTTCGAAAGACTCGTTGTCTGCCGCGGTGAAACAAAGGCTTCTTTTGTATGCGCACTGATTTTTTTTTCGAGCGAGATTCAAGCCTTTATCGAGTAAGTGAGTGTTTTATTTTAAGAGAGAATACATTATCGCGTGACTGGTTGGATATCTTTCGCGTTAATAAAGAAGGTATGTCATAAGATTTTTGGATTCAGTTAAATCTTAAAGAAATTGGAACTCGCAAGATTATTCGGTAGTTTTTTTATAGATACGAAAATAGTCGGCACCAATCTACGATCTTTGTTTTCACCAGCTCCTTTTGCTTGAAAAGAAAAGAATTTTTCTTTGTAATGAGAAATTTTAAATGAAAAATAATTGCGTAGGCGTATTTTTAAGTCGCGATTGAAGCTGAATAAAAATCTAGTCAAATATATAAGAGAACATTTATAAATAAGCGTATGTAAAAATAGAATAAATGTATCGAATCACTAAAGTCGCGATCGCAAACGTTTCCGCCAGCGAACGGGGAAAAAGTAGAATAATTATCATATACGATCGTGATCAAAATAAGCGACTTTCCTCGTTCGACTGCATCATTTATTTATCGAGATCTCAGTATGCAGTTGCAAAAGCGGTAAGGCGTTGACATACTCAAAATTATATAATCTGACGATATCGCGTCTGAATGAACCGCGATCGCTGATTCACTCGGTGCAATTGTTGTGCGTTCCTATAAATGACGGCACCAACTTACAATGAGATTGATAGCCGGTTGATTAAGTTTTTGCTATGCGACAATGTGCTTTGCCAAGTCATTGTTTATTGACATCTTTAATGTTCAATAATGGGAATTTCGAGAAACAAGTAGAATGTTATACATATGCAACGTCTAATATCTTTCTGTTATAAAATTAAATAATCTCACTTTTATTTTTAGATTAATTTTAAATTATATTAATCAGAAATATAAATAGCAAAAAAAATAGTAATTTCGAAAGTAGTACATTTAGTTGTACCAATATTCTTCTTAGAAACTAGATTTTTATTGGAGTATTATTTACGATTGATGATTAATAAAAGGATTGTACATTTTATGACTGGATCTGCCGTCATATACATAATCCAAAAAAGGTGAACAATTGATGTCACCACAAATTTAAGCTACATATTTTCTCCTAACAAATGAATTTTATCAAAAATATTCTGAAACACCTGATTTTCTTCAATTCTTGCGAATTCACAATAAAACAGATTTGTAAAAACGCAAAGATAAATCTATAAAGAAACTGCTTCCGTAGGGTAATCCAACGTTAATTAAATGTGTACATCATGTGAATTCAACACGCGCAATAAATAACAACTAGCTTGAAATAAAACATGAAATCTCTGCTTTTTAGCGTCCACAGCGTCCAAGGAGGAAGAGGAGGAGGAGTATAAAGTAAACGCCGAGGTGTGCGCGCGCCCAGTCGCCGATTATGTAGACGGATCACGAGTAGGCCCGGAAGCGGGGGGCGAAGAGACGCGGCGCCTCGGAATACGCAAGGAGACGCTCGCAGCCAGGCGCCGACGTGCGTCGGACTTCGGAGCTCGCCTCGCCACCACCGATCACGACGCACGGGAAAACGTCCCGCCCAATTGTGTGAAAATCAAGTGCCGCGTGCGCTTTGACGACCAGGTGGGTTTGTGTTGCAGCAGTCCTCGGGTGAAGCGAGTCCGATCGGTCGTTTTTTAAAGTCGTGATTGAACGCTCAATTCGCGGATTCATGCTTGGCTTTCGTAATTCGATTCAGTGAGTTATTGCTGTAAATTGTATAGAGAATAATTTAAACGATTTTTATTATCTTGTTTAATATTTTTAAAAAGTGATATAGAAATTGTGTTATTACTGCAAGTATAATTTGCCGGCAAGAACGATACAACAAAAACTGTGATGATTAAAAAAGGATATTAATTATTTATAGATAGGAGGAAAAGGGTTAGTGTCTTTTGTGTAAAAATAGTTTTTTTAATTTAATTTATTTGAAGGATGAGTTAAAGATCTGAACTATCTACACGTTTGGAATTTAAAGAATTTTTTGATAAAAGTAAAATTTAACGAGCATATTGATACGATCGACGAGGTTTCGAGACGCATAATTATTTTGTCACTCATGCAAGTGACTTTTTGCAGTATTTACATTTGCGCAGCAGCGAATATTCGAGCACACGTGGTAGCGTTATGTACATATGCTCAGATTCGAAGAAATGCATTCTGTGGCTTATCCTCGTTATTAGAACTTGACTGAGTGTAAAGCGAACAAAGACATCAGCCGGTCAATAAAGAAATTAATTCTCATTACTCGACCAAATTGAATTGAGATCAATAGTTTTCGGAAGCCATACGTACATTAATAAAATTGAACAAGATGCCATAAGAAAAACTCCAGTAAAAATTGTACCACTTAAGCGCTTAATACTTTAGGTACTTACAAATAGTTATGTGTCAGAGCGTCTATAATGCGTAGTAAAACAGTGAGCGGCTCGTTTTCAGATCAGAGCAATTAGGTACTACTTCGAACAGCTGTTACTTGTTTACTTAAAAAAAATTTTTTTTTAAATTCAGATCATAGTTTTACAATCTCTTACACAGTTCTCTAATGAATACGGCTTTTAACGACTCAACTTTATCATGATGACGCTGATTTTTTATAAAAATTATAACGTAATATATTTATTAAATTTAAAGGTCCACCGCCGCAGAATTAAAAAAAAAGGTAGCGTTGAAAATCGAGAATGTTGTGGGCGCTGTTCTACCTTCTGTGCCAGCCTACGGTGCTGTTGGTGGTCCTGTTGGGGTACGCGTTGCACGCCTACCTGACCTCCAACTTCGACTACTGGTTGGTGCGCGGCGTGCCCTTCCGTCAGCCGACGGTACTCTTGGGTAACTTCAGTGACCTCCTGCTGTTCAAGAAATCGCAGCCCGAAGGTGTCCGTGACATGTACGGCTGGTTCGGCAACGAACGCTTCTTCGGGGTGTTCCGCGTGCGCTCGCCTATTCTGGTGATACGCGATCCCGAGCTCGTCAAGTGCATCTGCGTCAAGGACTTCCAGACGTTCTGCAATCGAGGCATACCCGTTAATAGTTCCAGGGATCCTCTTTCCGGGCATCTGTTCAATCTTGAGGGTAAGTTTATGATGACGCTCATCGAGCCATCAGTTTGCTGAGTGGAGTTAATTTTACCTTCAGAGTTGCGGCTCATACAAAAACAATTTGCTGCATGTTGTAATAAAAATTATTGTAAATCCAACTGTTTTAACTTAATATTTAATTGATTTAACATGATTTTTGTGAATTTAATTGAAGCAGTCGTTTGTTCAATTAAATCAATGGATCAAAATTGTGTAATTGGATCTACAACCTTTCTTTATCGAATTACTCAGATTTTCTCAAAATTTTTAAAATAATAATTATGGTAAATAAAATAATTATGTCTTAATTATATCTTAATTACTTTTTAATAACTACACAGTTTAGCAATTTGGAAGTGATTATTTGTGTATTTTTCCTAATCAACGAGTAAGTGAATTAATGCGTAGCCTTTACCTTCGAAGTTTAGAGATACACACCGATACCTGTGATTCCCTTGTCATATCGTTTACACGATGCACTTCTTATCGCAATTGTAATCGATTTTATCGCAATCTCGTTAGCAAAACTCAAGATTAAAAAATTCTACCAATTTCAGGGAAGCACTGGAAGAGCCTACGAGCGAAGCTGACGCCGGCCTTCTCCTCGGGCAAGCTGAAGAACATGTTCTACCTGCTGGGTGAGTGCGCGGATGATTTGGCGGCTTCGATCGAGCGTCGACTAGGCGAGTCCCCCTCGATGGTGGTCGAGGCACGGGAATTCGCCGCCGGTTTCACCATCGACGTCATCGGCAGCTGCGCCTTCGGCATACAGACGAACGCAATCAGCGACGAGGACTCGGCGTTCCGCAGAGCCGCCCGCAGACTCTCCAGGCCCAGCTATCAGGCCACCCTCTGGCGCATGCTGAGGACCGCCATGCCCAGACTCTATCGGATACTCGGGGTGCAAGTGCGTTTCTTCGCTCTTCTGAATAAATCGACGCTATTCTTTCATAATTAAACGGAGAAAAATTGTTCAAAATCAAGTAATTAAATTTAAAGGCTTGCAGTAAAAAAATACTAATTTTTATTTAAGTCAAATTTGCTTAAATGTTTATAAGCAAAATTATTATTTTTTTTATTTATTAAGCATTTGAAACCTCAAGGGAGGTTTATTTCTGTTAAGCAAAATTTACTTGACGCTTCAATTAATCAAATAAGTAAATATTGCTTAAAAAATTCAATATAATCTAGTTACAGTATGAGTAAAGTTTATGTGACTATGTTTACTGAACTTGTTAAGCAAAGTTTATTTACTATTTCAGTAAATTTTACTAACGACGTTTTTCCGTATAATGCTGAATGTTCTTAAATTTAAAAATTTTTCTTGGGTGGAACAGGTAGTAGACCCGTCGGTGACGAATTTCTTCATGGACGTAGTCTCGCAGATGGTGAAGGAGAGAGAAAACAAGGCTTTGAAGCGACACGATTTTATGGATCTGCTAATTGAATTGAAAAACAAGGGAACGCTTGAGCTCGATAATGGCAATGGGTTATGCGGGCAGAACGATGATCCTGTCACCGAAGAAATAGGTATGCAAAAAATGCATTCATACCTTGTTATTTCATATTTCAACGCTTAATTAATTTCTTCGGCTCATTAAAAATTCTTGAACATTTTCGTCAAATTAATTACAATCATTTTTCGTTGTAAACAGATCAATAATTGAACACTTTGTGGATTTTCCATATCAGTTTTAGATGAAAATGCAATAGCAGCGCAGGCATTCGTTTTCTTCGTAGCGGGTTATGAGACTTCATCGAATACAATAGCCTTCTGCCTTTATGAGCTGGCAGTGAATCCAGAAATTCAGGAGAAAGCCAGGCGCGACGTCACCGACGTGCTGGAGAAGCACGATGGTAAACTCACGTACGATGCTGTTCAAGATATGAAGTACCTGAATATGGTTATTTTAGGTAATCCTTACCTTCTTAAAATACATTGATTTCAATTAGTTATTTCTACTGTATAAAAAACTAATTTTTAATTAAAAGTGTATTGAAGCTGTAGGCGTGGTATATACATAGCATTAGTTCCTAACTTAGAGCCAGGAAATGACGTCTTTCAGCTGCTATTACGCTGAACGCATGAAAATTAGTCTTATAATAATATTATTATTACACGCGGCGCCGAGAAAGGAAACAGTGATGCAATCTACAAATTCAAATGAACAGAATTAAACGTGAATGACATGAATTAAAATTTGATTGTTAACTTTTTCCAAATGGATTTATATTTCAAAAGAATTCGTCTTACATAGTACACAATTCCCTTCGTTCACGATCGTTCTAATTTCACGGCGCTTGATGCTTTATTAAAAAATTGCTGGCGATTTGAATGTCTTATTTATGTTTCCCTTTTGATTTATTCGTGTGTACGTACGTATACTTGCAAGTACTACAATTTTCTTAACAAACAAATAATGAAAGTCTTGATTTGGTTTTTCAGAGACGCTGCGAAAGTATCCACCGGCTCCGATGTTATCTCGCTGCTGCGAACAGCCGTACAATTTGCCGGGCAGCGAAGTCCGATTGCCGAAGGGCATGAGGGTGGTTATCCCTATTTACGCGATTCATCACGACCCGAACCACTACCCCGAACCCGCGCAATTTATGCCTGAAAGGTTCGACGAGACGACCAAGAGGAGCAGGCATCCCTACACTTATCTGCCTTTCGGCGAGGGACCCAGGAACTGCATTGGTGAGTGCACTCTTCTTTCTTTGAATCGACAGATTTAAGAAAATAAAAAATAGAAAAATAACGAAAGTTTTTAATTTTTAGGTACGCGGTTTGCACTGCTGCAAACCAAAGTAGGCGTGATCACGTTTTTGAGGGACTATAAGGTGGAGGTTTGCGAGGCGACGGAAATGCCGATAAAGTTCAGCAGGAGGAGTTTGGTCACCGCCAGCGAGAACGGCGTGTGGCTAAAACTATCAAGACTGTCGGGTTAAAATGCACTGTACTTATAAAAGCCGCCGACTAGATAACTTAAACAAACACTGTATGCTCTACTTAATTTGACTATTTTGTACTTGAGATTAATTTAAATTATATTTACGTGCGCGTACACTGTTTACACCATAAGCGATAATGCTTTGTGGACGTAATTATTAAGACTGTTTTAGAATAGTGAAATATTTTTTTAAATATATTTTACTAAAAGAAACTGGATTTTTCATTCACTACAATTACGTACAACTGCGTCTTAAATATTCCACTATTTATAATATTTAGACTGAACTGCGGGCAGGTAGTAAATATAAAGGCGGGGCCAACCCATACCTGGAAAGGTAAACCGTTTCGTCGCTACCTGGTGTACGTTTGTGCGGACCTATGCAAGAAATCCGACCGTTCGAAATGGGGTCTTAGATTGACCACTTGAGGAGGCCCAAAGGAAGCAGCCCCCACCATTTCAATAAGGGCGACGCGTTCATCAGTTCGAAGTAGGTCTTCAAACAGTTCATGTGCGTGTTGTGATCACTTAAGAGGAGACAATTTTCTAGCAAATATATATCTACACTGATTTGAAAAACCGAGGCCGTGTCGTAGAAATAAACGGGTGAATCAAATTCTACTCCTTGATCAAAACATCACGATTACTGTATACAAATTATCTAGTGAGTGTAAAAGACAAATAGATAAATCTTTCAAGATGTCTATGGTGAGTTTATCTAACAAAGAAAAAAAGATTTTTAAAAATTAAATGTTTTATTTACCATCGGGATTAATATTTAAAACAAAAAAAATTATTTTAGCGACCAGATGATCATAGGAAAAAATGGGACAGGGAGGAATACGAAAATAGAGCTCTTCAAAGATTGCGAGAGGAGCTAGCAGAAGAAGAATTAGGAATACCAAAAGAGCCGGCAGTGAAACGAGAATTATTAAAGCAAAGGGATTACACGGTTGATCTTGAATCGAAAATTGGAAAAACTGTTTTAATAAACAAAAATACGCCATCCTCATCTACTGGCGGATACTACTGCAACGTCTGCGATTGTGTGGTGAAAGATTCCATCAATTTTTTGGACCATATCAATGGCACGAAACATCAAAGAAATTTGGGCATGAGTATGAAGATCGAGAGGTCAACTCTCGATCAAGTTAAGGAAAGATTCGCTATGCACAAAAAGAAATTGGAGGTCAAGAAAAAAGAATACAATTTAAGCGAACGTGTACTGGAATTAAAGGAGGAGGAGGAAAAAGCTAAGGCGTATCGAAAAGATAAGAAAGATAAGAAACGAAAAATTGAAACGAGAGAAGAAGAGGATGAACCAGTCGACGAAATGGCAGCAATTATGGGATTTTCTGGCTTCGGTTCATCAAAAAAGAATAAATAGAATGAATGTTTATTTTAACAGTTCGATTAAATGTTACTAAATACTTTCATGGGCGAAATATTGTAGGCATTACAATATGATATTAAATTTATCATTTAACAAAAAATTAAAGATTCTAAC
This sequence comes from Sycophila sp. Sp_5, assembly GCA_018906775.1. Taxonomy (NCBI): domain Eukaryota; kingdom Metazoa; phylum Arthropoda; class Insecta; order Hymenoptera; family Eurytomidae; genus Sycophila; species Sycophila sp. Sp_5. The sequence goes on along the minus strand of JACCID010000019.1, from coordinate 2,638,086 downwards.
TTAATTTTGCTATTTTGTCTTCTACTTTTATTATCTATGTGCATACATAATTCATAATTTTTTTATCGTCAATAAATTTTTACATAAGTTAATAAGTTTACATTATGTAATAATTCTTCTGCAGATATTTTCTATACTGTTAAATTTGTTAATACCAATGATAAATCAAATTACTCATATTAAAAGCGGAAAGGAATTTTGAAGACACTGGTGTTTACTGAGACATTCTACCCAAGATAAACAAACATTTAAAAGTTTTGTTTGAGATCGGCGCTTTTCCATTTAGTTCCGCGTAGTTTGAAATGTCCCGCCACAAAGCTGGGGGCCTGTCGACTGCAATCGGCGCGTCGTCTGCTGCGCCCGCCGCTGCTATCGTAGACGACGGCTCGAAAAAATCCATAACCGCGTGCAGGCGCGGGGGAGGCCGAGTCGCTCGGGCGCATCACGCATGCTCGCATGGAGGCGAGCACGCGCCTGCGGTAGGGGCGCAAGGCGCGCGCGATAATCATGTGACCGCGCGCTACACCCTCTCGTCCTTGTGGCTGGGAGCTCAGACGCAGCGCCGGGATCTTGCTTACCCTCCTGAGGAATCTCCCGCTTTGGCTCTCAACTCCCTCGGAGATTATCAGACTTCGTTCTCCAAATCGCAACCAGTCAAAGTGAGCTTTGAGCTTTTTTATTCTGTCCTGCATTCTTCTATTTAGTTTGGATGGAAGGGTTTGATGTTTAGTACATTTGCTGCTTTTGCAGATTTTGCTGGGATGTCTGTGAAGGAAACGATAGCCAACTTTGAGCATCCAGTGGTGATGGCCCTCGGCAATCCCCTGCTGGATGTTATCTTGACGAGCGATGAGTCCAATTTGCTGGCTAAGTATAATCTCAAGATCGATGGACAGATTGAGCTGGAAGAAAAAGAAATGGACCAATTGTTTGCCAACTTACCTGATGAGTGAGTTTAGACTTCGTTTGTTGAATTGTAATTTATATGATATTGATTATTTTATAGAAACAATATTAAAAAAGTTCTAAGTAGAACAGAATAAAATTAATGCAGTATGAGTCGACAATGACTCATAGTGTTTCTAGTTCCTGTATGCAAAGACTTAGTTTGGATTTCATATTTATTATGAGAATGATTAGTATATATTATTTTAGAAAAATTTTTCTTTAAAATGATTTTTTAAATATTTTATAATCCAGTTTTTTTCTTTCAGAGTATTTTTATGTTGTAATTTATCCAAGTAACTAATGTTTTAATAAATATAATAATTGTTTAACTATTTTACTTTAAACTAGCTTCATATGTATTTGTAATATTATAAATATTTAATATTATAATTGATTCACCAATTGTTGTTTTTATCTGATCATATGCCTCCAAAATACTTACTTTACAACTTCATTATTTTACAGATCACTAAGAAAAACAAGTGCTGGTGGATGCGCTCAGAATACAATGAGAATCCTACAAAAACTATGTGGCAGAAAAAAGAGGCCCAAAAATCTGTGTTTATTATGGTGGCCTTGGGAATGATAGAAGGGGTGAAATTCTGAAAGCATTGGTGCAAGCTGCAAATGTTGATGCAAGGTATGTAAATATTTTAATCAATTTTTAAAAGAACATATTCGTATTTAAGTTTTTGTCTCTTTTAGGTATGCAATACATCCTACACTTCCTACTGGGGTCTGTGTTTCTATAATAAATGATGCATACAGAAGTTTGGCAGCAAATTTAGGAGCTGCAGCAGTTTACACGCTTGATGATATGAAAAAAACAGAATTACCTTTAGATTCAGTTAGAATCATTTATATTGAGGGGTTTTTCGTTACACATAGTTTAGAAGTAGCTAAAGAAGTAGTGAAAAGATCTCAAGGAAAGAATATTGTTATAGCTTTTAATCTCAGTGGGACTTATATTTTTGAGGGTAAATACAAAAAATAAAAAATTTAAATATTTTAATCTTACATGTAATGACATATAATTCATTTGAATTCCTATTTTGGATTAGGATCACCATGCAGCCTTATGTGAAATGGTTGGCCTATCGAAAATAGTTTTTGGCAATGTCAGAGAAATGACAGCCCTGGCAAATTCGCTGAATCTGAAATTCGATAATCCAACAGACATTCCATTCCTGTTGAATAATTTAAAAGGTGTTACTGTAAATGCATCGAATTCATCAAGCAACGATTGGCTTTTAAGCGATGGAATATTTGTGATGACTCAGGGTGCAGATCCTGCTATAGTAGTCTGGGGTCAAGGCCACTCTGCTCAAGTTTTACCTGCAAAGCCAAATTTGCCTATTAAGGATACAACTGGAGCTGGTGATTCCTTGGTTGCTGGATTTTTGACTGGATTACTTATGGGACAAGATCCAAAGTCATGCTTAGAATGGGGCTGCAAAGTAGCCTCGGAAGTAGTAACACATTTAGGTGCCAATCTTCCAGAAGACCTACTAGATGATTTTCTTCAATGACACTAATTAAATGCCTGTATCACTGGCAATTTGATTTTACAATCTCATTAAGCAAACTATTATTTTTCTGAAGAATCTGTAATTGCTAAATTGTTTAAATTTTGCAATTGTAATTGTTTCTGTGTATAGAATTATGCAATTGCTGATTTATTGGAATAATAATAGTTACAAAGTAAATAATTAAAAGACACTTGTTGATAAAAGAAGTGTAGGATAAAAAACGATAATTTAATTAATTTCAAAATATATTTTAAGTTTTATGGGTAGCATCTACAAAACTAATTGTTAAAAATCAATTTAATTTTGTAAACTTTACAATTCAAGTCAATTCAAATGCAAATCGTGGACATTGTAATGTTATGTTTAAATTTATTTATTCAAAATTAAATTGATCTACCCTTAAAACTTCAGATCTGGTACAGTACAAACCAAAGATTCGATAAAGCTTTTATTTGTAAAGTGGATGCACTTGCACAGACTTTTAGTTCGTTTTTAAGAAAATAATTATTTATATCGATTATTTTTGTTAAAAAACTATATAAAAATATGAATTTTAAATCTACTGATTTAAGTATCTAGTCATATGTTATTTAAAAAAACTTACATAATTATATATATTTTGAAATATTTTTCTATTCATTTTATTTAACACAAATAATTGGGAGGATTTTGTAATTAATTGTTTTTGATTGTTACGAATGTCCAAATAACTGACCAAATGTCATGAAAAAAATTATATGTGTATTGGTACTTATGTGAAAGTGTAATTGTTAGTATAATAGAAGTTACAGTTGCCTTGAAGAATATTACCTGAATAACTTACAGATAATTATTGCTCTATATTTTTTGTGTATAGTAGATAAAATTATATTTATTTATAATTTATATGTGATTAGTAATAATCGCCGAATCAAAATATATGTATTTGTAATGTTATGTATCAAGATCTATTGTTTAAAAAAAAATAAAGTTATATTTATTGAATATAATTAAAACAGAAACAAGACTATAAGATTTTATTAATAATCCTAATTTTGGAGTTTTTTGCTTTTTGAACAATCATCCATTCATGCCACCTGGTGGATTAGATACGACTTACGATCATACGTAAATATATATAGATATATTACGATACATATATGTGTATAATATATTTTGCTTCTTCAAGCGTTTGGCATTTTGTAAATCAGTGAATGCATACAGTAGTGCAAGTTTTAATCAATAAATCAAAACAAGTAATATTAGTGTCTACTGTACATTACAAATAAGTTTCAAGATGACTATGGTAAATAATTTACATAAATCTTGTTTTTATTATTACTGTTGTACTTATTATTAAATAACTTATCTCATAGGTTAAGTTTAAATTATAGAAAATAACTTAAGATGTAAAAATAAATAATGAAATTACTATGCAATTATGTAATTCATTTAATGAAAATTAAAAAAATAATTTTATTTTTCAGCGACCAGATGATCATAGGAAAAAATGGGACAGGGAGGAGTACGAGCGGAGAGCTCTTCAAAGATTACAAGAAGAGTTAGCAGAAGAAGATTTAGGAATACCGAAACAGCCAGCAGTGAAACGGGAACTGTTAAAACAGAGAGATTATAAAGTAGATCTTGAATCCAACTTGGAAAAAGTGTTGTGATAAACAAAAATACACCATCTTCCCAGAGTGGAGGATACTACTGCAATGTATGCGATTGTGTGGTTAAAGATTCTATTAATTTTTTGGACCACATTAATGGCACGAAACGTAAGATTTATAAGACTACAAATTAATCAATTACACTCTAATAGTATAAATATTTATTAAGAAAAAATAATCAAATTTTAGATCAAAGAAACTTAGGTATGAGTATGAAAATCGAAAGATCAACTGTTGAACAAGTTAAAGCAAGGTTTGCTTTACATAAGAAAAAAATGGAGGAGAAGAAAAAAGAATATGATTTAGAACAGCGTGTAAAAGAATTAAAAGAAGAGGTAACTTTTTTTAATTTGACATTCTATTAAATTCTATTAAAGTAAATTCTATTCTAAAAATTAAAATATTAAATAAAACAATTTTTTTTATTTTAGGAAGAAAAAATGAAAGAATATCGAAAAGAAAAGAAACATAGAAAACGAAAAATTGAAACAAAAGATGACGAAGAGGATGGACCAGTTGATGAAATGGCATCAATTATGGGATTTTCTGGATTTGGTTCATCAAAAAAGAATAAATAAAGTATATTTAATTTTACCACTTCAAATGAGTTATTTTCTAAAGGTTTTTTTTAATTTAGTAAAATACTATGCAGTATTTTAAAGCAAAATTTTAAACTTCAAAACTGCTTTATATTCTATGGAATATGAATAATGAAGTGATTGATAAATAGAATTTGTATCATCTTAAAAAGAATGACAAAATGTATGTATAGTAAATTTAAGGTTTTTATTAAAAAAGATATAATAAATATATTATAGAAACTATTTTATAACAATATTATTTTGATGATTTTTGATTATCTATGAACCAGTTTAGGAAACAGTGGCACTTGTTAAACATATTTTTAACAATAATTTAAACAACATTTAAAATTAGTAATACTGTATAATTTGATTATACATTTTTAAAAGAATAAATAAAATAGAAATAAAGATACTAAAATTTTTTTTAATTAGGTAGCACTTTTGTTAGGATCATATAGAAAAATAAATGGATAAAAGTTTTTAATAAAGAGTGATTTGAAAACGTTCATATTTGGTTATTAAAAAATAAATTAAATTCTTTTTGTATATATGCAAGATAAAAGTGACTCAAGGAGTAAAAAATTGTTAAAGATAATATTTAGTTCACTTTCATTCAATAACATTAATATGTTTATGTTCAGTGTAAAATTTTTTTTTGGATATTTAAGTAATAAAAACAACTTTAAGACATAAAAGTAAAACAAAATTCTTAAATATTATCTTCTTTCTATATTAATATTTTATCTTACTAGTTGCTGCTGATTCATCTTTTTCTAAAGCAAGTATAATAGTTTTTACTTTTTCACACACCTCTGACTGAATTTGTTTAAAACTTTTTTCTTTTGCTTCAAAATACTTTACTAAAGACACATCTGGTGGTATAATTGTATCAAATTCTTCCTTTAATTTTCGAACAATATTATTAGTATGAATAATAGGTGGTGGTTTGTACTCTTCTTTACTACATGCTAAATTGAATTCACAGCAAGAATTAGACAACAAAGGTAGATTTATTACAGGTTCTTGAGGCGTTGATGGCAAAGAATAATTAGTTAAATTGAAGAAGTCTATGTCTTCATTAATACTATTGTTGAGATTTTTACAGGTGTGATCTTCTGTAAAAATTGAATTGTATTATAATTATAACCAAGTATTATCTAGTATATCCAATGTTATTGTACTAAATTGTTTTAAAGTTGTACCTTCATCAATTATTACTCTATTTGAACTGCCATTGATATTGTCATCCTGAAATACCGTATTAGACCAATAATTCTGAGGTGTAGGGGGTAAATTGGTTTCAAAAAATACAGAAATAGAATCTTCGTTTAACAACTTATTTGAGATTTGAATATTTGGTGATTCATTTGCACATGGTGTACAAAATTTATCAGTTTTCTCAGGTGATTTTAGGTCACTACTATAGTCAGAAATCAAATTCAGATTTTGCTCTGGCAAATTTGTATTTTTTTCAGTTTGAAGTGTAGTTGAACATTCACTTATAGTGTCTGAAGCACATGTATCTATAGTTTGCACTATAGTTGCCTTTTCTTTTGAAATTTGACTACAATACAGGTGTGTTTTTCCGCACGGTTCATTAGAATTATCTGTTTTTACAATATTTGTAAAAGAAGAATCGTCTTGAATAACAAAATCTATCCTTCGAGGTCTTAACTTTCTTGTTTGTATTTTCTTTTTTAAAGCCTCATAACTATTTACTGCTATTTCTTTACTTTCATTTGCTAACAATACATCTGCAGAATTTAAAGGACTAAGAGAAGCAGTTTGAAGCGAAGCTTTGTTAACTATAATATCTTGCGGAATTAGAATTTCCATATTACAGTCGTTATATAAACAAGAATATGTGGACAATTCTGTTTCTTTTTTCACAGATGCAGTAGTTTCCATTTTAAGCTTTGATTTTGGAGATGCAGTAAATCCAACGTCTTTTCCTCTTTTTACAAATTCCTTCTTGACTTTTGGCGACATGCCAAACCTATTAGTAAAAAGTAAAAATATTTTATAATTATATTTTTGCACAAAAAAAAATTCAATAAAAAATATTAATAAAAAAGAAGTAAAAAAATGAACGCCCAATCTACATCAAAATCGTAAACCAACGAATACTTATTAAATAACACCGAGGAAAGCTCAATAAACTTCTACAAATCGCCGAGCACGAAAGCTCCACAGAAGGTTGATCGGGAAGTCGGTCGTCAAATTCAAAGCGCAGAACCGGTACACTACACTTCTGATTCTCAGAACCGGAACCCGTCGGAACTTAGTAACGAACCTGGTCGTTTTCCCCATGAAGCTGCGTAGTCCGCAGGCGGTCCAGGCTTTGCCGCGCAGTTGCTTCTCGGTAAGGAACGGAAAGGAGACCCGCAGAACAGGCCATTTGACGCTCCAAGCGCTTGCCCCAGCCATCGGTCGTCGGTGGAGGATCACGGAATAAAATCCGAGCCCGCCACTTGTCCACTGCGTCCAACTTCTTTGGCGCAGAATCCATCGGCCCAAGGATGGATCAGATCGGCGTCGACGACTCCCGGCGACGTGCAAGTGACGACAGGATTTTTCCGCATCGCGCGCTTTTGTTTTCGAGTTGATCGAGAAGCGAGCGAGAGGGAAGTTGATCTTATATGTATATCAAGCGAATAGGAGATGCATGGCGTGGTGGAGGTAAGTATTTTCCACAAAGAAGTCGAGGGTTTGGCCGGAGCTTGGCCTGCGGCAGCTTCATTCGGTGGATCAGTGCGATAAGTATTATTAGGCTTATTCAAGGTATGTACTTGTTTTTTTTCCTTCTCGGGATGTCGAGTGAAGAACAAAGTGTTTTGGAGAAAATGAAGTGTAAAGAAGTATAAATGTAGTTAGAGCTTTTTAGCGCATTTCTAAAGTATTAGCATTATGTATGCTGGTGCTACGATTATTGTTATATATTGAATTTTTAAATTTTGTACGTTAGTCGTTCTTATGCGAATTCGAGCTGTTACGTGGCTGAAAATGATCGGAAGATGTGACAAGTTACATTCATTTTTTCTTCGAGAATGAAACTTAGATATTTGTTTATTATACTCGTAAAATATAAACAATCGTTTCAATTGTACCGCGCTAATGATTTTTGTCGAGTTTTTAATTTCAACAGTTGCATGCATATGAGTGCACAGAACATTTGACAGACTTTAAAAATCTTATTCTGATTATTCTAATTTTTCTAGGTTTTACATTAATTTGCAATAAATTTAACAAGGCAACGAGTCTGGTATCGCCTTGGCATCGTCTGGGAAAGCAGCATCTTCTTTTGCTTTTTCTTGCCTTCAGATGTGCGATTGATACAAGGATTATCTTCAAATGCAACGTTAAGCTACATTGGTTTATACATCAATTTGCAACAGAAACAAAAAGTCATCAATAATTGCACACCTGTCATTAGACAAAGTATCTGATCTTTGAATTCTTCCTTTACGACGTGGGATTGACACAAGAATTATCTACAAACTCAATGTTAAGTTATGTCAACTCACAACGAATATAAAAAGGAGTCAACAAATATTGTTTTGTCAGCCACTTAGAACTTGGAATGTCTTCTTTTGATTCTTCAAACTTTACGTCACAGGATTTTTTACACAAGACAAGGGTGCTTCAAATTAACCAGTAAGTTGCATTATAAAATTATTTTACTAATTGTAAAACATTGCTCACTATATAATAAATGTAAACATATATTATCACATGATAACATCAAAAAATATATAACAAACTAATCTTATTTACCAGTTTTTTTTTTAAGTAAACAAAAAATGAGATTGAATTCAAAGCCTGTGTTAAAGTTGATGGAAATCAGAAAAGTTAAAATACTTCTATAGAGGAAAATCCATAAGCCTCTATCAATTAATCACGTAAATTGCTCAACACTCTTGTAACAGTCAGTGGAGCTTGCGGTGTTCATCCACCGCGGATGCATCCGTAGCCGTTTCTCGCGCGCAGCGATTCAGCAATTAACGCAATATCTCCGGAGCGCATGAACGATAAATGACCATAGTTTATTTTTTTCTTGTGCAAGACAAAACGCACCTCGCGCATGCTAAACCGAGCGCATCTATCGCGTACAGAGATCTCGAGAGCAGCTACATTGGAAATCGCGACTAAAGACGAAAGTGCTTGCGGGAAGCTGTTGACCCCGAAGTCGTGCGCGGTAGTGGGTGTTAATTGAATTTTTCGTTTGTGTAAAGTATATATTTAGTTTTTTATTACTTTGGATTATAATCACATGGATAATGGTAATTAAATCGCAATGCCAATTTTCACTATTATATTCATATTAATTTATCTTTAATAGCGTACCGACTATTTTTCTCGTTTCACTCTCCATTCATTGGTGCAGATTTCACTACAATTAAAAAGTAGTTAATATATTATTTAAAGGGAAAAATCTTAGACATTGCCTCTTCACACATTGACGTTTACATCAATATTGAAGTAAAAAAGACATTAGATCTCGAGTTAACAACTCGGCGCTTCAACAAAAGTTGCATCCGGTGTACGTGTAAAGATTATTGGGCAACAAATCTCGCTATTGATTTCACTATCGACTCTACATCGCGTTCGCTTTGTCGACGTCTCAATCGGCCATCGCCACGTCCCACTTTCCCTCTGTGTTTATTTCATATTACACGGCTGCACGTACTTGCGAGTCGCGGATTCATTCACGATTTCCTCCGATGTGATTTGCATATCGCCGGACGATGGGTCCGGTGCACCGCGCGTTAATTGGGAGGAAATTATTCCGACATTTTTATTAGACTGTTTTAATCTGGAGAGATAACGCCCATTGTCTTTATTTTTCGCGTTCGCTTCCCTTTCAACGTTGAGGTTGCATCGTTTTTATTTATGAAAACATGTGGATCATTTTTTCGGAAGCAGCGGTGTATCAATTTACTCGATTCACTTTCGTTCGCTCATTATTAAGATAATATTAAAAGCAGCATCTATTTAGTAGCTGAAAACTGGAAAGATTCTTGAGTGATACGCATTTTGAATATTGCGAGAATTCGAAAAAAATGAACTTTTACTTTCCTAAAGTGAAAGTCATTTAATTAAGGAACTTTTCGAATAATGCCTGCATTATTTATTATTATTAGACCCAGACTTTTTTGTACTTCTATTCTAAGCTTTTCAAAAGCCTGCGCGGCTAATCTGTTATATATTGAGCTGCAAATACATCAGGCTGGGTGTTGCAGACCGTAAAATGTTATGAAAATGTTCAGAGAATATTCTACGATATTCAATATTGAGTAATGCTTCAAGATGTGATTAAAACTTTTACTTGAAAAACATTGAAAGAAGTTTCTCTGTGAATTTTACAATATTTATGATTTATTACGAAATACGCTCTTTACACTTTCTATTGATTGATTTTAAAATCGACTGCTCTAATATATTTAAAATTTTATATTAAATATTATTCAGTAATTCTTTTATACCCAGCACTATAATAATTTATTTCATGATAAAAACTAAGCAATAAATGAAACGCGATTTCAAATATCTTAATCTGATCGTGCAATCGCGTATTAAATCATCATAAATCTGCAAAATTACCGTGGCACCGATAAAAAAGCGAAGTGTAACAATCGGACAATCATTTAGCTTTGCTCTCGAGATACTCTTGAGCTCCAAAACACTTCTCCAAAATTTCTTTCAAAACAGACTTCCTCCACGTCGCGACTCGCAATGAATCCTCCAAAAAAATATAATAGATAGCAAAAAAGGATAAGGAAAAAAATAAAGAATCGGAGGAAGCGCGACATCGCTGGAACTCGGAAGCGATCCAGCTCGCGCATCCTCGTCTCGCATCTGGCCTCCCGTCGCTAAGTACATCTCCCTCCGCCGTCCGTTTTCCCTCCCGGCGCGTGCTGGCGTCCGCCGCCGCTCGCGGCGGCTCCTCTTTCTCCTCGGCATCTCGACCCGGTGAGTTTAATGCGCGCCAGCTCGCCTCGCGCGTCCGAGCCGTCGCGAGCGTCGATATGACCGTGCGCGAGTGCCGCTTCCCCAACTGATTCTCGCGAGCTCGTCGTTGATCTGGCAACCCTTGTAACTGGTGGCTCTCATTCTCCAGGTCGCTGAGTGTCGTACAATGCCAGGAGCCGGTGTGAACGGGTGACGGTATTTAGCGCCGTGGGAAGGAACACGAGGAGATATTGGCCAGAGCGCATGGCTGTGCGGCTTTGATGGACCGGGAGGCTCGGGCACGTTGCTTGAGTCGGCCGCCCAAGAGGTACGAGGTCTACAAGAGCAAGAAGAGTGTACACACCGCCAGGATGCCTCGCGCTAATACCCTTCAGCCCATCGAGGAGGCCCACTCCGGCAAGTCCGGTGAGTCTTACTTCCTCTTAGTTTTTTCTTTTTGTGTTTTATTTTGCGGGTCACGGATCGCTCGGCTGGAAAATTTGGACTGACTTCCTTTATTTCAGGCTGAGCGTTTAAAGTTTTCACTGACAACTCGTGTTTGCTGTCCTTTTTTTTTAAATTAATTTTTAGCGCGCTGAGTCGTCGGATTTTTTAATTTTTTACAGTTATTATTGCGATTTTACACCATATCTAGAGCACAGTCATTTTACTGTATCAATTCTTTGATATTTGAGAAAATTGTATGATCCTTTTACATGAATTAATTTTATTACAGATCAAGAGTTTTCTTACTTTACGATCTTTATCATCAAATTAAAAAAAATGTTACTCCAGTTGGAGGAACAATTAATTTACATAATTTACATGCCACTCTGAATGCGAGATTAGGATTTAACATAATTTTTAATACCTTAAATTTAAATAGTTATGATGAGACTTGAAATTAATATCAAACATCTCACTAACTATATTTTTCAAATTATAATATGATATAATTATAAATTAACGAAGCTAAATTTACTTCAATTTATTTAAAAAAAAAAACAGGAAGTTTATTTACAATAATTTGAAAACGCTACCGCAGCTTAAAAGTCTGTACAGGCAAGCGGAGATGAATCCCGTTGTTCCGGAATAGTCGTTACCATTTTAGTCACGAAAAATGATCAACCGTTGAGCAAGCTAATCTTGTGACAAATTTTCTTCCTCTAGAAATTTGTAAAAAAAGTGCTGACTTCTAAAGTACGGGAAATTAAGAGCCATTAAGAAACCACAAAAATTTATTTGATTTTTTCGTCAACTGAAAGATCTTACAAAATTTTTAAGGCAACACTCCCTAAATTAAGTGCATTGCACTTGAGTAATATCCGCTGACTTAATTGTCACCTCGCCAGGTCTAATTACTGCGTTGTCATATATATTTAATTTAAGTAACTTCTTTTTTAGATCACTATATCTTTACTAAATAAGCACCTGCCGACGTGCAATTACAGCATCTCAAACTTACTGCGACGAAATAAATGTGTTACACTGCAGTATAACAGAGTAGAAGACTGACAGAAAATTGGAAACGTTAAAATTGTGTGGGCGAACAAAAAATCACACGTTTTGTGTACTTGAATTTCCTTAAGAGAAAAATTGTCGCCGAGTTCATTTCCGGTGTCATTGTGCCTGCGGTAGCGGGAGCCGCAGCTGAACCGCAGCTCGTCCTGCGAACTGTTCACACGTATTAATTAATGTACAATGCAGCAGTCTTTCGATTCATTTGGGGAACAATGAACAACGTTTACTTATTCTCCGTTTTTTTTTTCATTTACTTAAGATATGAATCATAGCTGGGAAGTGTATTCTCTTTTCCGCTTCCGAAATAAGGGACCTTCCAATTTATTAGATAATACAAGTGTCGGTAGAAACGGTACTACTTGTGTATAATATTTATAAGTGTGGAATGTAGCCGAAAATTTTTTAATCGTGTGAATTGAATACAATGATTCGCAATAATTGCCCGATGTTAAAAGAAAGTCAAGGAATGTTAAAGCTCGAAAAAAAATTTGTTTATATATTCTACCGTTCGTAAATTATTGTAAATAAATGCGCTAATAATACAACAGTTAATTAAGCAGATTATGATTACGTAAAAGAGTCTCGTTTAATAATCGATTAAAATTCTCTATAGGCTTAAGGGAAATTACCGCAGCAACGCGTGGAATGGATTTGAAAAAAAAATGTAGTGTAGCTTTCGCGTCGCGCGCGTAATCCACGTGCATATCCGATGCGCACGCAGTTTTTGTTGCCGGTAAGCGGCGAGCCGCGCTTCTCCAATTACTGTCACTTTGGCAAGACGATTACGGAAAATTATCTCTTACAACATCGAATAGACCGCAGGGCCCTGTTTTCTAATTGCCCGACGCACTCTCGTTTATTAATAAAAAAAGGCCGACAAGCCTCGCCCAGGAAAACACTCGTTGAGTATTCCACTCTGCGCAAGATTTACCGGTAATTAATTTCTCAAGCTTTTTCTTATAATCTTGTACTCATCGAGTGAAAAATCAATTTTGGCAAATTAAGCTTTTTGCATATACTTGTAATTTTTGTGGTAATACTTTCCTTAAACTTAAGTGCGTGTTTTTATATTAATAAAAAACCCAACGATACTTTTTTATTAACAATAAACGATGCGCGTTAATTAATTTCTAATTAACTTGTTTGTAAAAACAAAAACAAAAACAAAAACCTCTAACTAAATACTGAATCGTAGAATAACGAAGAAATAATTGAGAGTTTTATAAGTCTCGAAAAATTAAATCAAACTGCATATACTAGTAAAGAGACATAAAATAAAGAGAAAGATCATTGTAGAGTTAACCATTGGTTTTCTTCTTTAATATAGTGGATAGTCAATTGTTTAGACTTAGGACAAAACATTTCTCGCAACCGCTGAATTTTAAGTGTACGGGCTTTCTAAACTCACCGCGGGATCGATCGATCCTAGAGGATGGAAAAAAGAAAAAAAGTCCTTGTAATAAGACCGCGGCATCCCTACGGATCGAGGTGAGAATTGAAGCTTCCGACAATAGATAGGCTCTCGCGGCTCGCGCGCGCTCCCGTTCTAGGACATTGCGTACTTTCCCTTTTCTTTTTCCACGGAAGTGAAAATGCGTTGCCGCGCAGTAGTAGCATCTCCCGCGTAAGTGCCTCTCCCCCTCGCTGAGCGATTTACTCTCAGTTTCGGTGTGCGGGTGCGTGCGCGTGAGATGCTTCGACTTTGAGATTTATCATGGAGTGAAATGTTGATATTGTGACCAACTACACTCGTAGAGTTACGAATGGTTTATTTTTTTTTATTTTACTTGCAAATTTTTTTATTTGTAGGGGAATTAAAAGTACACTATGAAGAAATCTTCGCTGTTCGAAATTGTACGACGGACGTTATTGGAAATAATAATATAATATTTTGTTATAAAATTTATTAGAGCTACAGCAAATTTGATTAGAGTTGAAGTAAATTTCAAAAAGAAACTTTTATTATTTCAATTTTAGTAGATTTTTTAATACATCATCGTATATTTAAATATTTTTGAAAATATATTTTAAAAGAAAACTGAGAAATTTGGACGCCTCCTGTTCTTTCATTCTTCATCGCATCAAATTATCACTTTCCCCGCGTACGTAGGTTTATGAGTTGACGAATGCTTATTACCACTTACTCGACAATTGCCTGTAATTTACTTTTCATCTGTAGAAATCTCATAGTAATTGAGAAATTCATAAAATTCTATTTGAAATTAACACAAAATTTACAACATTTGTTTAAGAAATTAAATATAGCTATTTATTAAACGCTTTTCATCCTCGACAGACAAAACCATCACATAAATAATTTAATTGAAATTGATAACAATTATAAATTAAATGTTCACGATTAATTGATAAAAAAATGAACAGTAACATTTTTTATGTATCCTACTGCATCGGAGTAACTAAGTATTTAGTAGCGCTGGCGTCGAACGAATCAATTTTCTGTTCGGGTGCATTGAGTGAAAGTTTCTCGGATAAAAAGTGGCTTATTACAGAAAAGACAGGTGTAAATATACTCGATTCTCGCACAGTCGGCTATAGTAGTACACGTGTTCAATGAGATTTTCCAGAACGCGTATATAAAGCCGAACGAAACGGTTCGCTATTTTTCCTTGTGCCAAACTGATCATATTTGGAAAAACCGAAATATGAGACGAATCTCATTTACAATAAATTTTAAACATTGTGTACGCTTTAATTTTTTTTATGCTAAAAATGTATTAGCACGTTGATTTGAGCATAAAATAGTAACTTGTAATAAACTGAGAAAGTACGATAACAACATGCGATAATAATTAATGTCTAAAGTAATGATATATTATTAATATTTAATCGTTTAAATTTTTTATCATATATTCCTTCTCTCGGTGCTTTCGAAAAAAATCTTCATAGACTCAGTAGCTAATCTTGTCATTATTTTATATTTCATTTCTAATAATTACGTTAAATTTTTCCAGCTGATTGATGCTGCGATACAAGTAGATTGGCAAGTAAAGCTAGGACAAGGCCACCGCGATTTTCTTCCTTTTTGCCCCTCGAAACATAAAAAAAAGAAGTCATTAAAGTTGAGTGTCACCGCGGATTTTGCTTTACTTACCCACGGAGACGCTGAGAAAAGCAGCGTCTTCAGCCACAGGGCCTCGGCGCTCGATTCCGGTCCAGTGAGCCGCGGCCGTAGGAATGCGGGCCGATGAGAGAGCAAGAAACGCGCGGACGGACCTTAGAAAATCGTATCGCCTAAGATGGAATACTTTTCCTTCAGCGCGAGCGATACGCCCGATGCTCGCGGGCGCTGCCCAGCTCATCGCCGTGAAAACTTTCGATGACGCCTCTGACCGAAATCCCGTGGCCGTCAACCTCGCGTTTATCTCTATTTCTTCTACTTTTGTCATTTCGGAACTAAAATAAGCGACGAAAAGATAAGAATTAGTGGCAAATTATGTTTGTATGTGTTTTGATTTTTGGGTGCTACACGAAGGTACAGTTCAATTGGCTGTTTGTATTCATGGAACGCTGTTACGGTTTGAAAATTGCACGGTTGAGTTTTGGATGGGAAGAAGCATTAAAGATTTAAGACATTCTTTACGAGAAAATTTTAGGGCGAATCGTTAAATTTATAAATTGTGTTTCTTTTTCTTAGATTAAAAATAAAAATTTAGAAGTATGTGCATTACGTTATCATTGAAAGAATCATAGAACGCCAGATCGCAAGTTTCCGGGTTCGGAGCAACAAAAATTTATCCTCCTCGAAAGTATAAAATATAAATTCAAGATCTATAAAAGCTGCTTTCTTCTTTATGTTGCAGACGTTGAATATTTAACGAAGTAGGTTAACGCCACTTCGATCGCTTAATGTCATAATCATTCTGTCTTATTGCGTTGAAACTAGTAATACAACTGTACAGCTTCCAAATCACGATGTAAAATTCATTTTTTAGTTTTTAATCGCGCAAAAAGGTTTACATTTTCCAGCGGAAACGTTAAGTTAGTTAACGACTCCTCCGTTAAATTGAATCGTTGAACTCGGCCGCGGTTTTGCCGGGCAGTCGTAGAACGGATCGAATGTGGGTCATCGGGGCGACAAATCGAGCATTGAGTAATTAAAGAGGCGACAATATAACGCGATTATCGGTGCCGGCGCATCTCCCCCGCCGCTCTTGCGACGCCGCCTTCTTTTTTTTCGCGAATACGCGCACTTGCGCCTCCTTTCACCGTCGCGCCCGCGAACTTGGCCGCGCGCTCGGACTTTCTCTTATTACCGGAAAATCGCGCGGATATAAATCAACCTCGATTCTTGCGCGCAGGAAAGTCGAGACCTGCCGAGCGCGACTCTTTTTTAGCCGCGACGATCGTCTTCTTAACTTAAACCAAATGTTTTCGAGGTGGCCTTTGCTAATGTTTTTGTATCGATTCTGGAAAAGTGTGATTAGTTACACTTTCAAGGAGCACGATGAACAGATGTTTGGACGAAAGAAATTTAAAGGAGAAAAAAATTCTTGTTGTTACAATTTTTACCGAAAAATCTTACTTGCTTTTATTTAAAATCTGAAAGTGAGGCACTTGGAAACTTCGATGATCCTACTTAATGCAGTGGTGACTCATACTTGTAATGCAGAATTGTGGAAGATCCGTTTTTTCGAAAGTGGATTCCCGCCGAAAAAAACGAAAGTATGTATATAAAGAAGCGAATAAATTCGACTGGGCGCGAGAAAAAGTAAAAGCTGCGGAACGATAATAAAAGCGATCACATGCACGCGCTGGTCGCTGACTTTCTATTGCCGCGCGAGATTTTTTTTCGTGGCAAAACGCGAAGGTTAACGAGGGTCAGTACCGTCGGTTTCACTTGTCCCTCAGTAATTGGCCACTGTTAATTTTAGGCTTCATTTTTCAAGTAAATCGCGCGGAGCGAGTTGGTAGGAAAACATTTGCTAAAGCAAACGAGGTACTTAGGCTTTTCCATGTTTTTTTTTTCTTCTCTTTTCTCATTAGAAATAACAAAAGAAAATATAACTTTGAGGTCGAGTCTATTACAAGAAATGAAATTTTGCGATAGCTTAAAGTTGAGTTAAGGTAAAGAAAGTTAATTTAAAGTGTTTTAAGGTGCTGTCTACAAAAGATGTACACCTTCGTTGCAAGTTTCTCTTTCATTTAGGGAAAACGCGTATGTTTTTAAACATAAAACAAGAATTTTTTTATTTATATATTTACTTCAATTAAGCTTTACTTAATTAATTTAATTAATCAGAATAGTAGCATAAATATTCCGCGTTTAAACTACGCGTAAAATAAATTGCCTGTTCTTATTTGAATTTTGTTAATTTAATAATTTTTTTTTTGTTCATCATTTCACCCTGGTACCGATTCTCTCATGAAAGGAAGAATCAGCAGTTGGAGTACGGGAGAGTAAGACTCATTCGAAGCTCGCGAAAACGCATTAGGCAGTCCGCTGGCTGACGAGCGGCCCTAATTTCAAGATCAGTTTGTACGATTAACGGGTACAGCATTGCATTACACGCTCCGTCCGTTAGGTAAGATTTTTCACGCGGAATCATGTCGGCGGTCTCGAACGAATCCGCGGAAAGCGGCGGCACTTTGTTTCACATCGCGCACCGGCTTTCAATCATCCGTACTTGGAAGCTGCATTATACGCATCTCCAGTGATTTCAGTTTACGAGGTCATGCGCAGCGTGCAATAAAGCTTTTATAAATGTTGCTATTAAAATATAAAATTCTGGAAGTAATTGATGTTATAAAACTCGCAGGGATCTTTTTGTTGTCGTTGTTATTGGTTTATTTACATATGACAATCATTTTGATCTATTAATATAAAACGCGTTCTATAAAAATAGAGCACACAATTTTAACGATACGGGTAAACCTCTATATTAATCGATCTGATTTTCTAAGGAGCACAGAAAGTCTACAAGTTTAACCAAAGAAAAAAATCGTGATAATCAAATACAATTGAATTTATCATAAAGATATTTGCAACACAAACATTTTCATACAATAATTTAAACTCTTTTTTTTTTTAATCCGTAGGAAAGAATTCTTCTACGACCAATAAACAAAAACTTGTCTAGCTAAAGTTGCATTAATCGTCAGAAAGCCCATCAGAGTCATTCATTCCACTCCACTCCTGCATGCGGTCGTATACTATTGTGATTCTGGAGTTCCCTATGGCGGTGCCTATGGCTCTGGTTGAGTGAGACTGGACGAGGACGTAGAAAAGATCAGGAGTGCCGTCGATCGTGTCGTAGGCGATGGTAACACTCTCGTGTTTTATGCCTCCGTCGACGACGTGCACGTGTCCGTTCATTTTCACTGCCGCTGCGATCACACAGTTGATGCGGTAACCCGCCGGCACAGTCATAGTGTACAGCAGCGACGAGGAGACGCTCGTTGTCGAATTGCTATTTTCCAGTGGCAAATTCATCGATTCTTCTAGCATTTCTCCCAGCATCAACCACTGGTCCCTATTAATTAAATTTGATTTTTTTCTAACATTTTTATCTTAGACTTCACGTCGAAATAGTGACTATTTTTTTTAAATTCGTCTAGATTAAAAAAAAAAAAAAAAAGAAGCCATTATCCATAATGGTATGGTGTTCTAACCGTAGTTTCTATAGCTCTGTTTGGAAACTTGTTAATTGATTTAAATAAGCTTTTAAAAAATTATTTTTATCAATTTCTATGTATCTCATTACGTCCATAACGAAAAATGAATTCATTAGTATACTGTAGTTCTAGAAACAAATATTGAATTAGAAAATAGTTTTTAACCACGTGTTTCACCGAAAAGAGACGTCTCGACTCTACAACTCGTTACGAGTTAAATTTATTTAGGCAACGTTTTTTCGAGTACCCACAATACTGCTTTTCTCGCAACTGCCGCGTTTGTCATCTACGAACTGCGCGCAGAAAGTGCAGTGCATTTTCACTTCCTAGCCCATCGCGATGACGAATGTGACAGTCGCGAGAATCCGCACTTCTGAAATCGAGCACTGACGAAAGTCTAGGAGTATCCGCTGCTTACCCGTTGCAAAGCGCCAGGAACGTTAGAAAGAGCACTGCCCTTGACACCCCCGCCATTCTCGTCTGCTTCTATCGTGTTGTAAGTGTCCAAGACGTCGAATGCCGATGCTTACTGAGCCATTGCCGAGTGCACGTATCAGTGGCTTCGGTCGCGTGACCCCGCAGCCTTGACCCGCTTAGAGGCAGCAACGCGCATCTTGCTAATTCGATGACTCAAATTTGCTTATCTGCGGAAAATATTTTCTTTTTAATACTGAGCAAATTTACTTCCTAATAGTCTCCAGGACACATTTTTTTAATAGTAAGGTGATCAATTAAAATATTTATGTCAATTTTAGCGGTTGCAAATTTTGTGGATATTTAGGTTTCAAATACACTAGTTGAATATCGTTTTTATTTTATTGTCCACGATGATAACAAAATAGCGATAAAATTCTGAGAGAAATTCTTTGCAATAAATTTGTTTAAAGTACATCGTTTAAGGCAATTCGACACATGTGAGTAAATGAATCGCTCAACGGTTGTTCCCGTAATTAAGTATTCAATACGTGTCCTGTCTCTGTTCGTCGACCCTATGTTAGATGCATTCCTACACGTAAAATGGGTCTAAATGGAACTTGAACTAAATTCACAGCTTAAAATTCAGTTCGTCTAGATGAAAATATGCCACTATTTCACTCATAACTTGTAAATATATTTGGTTTTTAAAAAAATCTTCAACGCACAAACAATATTGTATCGCTTTCAAAGTGTTCCTATTTATAACGCTACTTACTTATAACTTAACACGAATCCTTTTTCATACTGAGCATTGAAAAATGGTGTTTTATTATATTTATAATATCGTAACGAATTTCGATTACCGCCTATTGGTAGTTATTACTCGTCGCACTTAAGAAAAACATCCGCTATTAATGAATGCTCAATTCGAAGCGGAGGTAAACACAAGGAGTGCACTCGAATCTTGCACAAGTGACATTCGACTGGAGTGGTCCGCGCGACTGCGATTGTTATGTACAGTTAGACGGGGAATCAGCGAGTGCCGGCTTTATTCTCGCCGTAACCGCTTTCGTGGGGCAGAGAGAAGCTTGCGCAGGGCTATATTTACAGGGACTCCGCGGTTTGCTTTGCACGCTCCTTCGACGTGACGTTAAACCCATTGGGGTGCTGCGTTGCCTTTCTTTTCCCTCGTTATGCGCATCTTCGGCTTTTCTCCTTTTTCATTGTTCAGGAAAATTCTTGCTATTTCTAGTCCGAGGAGTAGTAGCGTCATTTAAGTACACACTGAAGAGGCCTAACTAAAAGTCGAGTTTACGAAAAACGAATAAAATTGTAAGTGAAAAGTGCTCCACTGATTTAGTGATCATCATTGGCTTAGTATGATTATTACCAGTAATTAAGTGAGAAAAATAATAAATAAATATCTATATTTTACTAACTATTTGTTTGTATCTTAGAAAATATAAAGGAATAGACGAGAACTCAAGAAGCTTGTTAAAATGTGAAGAATAACGAGTTAATAAGAGGGGCACAGCTCTTCAGAAAGGAACAGTGACCGCCGCAGACTGATTTCACTTCTCATCCCCAAAGTGCAGGCCGCAATTTCCCAAGAATGACAATTGGCTACTGTTGAATTGGCACAGATCGGAGCTGCCAACGACGCAACAGTGGAAAATTTCTCTTCTTAGAATCGACGGCCTCCCCGGAACTTTCCTCCGTTCGACCCACTAGTAGACGGTGCTCCAGCGAAAAATCTCGGCGCAGCTGATGAGCGCGAGTCTATAGGGGCCGCGTCAGGTGTGCGACGTTCGCCCTCCCCACCCCATCGCCTCGACACTAATGAAGTTCCCGGCGGCTCGTCGAGGGTTGACACCATCATAACGATACACGCGGCAATTTATCGTGGCTCACTGATGGATGATGATTGGTCGCAGATAGGTTGGACCAGTGCCCGGATCTTGCAGCTGGAGTTTACTTCACTCCGCTAAAGATGCGTCGAATTCGCTGACTAGTTATCAAGGAGAATGGATTGTCGACAATGTTTGCATATGGATAATTTTCTGTCCCTCCAAAAGGCTTGGCTCTTGATTTATTCATGCTTTTTATTGCATTTCGTAAAGTCACGCGGAGGAAAGGTGAAGTGACACTAAAATTCAAATTAACATTCATAAAAAATTTCGCGAGTAGTTTTACTTTAATTGCATTGTAGACAAAAAACGTACTCTCCCATTTCGTTAATTTTCATTGTGCTCATCAGTGATCTTTCAATTGCAGGAAAAACGCTGGCGCAGGTAGCGAACGCAATAAATTTCTTCCATTCGAGCAAAAAAAAAGTTACGACTAAAAGAAAAATGTTGGTCACTGTAACAGCCAGCTTCTCCTCCAGCGAAAGCCCAACCCAATATCGTCGAAACTGCGTCCTAAAAAGCATACTGGCACGTACGAAGACTCCTCCTTGTCTACGCGTGTCACGAACCTCTGCAAGCGTCGCGGCGCCAGATCCATACGATCGGAACGCGGCGTGGGCTCCCGCCTTCTGCTATTCTTCCTCAGCCGCGGAGACAAACGTCTGTCGTCCCAGCCGTAAACGGCCACTCTTCTCGGACGACCGCGCGCGCCAACACCTCTCGCACCCGAGCGGCGCATTTTTCTGCAAGTCTCGTCGGAAAGTCTGGGGAAACAAAATATGCGATCGCGCATTTAACTTCCGGCTGGCGCACGCGAGGAGGATTTGTTATTCTCGTCGTAACGTGTGACTTCCGGCGACGGAGGCAAAATGAGTCGCGAGCCGAGGTGGGTCGGGGTGGAGACCCAAGAGCGAATTTACGCGGAGTCAGTAGTCGCGAGCACTCCGCACCGGCCGGCGACGGAACGTCAACGCGGACCCGACGGCAGACCGCCCGTGCCGCCAGGTCACCGAAGAAGCGACGAAGTGCTGTACAGTGTGGTGAATAAAATCAAGCCTGTGGAGCCACGTGAGGCTAGTGGCAGAAGACAGGAGCTGGAGGATTGGCTCAAGAGTGCGTCCAGGCAGCGAGGTGATATGTACCAGGACGGAGACTGGAGGCGAGAGCCACCAAGTGTGGCTGCGCCGGGAGGTATAGCTGGACTCGTCGGGCGCTACAGGTATGAATGAGAAGAGAAGATTCAAATGCTGTCATTGTTAGAAGAAAGTTGTATGACAAGGTAGTGCGTCGATTGTGAATATACGAATTATTTAACGGTTTAACTAATTAAAAAAAAATTGTCATTTCGATTCAAACTCTTATTGTACGGTACATGTGCAATAGCTGCTCACAAAATAATCGTCGATTTATTTTAGAGTTGAAGAAAACCAGTCAATCGACCAGAATCATTACATTCTCGAAGAAGAGGAGTTAGTCGAGGATGCAGTGGATTCGATGAGTGAAGCTGTAACGTCTAGCCACGATCAGCCAAAATGGACTTTGTCAGACGAAACCCAACCACGTGTAGCTGACGACGTGGACGGAGACGACAATGAAACGATTGTACCGGATTACAGCGAGGTCGAAGAGGATGTCAAGCCAAAGGACGAAGGAATACAACGGACAGAGTCGAAGCGAGGCAACTGGCGACTCGATTCTAGAATCGACTCGTTTGTAAAGTATGGCAATGAAGAGCGGGCCGTCGACGTACCTAACGGAGGATCTCCGGATACAGCGTCGATTACCAAAACCAAAATGCCAGACGGTAAGCGACGGAACTGCGTTGATACAGCTTGAGTGAGAGTCTATCGCAGATAGAAAGGCGATCAGCTTCTATAGGGTTATTCTTTGCGCTCAGTGATTTTCAACTCTTGATAAAAAGTGAACGTCTTCGATCCAACATATTTTAGTTTAAGGTATAAAACGACCGGGTAGTTAGAATTCGCAGTAGCTTTAATTAAATAAAGTTTAAGTATTTATACAAACACTGATAGTTCTTTCCAATACGTTTAGAGTTCGCGATTGCGTTGCAAGAACTGGAATTGTAGTCAAATTCCAATTGCAATCACCATTCTCCGCCAATTTTAAACGTTCAATTGTTCACGAAATTATCAAGATTTCCGTCTCGGAGATCGTTCTTGTTCACCTTGGCAGAATATAATTTTCCCTGAATTTACGGTGTGGTGTCAGCATACGGAATCGGAAGATCGGCTCATTTGCATACAATATTTCGGCGGCGTCATCGCCGATCGGCGCTGCTGTTCCTGAGAAAAAAGAAACGCGTTCGGGAAGTGTTTCGTTGCTCATATTTTCGTTGCACTGTCAGTTCACGCGGATGTGCGTGAGTTCGCGAGATTCTCGTCACAGTGAGAGTTCCTCTTAATGATTTACGCAAACATGCACGGTATTTTTAGCCGTACGCGTTGTACCGTAGTGCGTTTGCTGCCTGTCATACTCGTCATTTATTTATTACATTTATTCATAAAATCCGAGATCTACAATCTTCAAATGATCCGTTTTAAGCATTGTGTAATATCGTCATTTGAGAAAAAAATCTGAAAGAAATAATATTATACTTACTCTGTAAAATTTTTACTGTAGTGATCTTTGTTTCTGTTTATACAACGTAGATTTCAATCACGTTTCTCTCTGCTTCTTTGAACCGTTCTGCGTTATATTGTGAAATGCGGTGCAGACGATTGGAGCGCCTCGAGGATCTCTGGGATCAGGAAAAAATATTATGAATGACGAAGAGGGTATCTCCCCCTCCTCAAGAAGTAATATTGCGCGTCAGTGCGTAGTTTCACCTGCGCCGTTGTACGCGCGTCGCGATTTACATGCAGGAGCCGCGCGTCCGAGCGTACGGTATATCGCTCGAGGTAGCGGTTAAGGCGCTGCGCGCATTCCGCCGGCGGTACGTGACGCGGGGACACTGTCGGTGCTTTTATCGTCGATCCTCCGCCGAATTGCCGTTGACAACTGACTCTGGCGCGAGTTTCACTGGCTGCGCCCTAAGGTACGCTGGTTTTCGGTAGCTCAGTTCTGTTAACTCAACAAGTCGTTTTCGTTCGCTGAACGTGGAGAGCGATGCTTTTATTAATAGACGCTAACGGGGAATTTTATGGAACTCTAAACGCGGCGATCTAAATTAAAGCGCGAAAAATGCTAAACCATTTTATGGTTTAAAAATGGGACGACGTTCAATTACATCAGCACCCAGCTGGGAAGATGAAATCATAACGGTAGCATTGTGCTTAAATTTTAAGCGACTTACAATTTTCACTTCCAAGAGGGGATTTACATCCTTCCAGCAATTTTTTAGTGGCCGGATTTTTTAATGGTTACTTTAATTGTAAAGTAATTACATTCATTGTTCGGGATAATGCGAAATTGGAAATAAGATGATGAATTGCTTTTATTGTTCGTACGTTATTATTTGTTACAGTACGTAATTTCGAAATCGAAACATTTTTAAAATGTATTAATGCGATGGTTAGTCAATAGTTTAAACAAAAAGACTTTACAATTATTTATTATTAAGTTCTCATTTTATCAATATTTAGATATTTTTTTTAAATAATGTATTTTTAATATATAGAATGTTTCCGCAACTTGTTATAAGTTTTGAAAGATTATTTATTGAGATCTTTATATAGTATCCCATTTTTCATTATAATCGCTGTATTATGCATAGTACGTTGTTAAACTGATTTACAGAGTTTTCAATAGAAGCCCGATAATGAATAGGTTGCTTTTTCAATTAAGTAAGACAACAATTTCTAAGATACAATGCAGTAGGAATTTTCTTCTTAAATTTTTTATGAAATATTCATTCATAAAATAAATTAAGCTGACGAGTAAATCCAATTTTGCATAATTGAAACTGATTATAACGTCACCTTAGGTGAACTATCGCCAATATTGTAAGTCATCTAAGAACTAGAGGATCATGATAATACAGTTAAATCAATTCATAATTGCTCGCACAAGAGATTTTTTATATTAACAGCTTGTGAATTTATTCACATTTCCTTTTGAAAATACAAACTGAATTTTTCTTATAACAAGACGAAACCAAATAAAATAATTAGACCACAAAAACAGCTACATTCCTATAAGGATACAAAATGTTTTATGTACCGTGGTACCTAAATGCAATGACAAATTGTGTTACTACAATGTAGTAGATATGAATCATCATAAGCGAAATGTTATTTTGGTTCGCATGCTTATAGTTTTTACTGTTACGTATATCGCTGGAATAAAAATAGTTTGTTGAATTATTTATATTTCTTGTTAAAAAAAAATTCAATTTATATAAATTATAACCATTGCAGTTTCTCTGAGACCGGTATATGGCGCCTTTAAGCAAAACTCCATCTTATAAAATAATCAAACGACGCCTACTTAAAGCTTTCCTTTAGCACCTTTCATTTTATACCCGCGGGATATTCTATTTACCTCAGCGGGCTGCTGTATTTTCACTTTACGATTTATCGCGAGAGACACGCTGTATAAAAAATCCCTCACGACCGCTTGTTATATTTATATCGCATCTTCGTATTGCCCGCTAATGAGTCGTGAATCACACGTAATATCGTTCGCGACGATCAGTGTCTGTCATTATCAAACGCGAAAATTTAGCGTTTTACGCGTTCAATTGACCCACTTTTTTTTTTAAAGATCTAGGCACAAAAATTTAAGTACCATGAGCGAGCATCGCATTGAAAATTGCAAATCATTTTGGAAATGTGCACGAACTAAGCCTTCGATGGAGAATCCATTTTCTCGTCGTGATATTCGTTTTTCCATTTGTCCCGTAAAAAAAAATCTTCGTTGTAAAATTTCGAAAACTTTCACCTTGAACTGCTTGACGACAATTGAATTTTCTCAGCGCATTAGAAGGATCGTCAGCTCTCAAAAGGGAAAAACTAAACATTGTAAACTAAAAACAAACCGCAAGCTAAAACGATGGTAGTTGTTAGAGAGAGAGAGAGTCGACAGGAGTATAACAATGGACACGGGGTGTTCCCGATTCGCAGTGCCCCTCGCCAAGGGATAACGCGGCGAATCGGAGGTGCGCTCAGTGCGCGTAATAACACGGATCCGCGCCGTTTTACGGAGGTCCGGCGACATATGGCCGGCGATATCTCGTTCGCTCGCTAATCGAATTGCCGGTTCGCCGTCTCATCCGCGCTAAATGCGCCCATTTCCGGGCACGGTCCGACCTCTCCTCCAGCGAGGGCTCTCTGATTGATTTTAACTGTGAGACGCGAAGGCCGGAAAGCGCCTCGTTAAAGCAAACAGAAATTAAAGCGTTTTAATCGTTCGTGTCAGTGCGATTTTTAAGCGAGAAGTAGGTAAACAGCGCCTATAAACTACAATGATACTATTTTGCCACAATTAAAGTACGAACAAAAAAAAAAGTAAAAACGCCACCGTTACCACGGCTAATTGCGTAATAGTCCTCGCGAGTTGCAATTTTCATTTAGTACAACTGGTGCGTCCGTGATATTCAAAAGAAACCTTGACCCGCTTTCGAAGCTCTGCAAGAAGCGCACCCTTTATTTTGTCGGGATAAAAAGTACGACGAGGTGGTGACTGGTGTCGCAGCATCGCCGCGAAGGCGAAAAAGTAAAGTCGACGCGAATTTGTTTGTTAGAAGCGTCGGTGCATGCTGCGAAGCAGACCTAACTGTACACGTGCGCGCCGCTGTTTTAACGATGTTGCGCCAGCTGTTGATGGTTCTGAAGATTTTCCCTTGGCATGCGTCGGTCACGATTTGACCCCATCGATCCGTCGAAATTTGGAATAATTATTTAAGGATTTTTTGTGGATTATAGATTGAGCTTGTTTTAAATAATTAGCTCGAAAATGCTTTATTAATTAATGTAAAATTTTTAGGACACCTAAAATTTTATAAAATTGAATTAATTATTTTTGGATATTTTTAGAACTTTGTAATTTTGTTTATATTTAAATATGTTTTAAGAACAGAAATGATGCAAATGCATATTTAAAGCGTAAAAATTTAGAAGGTTTATTATATAAATGTACGCAGACAGAAGTTAATATATTTATCATGCTAAAACGGCTAGAGTGAAATTTCACTCTTATTTTAGCGTGATGTAAGAGTTAAATTATACACTCTAATATAGAGTGTTAGATTGAACCCAAGCTATGAGTGATAATGTCATTTCAATGCACTCCAATGAAGTCAAATTTAACTCCATTTCACTCTAGTCGATTTAGTGTTTAGAGAATGTGGCAAAAATAATTTTTTTTAATTTTTATAATTTGAAATTAAATTTATTATTTATTTATTTTTTATTATTTAGTGCCTAATTTTAAATGCTACTGTAGCAGTAAACTACTTTCTAGAAATTTATATTTGGAATGCTTAAGTCGGTACAGCAAAGCACCCTCTTCACGGCGCGGCACCTGTTGTTTCGGTAGAGCCGCTGGATTCTAGTCACCACCTCCACCTAACGACTTTGGTTACCAGGAGCATCATCACCCTGGCTGCCTCCTGCCTGAGCATTTCGTTCAATTCACGGTCCCGACCACCCCCACCCTCACCCCACCTGTAATGGGGACCTTCACTCAGCTGGCCAGGGGGCCCTGTCCTCCCAGCCGTAAGTCTGCTTAGGTATTGTGCATCTAGGAGAGCGGCTTCCTCCAGCTGCTCTGCATCCTCCGCCAACGTCACCAGGTCGATGAGCGTCTTTTGCTGGCCTGAAATACCTTACTTCGTTTCACTATGTTTCTGCGGATGCAATTCACGTTTAAATGGTTACTAATTGAAAAAAATTGTAACAGCGAAGAATTTCGAGTACCCAGTGCAAGTCCTTGTAACGTCCCTTTATTAACGACGGCTGCTGAGTCTTTGACGGCGCGTCCCGCGAGCGCGCCTTTCACTCGAAAAAAGAGCGGCGAGCCATCTGGCGTGATAGGGCACAATGGTCGCGCAAGGAAGAAACGAGGCTGAGCGCGAACCGGTATTGCCGGCTTTTCCAGCGGCGGCATTTGACATCGCGACGCGCACCTCGACGCCTCGTCGCTTCTTTCAGACGCGTTTTCTCTGCTTTCCAGGAGAAATTTTTTTTTCGTTCCATCGTGGATTTTGTGCTTGTGTACCTTTTTTTGGAGAATCTCAAAATTCAGAGGCCTCTATGCGGCTTTACGTGCTTCCCTCGAAAGTGGTGCATAGTTGCCAATCCCTGTTGGTTTAGAGATTTTCTGCGTGCTGTGTATAGGATTTCATGTGGAGTAATCATTTTGAAGGTCAGTGCACAAGTAACAATTTTTTTTTAAACTTTTGGAAATAAAGCAAACGCTGATGGAAAACGAAAGTAGACGAGAGAATTATAATGCAAAAGATGATAAAGAATTGTTATAGTAAAATTGTATATGTATTAAGGCGGAAATTGTATTTTGCATATATTCATGTAAATGCACTTTAAACGTAACGGGGCACTCATTACGTGCATTACAATCGCTCTTTTTTATAATTGATTCACTGCTTCTTACTCGTTTCCGCCTGGAAAGGTTCTCAGCGAATTTTTCGAAATAATAAACAAAAGTGAAATTGATTCCGTAACAAAGGAGATTTTCCCGGCGCCTAAAGAGACTTGCGTTACTCTGTAACATAACAATCTAACAATGTCATCGGAGAAATTAGCGCATTCCTACGTTACAATAAACAGCTTAAATGCATTATAATAGCAATTTCATGAAGGATGTGATTTCGTCATTAATGAAATTCAAATATTTATCTTCATCCTTGCTAGATTTTATTATTCCGGAGCTAATTAATTATAAAAGAAATTCAACAATATTTACTTTAAAAGTGTCAATCGTACAAGGAATGACACTGTTTAAACGAGTTCCAGCTACTTAAAAAAAAAGTATACCGAGATTAGTAATTAAGATTATTCTAAGACAGACTATCACGATGGTTTAGTTAAAAAGTCACTATTAAATGCACCAGCTTTGCTTAACATTCAAATGCTGCTGTAAAACCTTTTTATCTTTACTTCCAAAACTTGTCGCGTTTCAATGGAAAATCTGCGTCAAAATAGAAAGCTGAGAAGTCCATTAAAAAATTTCCAAAAACCAGTTTTTATGCTTGATCGTAATCTTCAATGAAACGTAAAATTCGTCACTCTGTTTTACTTCTCATCGCGGGAAAATCTAACGTCGTGCATAAAATTCGCGTTTAAAACCTGAAAAATCAATTTAACACCGAGCCGACACCCGCAGTTTTATCACCTCCAAAAATCTGCCTCGGTAAGCTCGCTGCGATTTCGGAAAATCGGGGCAGCAGCGAAAAAAAATCCGAAATCCCGATTGCTTATCTCACTTTCACCCGGGGTCGCCCCCGGAACAATGCAGTCTTTGCCGAGGCATGTCCGGCTGCCCAGTGCCACACTCTTGTGCCGCGGGTGCGTCTCGTTAGTATGCGCTCTCCCGGCGCGAACTTTCATGCGACGCGCGGCGCCTGCGTCTAATTGGATTGTGCGCCCCACGTACGCGTACTTTGATAAGCACAGACACTGTGCACTGCTTCCGACGTCGGCGACTTGGTTTCACTTTACTCGCGGCGGATTGAGCCGTTGACCGTACACTAGACAAGGTCCGAGTGAAATGGTACTTTCAACATTGCATTCACGGAGAGATCCACCTGGGTTAAATTTAAGAAGTGGCTTGCAAATATTAACTGATGACCGACTGCCATTTCTTTTAATAATATTTCTTTTAATTTCTTTTGACAATATTTTCTTTTAATAATTATTAAAGTAATTGTGTTTTTACAACTTTATTTGTATTTTTTTACCAACCAGTTTATATTTTTTACCAGTCTTGTTTGTAGTTTATGCACTGAGAAAAATGTTTTGGAAAAATTACTATCCAGTCTGGGAGCGAAGCCACAGACTGCATTTAGTGAAAAAAATTACTATACTGTATTATAAATTTTACTAGAATTCTAGTAAATATTAATAGAATTTTCGTAAAATTTATAATACAGTATAGTCATTTTTTTTCACTAAATGCAGTCTGTGGCTCCGCTCCCAGACTGGATAGTAATTTTTCCAAAACATTTTTCTCAGTGTGAAAGAGGTATGTGTAAACACATACGCGCATACGCATATTAATGTTCATATAATATTTATTTCTCGCAACTTAGTTTTAAAATCGATGTGTACATAAGGCGAATTTTTTAATGTAAAGTCGAGACAGTATAGTGAAATTTCTCGTCCTCACGTGGGTGCGAGTCATCCGTACGCCGACCATAAAAGCATAAACACACAAAAAGCGGCGGAAAGGAAAACTGGAATTTTCTCGGTCGATCGAAAACCGCAGCACGTCGAATCGCTATAATTTAACGCACTCGTGTGCAGCCCTCGCATCGTGCGTCCGTCGCTTTCCTCGCCGAAACCGCATTTTACTATTGCGCGCATCAAGCGTCAATAGTACGGAGAACTCACTGCGGTTCATAAAATAAACATATATTAGCGTTCATTTACCAATACATTTTCTTATCGCTATTTTTATTTTGCTCCAAATAAATCGTGAGTCTCAGTATTAAGTAACAAAATTTCTCAAAGGGTAAGAAATTTCAAAATTAACCGTTCAATACTATTTTACAACGACGATATGTATTTTTTATTGATAATTTTTCCCTTCAATTCTGAGCATTATTTTTGTGTTCGGAATCGGACTGACACAACATAAACTTAATTTTTGTGTATTAATTACGAAATTTACACAAATATTTTACAAAAAAAGTGTCATTTAAACACATTTTTCGTGTTAACGGAAATACAAGGATGAGTGTACATTGAATACAATCTTTTTTCATATATGACAAAAAAGAACATGTTCAACTGTGAAAGTAACTGCAAATTTTTCGTTACAGCAAACAACGAGCAGCATGACAAAGACAGTCTGAACGAAACGGGCAGTACGACGGGAGGTACGGTGGATGCGACCCCCGCTGGGGGGGCCGGACCCTCCAGCCGGACGGATCGCGGCGGCGAAGGCGACGCGTCGCTGCGCGAACCCGCGATGCGCTCGCATTCACCGCCACCGAAGTCCCTCGTTTCCAGGTTACTGGCGCGTTCTCGCACCCCCGACGACCTGCTGGACCACTCCGAGCCATTGTAAATTTTTTTATTTACTAATTTTTATTCTTTTTAAGTTTTTTAAATTCAAATCTTTGATAATTGAAATTAGCGTGTCGTTAAAACGAGTATATTTTTTATTCATTGTAGATACCGAATATTCTATAATTTGATGAATAATTCTTTTATTATAATTATTTTAGTTCACAATTATGGGTGGTCCTGTCGAACGTCTACGGCGAGCTCGTCATTGTCCTGACGATGGCACTGTGCCTGGCTGAAGTTATGGACACGCCGGTACCACTACTTAGCTTACAGGTAATTTTCCGTTTTTATTTTTATTTTATGATTTCTGTAATCTTGTTGCACAGGATCGAACGATTTTTGCTACCAAAATTTCTAATCGCTTTATTCTTTGTATTCGTATAGGCGTCGTAAAAAGGTCACTTTCATCAAAATGTTCATGTGTTTATAACAAGCACATGGGAAGGTCGCGAAATGCGCTTGAGTTGACTAAAGAATTGAGTGATTGGAGGAAGCGACCAAAAAAATAACTATTCCATGGATTTTATGAGAGTGCAAGTCTTAATTCGAACGCGCGCACCCGATCGGATCCCGCGCAGCAATTTCTATGCTCGTAAAACGTGCTGCATCATAAAAACCGAGAGAAATCGGCAGCCTCCCACTTATAACGCGTACGCACAAGATGCAGAGTTGATTTTCGTTAATCTGATAAACGTTTTGATTATATATTTTCCTTATATTTATAAATTACTTAATTTGTAAAATAAGTTTTAATTAATTTTGAGATTATTAGCTATTATAGAGAAAAATATTACTTCTTGTATTAATTTATTCAGTACGAGTGCATCCGAAAGTTACAGAATAAATAAAAAAATTTCTGAGTATTTTTAATGACGTGAAAGAAATGCATTCGGTCGTAAAAATTTGTTTATCTCCGTGCTTGAAATAACTTTCCTCAAATTGCTCTCGATAGAGATTATTTATACAACATATAAAATATTTTAAGGATTTTTTTATAATGATAAAATTAGTTCTTTTACTCTCTTCGCATTATTCACAAAATACGCAGAAGTGATTCGCGTGAAATTTTTAGAAAAGAAAATTTTGCCTTAACAAAAGACAATTTAGTACGTACAACGTGAAATTCAACGCTTTTCAACGCTAAACCACAAGATTTTTATTTCACACGTCCTTTGAATGAAACACAAAGTGCAAGTAAATGACCAACTTGTTACTTTTGTCTACTCATAAATTCGCAAGACCAAAATGCAAATTATCATTCGTTCTTAGGAGAAAACGCGCGCGTAGTCCTGCAGCTTTTCATCGATTTCACCGATAAGTCGAAGAGTCTTTTGAAAATATCTTCTTTATTACTCTTTAGAAAAAATGTTATCTATCTTAAATGAATATGGTGATTCTTCTTTTCTAAAGGAAGTTACGATTATAATGCTATTTTCAAAAAAAAGATCGAGCGGAAACTTTCTTCCTCTTTGATTTTAAAATGATTCCTTTTCACATTGTGTGACTGATGACTCGGATTGAATTAACTATTTTTGAACCCTGTGGAAAATGAAAGTCTTGCCTAATGTACGTCTACATACATTTCCGTTGAAAAAGTTTAGAGTTTGAAATTTACGTTCATACATATTTATGCATTTTCTTTTCAATTATGTCCTTATCCAATTTTTCATGCACAATAATAGACGATAACTTGATTAGCATTGTATATTTAAATGTATAATTTCTTCTGAAAAACACTTACTACTTTACAGCTCATTTACTTGTCTCATGGAAAAATTATACGAAATCGAAAATTATACACGAAACTCCAACGTCCGGGATATGCCGCAGCTCAATCTAATACGTTTTAATACTAATAATTTTTCTTTTGCATTTTTTTGTAATAAAATGATTATTTAACTTGACTCTACTGTTTTTATGGAGTCTTTCTTTTCGCTTGAATTCAAGTTGCTTTATGTAGAATTTGTAAAACAACGGCGTTTCCAACATTTTATTACTCTTACGAGAACTTGCAAAAAGTATATACATCTAAAAATTCGAGCAACAAGTAAAAAAAGAACGCTTCGTCGAACAGCAAGTCGATGGCGTGTAAAAACGAGCTCTTCCGCGTCTCAATAATCCGCGCAATCGAGGCTGCTGCTGCAACGCTCAACTGCATTTTGAAGACGGATAATTGTCCCGAGCCACGCGTATATTACTGAATTAATAAGACCAGAAATCCTTGCGCTGTAAATTTCTTTTTGAGGTTTATTGGGCAATAAATGTTCGCTGCTCGTTTCGCAACGATTTTCTTCAGTAATTAAAAAATCGAAGCATTCAAGGTGGAATAATTAACAAATTGTATAAAATTTCAGGCAATAACAAAAAAATAAAAGAGTAATCATTTTTTTAACGGCGATTGCAGGGAATCTTCCTTATGTACATGTACGTGGGCAGCATAGCGGTGATACTGGGCATCTACATCTGGGTGTTGGTGGACAGCTGCGGCAGTATGAGGGGCGGCGAGACCAGCCTCCGAGACGCCGAGCTGGGCGGCACCTCCCTTACGAGGTTTGGTTCTCTCAAGCGGGCCCATATATCCCGCTCTAGGACCGCTCCCACCAGCTTCTACATTCGCGTCGGTGCTCTACGTAAGTGCACACCCCTTACCGTCTATATTTTCTTCGTACATTTTAATTTTTTATTTTCTTCGATCTTGAAGAAAAAAAAATTATTTTATTTCTTGCCTTGTCGTTGCAGTGTTCGGCCTGGCCACTTTGGTTTTCAACGGTCTGGAGATGGCGATGCACTCGATGATGCAAGGCAGCGACTGCCTGAGCGACGTTATCTTCGTTCATCCGGTCTTGCACGGCCTGTTCACCTTCCTGCAGATGCACTTCCTCTTCGTCAATTCCCAGGTGATTTTTTTTATAAGCGATTGGAGAAAATCATTCAAATCCAAGCGTAAAAAATTATTAATAATAAAAATTATTGTAACGATAGGTGCTGGTGGAGAAATTCGGCCTGGCGGCGAGGTTCGGTTTCACGCATCTAGCGGCGACGAACATAGCGGTGTGGACGCGTCTCGTAATTTGGGATTCGGCACAGGAGTGGACGTACTTCGTGCACGTGGCTCAACGAGGCGCCCTCACTGGCTCCTCGCCCCTCAACTTGCGCGGTTTTCCTGGCTCCCTCACTAAGCAGTCGCTTACCCGCGAGATTCCAGGTAATTATATTAATATTACCCCAAGATTCGTCTGCGCTATTTCAGACAGTGAACAAAGTTTAATTGTTTCAGATTCGTCGCCTTACGACAGTGTAGTGTCGCCGTACCATTACGAGCCAATTTCTCAAGAACAAATTTCTCAAGTGGTTGCTTTGCAGGAATGCTTAAACACTAATACGTTAGGCCAACTTTGGACCTCCAGTATGCCTTTTCTTTATCCATTTATTGTTCAATTTAGGTGAGTTCTTACGTCGACCTTGAATCTTAGATAAAAATTGTACATTGAGTACATTTTAAAACAAATATTAATGTCCTCGAAAAATCAACAGCCTGATAGCCGCGGCGGTAACATTCGTGATGGGTCAGAACGTGGGTCGCTCGAGTCGGTTGCTGCACAAGAAATTCCACAGTATGAAAGACCTTCCAAGCGCTGGTCGGATAGGCTGCGATGGCTCGAGCAAAGGACTTTTCCTCGGCATACTGTGCATGGTAGCCGGTATCGTCGTCATCCTCATTTTTCTAGTAGTCCGAGAAGACGAAAACTTTCCACCAGCGACACTCTCCTGGCTTACTTGCGGTACTCTCATTGCTATCTTAACGCTCAGCGGAATTATGACTGGCAGTGGGTTGATCCAGATTAGACGCATGTCTATTGTTACTCGCACTTCGTCGCCTCTCGATGATCTGCTGTCCAACGTCGCTCTGTTCGGAGTGCAATTATACTCTGTATTCACTATTGTTGTCTGCGCGTGTACCCTTTTTACTTTGGAGGTATGCAAAAAGTTTTTAATATGTTATTGAAATAATTTTTACTGATATTTGAAAAAATATTTGAACAGTCGAGTGAAGATTCAGAAAAGGAAATCGAGGACTCGCGAGGACGGCACATCATGCTTCTCTCGGTTTCAGTTCTGCAACTATTGCAATGCTTCTCTCAAAGCACGTTGATTGCAGAAACCTCCAAGAGATGCTGCATTACTCGATACCAATCTATGGCCAAACCAGGCAGACAAGTTGTCACATTTTTGCTCTTCAGCAATGGTAACACTTTTATAAAAAATGGATTTAAAAAAATCAAGTATTTGTTATTTATCAAAGTACGTTTGAAATAAACAATATTTTTTAAATTAATTTCAGCCGTACTATGGG
The DNA here is from genome assembly GCA_018906775.1 of Sycophila sp. Sp_5. Classification (NCBI taxonomy): domain Eukaryota; kingdom Metazoa; phylum Arthropoda; class Insecta; order Hymenoptera; family Eurytomidae; genus Sycophila; species Sycophila sp. Sp_5. The sequence goes on along the minus strand of JACCID010000019.1, from coordinate 2,602,384 downwards.
CTTTCGATACGGTTGTCACACAAAACTGGGTATCGCAGGAACTGCAACTGCGATTTTTCGGTGTGCTAGCTTGGGGTGTCATCTCAAGGATCGGTTTGCCCCTGCTCATATTCTACCGATTTCATAGCTGCTGTCTTACTTCTTGAAGCCTGGAACAAATGTTACAGGATGCTCAGAAGTGACCATCCACTCAACTGACGACACAGAAGCTCCATTAAATTTGCCTCCAGGTATTTAATCTACTTTTAATTGAAAATTCGTTTACTTTTTTTTAATTCGACAAAATTTATTTTGCTATTATTTTTAGGCTGAAGCCAAAAGGATGGAGAAGTAAGGCAAAGTCCAGTTGTCGGTATGCACGCGGAAGTTCCAGTCTCAGTGCGCGGAGTCAGCCACGTCAGTGCTTGGATTCTGCGAGCTGGCTGTACCTTGATCCGAGTACGGTCGCCGCAACTTGCCGACATCGGCGACGTCACTATCACCGTAGTCGTTGTCGTTCTCAAGAATCAGACGCCTGGGCCATCACCGACGAGGAGCCTGCGGTCGCCCGCGGCTCGACCTTTAGAAAAGTGCCATGGCACCCGAACCTGCACATGCTTAAGATCCGTCGAGTCTGACGCGAGATAGATAGGGTCTGCAATGTATTCTCTACTTCTTCTATTTTTCAAGTGTACGTCAATGGGATACACGCTGACTTTCGTATGACTGCGCTTTTCACTCGACGCCGCGGCAGTCGGATTTGCAGAAACTCCGAGCTGTCACTATGTTTTTTGTTAGCGGCTTTTTTTGTTAGATTTTTTTTAACTTGCGTTTGATTTGTAATTTTTATTTCGTATCGTTTTTATTTTGGTATCAACAATGTACTTTACACATGAGAGTCGTCTGTTTTAATGGCGATTTTTATTACAGAATTATTAACTGCTTATCGAGTCGTTAATGAAAATATTTTTATAACGTAAATTATTAACTGGCAAAATAAAAAATACGGTATGTTATTACGAATAGAATCAGTACATAAGTCACCTGCATATTTTGTAACATTAGAATAATCGTACATTGCTTGAGAGTAAATAGGAAAGACTAATAAAATATTTCTTTATATTATGTTACTATGCTTCGAATATTTTAACTAAAACAAATTGCAAAAGAAATAAGAGGGTGTAAAACAAAATTTGATCTAACATTGTAATAAATTATTTAATTATTGCTATTCTTTACATAAATTGAATATAAGCAATTAATTGATCAGCCATTGAAATTATTTATAAGAATATACTATTTCTATTATGTATAATAATCACTGAGAAGGTTACTTCACCTTAAATGTGAATTCAGTATTTCCCGTAGGCGTAGAACAAAGTAATTGTACATACTTTTTTAACACATTTCAACATAGACTATAAAGTATAACATAACATGCTAAATGTAAGGGATACAATTAAAGTACTCTTGTGTTTTGCTTGCAGACATGTTTATTAAGAAAATCGAGGTATATGTAGTAAATACACACCATGGATGTAATATCGTCGATTAGCAAATGTCAATAGCTAAGATATTTGCCAACCTGTGATTCGGATCATTTAAATATACAGAAGAGTTTATATCGATCGTTTTTAATAAAATCTTATTTATATATATTATTAAGCGCAATTTTATTGTTCATCAACTTGATCCAATTCTCCTCGATACATCCTGCTCGATCCAAATCACCGGTTATTATACTTTGTTTGACAATAGGCACTAAAATTACAAAAAAGAAACTTTTAAACGATCATCTTTCTCTCTCTGAGCACGCTTAGTTTACGCAACAACATTCTCAACGCTCATACATAAACTAATGTCATGATGACAATTAAATTACCCGATTCATCTCGAGTAACGTATTAAAAAAAAACTGCTCTCAACTGCGTTCGAATTACTTATTTGTACAATTGAGTCTGTGCTCGCAACAGAAAAATAACAAATTAACCTGCCTCCAATTTAATAACTTAATAATTAAAGTACGCAGCATGAGACATTTCTTAAGTAGTGTCGAAGTAATAACTTTATTGTAACAGTTCGTTAACGAAAAATTCGCGAGCGATATCATGAGAGCAACGCAAATAAAAAACAGCCGAAATCTCGCTTTTTAATCGAGTCCAAAGTCATCGTAGCTCGAAGGTTTTGGTGGGGGTTGGGCACCATCAGTTCCAGCGCCAGCATCAGCACCGGTACCGGCGCCTGCACCACCCATACCGCCCATACCGCCCATACCACCCATACCTCCCATCATACCACCCAGGCCACCCATCATTCCTCCAAGACCACCGAGACCTCCAGCACCGCCGAGACCTCCAGCACCGCCAAATTTGCCAGCCACCTTATTGATCAGCGTCATAATCTTTGGATTGTTCTGGTACTTGAAAAGGTTACTTGGATTCGCTAATATGTCCTGGAAGGCAGTAGCTACTTCTGGATCCTGCAATTATTGTAAAAAATAATTATTTAGAAATTATTTAAAACCCATTTAAAATTTCAATAAAACATGAATGTAAATTTTTAGGTTTTATAATTCACCTGGAACGCGGTGAGAATCTCTGGATCATTCAGGAACTGAGCGAATTGAGCCATTCCGGGTCTACCTCCACCACCGGGCATACCACCTGCCGCCGCTTCCGATTGCTGCTGTTGCTGCTGTTTGGCGCTTTCCTCGCGAGCTTTTGCTTGCGCCTCCCGCACCTTCTTCAGCCGCTCCTGTTTCTCGCGCTGCTCACGCTCTAACTGACGGCGCTCCTTCTTTCGTTTGTACTCTTCCAGTTTCCTCGCCTGCAAGGAATATTTAAAGTGATTTTTGTTTATTAGACATAAATCCATAGAGAAGTGCACTTTTTATTTTGTATTTTTATTTCTCTTTCATATTATCATCAGATTTTATTGTCAGCAAAATGACTATTAGATTACTTCCCAAATGTCACACTCACTGAGAGAAATGTTTAAAGTACATAAGGTATAAAAGAGTAAAACTTTCTTTAATTCGTTAAAATAATATCGGCAAAAATAACAATACCAGAGCAGCGCTGTGAAAATAGTACGAAATCGTGAATTTACCGGGGCGGAAAATTCGCCAAGCGGACGACTTGGCAAAAAGAAAAAAAAAAACAGGCGATCCACAGTTTCGAGACGCGATGCAGGCGACTCATCGTCAGTGGGTACGTCACACGCATGCTGTCGGGGGAGACCGCCGCGGGGAAGACGTCCAAGCGCTAAATCATGGTGACGCGACGGAGATCCGCGACCTCGGCGATTACGCCGCGTCGGCGGCCCCAGCCAATAATAGACCGCGAATCGGCCAATTGGCCGGCTCGCGAGCGCACCTCGACGTCGTCGTCGTCGGCCGAGGCGATTCCGCGCTGCGGCTACATCGACGCCGCTTTTTTTCTTTTTTAAGGGCATATTTTTTTTTTATTGAAGAAATTTTGAGAATCTGACGTCTGTTTGTTATCTCCCTTGACTCAACGATTGAAAATAATGGATGTCTACGGGTGGGTGTTTTAGTAAACAAACGCGATTGATCAATAAAATTTGTTTATAAATTTCATTTTCTTTTTAATACCAGAGCCATGCCAATTCTTATTTTAGCTGTAAATTTTTTGTCGCTCACTAGACACAATTCAATTATTTTCTGTTATTGTATTACGCTTAACTGTTAAAATTAGAAAAAGCCAAGTGACGAAAGTGAAAAACACTTTTAAAAAGTCAAATTTCGTTATCCGACAAACTCTGAGCAGGAGCTTCTAAGCATGCGGCGATCAACATTAATAAAAAATATGATGATGTAAGTCACGTGCACTGCTTTTTATAGTTTCGTAAAATAAGCAGCATCTCTTTGGTTTCCGCTGAAGCGTTAAGGACGAAAATCTGAAAGATACACACGTTCTATAAACCGACGACGGATAACGAATAAAATCAATGTACGCGAAATCCGCAATCGTCCGAAATTTAATAACGCAACTTTGAGCAGCGCGCTTTGGCTGTTATTTTCGTTGGAATAGCAGATACGGTAGGCTGCTTTCTTTCTTCCACGTTTAAACACGTGTCACTCCGTGACATCAATCGGATGACGCTCTGCTTTCACAACTTCACTTGATTTACGCGCGCCGAATTTCCACGCTTGAAAATATCAAAACGGTTACTTGATCTTAGCGCGACGATAATTGATGCCTCGAATCAAAATCTTCAGCCACATTTTACGATTATAAAACTTTAAATTGCCAATCGATCTTTTGCAGAAAAAAAAGACAATCGAATTAACTGCTCGTATCGTATTTTTAACAAATGCATTTTACGTAATCTTTATTGAAGATTAATTTTGTTTTCCTTTGATCATTACTACACAAAAAAAAATTAAAAATGCTGTTATCAAATTGAGTCTTACAAATTCTGCATTCTTGAATCCTCCGATTTTCTCGAAGGAAAAAAGTGGTTAACATATAAATCCCTTTAAAATTTATAAACAAGGATGCAACAAGTGCTGTTCAGGAGAACAAAAGAAAAATACTGCCTTAACCATAGTTACATCCGATAGACTGCGAAGAGCTGCCTTATTCGGCGGCAGCCCGGACGGCTAAATATAAAGACGCCGCGCTCTTTCCATCCCCCGGCCGTCGCTCTGCTTTTCCCATCTTTCGCGCCGAAGCCTTCGCGCTCCGCTTTCTTTCGCGGCCGCTGGACCGATTTCGCGAGTCGCTTAATGCGGAACCGCTCGAATGAATGAATCCGTCATTAGCGGTGGTTCAATACGTCCAACGACTACAGTCTACACACGAAGAAAAATTTTGCATGAAAAATTACCGCGTATTATTAACTAAAGTCAGGACAAAAACGTGAAGTAGAAAGACTTTTGTAAATAGTGCCTAGTATGTTTTAAAATATCTGAATTAGTTTTTACTAAAGAATGTAATAAATTTTTTTATGTTTACAATAAAATTTGCTAGTAAGTATATCCTTTCGTTTTATTTTTCGAAATTACTCATCCTAGTTTTAATAAAGACTACAGTAATTTTTAAAGCAACCTTTTTCTGTACTTAATCTACAGATTATAATCTTGAATTCTTTACATTTATTTCTAGATTTTTTTCTATTTAAAATCTTAATGTCTGCGGTATTCGCACGGGTATCGACAATTGTTGAAAATGGATGATTCAGGAAAAAATTAAATAATAATAATAAAAACGGCCTCCCGTGCGCGAAACTCCGAAGCGGCGGGCTTCCGCCGTCAGAAACTGGCGTGGCGTTGCGCTCGCTCGGGGCGACCTTGCTCCCGTATTTTCGGGCAACCCGTACCGAAATCGCCAGCAGCTCGCGCTCGTGACGCAACGGGAAGGCAGCTCCGAAGAAAAGAGCTTAAATGCCCGACCCTTTTCTCTTTTGAAAAATTCCAACGACTGCTCGTTTTGATAGCTCTCCAAAATCCGAGCTATTAATCTTTTAGTGGATCATTTGTTTACGAATCATTGTGCGACGTAAAAACTTAGTTGAAAGGTGAAATAAACTGCCGATGCACCGGCGCTCTATCTAATTCAATTTGATTTCAGTACAAATTTTTTACGTAAAAATGGTATGGAAAATTTCCTTGAAAAAAAAAATTAATTATTAATAAAGTAGTAATTAATTCGTGATAATTGACGTTTTAATAAACTAGTAGGACAAAAAATTATTGCGATTCATTAAGATTTAACTGTTCACGTGTTCTCTGTTTCTACGGGATTAGTCCGCCCGTAATCGCTCAGTAGTAAGAGGCGACAAGGCCGATTGGCGAGCAACGACCGACGGGTTTGTGACCGATCGATCGGCATGCAACTCTCCCGAAACAATGACATGTGCCATTGGCCGAAGTGGCGGTCGACAGAATCGCTCGCTTAACGTTATACGTATTCTCTTTTCTTAATTACTCGTGGTAAAATTGATCCATTAATTTTACGTTAAATTTCAAGTAATATTGTTAGAAAGTAGTATAAGTAGATATTACGTTTCCTTGATAAAACGATCACTACGATTTGATCCGACAGTAAATTCAAGCAAAATCATCAAGATCAAGAAAAATAAATGCATCGAAAGACGAGAGAGAGAGAGAGAGAGAGAGAAAGAAAGAGAGAGAGTCGACCTACGCAAGAAGACTCGGTCAAAGTCGTTGATTACGCGCTCTCGGCACCCTGGCCTCGGCTCGTGACTACCGCCACGGGACACGGCAAACGGCGCTGGCAATAAATAGAAACGCGAATGTGCGAAAAACCGCGACAACGTCGAAGTGGACAGAAACAGATACTTCATGCCTCTCCTCTCTCAACACTATCAAAATCCAATTCCTCGACTTCGTTTTTCCAAAATGAATGACCGACGGATTAAATTTAAAATAAATACCGACGATGGGATAAACTTTGTCACTCATAGGGAGACTTTCTCTTCCTTCATAATGTCGCAGTAGAATTAACATTACGCACTGAAATCACTGAGGAAAAAATTAAGTATGACATATGAATGGTGACAAATTTTCTGCACAGAGAGAAATGATATTTTAAAAATTACTATGTTTCGAAGGAACTGTGAGATATACTCGACCAATGACGATTTTTAGTATATAAAACAGTCAAAATTACTATGTACATAGCAATTTCTAATACGTACGCAGCAATTTCTAATACGTGCGCAGCAATTTTTACTATGTATATTGTTGACTGTGTTTTAAGTAAAAATCGTCATAAGTTGGGCATATCCCACATTTCCTACGAAACATAGTAACTTTTAATACATCGTTTCTTTCCGTGTGTGAAAAATTGTTCATATATTCATCACGTGAACGATTCGGATTTTTCAACACTGTGAATCTCAAATGTTTAGATTTACACGGTGAGTGGGTAAAAAATGAATCCCTCGTCCATGTCGTTATCAGTCTCGCAGCCTCAGCACAATCGCACATTAGCCAGGCGAGAAGTTGGGGCTCCTCGGGATCGCGGTCCTCACGGGCTCGCGTCTCTATTTCTATCCGTCGCCTCCGCTCGGCGGCGTCGCTCTCTCTCCGTCGCGCGGCCGGGGGCGCCGCGCCGCTTGCACTCCCCGAGACCGCAGTCCTGGCCGCCGCGGACAGCGGCATCCACGCACAGTGCGCGCCGCCGCGTTTGCGAGACACGCTTGACGCCATGACGGGCTCGCGGACGAGACCCGCGATCATCGTCGCGGGCCTCCTTCTGGGCCTTCTAGCCGTGACCTTGCAGGGTAACCCATTTAACATTGACCGAGGAGGAAAAGAGCGCATCCTTCGAGTCTTCGTTCCTTAAGAAACAAAGAAAAAAAAGTTGCTTTTCGCGAAGTGGTTTTGTCGGTGTCCTGGTCTCGCTGATCTAAAGTTTGTTCAATTTGGTTATTTGGTTGGCGGTGTGACCGGAGATCGTCGAACGAACTTTCGTAAGTTGTCTTGAGGCTCTATTCGTTAGACCCGGAGGTATTGCCTTTTAGTGCTGTGAAGTCGGAAGTAGGTGAGTTTTTAAAGCTCCGAGCTTGCGAATCAACGCTGATAATGGTGAGAAGAAATTTAAAAATTTTTGAAACCTGGTAGGTGTTCGCGACATGTCTTACCATAGACGACTGTTACTACTGAATGACTCTTACTTTCTTAGACTTGCGTTTAAAAGAAATTAATTTTCACCGAGTCGTCCAGATGTCATTTTTTTAGTCGTTAAATAATCTCATTAGCCTTTAAGACACTTTCAAAAATAATTTTTTTTAAAACTCGACTAAGCATAAAATTATAGAAGCCAGTTTAATAAAAAAAGTACGTTCATCAAACGACAATGTGATTTTTAAATTTTAACAAAGTGTAAAATTTAAAATTTTTGACAAAGTGTACTTTTAAAAAATATACAGTCGAAATACTTGCAATAGCCGTAAAAAAAACACTGACTTACAAAAATAAATAACCTTTTGAATTTTCTTTAAAATAAGTAGACCAGTCTTCTGCGATATTACATAAGCAGGCGAGCGAGGATTCAAAGTTTTTCGCAACCGGCGCTACCGAGCGTCACGTTCATAAAATAGATTCGAAAATTCAAAATACGAATTTCTCGAAAATAAGAGTCGATTGCTCGCATCGATGACCTCCCGTTGAAAAATAAATCGCGAGGACTGCGACCACAAAGTCGAGTCTTGTCTTCCGATGCCGTGATGACCCGTTAGACATTAGTTTTTTTTTTTTATATATTTCTTTCCGAGATGATCGTGACGAGATTAAGATTTTTGGACCGAGTGACAGTGGCGCGTGGTGACTCGAGCCAATTACGTAAGGGATGCGAAGGCAACAAGCCCGACACGTAAACGTTGACTAATAGCCGCGACAATGTAATTAAGGGTAAGCTCGTGATGTCTAAAATTTTTTTCAATTTTCGTATACTTGACCTTACAACATTTGAGCGTCGGTTAAGAGAACAATCTGTTGGAAAAAAAGATGCGACAGCATTTACTTATTTTACGTAATTTAGAAAATTGTTAATTAGCATAAATTTAAATAGAATTACGAACTGGGCTTTCAACAATTTCAACGAATGGCAACAAACAATTTTGAAACTTTACACGATTGTCGGATTATTTTTTTTTTTTAAACTATTTTTAGTTCTACCACTACAAAACTGTTACAGTCAAGTGTCGTTTTAAACTGTGTAATAATACATCACAGTCTAATATTAAACAAGTAACTTTTGAGTAATTCTTTTTCTGAAGCGAGTTACTATAGCTGAGATTCACGAAAAATTTCCACTCGTTTTTTTTTATATATAAAAAACTAAAAAATCTTATATTTCATAAAATTAGATTTTATTGATTTGATTCAAAATATTGTAAACAAAATAAGTGGGAGCACGCGGTAATTTTTTAACGTTCGCAGTAAAATAAGGAAAAATTTCTTCTCTTTAACATTAGGGCAATTAGATAATTAATTAATTTGTTCGATCATTCATAATTAGATCAAATGATACATAATTAATCTAACTTGTGAGTTACTACTTCGATATTTGATCCAAATTGGCTAAGCAATATAATTAATTGACTATTATTATTATTATTCTCGAATAATAGATTTACTGTTTTAAAAATGTTATCGTTTTAAAAATAGTTAATTTGTATCAATTATACTTAAAATGATTATACGAAAAATACTCTTAATGTTACAAAATAAATAAATTATCTTTAAAGAATGAGTAACAATTGAACCAGTAATAAGAGTCTTGTTTCAACAGGAAATCTTATCTAAAACTTTGCTACTTTGCCTGCAAAATATGCTAAAACGCAATGCTGGTTCCGTTAAAAACGTTCGCGGTCCTGATCTCCACATAAATAATTCTTAAAAAAAAACTCTTAAAAAAAAAAGAACATCTCTCCCCACACGAAGTCATGTCTCCCTCAAAACCGGGAAGCTTTCTACCCGATAAGAGAAAGGAATGCTTCATCCCCCGAATCTCTTCACCGCGAAAATTCGGTGCGCAGAGCCGGCGGTCCCCAGCTATCTTTAACCAGCTCCACCGCCTTGCCAAATGGGAGGCTGCGGCCGCGAGTAGCACCGCTTGGCTCCCTCCAGAGCGTCGGCGCCGCGAAACAGTTTTGACATTGGACCGCCCCCCACCCGTCGGTGATCACGGTCAGGTCGGCGGCGTTAATTATAAAAACGACCGAGCAGCTTAACCTAGGCACCGACGACGGACCTCTCTATCTTCGCTCTCTCTCTACCTATTTATCTATCCGTCTCTTTTCTGCCTCCCCTAAAGCTGGAAGTGTCAAAGTCACTGGTGACGCCGCGAGCGCCGCCATCCGATCGAAAATAACGTTTTTATAAATAACGACGATTGGCGCGTGCGGCACTCTGGGTTCAATGCGACCGCGAACGACGATCGCCGATTGTGTTTGTTGACGGGTGTTCACGGCTTGTTTAGGAGTAGTAGAAGTTGAGGTTGTTATCCGACGTTTTAGGCAGGTGGATCGTTAAAGTTTCGTCTCGTTTCAAAGGGATTTGCAGAATCACTGTGACCTTTTTGATTTTCGGGTAACGGTGCACTGATAATGTTGGAAGCATTCGATGAAAAATCAATCAGTTGTGAGATAATCGTAAAATACGAAGTGAATTTTCTTTTTGTTCATTACCACTAAAGTATTCTCGAGTTAAAGAAATTAAAGAAATTCAAATGAACAAAAAACAATTATCTTAAAGAATAAAAAAAAACTGATTTTCTTAAATAATACAATTGTTTTTTTTTTTTGTTTAATCATTTTGTGTATCGAAAGTTAAAAAAGGAGAGTAAAGAAGATGCCCTATCAAAGGAAACGAACGAAAAGACGCACAAAGTGTTTCCAAAAGACTAAATACTATACTGGTCGTGCGCTCTCGTGCTAACGCCGCCTACCCATCGCTAAACTTAGAATATGCGGCCTCGTCCCAGGTAACACCTAAGAGTAAATCGGCATTTTCCCCGACCAAAATCATCGCGAGAATGCCGAGCCTCAATTTTAGGATTTTCTTAAAATCATTAAGAAATTGTAGCTCAATGTAAGCTCGTCTGACTAGTCAATGACATCTTCTACTTGCTCTTTCAATCTACTCTATCAATCAGTCGAATTTTCATATAAATTTCTTTAAAATTCAAGTAGCCCTCAATTCCATACATATTTTTCTAGGAACACGTGTAAAAGAAAATGCCACTTTCTTTAAATTAAAATAAATATAAGAAGGAAGAAATTTTCTTTCGTCAAGAAAAGTTATGTTAAAAATTAAAAAAAAAAAAAAAAAGCGATTGGAATGGCACTCGCAGAGACCGGTCTTACAGCTCGCCGAGGGTACTCATTGCGTCACGGCGCAAGCTCGGGTATTTCTGGTGACCGCGACCGCGTGTACCCCAAAGCGACGATCCGCTCGCGCTGCGATCGACCCGCGACAGCTGGCCAGCAACAAAGGAAATTGTAACAATATCAGTTTAATTAGCTATTTTTGGAAATGTTAGCCGAAATGTTCATTGGCTCCCGAGCCGCAGACTAATTTAGCGCCATTTCTTACTGTGCGGTAATAAAGTGGCGATAAATTATGTTATAACAATCCCCTAGTCACTTGGAATAAATTTAAACAAAAAGTAAATGTACGAATAAAAATTTTTTAAATAATTCTTTGCGATGGTTGAAAAATTGTCGGAACGTCAACATTTGAGAGCGAAGGATGCGCATCTGAACCACCGAGTATGCGAAAAATTTAAATTCACGAATTAAGGAGTGATGAAAATTATGCGATCGCAGGTGTGCAAGGCGAAGGACTAGAGAACGTTCCCTCGGAGGACCAATGTCGGCCTTACATTGAGAAAGCTTTGAAAGATTTGGGCACAGGTACTTAAAATAGTATATTATTACATACGCTTAGTGATTAAAAAGAATTTTTTACGGTGAGCGCTTTACTAACCACCCAGAGAACGCAAAGTACTCGCTATACGTGCAGTGTGCAACGATAAAACACTATTATTACGCAGTGAACTATACATTTTTTTTCCGCGAACACACCAGCGTGTATCTACTACTTAGCGATGGTTAATGCGATGGGCGCACAATTACTTCAACATTAAGTTGCTTCATTTTGGCATGGCTCGAGAGCAGACGTGTACAAAATTTGTCACTGCTTAATGTCATAATAGTTTGCTGATCGTTTAATATTACGTATGGTTAAAATAAACGTGCATTTTAAAATGCACTATAAATGAACAGCCGCGGCCAGCACAAATAATCGCTTGGTGTTCAATTTGCGAAAGGGCTATAATTAAGACGAAAAAAAAATAAATTATAGATGGATCTCAAGAGCAAGAGGAAGGTGCTGAAGAGGCGGAAGTTGCCAACGACGGTAGCGACGAGGGGCCAGGGGTGGATCCGGCCGCCGATACAAACGACGATGTGAGTCGAACATCTGCAAAGCCAACAATTTTTTTTTTAAAGCTCCAACAATCGTTACGTCGTTCGTTGCATACATTGTTTATCGGGCCGACGGGCCTCTCACAGCGACTCCCAAAATAACCGGGCGCGTTAAAACGAAAGCCGTAGCCGCGGCAAAATTAACTCGAAGATTCCGCGATAACTAGAGTGTAACCTAAAAATCTCGAAATAACAGAACCGAGCGCCAGCGGAACGCTCGAATTGCCGGTGGGCCACGCGATCGATCGGGCCGCGGGCAGCAAGTCAAGTGGGCGAATTATATATAAAAAAAATTAATAAATTAATAGATCGTGTGTGAAAGTCCCAAAGTGCGCCTACATTAATTTTCACGAACAACTCGAATGCGGCAAGTATTTATAAAGTTCACGGCATGCTCGACGCCGCTTCCCTGGGTATTTTCGTGCTTAACAGGTTTCCGTCTATTTTTAAGAGATGCGCCCGTGCCTCTTAAGGGATGCCCGTACGCGAACTCGCGGGCATTTAGCGAGTAACTTTTTTCTCTCTTTCAATTCTGTCCGTTGATTCATTTTTTTCAAATTCTCCCTTTTCTTTTTTTCTAATTTCGAACGATGTAACTTAGTCGTTAAACATTTCGAGAACTACATAAGAATCCCTAAATGACGTTAGAAAGTTTGCTCTTTGTTTTAACGAGAATAAAATATTAACGACGAGCGATTTGAAAACGCAGGACGAAAAATCGGGAAGCAGGGAGAAGCGCGACGTCTCCGGAGAGGAGCAGGAGGAGGGCGAGGGAACCGAGAACGACGAGGTCGAGCAAGATCAGGTGGACACGATAGAGGTAACCAGCATCGAGGAGGTGGAGGGTGGCGACGAATCGACGGCCGATGAAAACGCCGCCGACGACGCTGAAGGAGACGCAGATTCCAACGATGTCGAAGATAAATCGAAAGGTGAATGAAAAAATGATCGAACGGGTGCAATAAAAAAGAATAAAGTGAAGCAAGTAATACAACTTACTTTAATCTTTTCAGAAGCTGAAGGGGAAGAGTCCGAAGAGAAGGGCGACGGCGACGAGCAGACGGCAGAGGCCGACGACGATGTCGCCTCTCAGGAGAACAAGAGCGGCGAGGAGGAGGATGCCGCAGCAGCCGAGGGTGAATCCGGAGAGAAAAAGGAGGGAGACGGCGCCGACGACGAGAGCAACGAGAAAGACGACGATCCCACCGACAACGTAGAGTCCGACGAGCAGAAGACGGAGGAGCTCGTACAGAGCCAAGAGGAGGAGGCAACCGAAGAAGGAGAGAAGTCCGGAGAGGAAGAGGCAACCGAAGAAGGAGAGGAGGACGCCGCGGCAGATGACGGCGAATCGAAGGAAAAGGCCGAGTCTGCAGAGGAAGCAGAGGACCAGAAGGATGATGACAAGAGCGAGGAGAAGGAGGCCGACGATAGCGATGACAAAAAGTCGGCCGAGGAGGAAGAGGCCGTGGCTGAAACTGCGGAGTCGCTGGAGCAGGAGGCTACTGTTGAAGGTGACAGCGAAGAAGCCAAAGTAGCCGAGGATGACGGGAAGAGTGATGAAGATGAGGAGGCTAAATCTGCTGAGACTGGTAAGTTTGTTTCCAAAAGTCTGTAATCTTGTGCGAATGTATTTAATAGAAAATATAAAAATTCGAAATTATATTTTACAAGGTGAAGAAGGTGAGGAGGGTGAAGGCGAGGAAGAAGCTGAAGATAAAGAAGGAGATGAAAGCGAAGAGGGCGATGAGTCTAGACCGGAAGAGGAGGAGTTGATCATGGAGATCGAAATACCAGAAATATTGAGACCCAGAGATCACGTAAATCAGTTGCTGAAGTTGGACGAGGAGAACGAGGAGAAAGAGAAAGCCGTCGAGCAGGTCGCTGACGTTGTCCTCAGGGATTTGAAGAGACTATACGACAACGCAATCAAACCATTAGAAACGCTATATAAATACAGAGATCTCAGCAATCGTCATTTTGGAGGTAAGAATTATTACAAAGCGATTGAGTCTTGTATTTCAATTGATAGAACAATTTTAAATTGCCATCGTTCTCTCGTTGGTTTTAGATCCAGAAATATTCTCGAAGCCATTAGTACTATTCATGGGCCCCTGGAGCGGAGGAAAATCATCAATTATCAATTACTTGTTGGACATTGAATACAAACCTACATCTTTGAGAACTGGTAAATGAAAAATACGCGATTACTAGTTGAATTCAATTCTAAATGATTTGTATAATAGAACTAAATTAAATTTTAGGTGCCGAACCCTCACCGGCTTATTTTAATATCTTGATGCACGGTGAGGAGGAGGAAGTTCTGGACGGAACGCAACTGGCCGCCGACTGGACATTCTCTGGGCTACAGAAATTCGGACAAGGTTTGCTCGACCGTCTAAAGGGCGTGAAGTTGAACAGTAAACTACTCGAAAAGGTATAGCTTTTTTTTTGCTATCAAGAAACTGAATAGGCAGCAGTGACTTGCTCTGGTGATTTATGTTGATTAGGTAAACATTGTGGAGATTCCTGGAATATTGGAGATCCGCAAACAAGTACAGAGGTTGTTTCCGTTCAATGATGCCTGCCAGTGGTTCATCGACAGAGCAGACATTATTTTCCTAGTGTACGATCCATCCAAACTTGACGTTGGCCCAGAAACCGAAGCCATTCTAGATCAACTGAAGGGACGAGAATATCAGGTAAAGCACGGAAATCAACCTGTGAAATTAAAAAAAAATAATACTTTTTTTTGATAATAAATTTGATGATTTAAATTTTCAATAGACCAGAATCATTCTGAACAAAGCCGACCAAGTAAAGCCAGAAGAATTAATGAGAGTTCAGGGTGCGCTCATATGGAACATTTCGCCGCTCATGTCCAGCGCTGAGCCACCGATAATGTACTCAACATCCCTATGGTCGATACCTTACGAAGCAGGTGCACCCACGCGATTACTTTATGCTCAAGAGCGAGCCTTCCTTCGCGACCTTCGCTCAGCCGTTGACAAAAGGGTCGAACACAAAATCGCTAGTGCCAGAAGATTCGCTGTAAGTCTTCATTCTACTAATTCCCTATAAGAAATAAAGAATTTCTACTGATGACATTTTTGCTCCATAAACACTTGTCTATTTAGGTACGAGTACGCAACCACGCGAAAATGGTCGACTGCTACTTGACGACGTACTACAACCACAAGAGCTTCTTCGCCAAGAAGAAGGACATCAGCGACCGCATCATCGAAAATCCGCAGGACTACCACATCTACGAAGGTCTGAGCACACTGACCAACATCTCGCGTTACGATTTGCCGGATCCTGACGTCTACCGAGACTTCTTCCGGTTGAACGCACTCTTCGACTTCCCGCTGCTCAGCTCTACCTGTACCTACTTCCGAGGCTGCCCCATAAACAGGCTTGACGTCGCCATCGCCTACGACCTCCCCGAGCTGGTCGGCAAATACAAAAAATCGGTCGAGTCTGTGATCCACCAGCAGGAAGCCGCCGAGGCAGCCACCACGCCCGCCCCTGCAGCCGCACCCCAAGCGCAGGAAGCCGGAGACCGACAAAAACGCGCGGCGAGAAGCGGAGCCTCAAGGATATCAATGAGTTGAGGTGTTCCTATCGCCGAGGAACGATTGCTTGGTATTTCAAGATTTTTGCCCAGTTCCAGATGAAGGCTTCTGTCATTGAGACGTTCATATACACATTTTTTTTGAGCTTAGGATGAGAAAACTGTTTTACGTAGAGGATAATTATTCGCGACGTAGCGAAAGGACGACAAGAAGCTTTGAAGTAACGGCACATCGTTTCTCGAGACAGAGATACCTGCTAAGACAACGGCGAAAGACGAGCAGATCTAATCGTCGGATGGGATGATTGAAGAAGACGAAACCATTTGCGATCCCCGAGCTTCTTTAGAGATTTTTTCATGTGCGAGTTGGTGGTTTCACGAGGAACTACGGTCAGCTGGTCTGCCCATGAAAACTTTCTCAGGATTCACCGGTCGTTTTCCGCGACGCCTGTAGATTGTTACAAAACTGAACCAATGTACTAAAGTTTATTGTCAATTCGAGAGCAGGTCAGAATAAAGAAAAAAAGCACTCGACGAAGTCAATTGAAGTAGAAACTAATGCTGTGACGAACTTTCCACGCTCCTAAACCTATAAAGAGTGGAGACTCTTCATGGCTATGAGTTCACCCACTACTGGCCAATTTTTCTGTTCTTTCGAGTACTTAATTACTGCTATCCCGATGAATTATTAGTCACACCAATTTTTTTTTGTATTATTACTAACAGTTTATCTCGAATGAAAATTGCTTCAGACTAACGATTATGCACAAAAGTGTCGAATTAAGGCGACTTCAAGGAAATCATAGCCTTAAGGCGTTCAGTCATAAATAGGTCGTTCTCATCAGAGTAAATTTTATTTAACACTTAGCTGACGTTAAAATGATAATGATTTTTCTTCCAACTGTGAAAACCTGCAAGTAAGAGAGAGCAAGTGTGTGTGTGAGCGAAGAAAAGAATTTTTTTTTGTACTTTTCTTCAATGATAGATGTTGAATATTAATTAACAAACTGTGTTCATAACAACCAAGTAATGTACAGAGTTAAAATACTGCAATCTATGAGCTTAAAAAGATATTTCTCTGTAAAACTTTGTACTTTGTCAAAGTGCTATACAATACGCAGCTGCCCATGAATACTGCACGGTGTCTGTCGATATATTTTGATTTTAAATTATATTATTATTTTTGGATTTACTTCGAGTAACAAGGAACAATATAATCACTGCAAATTTAAAGTATTAATGCTCTATATCACTATTGAATATCTTATGATTTTCCATTCAAACTTCTTTGTTAATACTCAGGAAATTCTTTTTGTATAGTATGAAAATGATTATTAAAATATTGTTCTTTTAATAATGTGAAAAGCATTTTTTTTAACTATAATTTGGCAATGGTTCCTTCTTAAGCGAAGATTACTGCTACTACTGTAATAATAATACTAGGAAAATATGTATACTGAAATGTTAGCGATATTAGATACATGATAAAAGTATGTTAAAAATATTTTTAAAATGTTTTTAAACATTTGCATTCAGTGAGTGCTACTCACAGAAATACAGAGTGTATTATATCCTAATAGCACAGAAATGCAAAACATATTGCTGCAATAATTTTTAATTTTAAGTTATGTGCTGTTTCGGTATAGCTAAATACGTAAATTTACAAAATGTTTTTGAGTTAAATTATTTATCACTTTACCTTTAAAAAAATAAATAAAATTTCTTTATGTGGTTTTAATGTCATTTTTTAACTAATTATTCCTGCACTAATAATAAATAAGTAATTTTAAGTGAAAAAAAAAACAAAATAGAACTTAGTAGTAACAAAAATATAAATTAAATTACTTACATTTGGAGTAACTTGTTTCAACCATTCATCAGCATCTTCACTGAAGTCAAATTTACAAGCTTTACGTAGGTCATTAGCTGCAACTTCCCAGTTTCCAAGCAGTTGATTGGCTCTGCCACGGAATTTATGGGCAGCAGCACTATCCGGATTTAATTCAATAGCACGATTGCAATCACGTATGCAAGCATTTGGTTTTTCAAGTAGCAAATAAATTTGTCCTCGCTTAGTGTATAAAAGGGAAGCTTGTGGATTGAGCAGTATAGCTTCTGTATAAAGTTTAATAGCTTTTGTGTAGTCTTTTTCAGCAAATGCTGAAACTGCCTCTGAACGTTTATTGTCAGATTCTTCAATCTGCTCTTCTGTTGGTAGTAAGTCATAATCTCCCATTGCTTGAGGTTCATCATTATCGGGCTCTAAAATTTAAATAAAAATCATATTAGTATCTGATTTAATTCCAGTATTCTTAATATTTATTAAATTCCTACTAATAACTCCAGTCATATCCAGCTCTACATCACTCTCTTCACTTTCTGGCTCTGGCTCTTGTGATTCAGATTTAAAGAAATCTTTATTGCTGGCCTCATCGTCACCTTTTTCTTCTTTTGGAATTTTTGCTCCCATCTTTTCGAGGTAGTTCTTGAAAAATCTAAGTTCTGGATGATGGATAATTGATGGTTGGTTATCGCACAGCTCAATAAAAGCTTTAAGTTCTTGCAATTTTTCATTACTCAATGGTAGTGACATTTTTAATGCTAAAATAATATTAAAAATATTTTTAATAAATGCAAATTTCTCAACGTTACATATAATCGTAGTAAATTAACTAAATTATTTCACACGATTTACATTATAAAATAACTATTTGACAACATTGAGGTTAACCTCAAGTAATCCTTCTTTATTGCTCCAATTCAATTTAATTCGACCAAAAGTGGAGCAAACTAAGTATTCTAACTAAATTAAAGCTCTAAAATTACAATTTTATTTAAAAATTAATGCAGAGAAAATCAATTAATAGCTCCGCTACAATGCGAGTTTCCGGTATCCAACGAAAATGCATGTTCGTTGTACTTACTTTGCAAAATATCGTAAACTCAACGAATCACAACTTTTACATTCGATCGAGGCTCAATATTTACAACTTACCTATGTATTTTTGTAAAAACTATGCTCTCAAAGGTAAAAAAGGGTTAATTGCTTTCCGGGACTCACTCGACGCACTTTATTTTCGCGTAGAATTTGTTACTTATGTGGTCGCCGGATTGAGTACAGTGAACTGCGGTAAACTAAACAAAGAACAAAGACTAACGAAACATGGATGGCAGTGAAATCTGGAAATGGAATCCCTTGGCTTGCCAATATATATATATATACAATATATGTATTTTAACACGTGTATGTATGTATTTATACATAGGCCTGCGCCGAAAATTCGCGTTTTCGTTGTCAACGCAGATACCGCAATAAGGAATTGATGTATGGATGGCGGTGATTGGTCTATCCCCTCTACAATATCCTAAAAGTCAGAGAATTTCTAGTGTTTGTGTTTAGTCTGAACCCTGAAGTGTCCCAGTGTCCGCGACAAAAGGTACCGAACTGCAAATTGTTGTTGCTGCTTTGCCACTTGTACTGATCTTAGGTAGAAGATAATCATATTCTGTATTGGCACGCGTAACATACTTTTTTGTTAATTTTTTTCTCGTGGATACGTTCAATTAATTAAACTATTAATCTATATTTAATGGTCGCTATCGTACGTAGCAACGTATTAATATTTCATCGATTTTCCATTCGCTTATGTATATAGATACATATATAAACGTACCTTACTTAACTTTTGAATGGTTTGCATTATTATTTTCGATCGATTTTATTTCAATAATTCTTTTCATTGACAAGAGAAAGAAACAAAAAGAAATTTTTCTCTTGTTTATAAGCGCGAGATAAAAAACAAAAGACATTTGTGTGCGTATAGCCGATTTTCAAATTCAGTGATTCGATTTTTTTTAAAAGAACGTTGTAACTAGTATTATTATAAAATATTATAGTATTTATAACATTAACATTTTATTAACATTTTTTCTCGTTCAATATAGTAGATGAAAAAATGGACAAATGCAAAGTCTGCAAGTCTACTGAGTACTTAAAAAATCATTGTGGCATTTTCAAAAGTTATTGCTTCAAATTTAAAGGATTAAGTGCTAAAGCTAAGGCAGAAAGAGAAGTTATAATGATCAACAAAGTAAAAATTTTATTTCCAATTTAATTTTTAAAGAAAATATTTTCCAACTAAGAAAAATTATTTCTACAGGATTTAAGAGGTACAAGAGGGATGAAAAAAGTGACGGTAATGAAAATGAAGAAGAATATTTCAACACAGACACTATATAACATTGATAGCAACAATAATGACGCAGCCAATGACCTTTTCGTAATGAAGAAAAGAAAATTGATACGTAAGTAAAAATGAAAACACTCCACTGTTTTATTTTGTATGTAATGATATGTAATGATATTGGTCTTACTAATTATTTTTTAATAATAGCTGATTATTGTATTATAATAATATCATTTTATTTTCATTGCATGATTATTATTAATATTTAGTAAGTAAAAAAAAAAGTAAACACATTAAAAATGAATTATAATGTTTGCTCAGGCTTGGCCCATAGAAAGTTCTTTAACGGATATCAACAAATGACACCTGCTTCCAGAATCATGCTATCCCAGAAAGCAAATCACTTTCTCCGCCAAAAGAGCACTGGCCGATAGATAAGTATAATCCGCAACATCATGGGAGCTTAAAAATAACGAAATTATCTCGAGGCCGAAGTTATAAAGCGCGCAGGTCGATCACTTGCAGCCTTCGCGCTCTTTAAATTTGCCGGGCGGCAGTTATCGCCGCGCACGAGCGGTGGGGGTCGTCGCGACTGCTCGCGCTATCAGGCCCGGCGGCTATTGGTCGCGCTCGGCCGGGCACTCGGCAGGTCGCGGCCGCAATAAGAATGGCCGCCGCACTGAGAAGGAACCTCGGAGCTCTGCAGCCGGTCCTTGGCAGGCCGAATTTACTCGCACCAGCCAGCACCAGGTACGTCCCCGTCGCTTTCCTCAGAAATTACACGGCCACCTGACGTTTCCCGGATCCGGACTTGTCGCTCGGCGACGCTGCGTTTATTGTTGCGGTCGCGCCTCTCTTCAACCTTCGCTTTGTTTTTCTTTCAGGAGCCTGACGAGGTCGGCCGAGTTGCAGGTCGGCAGAGATGGCTGGTTCAATAAAGTGCGCAAGATCGAGCCGACCAAGGAGTCGCACTCGCGGATGCTGTCGGACAAGCAGATCATCTACGCACTGCACACCCACAACATCCGCCCTGACTCCTACGACAACTACTTGAGGAATTAGTGAGTGCACGGATCTACGGATTTTTGCCTTTTATCAAGTCTTGTTATTTTTCTCGTCGCTTCTGCGTTAATTAACGAGGATCGTGTTCCGCGCACAGTACGTCGGATCCACTGTGCTTTTCTGGCGCGGATGTGATTTGTTATTGAATAACAGGTGATCCGAGTAGAACGCTACGAACGTTGCTACCGACGTTTATTTTTAGACCAACCAATGTCGATCAAAACAAAGTTGTTTAAAACGATTAGCTATTGTAGAAAGATTTTAAATTGTGGATGTCGGTGTACAGTGTAATGAGAATTGGGAATTTGCAAAATTATTGTGTGCATTGAGTACCACTGACATTTTATCCTCAGCTATGTTACGTTATCATTATTTTTTGATCTTGTTATGCATAATTTTACATCTTATCCATGCTAAGTGCATATAATACATATCAAGATATTTCGCAACATTTGCAGACGTCAAATAGTTTCTCAGATAAAGTAATATAAATAAGTTTTCTGTAACGCTGAATGGAAAAGTATTCCGTTATATAGGGTATTTGAAATAATTGTTTTAAAGTTTTAACTAATTCTTAACTTTTGCAGTACGGAAAATGTTCAACTCATTCATTCCAAAAAGCAAGATTTGAATTTGGAACTTGTCGGATCATGGACGGTAGAAGTTGGGGACTTGGATCAAGCTCTTCATTTATGGCAGTACAGCGGAGGATTTCAAAATATTGATAAAGCACAGACACTTCTTTCCAAAGATGACGTAAATTTACTTTTTATTTTACTAACACAAATCTAAACAATCTTTTTTAATTATTATTTTACTTTTCAAACTTACAGGCATACCAAAAACTTCTCAAAGAGCGTGGCAATTTTTTGAGATCTCGACATCTACAATATTTATTAGCATTTAGCTACTGGCCACCAATACTCACAAGAAGCGGTGCAAATAAATATGAAATTAGAAGCTATAGCTTGATGCCAGGAACTATGATTGAGTGGGGAAACAACTGGGCACGTGCAATTAATTTCAGACGCAACAATGATGAAGCCTTTGCTGGTTTCTTTTCACAGATAGGTCGACTTTACAATGTTCATCATATTTGGTGTAAGTAATAAGTTGTAAAATAATAATTCTTCAATTGGTGCAAAAAGTTAATAAATGATTCATTTCAGGTTATAAGGATTTGCAATCACGTAAAGAGACTCGTGAAAGCGCCTGGAGATCGCCAGGCTGGGACGAATGCGTTGCCTACTACGGTACCATTGATCCGCGAGATGCATTGTCGCATCCTTAATCCCACCTCCTTCTCGCCAACCCAAGTAAATAATAGCTTGCATCGCTGAAATCTTTGAGTCACTGTTTTGGGAAACCACGAACTTCACTAGGCGTAAGAAAAATTTTAATAATATTTTTTAAACTCCTTAGCGAAGTTACCGGGTTTCAATGCAAATTGATTTTGAAAGACAGACCAGCGTTCAAGGGAAATAAGAGGGTGGTAAATGGATAATTGGCATTGAACAATTGAAATAAAACATCATAGCGAAATCGTTATTTTCTTCGGTTTATAAAAAATCATGTGTATTCGCATTTGTATATCTGTAAACTTAGCGATAAATAATTACTATGAGATACTGTACAAACAGAGGAGTTCGTAGCGTGACTTTAAGAGGTGTAAAAAAAAAAGAGAAAAAAGATTCGATGATATTCCTTTCCTGCGTGTAGAAAGACGTTAGCAGGAATTTTGTATAGTTTACAGTGTTAAGTCGTTGTACAACCGGAGCAATTGCATAAGTCTCGTTGATGACTAATTTTTTGTTAATCCATGATGTTGATGATTTTACGCGACGAGCGTAAAAAAAAATTAATACGCTAAAAGTTAAATGGCGAATCGAGACGACACTTATTGTAAAACTATAGCGTCGATGTTACCAAGGTGAAACATGGAGAATTTGTAAACGAGAGAAACAAGTAATTGAGTATATATACATATATATTACAAAATACAGCTACTTGCATATTTTTAGTACCAAATTTTTTTTATTATTTATCCGACTCTCGGTGAGTTCTCCCAATTACCTTTACGTTCCTACTAAATTTTTTATGCGATTACTGAGTGTAAAAACGTTCGAATTATTAAAGATGTATATAACAGCTACTACAAACTTTATTTCTTCAAACTTTAAATTTTTGTAAACCACAGACCAATAATCTGTTTCTACACAAATAGAGAAATGCCATTAATCAATCTGTTTTAACACTCCGAGGCGCTCATTCTTGGCTACCATTCAGAATTCGAGCTGCAAGTACAATCAGTTCGAATGATGTCAGTGCAGAGCATCGATCACTTTAAAATAATCGAAGAGTTGGAAAAAAAGAAAAAGTGTCGAGCGCCTGAAAGTAAGTGAAATCGCAGGGAAGTACCGCCGGTTTCAGGTATACCGGAGACCTGTTGCGCTTTTTTTCCCCTCGGAAGCGACGAACTTCTTTTCGCGTGAGCGAAACTTCAGTAAACAACGAAGATAGTGTGTGTAATATGTGGAAGTACACATCCGGCATTCGCTCATGCATACGCATATCGAGCGATTAGCTCGAGCGTTGCATATCGAGCGATGAGTTCGAGCGTTGTATATGTGTGCTTGCAGTATATTTTTCGAATTGCATAAGTTTTCATGCTAATTGACGTTTACAGACGTTAGAAACTTAAAGTAGAGTGCAGCTGCATTAATTTTAAAAAGAAATAATTTTTAAAATTTTAAAGTAACAAAGGTTTTTTAGTTTAACTTACTCAAGTTTTTTTCGATACTTGAAAAAATGTGTATGAAATATTTACTAAATTTAGTACATGAGTGATCAAATAAATGATTACTAGTTTATTTATTTTATTTTTTTTGTTCATAACATCGTGATCGATGGATTAACCTTCGTCGTTTCTTTATTGATTATATATTCGTAAGTTTTTTTTTATTCGGCAAGTTTGATTGATTTGATTGTACCTATCTTCTATGTATTCAAGAAAATGCGGAAAAAAATGCTACCGCGCCGCTTGGATCTTCGTTGAATAGATAAAGTATGAAAAAAAATTACTTAAAAAATCTCGCAGTTTATACTATGCTTCAAAGTTTTAAAGTCGTCCGATTACGCAAATTCATTACAAGAAAAAAGTAGAAGCGTAGTAGTGAACACGCGCGTAATCACTCTAATAGCCAAACGTTTTTTTCCTCGAAGACATATATTTCTACGACGAATTATCAACTGGAGCCGTAAAAATGACTAACATTGGCATTGAAGCTCTCAAATAAAAAGTAAATTAACAACCACATGTGCGATTTGAACCAAGAGTTTAATTTTATTTTATTTACAATAATTCGAATAGGAAATAAATAATATCTGTATACCGAAAATGAAATAAATAAAATATCTGAATTGTTATTGTGAATCAATTTTATAAAAAATCTATATCAAGGGCTGTAAGTAAATTACTAGGTAAGTACTTATCGCTAAAAATAAGTGCTGCATGTAAAATTAGGGAGCGACCCCCGAATGTTAACAATGCGCAGACGACACTTTTAACGTTAGGGGGTTAGGTTGGGTTTCCAGCTGATGACTATACATATACATATATAGGTAAGCTATCGGGGGTGCGGATTGCAGAGGTTATGTCGGTGACAGGGGTTAATCTCTGAATCGATCGGCCCCCCGCCACCGTGGTTGCCCTCTCTCGTCATGCGAAAGCTTCGGATGTGCTTTAGAGCTTGTTGGTCTTGCACGAGGACCGTATCCCTGTGCTCTCTTTTCGTAACTGAAATCTATTTTGTTTAGTAAAAAACTAAATCATCACGTAGGAAGATAAATTTGATTGGTGTAAAAAGTGTCGGTAGTTTGATCAGTTATTAGTGAGCTTAGTGCAATTAAATAAGTAATTTTAAAATAACACAGTTTAAATATTTAATTTTGCAGCAGTCACTTGTTCTGGAGCAGTGTGATAGAATTTTTTCTAACAAGTTCAAGGGGATAAAAATTGTTCAACTGTTGTGATTTTGGCTGTGCTCAGATTGCTTCTTATCTTCTTGATATCGTATTGATCGATTGAATTATTTAGTTGAATGATAAATTCAATCGTCTCAAAGAAAGAATCTTCTGTTGAAAAGGTGAAACTGACCACTTTCCTATGGTATAAATATGTACGTTTTATTTCCACGTAGTGAGCAATTCAATAACATGAGTCACTTCCTTTTTTTGAACAGGTAATATGTTGCTACCCCACTCCTGGAGGCTAGAGTCGTGGAACATGTGACTTTACGGCAAGGGAGAGAGAGAGAGAACAGAGTGAATGGCACCTAGTTTCAATCCTACAATGGATCCAAGGCTGTCAGACTACTTAGAGGGGAGAAATCATAAAACATACTGTATACCTACCAGATAAGAAATTCTGCAATCAGTATCACTTCAGCTGCTGATTAGTAAAGGTAAGAGATTCCTCTTGTCTGAAATTTTTCTAAAACTCAATTGCTATCAACTGTTATATAAATCACTGATAAAATATAAATTATGTTCTTATTCCATTTGCCATCATTTATATTTTAAAAGTTTCTAAAAAATAATGTTAATGATTTATTACTGGGATAAAATTAATTGTATTTTCAAATTCGTCAAACAATTGAAAAAGAATAAATTTGTTTATATATTGTTAATTATAAGCAATAAAACGATATTGATTTGGTCTTTGTTTACAAATCTTTTTAGATAACTTAATTTATTTTAGATAAACTGAAAACAGAAAGTTTATACAAACTTTAATAGAAGTGGCTTATATTTTATTTATTTATTCAAACCAGTTAAAAAATTACAACAGTTTAAACCTATAATACTATTAGTCATAGCAATAATTGCTTCAAAAGTATTTATTTGCTTGAATTTAAAAATTTTTTCAATATTTCTTTTTTTGGTCATTAATAGTTTACGATCGTGTAGTATATATAAACTTATGATGCACTTAAAATTTTTCAGATTTGAAACAAAATCATGGAACCACATTTTGCAATTACTATAGATGAGAATGATATTATTTCTGGTGCCAAAGAAGTAGTAAAGCGCTTAAGACCTTCGTGGCCAAGCCATCAACTGCAGCACAAAGTAATATGAGTTATATTATAATCAGAAATTAATTATGTCTCGTAAAAAACATTGTATAAATTAATCTTTCTTATTTCAGATTTTCACAGATGGCATTTCTAATACCTTAATAGGAATTTATTACACCAATAATTATAATAAAATGGTGCTAGTCAGGGTTTATGGACACAAAACTGATCTTCTTATTGATCGAAAAGCAGAAATAAGAAATATTAGGGTAATATATTATCTTTTTTATTTTATTATCTATAGTGATTATTTTTTTCAAATTTAATTCTTTTATGCATTTTTTCATACTATTAGGTATTGCATGAAGCAGGTCATACACATTCCATTTACGCTACATTCAAAAATGGGTTTGCCTATGAATTTATTCAAGGTGATACACTTACAATTGATTCTGTTCGAAAACCAGAAATTTATACATTAGTAGCTAAGCGATTGGCTGAAATGCATTTATTGAAACCAACATTTAATGACATTAGTGAAGATGAACCTGTGATTTGGCAGAAAACTGAAAAATTTATGGATCTAATGCCACAAAATTTTCCTGATACTACCAAACAAATAAAGTTAGATATTCTTTTATTTATTCGTGACTTATCTTTTATTTATTGAATGGTGTTAATATAAATTTACAAATTATTAAATATTACTTTTATTTTGCAGATTTCAAAAACTAATAAAGTCTCATACTACCTTGTTACATGAATATGAAATTTTAAAGAGCAACCTATCAAAACTGGATTCTCCAGTGGTATTTTGTCATAATGATTTATTATTAGCAAATATTTTACATGATAAAAATAAAGTTACATTTATAGATTTTGAATATTCAGCCTACAACCCACAGGCATACGATATTGCAAATCATTTTGCAGAGTTTGCAGGTAATTTTAAACTCTAAACAAATCTTAACATTTCATATACAGAATCGTTTAAAAATAATAATATTGTTTCTTTTCTAAAGGTGTAGAAAATCCTGATTTTTCTCTATACCCAAATGAAGAATTTCAGAAGCATTGGTTAAGGATATATTTGAAGACTTATAAAAACGTTAAAGAAGTATCTGAAGAGTCTGTTTCAAAATTGTATAAGCAAGTTAATCAATTTGTACTATTGGCACACTTTTTTTGGGGTTGCTGGGCTCTCATACAAAGCCAAAATTCTCTTATTGACTTTGACTTTTTAGAGTAAGTGAATTAGATTTTTATTAAGCGCGATAATAACAAATATTTGATCTACATAATTAGAAAAAATGTTCTAATAGCAAGATAAAAAGATTAATAAAAGCTGCCTACATTTAATGAATTTTAGAATGAAAATCCATTTATCAAATCTTTATTCAAAGTTTGAGGGAAAAATGTGTAATTGTTTTTTATTAACAAAATTTAATACTTTTAGGTACGCAGCAATCAGATTTAATGAATATTTCAGAATGAAACCAGTTAATGGTGCCACTGAAAATGGCACTAAAAATATTTAAAAGAAACTTTTTTTCTCTTGAGATTTTAATCCCACCAAAGATAAAACTGTGTTTTTCTAAGAAAAAGAAAGGTGTATGACAACTGCTTTTTATTTTCAATCGTGTTGGGTCCAATAGAGGAGAAGTCAGTGATATTATTTTTAAACATTGTACTTACAAATCAATGAGGTTGATGTGATAAGTGTACCTATAAAAAGATAAAATGCTATATAGTGTTGAAAAAAAATTATTAAATTTTTTGCATATTATTCTGTTTACTGTGTTTATAAAGCTGTAATTATTCTTTAATTTACAGTGCATTCCGAATATTGATAAATATTATGAATATTATAAATGTTTGTAAAATGAGTCGTACAGTAGAAGATTATTCTATTTTTCTAATGGACATTTCTTTAAAAAATTTTATATTAAATAATTTTTAAATCTGATAAAATCTCAGATTGTTGTTGAAAAGAAACGAAAAAAGAAGAAAACTTTATGCTTACCTAAACTTTTAAAATGTAATTTTATGGTTGCTAATGGTAATAAAAGTAAGGTGCTCTGTTTTATTTTTATTGTTAAAATTATTCCAGTTTCCACATAAATCTTAAATCCTACTTTCGGATATATTATCACCTCACAGAACTTGCAATTTTGAAATTATTTATATTTCGTTATGAAAAAAGAACTAAACAATTCATCTTTATTTTCAACTATGCAATTGCAATTAAGGTAATTTAATTAAGTTCAATTTCTTTTATAAAATAAAGGTGAATATTGCAAATCATATTCAAAATGTATTAAACCGCGCATGGTGCTCAAGAGGTAAAGCAGATCAGTGTTGTGACTTTGTCACATGGATCAATTGGCGAATACAGATATCTTTTGGTCATCTCACACCAGCCTCCTTCAGACAATGTTCAAGATTAGTCATTTAGTTTACTTAAAGACAAACATTAAGCTCGTGCAGCAAGGAATAAAAAAATAAGTTCCATTAATAACACCCCCTCGGAAATAACTCCACAGTCCACAGCATCGCTAAACTTACATCGGTGAGATATCTAAATGCCAGATAGTTTTGCTCTTCGCCTCAAAAGTCATCGCTAAATGAAAGAAATTCGTCAGGTGCAGCTGTAGACGCAAAGACCCAAGTCTGAAAGATCGAGGCATCGCAGTCCCTCGGAAAGTATCCGGCAAAATTCGAAATAAATACGACTCGACACTCCGACAGTCTACGAGCATGCAATAATTGTCCGCGACAAAGAGGGCCGCGCAAGAGGGAGCAGCCAGTCAGCGCGCGCGGGGAGAGCCCCCGCATCGTCGTCGTCGTCGCTCTCTCGCGCGAGCATTGCACAGTATACAGAGCGGCGCGCACGGCGCGCAGAGCGAGAGGACGGAAAAGAGAGAGACGGAGCGCCGAGAGACGAGGAGCACACCGACACGCACGGGCGGCCCGAGGCTTTCGCGTGTGTTAGTGCTTGCGCGCCTCTGCATGACACGTACGGGGCGTGTACTTCCCGGGGGCTTGTCGCGCTGAAGGGGCGCGGAGGCACATCCTGAACAGCTGCAGCTCGCCGTCGAGGAGTGCGGAGCGTCGACGCCGAGTCCGGCGCAGCCAGCGAGAGGTCGAACGGCGGCGGTGAGAGCGCCGAGGCACCGCGCGACGGCCACCCCACCCCCGCCCCGACGATTCTTGCGCGTGTGTGTGTGCGCGCGCGCTGCGCGGACGAAGCAGTCGCGGAGAGGCCGAGCCCCGAGGATGCCGCCGGCGCAGCAGCTCGCCCCGTCCTCCTCGTCGCCCTCGGCCTGAGCCGAGGCCAGGCCCCCCCTCCCCCTTCTCCGTTTCGCGGCCGAGCGAGCGCAGGAGGAGAGAGCAGCAGCAGAGCAGCAGTAGCAGCAGCACACCCGCCGCACGTCGGGAGCCCTTGGCTGGCACGCGCGCGCATGCCTCGCGGCGCCCAAGCACCACACACTGCACCACACGACCGCTCCGTCTCGCCATTTTGGAGGTGAGAGAAAAGAAAAATAATATAAGAGGCGCACGCGAGCCGTGCCCGCGAGGAGCCGACCGCCGCCTCGTCGGGGCCCCCCCTTCCTGCCCCCTCCCCTCCTCGTCGGTCGCGCTTCCCGTCGGGGACTCGCGTCGAGAGGGCCACCGCGGCCGAGTGAGCCGTGGCCTTTCTCTTTCTCGCGACGCGCGGATTCGAGGCTCCGGGACTCCTGGTGCGAGGGCACTCGCGGTCCTGGGCCGCTTGAGAAAGCTTGACAGACGCTCGACGTTTCCAGGTGTTCCCTGAGGAAGAGGAGACTGGCGAAGCTCCACATCTTGTACTGCAGGGGATGCGGCTTAACTGCCAGTGGTCCAGGAGTCAAGTACACGGGCCCCTTGTCAGGGGCCAGCTCGACAGCAGGGTTCATATTGGCATGGAGCTCACCCAGGATCGCCACTGATCTCTAAATGCTTTGTGAGTGCTCGTTTGTAAAGTTATTGTTTTAACCAGTGTCTCTTTACATGCTTTTGCGATGGTTCAGGCAAATCGCTGAATCTTTGACAATGATCTGGTTGCTTGATGAGGCTATGCTCGTGGGAATGTTTTATCTTTTGGAGCTGTCACTTTTGGGTTGAGTTTTATTTACCTTTGTGTATGGTACAAGATGGGATTATTGGATTTTGTAAGCTTGACATTGATCAAATCAATAAGGTACAGGATTCTCTGCCATAATTATATGCAAATGTGAGTCTATTGAAATCAGTATTTTCATCAGGTGTTATAGCTTGATGATTGACTTATGAAGCTTCATTTATTGCTGTTACTCAATAATGCAATTACAAAATTATCCAATAAACAATGCTACAGAGTACAAAATGGATACTACCAAACTATTTTGTGCAGGTTGCAGATTTCAGTAATTTAATCAATCAGGAGTCACCTGTAAACATTAGTAATTAGATAATTGAATTTATACCAATAGAGATTTGACACTAATCTCTGATAGTCTTTTCACTGGGTTCATTGATCTCTTCTTTTAATCTTTTTTTTCTCATTGAAAGATACACCTATACTAGTGCACGCCTTTGTCATAAGAAGGCATTTGTTTTTATCAAATGTTCTGATAAAAGAGTTATGATGAAATCAATAAGTTATTGATGCATCAATTCATTTTCTCGGTGCTCTCTGCTTTTCTTTGTATTGTCTTAAAGACCTTTAGTGAAAAATGATACTCAAAAATCAATACCTACAACACAGTCAAGTTTGGTTTAGAACTAATTAAAACTGTTAATTTGATTAATTTTCTTAATTATCTGATTCTCATATTTTCTTTAAGTAACAATTCAAATACCAAAATGGATATTTTTTTATTTTGTTGTAGATTGATGATTGCATGTTATTTTCTTTTAAGTTGTCAATTTTATCAGATGTAACGTTTTCACTAAGTTGCTACTTATTCTGTTTAACCTTGATCATTCTCTTATCTTAAATTTTACTCTATCGTTTATTTCATGCTTGAATATATATTAGTTCCTTTATGTTAATACGTTAAAGCTTTTCAGCTGTGTAGTATTTTCTCCTCATTGAGTAATTCTTGCAGTGAACATTCTTTATGGTTTTCCTGTTGAAAATGTACTACCTCACTGGTACTGGTCAGACTATCTTGTATGCGATTGCTTTATGTATATCTGTCTGCATATACAGATGAGAGCCATGAAAATATGATGATTAATCGATGATTTTGTCATGCACCTGCAGCGATGAACCTTTGAACGTTCACAGGCCAAGCGACATACGGCCAGGGTGATGGACTGACAGAGGATAGCAAGCTGGCGCAGGTTTGGGTCGAGGACCAGCAGCAACAGCAGCAGTCCTCCGCCGCCAACAACAACAAGCAGGACAGGCGAGAGTCGAAGCTGGAAGTCGATACGGGCAATCACGAGGGCGGGGGTGGCGGCGGAGGCGGAGGCGGACACAGGAAAGGTCTGGCCCGACCGCGGGACAGCCAGATTATGCCGGTGGTGCCGAGGCCGGGCAGCCTCAAGGACCCGGAGATCGCCGAACTCTTCGAGAAGAACGACCCGGAAAGGATCTTCGAGGACCTGAGGGAGATCGGCCATGGCAGCTTTGGGGCAGTCTACTATGCGAGGTGCTCCCTCACCAAGGAGGTCGTCGCAATTAAAAAGATGTCCTATCTGGGAAAGCAGACCACCGAGAAATGGCAAGACATACTCAAGGAGATTCGCTTTCTCAGACAGCTCAAGCACCCCAATACCATCGAGTACAAGGGTTGCTACCTCAGAGACCATACTGCCTGGGTAAATAGATTCAATTGTTTAAAGCACCTTTTTTTTACTCCGGAGTCATGAATAGTTCATGTATCTTTTAAAAATGATTATTTAAAACTAATTAGCATGAATTTAAATACTTCCGTTAGTTAAATGAGAAAACAAGAATATAAATTTATTGTTTTGTCAAACAGTTGGTTATGGAGTACTGCCTTGGCTCGGCGTCGGACATAATCGAGGTGCACAAGAGGCCGCTGAAGGAGGACGAAATAGCGGCGATATGCGAGGGCGTACTACGAGGTCTGCATTACCTGCACTCACTGGGTAGGATCCATCGAGACGTCAAGGCCGGCAACATCCTGCTCACGGAGAACGGTACCGTCAAACTCGCAGACTTCGGCTCAGCCAGCGTCAAGTGCCCAGCCAACAGCTTCGTCGGCACACCCTACTGGATGGCGCCCGAGGTCATATTAGCAATGGACGAGGGCCAGTACGATGGCAAGGTCGACGTCTGGTCCTTGGGCATCACCTGTATCGAATTAGGTACGCGCTTGGCCTCGACGATCCCTTGCTTTGTTCAAACGTCTTGCATGTTATTCAAGTTTTTTTGTTTTATTATCAACTAGTTAGTTTATTCGAGGAACCCATTTCAAATTAATTACAACATTTTATTTTGCAAAGAAATCAACAAATTATGGACACTTTATTTCGCTTTCATTTCGTGATGTTTTAGAAAAAAAAGCTCATAGAAAAAGCTCAGAATTGCGCATATTAACGAGCTATGTTTTTATTCGTTGAAGAGCAAATACATGATTTCACTTCTGTAAAACCGCAGAAAGTGATGTCATTCTCGTGCGATTCACACTTTATTCAAGACTGATTCATCAGTATTAACTTTTCATCAATAAATGTAACTAATCATTAATATTAGAATTGATCAAAGTTTAGCCTTTAAATAAACGTTTTTAAAGGCTCGGTATAATTTGCTTTGTGATATTTTAATTATCATTTAAATGGTGCAATCTCTACACTTTATCACAATAAAAGCACTCCAACTAAATTCCTGTGCACGTTTAGTATATCTTATCGTTACTTGATGATTCTCGTTGTACATCATAGAAATAAAGTTTTAAATGTAATTTATGAATTTTCCCACAGTGCAAATTTAACTGTATTTTAACAGCGAGAGCAAATTCTTTCTAAATTTGAGGCTTTTGTGAGATAAAGTGCTTTCTAAAATAATTTAATTGTAATAAATTGAAATCAATTTTTGTTTGTCTTTGCAGCGGAACGGAAACCGCCTTACTTTAACATGAACGCAATGAGTGCTCTCTATCATATTGCCCAAAACGACAGGCCGACGCTGAACTCTGCCGAATGGACAGACGTATTCCGTCACTTCGTGGAGGTCTGCCTTACTAAAAGTCCTAACGAAAGGCCAACTTCCGGGAAATTGTTATCAGTGAGTATTTCAAGTCGCACTCTTGCCATAATTAATATCTCGTAATAACGTCACTATTAATCTTTTATTTCTCTTTTCTCGATAATATAAATATTATTTTTAAATTTGAGTAGACTAATTAAAAATAATTCTATAATGCTTAAAGCAAATTGTAAAATGTTATTGATTAAACTTAAAATTTTTGTTACTTTATAATTGTTACATTTATACTACAGTTTTTTTAATCTGAATTTGAATAATTATCTTTGCAGCATCAATTTGTGACGAGAACGCGTTCACCTCAAGTTTTAATAGACCTGATAGGAAGAACAAAGGCCGCAGTTCGGGAGCTTGACAATTTGAATTACCGAAAAATGAAGAAAATCTTGATGATCGATACTTGTGAGACAGAGAGTCAAGTTGGTGATGCTGATGGTAAGATTTCTTTTGGACTTTCAAAAAAGCTTCAAAATGGTTGTAAAACTAGTTGCATTTAAATTAATTAAAATTTTACTAAATATTAGTTTTTTTAATCTGCAGTTAACGCATTTCCTTAGTAGATAACATTTTAACTTCGTTTCCTGATATCGTGAACTCCTTTTTTATTTATATTTTTTTTAAATAAAACTAGCTAAGAAAATAATTCAATTAAACTTTAAACATTATTTTTGTTAACAAACTTGAGTTATTACGATTAATTTTCTGACACACAGACACTCCTGACGAACAAACAGGTGGCGACAGCAGCAAGAGCAACAGCATCACATCGGAGCACTCTATTCACTCGATGGGTGTGTCGGCGAGCTCGCAAAGCTCTTCGACCAACAGTTTACCGTTGCCGAACGCGGATGCGAACGACTACAGTGGTTCAGTCAGGAATCGCCACAAGATGTCTGCCAATATGACGGCCAACCTGATAGAGCACGGAGCGAACAACTTCGCGACCATCAGGACGACGTCGATAGTGACAAAGCAGCAAAAAGAGCATATGCAGGAGGAGATGCACGAACAAATGAGTGGCTATAAAAGAATGAGGAGAGAGCACCATGGGGCATTGGTTAGTCGCTTTTTCATCTGACGCACATTAATACAGCTAGTCCGTTCATTGTTTAATATCGCGCTTCTTTAATTTTCAATAGGTAAAATTGGAGGAGCGGTGCAAAATTGAGGTTGAGTCCCATAAGCAGCTACTCGAGAAGGAGTATGAAAGTCTTATGCAACAGTTTAGCAAGGAGCTGGAGAAATTACAAGCTAGGCATCACCAAGAGCTTGATCGTAAGATGAAACAGAATCAAAACGCGGAGAAAAAACTCCATAAAGAGATAACCAGCAGACACGAGGCTGATCGCAAAGCTCTTGAAGCCCAGCAAAAACGAGAATACAAGGTAAAATTTCATTTGACAGAAATGCATGTGGTTTTTAAATGCATGCAATAACCGTTAATTATTTTTCAGGCATATAAGGAAAGGTGGAAGAAAGAACTTTCGCAAGACGAGGTAACGCCGAAGCGACAACGAGACGCAACTCTTCAAAGTCAAAAGGATAATTTAAGGCAAATGGAAGCCCAGGAAGAGCAGCGACTTGCACGCGGACAGCGAGAATACCTCGATCTTGAAATTCGAAAGTTCCGTAGAAAAAAGTTACTCACATACCAAACTCTAGAACAGGAGCTCCTTCGTGAAGTGAGTTTTTTATTTATTTTTTTTTTAATAACAGTACACTTGTCATAAAATTTCACGTTTCTTATTTAATAATTTACTTTTTGTAATATTTCTAAAAATAGGAACTGAATAAGAGACAACAGCAGCTGGAACAGGCTCATGCAATGCTTTTGCGACACCATGAAAAAACGCAGGAATTGGAGTATAGACAACAAAGAGCCGTACACGCACTTCGTGAGGAACAAATTCAGAGACAGCACTCTACCGAACTTAGCAATCAGCGAGACTATATGCAACGAGCCGAACGTGACCTGCGTAAGAAGCATGCGCTTGAGCTTAAACAACAACCTAAAAGTCTGAAGGTAAGATTCTTAATTTTTTGAAAAATGTTGTATTTTGACAATAATTGAATTTATCAAAACATTAATTTTATGAAATAATGTAAAAATTATATAATTTTATTTTCTTTTTTATAGCAAAAAGAAATGCAAATCAGGAAACAATTTAGGGAAACTTGTAAAATACAAACGCGCCAGTATAAAGCACTAAAGGCTCAAATATTGCAAACGACACCCAAGGATGAACAAAAGGCTGTAATTAAAAAATTGAAGGAAGAGCAAAGGCGGAAGCTCGCACTTCTGGGTGACCAGTACGAGCAGAGCATCGCTGAAATGTTACAGAAACAAAGTATTCGTTTAGATGAATCCCAAGAGATTGAGTGTCAGATCCTTAAGGTAAAAACACTTGAATAATTTTTTGCTATAATTAATCTCAGTTCTGAATTGCAATTGCAATGCAATATCAACGTTTGTATAATGTTTATTTTTTTTAAATTACAGCAAAGATTAAATCACGAGTTGGAAATTTTAATGGCATACCAATCGAAGAATAAAATGCAAGCGGAAGCCCAGCGAGACCGCGAACGTCGTGAGCTCGAGGATCGGGTGTCAGTGAGACGAGCGTTGCTCGAGAAGAAGCTCGAGGACGAAACGCAGAAGATTTTGCACGAGCGTAGCGAACGGATACGACTGTTGCATGAGAAGCAGGAGCGTGAGCTGCAGCAGTTTGATGAGGAGAGCGCAAGAATTGGCTTCAGGTAATTATTCTTAATATTATACAACAAATGAAAACTTCAATTAATGTGAAAACTTGTTATTATAATATTAATGTTTTTATTTCAGTGCACTGGCAATAGCCGAAGCTTCGAAAGAGGCTTATCCAGACGACGAGAGCCTTAGCGGTTCAATGTTAAGCCTGGCTCACAGTAATAGCTCTACATCTTTTCCCCCTAATAGTCTCTAATCTTAATAATTCGTGTTACAATGTAATGTCCGCCTGTAATCCCGCGAATATGGAGCTCGTTTAACTTATAATACAGGCCAGGCAGGTATCGACTCGCTCGAATTCGGGTATGCGTATTGGATCAGAACGTAACGATCACTTCCAACTTTTGTTGTTTTTTTTTTCACCGTATAACTTCTTATTCCAGACAAACGAGCGTGAATATTTGTTTTTACGGCCAAGTTAGCTTTTTGTCTCTCTTTATCTTCTCCTCTTCTTTTAATTTTATTTAAATACTGATAATTCCACGTCTTGTAAAAATTTGATACTCATAATAGTCTGTGTAGATATTTTCTTTCTAAGTTCAGAAAGATTTTCTTTTTATGCATATTATATTTTTTTTCTCCTCGAATTTTTTTGAAACGGCAAAAACCGGAGCACTCGGCTTTTAATTATTGTCCCTACTATACTTTTCACGCGTATGCCGCTTCGATTAAATTCGAGAACTTGTATTTACAAAGAATTTCCGATAGAATCCAGAAATTTTTTATGGTTTGTTTCAGTGCAAGCAATGTATTTGTTTTTAATTCGACGCTTGTATGAACTAAACTTTGTGAGCGTTTGAATCGCACAAG
Source organism: Sycophila sp. Sp_5 (assembly GCA_018906775.1). NCBI lineage: Eukaryota > Metazoa > Arthropoda > Insecta > Hymenoptera > Eurytomidae > Sycophila > Sycophila sp. Sp_5. Next base: position 2,565,711 of record JACCID010000019.1, on the reverse strand, counting down.
CTGTCTCCTTACAATACATCAAAATTTTATATCGAGAAGAGAAAAAGTTGTCCAATTTTACAAACATGTGTTCGTCGAAACTCAATTCGTGCACGATTATTTGTTATTCATCCTCTTTTCTTAGCAATAACAATTTTTGTAAATACCTTGGCCATTGATCGATTAGCTATTAGATTGTGTCTTGTATTTTTTGTCAGTGGTACGTAATCGTGTACCACGCGAAAATTTTTCATTCAGCAATAGAAAAAAAAACAATTTCAAAAAATTAGGTAAAGTGAAATTGATTTTTTAATTTAAACAAAGTATACATATATAGATATACATATATAAATATAGATATATTATCATCACATCCAAACTAAAGACGAATATAATAATGACTAATTGAATTTTGAAAGGGAGTGTAAATCTCTCGATTTTTATTAATTATTTTTTCTTTTTTATGTAACTGCAATAAAAATTCAATTTACGACAAAAGACGTTCACTTGCATATCGTATTTCTATCTCTTTTTTAAATTTATTACGAAATGAATAATGTCTGGACGTAGCAGAGCAGATTTAAGAAAATTGTTGAGATACGTAAAAATGTCTCATTTTTTTATTGAATGCGCCTACACGGTCTTCCACCCTCCGACTATCCCATTACGAAAATTAATGTTTTAAGGAACAATTTTTATAACGATTCCAGCTCTTATAAGAAAAATCAATCTTATATAATTATGTGCACGATAGTTAGGTATATAAAAACATAATTTCGTACACCGCTCGAGAATCGTTTTTAAACATTTTTTAATAAATAAAATTTTATAACTACAATGCGACAATCTGTGTGTAATTATATAGGATTGAGTGTTTACCAATTTTAGAAAGAAACATAAATCTAACGTCGAACGATTCTCGAAAAACGTTTTCTCTAAATACTCGTGAACTTGCGCTTTTATCCAGTACACATCCCGACGTAGTTTGTAAAACGCAACGTGCTCTAAAAAAAAGAAGTTTCACGAAACAAAGCAACAAAAAAAATAAAATAACGGACTTTTTAATCTCACTTGCTCTTTCTCCATAGAAAGGGAAGGAAAACTTTTTATACGCAGATATAATTATCATTAAAAAAATATTCTATAATTATTACTTTAACGTTAAAAATGTCTAACTAAAAGATGAAATAAAAACAAATCAATTAAACAAACAATGTGACGAATGGATAGGTGATTGTGACAGTTTTACATATACCAATGGTGCGAATTACGTTCGTTATTTAATGATATAAAACTATAGGATCCCTAGGGGACGTCATACGTTCGATTTTGGTCAGTCCTCCGAAGGCTTGTTATAAGTCGTTTAGTGTACTTTTAAACAAAATCAGTGGAAGCATGAAAAAAAGTTTAGTTATGCGCTCGCATAAAGCAAAAAAAATCTATAAGTATAAATGTATGTGCAACAAAAAAAGGTATCCTCGACGCTCGTCGAACTTGTATTGCTAAATTTGCTGTTTTTGCGTAAAGAATCGTGTATTGGTGGAAAAGAAAGACGGTTTTCGCTCGATTTTCGTTGTCTAATAAATATATAAATAAATATATATAGTGCCAATTCAGTAATTTACGATTTTAGAGTTCGACAAATTTTTGTACATCACTCGTGCGTAAGCTGTGTACAGTAGAAAACAAAAAAAAAGAGTAAAAGTCGAGTTAGTGACAGCACTCATTGGAAAAATTTATTGTAATTAAAAAGAAATGGAAAAGTGGAGGAGGGCGACAAAAAAAAATAACAAAAGTAGTATTCGTGATTTGTTGACGTTGCTGAATAGTTATAGTATAACGTAGTTTCTAAGCGATCGACGTAAGAAGAAAGGAAAAATGGGACATGAAAGTAACGATTGAATTAAAACGCAAGCTTGGATTTAATCAAAAGAAAAAAGGTTATCGATGCAGATCAACGAAAAAAAAATTTTGCCAGAGGGTCGTATGGAATGTATCTACCTATGAAAGTGTCACAATCAGCCAATCTTTCCTTTTATTTCGGTTATACTTTTTTTCTTCTCTTTTTCTTTTTTTTTTTTTTTTTTTAACGCGAAATGTAGCAGACAGAACATAACACAAGCCTGTTTATCGCGATTACAAGTCGCTCGTCGAAAAAAAATAAATAAATAATGACAAATATATAAGGTAGTATTTATACAAATTTGACGGTGACCCACTCAAGCTGGTCAAAGAACTACGCTGAAAAGCCATTTTTTATACAAGTTTTTTTTTATTTCGTAAAATTGTTCCTCGATGAAAAAAAAAAGAAACAAGAGTTTGACGAAACACTTTTTAGTCGTGAATATTGTAATGGTAAATATGAAAAAATATTTGATAATAAAAGTTATACGTAATTATGCATATTTAATTATTTAACTCGCTACTTGTTTTTACATTCTGTAATTTCAACTATTGCTGTTCATTAGTTTATACTGCGACCTCGAATTCTTTTATTTCCGCATTAAACAACTTAAAAATTTCGTTTCGTCTACGAATTATCAATTAAAAAAACATAAAGTTTTTCCTTCGGCTGTCACAATACTTCAGGTATGCGGGTATTGAAAAAAAAAAGAACAGTGACAGGAAGCCAGTGCGAACTCCATTTGAATTTCCAACGAGTGTCAGCGTGGTTCTTTTGTATTTACTTAATTGCTTATGTGCAGCACCGTGCGCTCACTTGCAATCATCTGCAATCGTCATTGAAGCTAGAAAGTGGACGTCCGTCGAGCGGTGAAAAATTAAATGCGGGCAAAGATGGACACAGAAATTTCAGAGACTCCAAATCCGATTTTTGAGATACTGTATGTAAAAAAGGAAGTGATTTTCCATATAATTAAAGAATAGTCGTAGACGAAATCAATAACGTAAAAGAATATCAGTTTCCAGGGGCTTTTATTTAAATATGCAGAATAGTGAACATTAAATAAAAGTTACAGGCTCATATAAAGATTGAAAAAGAAAAAGGAAAAGCCATTTAAAATTGTACCACCTAATTTACACATGGAATTTTCGTTCCTTTTTTTCATAGATTTTTTTTTAATTCCATTGTTATAACATCAGCATTGAAAATATTACTAATTTCTCGTATGTTCACAAAAATTTATATTCTAACTTTAAATTTTATTGAAAATGATAGTTTCCTGCACTTTGAATAAACATCCTTGAGATTTTTTTATATTTTTGGGTGATATTAATGTATATTTTTATTATATTAATTTATTTTTTATTCTCTAATATTACAACGAGTACAAATAAAAAGCCTGCAAAAAGAATTTTATTTAATATTTTTAACAAGTAATATTTAAAAATGTTCTAAAAAATTTGATCAGTATATTATTATTTGAAACATCTGTAGGTTCTGTCACTTGATTTACTTCCAAATAATAATTTATTGCAAATAACAAAAACACAGGCAATTGTGGGCATTCAAATTTGGCGCTTCTCCATATCCCTGTTAAACTTGCAATTAAACATTAAATATCCAATAAGTTACTATGGTTAGTCTAGGGAATTTGCTATTCTAAATTACCCTAGCAGTGACATCTTGATTTGCCTAAATCGCACATATACAATTATCTATAAGTGGTATTGCAGGTTGCTGCACTGCATGTTTAGCGCAGTTTCGTTGTGACATCAGCTGATTACGAGAAGATTAGATTGTGATAATATTTTCATTGTGTTTTTGGATCTTTCAAAAAACGCGGACAAAAACATTGTAGACTCTTAGTATTTTTTTTTGTACATAGCTATAACAATGGAGCAGAGTTTTAAAAAAACAATGGATGATGTGTACGTAAAATGATTTTCAAGGTTATGTTCTATTGTTTTGTTTTTAAAACTTTTTAAATTTTTCACAATTTTAGGAATAATGCGGCTGGAGTTGTCGGCTGTATTTTAACGGACAAATCTGGTCTTTGCTTAGGAGGTAAAATTTGCCGTGGTACAATGTATTCATCAGAATTTTTTAAAAATATTGTTCGTTGCTTTTTATCTACTTTGGATACATTGTTTAATAAGCTTTATATATGAATTTAGTAGGTGAACTTTGTTAATTATGTTTCATATGATTGCAGTAAAAGGAAACGCATCAAGTGATAGTGCTGGTGTCATTGCAGCGATAGCTGATTTTGCTAAGAAAATTGATCCTAGTTCAAAGGCACCAATAATATCTCTCCAAAGTGAAACAAGGTAATTTCTTAACTATTTATATGTATTGATAAATCACGAAAGATCTGTAGAATCTTAACAAAACCTTATAAATGCATTTCTTCAGACAATGTCTAATTCATCAACAAGGACCTGTGATTGGCGCTATATTCAAAGAAACATCGAATTGAATCATGCGAATTCAAATTACAAATTGCCTAATGTTTGATATAATTTTTGGAGATGTGATTTAAGAATTCTTTTTACAATAAATGTTATTTTAGTGCACTAGCTATAAAAATAAATAATATAATTTATATAAAATAAAAGGTAATGAAATTTTATACAAAGGTTTTTAAATTTTTTACTTGGTTGTACACTTTAATGATATATTTATAAAATTCAATATCTCATTTTAAAAATTTTGTTAAAGGCTTTTTACAAAATAAATATGCCACCAAAAAAACATAAAATTTGTAGTAGAAACTTTGGACCCTCCAGTTAAATACGTCTACAGCTGCACCGTACCGATTTTCCGTACGAGGCGGCATCGGATTACTTACCCGCGGGTGCCTTGCAGGTGACATTGGCCGGTGGGTCGCAATTTTTCGCTTTGCCGCGCAAATCACTGCTCGTAAATTACAAAGTCCTGCACTGTTCACGGCCCTTATTTGATCCAGTCGAAGACCGATTACATTTGGGCACCGAAGGTATACTTTAATTATTTAACTCCAAGTACTAAAATATTATTCACTAACTTCGTTTAAATAGTAATTAAAAATATATCTTAAGAATTAGACATTTATATTAGAAGTAATTAATTAATCGTAATATTTTTATACTTTTTTTAGAAAATAAAATAAGTGGTGAATAATTCCTTCGAAAACACATTCAATGCAAACAGCAAATTCTTCCAAACATAGCGAGCTTCGAGTCGCCTCCCACAAAGGCGTAATTAAAAAAGCAAGCGTCCTCGCGACCCACGTAACTCATCGCTTCTTTCTTTTTTTTTTTAAATTTCAACTCCTAGAGAGAAACTGGCGGTGCGTGGGTCCTTGCAGCAACCACCTTACGATCGTTGGTGTGGGCGACTTTTCAGCTTTTGAGATTTAAGGCTCGAGCAACGTGTGATGCAGGCGTTTCCCTACGATCGACACGTGTTAGTCGGGCTGTTGGGGACCGTGAGAGAATTTTCTCGGATTTCAGAACTTCCTAAGGTCCTTGCTTCATTAAAGTTTTCTATAAATGAAGTTTTTTCCTTGTTTCCGCTGTCTTTTCCACGTTTCCGACAATTCCGGATATCGTTGTCCAGCGATTTTTAGGGCGTCCTTCTCGGAAGAAAACGAAGTTGAAGATAAAAAAAAAATGAAAAAAAAAAACTTATATCCGCATGGTTTTCTTTTGACTTGAATTTAAAATTAGAAAAGGTTCAGTTTCTATTTTTGCCGAGAGCTCCAGCCTGTCTTATGAATTTTATGAACCTCTTGAAGGGTTAATATTATTGATCGTATATGGCCAATAAAGTTCATGTATCTAAAAGTTTAAAAATAGTAGCGGCCGACTTCTATCTTAGTCAACTTTTTTACACTAAGCCTATCCTAAGTGAGTGGTCCGCGTAAACCATAAACGACCTGCGATAATCTCCTCTAGCAATCAACTCATTTATCTGGAATTCAAATGAGAATAATTTTATTGGGCATAAACATTGAAAGTAAAAATTCACCAGCTGTGCATTCTTAAATAACTTAAATTAGATGAGCAATAAAAAATCTAAATCTGTGTACTAAAGTCTCACCCGTTTCCTCTTAAAACCAGTTAAATCCACATCGCGAGGTAAAAGCAGTCTGCGCGACAACAAAAATCGTCACGTCGCTAGGAGGCGAGAACAGTCAATTAACGATCAGCCAGCCAAACATTCGTCCGATTTTCCTCAGGACGGAGAGTTCGGAACACGTGTTTCGGATTTTTTTTCGCGTTCGGCCCGACCAGAGCTCCAACAGGTTGCGCGGCAGGCAACGAAATTCGAGCCGCTCCAAGGGACACAAGTGTCACGTGAGAAGGCCCATTTTTTTCGGTTGTACGAGGACTCGCGGGCTCCTCTCGACGACGACAAGCCATGCGACTGGGAAAATTTCTCGAGTGAAATTAGAAAATGAATGGTGATTTTGACGAGTTCAAAGGAGCGACGTGCATGGGAAAACTCTTTTTTTTAAGTCTGTCTTGATTACACAATTTTCTAGAATATTTTCTAGAATACTTTTAATCTCTGAAGGATTCAAGGTATTATGACTATAAAATTTATTAAGCTAATTAAACTAATTTAATCGTTTAATTAATTTTCAGTAACCGCGATGTCGCTTTGTGTGCTGTATACAAAAAAAAAAATAATAAAATAAACGGGCTCACTCGTAAAAAAAGATTATGAAAACACTGCATCCGGCCGTTTTCACGTGTACTTTTGACCACGGTCAGAGTACCCGCCGAGGGATAGACACGCGGAGGCCTTTCAAACATCCGTTGGATTTTTCCCGTATTTCCCGCTGTTTGTTTTTCTTCGTTGGTCTTGAAAGAAATGATTATGTTTGTACGCTGCGTTCGCAGCCACTTGCAATCTTTTCCTTCCTTGGTCTCGGCTTTATCTCGATCCTTGCTACCTCCCTTCTTGTTTTTTTTTTCATGCACAGTATCTTTTACTATAAACTTTACTTTTGACTTACATCACGGTCGTTTTGTTTAATTTTACTTTTTTTTTTACTTTGACTGAAGTTAAATAAATGAGTGCAGCGTAACTTACGTTAACCAGTATTTAAAGTATCGCAAGGATAGACAAATAAAAAACAAAATTATTTTATTCGAGTACGAACATTCATTTTTTATTCTACCACATTATGCACAGGAGAGCGAAATTTATAGCAAGCTTTTTCCAATGTACCCACAGAGAGGAACACTTAAACTTTTTTTTCTACAAAGTTTCGACCAATAAAAAAAATTGAGGCACGTGCATATACTGCTGGCGGCAGATTGCAACTGCCCGAGGTGCAGCCGCTGAAATAATCCGCGCAAAGCACATTTCCTCGCGGAGGAAAGGGAAAGGGGAGCTCTCGTTTCCGCCTAAAATGGAGCGATCGCTCGTTCGGCCGCGAAACGGCCGCATCTGTCCGAGTCGGTTTTCGCGATAATGCGCGCGGGGGTTAACACACCGGCAATCGTAAAGCCGAGGACCGCCTGCACGACCCTTTATTGCTCGGTTATACATTGCTCGTGCGGTACGTGAGTGCCTCCACAATAATCGCCGGTGGATTTGGCTACTAATCCGTCGGGATTTTGCTTTTTACATTTTTTTTTTTTGGTAGACGATCAGAAAATTCCTTGCGAGTTTATTTTTAGAATCGACGCTGTTCGATCGATACGCTGAAAGAATTTCCTTACGTCTCAACCTTTTTTTGAGGAAAAACTCGTTGACGAGTTGTTTTGTGGATTTATACAGTCAACGCGACTACTTTCCACTTGTGAGTCAGACCAGATGTGACTCTAAACGTCAGATGACTTTTCCTTAGAAAGAAACATGCGAAGGGATCGGTGGCATCGTCTTGTAAACGTACAGCTTGATGATTTATTTCATAAATAGTTCGTAAACACAACGTAATCCTTGAAACATCTTCGTATAATGATTTCTGTCCGTCACCGAAATTAAAATTAAAAATAAAGTAGTTCATTATACTCTTACCAAATACACTTTCGACTGTACAATTAAAACAAAGTAGTTAGAAATCATGATGACAAATCTCGCAAAAGTGTCTCCCGGAAATCGCGAAGCTCTTAGTGCCTATATAGCAGTGCGCTATATATAATCACTATCGATATATATATATATAATCACTCAGCGATACTGACTCAGCGTCGTTTCTTACATTGTCCCATGCTCGACGAGCTCGCGAGAATAAAAAAAAAGAAAATAATAAAAAAAAGGAGATGGGACCCCGCGAAGCTCAATCACTGACCTCCGCAAGGCGAGCATCGCGGGGGCAGAGGACCACGGTCGTAGCGGGAGGCGCGCGTCGCACGTGTTGGCCTCCTCTTTTTTCCATCCCCATCGCGGGTGACTTGTCTCGTCGCAGTGTTTATGCTCTTTTATGAACCGTACACATTTTTTTATCCGCAATTTTTTCGAGTTCAAATTGTTACAGCGTGATTCATTAAAGTCATATTATCGTTTTTTTTTATTTTTTTAATTAAATTTTCTGATTTGTATTTGTATTTGTATTCGTCGAAACTATTAAAGTTGAATGGTGATATATACAACTATTTATTGAAAATTAATATTATTTATATGCAAAATATTAAATAGAAGTGTACTATTTAAGCAGAGTAAAAACATAAAGCGATTCTTACATACTGAACGCTTTGAAGAGGAAAAAAAATTGAAAATTAAAAAAAAATATTGTCGGGGATTTCGATCTGAATACACGCGAGTGCGTAGTAACCAGTGAAAAAAAAGGGGCAAACGCGCGAGCGCAAGACTCCTTTATGTCAAGCAACGCAGCTGCCCGCACGCCTGTACTCTTCTAAAATTAGCGAGCACACCCCCGTCCGGCAGCCGCCTCTCGCGTCGTCGCGCTTTCTTTTCTCCTTCTCCACTTTCTAAGCGTGCCTCTCCCTCGGACACTCAATTCGGAGACGATTTTGCGATTCTGCCAGGAATTGTTTGCTCTTACAAATTTTTTCTCTTTTCTAAGTGATCACAAGTGAAAAAGATGAAATGGTCAAATTCTTTTTCGTTTCTTAAAAAAATAAAAAAAAAATGGTACAGTCTCCTCATTTTTCTTGAAGTTATGATGATCGTCGTGCATAGCAGTACATTAACTGCGTGAAATTGGAAGTGAATTTTATTTTTCGAATTTTCAGTAGAATCTACTTTACAGAAATGGCAAATCTATACTTTTCTGTAAAGTAAGATCTACTTTTAAAAAACGTTAATTTTACCAATTCTGCAAAACAATATTCACTTTTTCCTATGAGACTTTTTTTCTCGATGTACACACCCTCTCGTTTTACTTTTTAAATTATGCCTATCACTTTAACGATCGCGAGGCGACAGTCGAATAGAGCATACAGCCCCTTCATTTTACTGAAATTTATGCCTATCACTTTGACGATCGCGAGTCGACAATCGGAGTGCATAGATACTCATAGCATCCGTTTTTTTCGCCGGTGGGGTTCGAGGGAGTTCATTCCTTTGGAGCGCGAATCTCCACCCCCGACACATCTGCCGGCGAGGAGCTCCGGATGCAGGCTGCAGCTCGCCGACTGGGCCCCTTTCGGCGGCGCCGGGCGTCTTCCACCGGAGGGACGATGATGTCTTCCCGTCGAGGGTTCGACGAATACTCGGGGGCGGCTAGTGCTGCTGCCGGCTGCTAGACTCGACGCAGGAGCGATTTCATTGTAAAGTTCGTTGCGCGCAGTTTCTCTTCTATAACGCCGCGCCTGCTAAAAACTCAACGCTGACGATTTCGATGCGATGAATATTTAATATTTGTTAAACCAGGTAAATTTAGAAAGGGTAAATCCTGAAGAAGGCAAACAAAGTTAACTGTACGGAAAATACTCGAAATCAAATGCTGATGATTCACGTGTTCGGGCAGTAAATTATTAAGGAGAGTTTACGGAGAGCTAAAATAGAGAAGAGAAAAAAAAAAGACTCAAGGTAATCAGCGAGAAGGAGCAAATAAAGCAAATAAGGGATCGGCGAGCAAGTCGAAAGAAATGTACGGAGGGTCTTCTAAAATTAGACTTGCTTCCACACTTCTTTAGCTTCCTTTTCTTCATCACGCTTTTAATTTCATCCTCTTTTAAAGCTCTACTTCCTCTTCGGTAACTTCGTTTTTTCACCTCGTGAACTCCGGAAATCCCGACGCCCTCGTGCACTAATCGCTTAATTGAAGTTTAAAATACCCAAACGCACGCACAATGTACCACATAATTTATACCCCAAACGACTTGTTCGTACGCCCATTAACAGATGCATTATTTCCGTGATTTTTCAGTCGTTTTAGACTCAAACGAAAGAAATGCTCTTATAGGTCAATTAAATATAAATAAGTCCAACAAATTAATGTCCTATTAATTAATACGTTTTAAATTTAAGCGCAGCATCATGTTTTTTTAAGAAAGGGATTTTGCAGTGAAATCTTACTAAGATGATAGGTTCTAATAACTTATCGTTAATTCAACTTTAGATAGTAATGAGCATGACAAAAGATACAAATAAAATCACAACGGCGATGCACCAATCGAGAAAAAGAAGAGGCAGCGGCGAGAATTACGAAATGGAATTAAACGGACTTGGCCAGGGCCGATTGTTTCGCGCACAGCCGATCGGTCGCGTCGACTTTTGGCGTCGACGGAGATCAGCCACCCAAGTAGAATAGCACGGCTGGCAGCGCGAGGTCGCCGATGATATCCACCTGTGGACGCGCATTAATTATGCGGCCAAGCGGCGCAATGCCGACTGAATGGCCCGAGCCTCGCCCCGGTTACTCAACGTCGCACCTGTAATTTGCGTACGCGCGTCACGACGTCTCCTTTTTTTTTTCTTTATTTTGATCGCATCTTTCATTCATCGATTTATTTTGCCGTTGCTTTTGTGCTCGTCTAAATATGAATAAATTAAATTAGTGCCTGCATACGCACTGAAACGCTTTTCACTTATTCGATATGTGCAGGATTTTTCTTGCATATACACTTATTCCAAGTGCTCTTCAATTATTCATATTTACGAAGTCAGTAATTAATAGCATTCTGTCGGATATCTGATTAACGATTAATCATTTTTATTACCCAGTGTGCGAATAACATTTAAATTGATTAAGCGATCGGTCGGAATACAAAACGAAATAAAAAAAAATAATGTGGCGGAACGATTGAATTTAAAGTGTTATTTTCGAGTTCAGTGTTTGTCCTGAGTTACAATATAAGTGTCGCGAAAAAAAAAACGAGGTGGAATGAGCGGAAAGTTTTATTGGCGCGCGTTATCAGAACCACCTGGGGCGACCTTATGCAACGCATAGGCGCACCTCCAAGTCGGCGATGCAGCCACTTTGGCCCAGGGCTAAACTTAGCAGTTGTCCGATTTCCCTCGTTCGAGAGCTCGTCATTTTTTTTTGTCTTACAATTCTTCCGACGCTCCCGTCGAACTTATAATTTTCGCATGTTTATCCGCTTTGCAAAACTTCACCAGGCGCAAAATTAATTTGAAGAAATTATTGTGTCTTCCGATGAATAGCAAGCGTTGAAAACTTAACTGACACGAAGCTCTGTTAAATCAGCAGGAACGTATGCAAAAATTCTGCGAGGCGATTAATTGCTTAAAAGTGAAAAATTATCGCGTATAATTTTAAAACGTCCAAAATAAAATTACATCTACATAATAAAAAAAAATTTCTATCTATAGTTATAAAAGGAAGTCACTCGTGTCTTTATTCCTCGCAGAAAGCAGTTTTTTTTAGCATTCAATTATTAAATACTGAAGGAACGTAACGATTTTAAAAATCACATTAAAAAACGAAGAGGAAACACTTCGGGTGGCACGTGTGCGGCGGGGAGTTCCGGAGCACGCGCGTCCTGGCAAAAAACGGCGGAAAGAAGAAGCCAAAGCTGGCGATAAGCCGGCTGCGCGTCTGGTCGCCCAAGAGTAGCAGTCGCCGTCGGGTCGCGGGATAAGGTGCTTCCGAATCGAGCAGATAACGTCTGAACCTCCTATCGAGGACAGACTTTACGTCCCTTTTAGATTCATTGAACTACACATGTTTTCGAGTGGTGTACACCCAAAAGAAAAAGAACAGCGTAAAAAAAATTCAAATATTTCACGGATTTCAAACCTTTGCGCTCTGTCAGTATCCCCAAATCTAAGCAAAAATTTGCAGACGATTCAGCAAAAAAAAAAGCTTCGCCCCCGAAGTATTCGTATAAAATCGAGCCGACAGCCGTTCGCGTAGGAAAAAAAAATCGGCAAAGGTGCGTTTCGAGCGGCGCGAACAATGGGACACCCTCGGAGTCGAGTTTCTCGGCTCCAAGTCCGAAAAAAAGGACGAAGCAGGCGCGGAAGCCGTCGGCGAGGAAAAAAAGGGGAGAGAGATCGGAACGGGTGCGAGAAACGCGAGTCACGCCAGCGGAAGGAGGAGGGGGCGCGTGTCGGTCGCGTGCCGCGCACACCGCACGCTCCTTGTGTAACTCGCTTTCTCGCTTCCTGCTTCCTCGTCGTGCTGCACCTTCCCTGGCGGAGCGGCTTTTCCCCCGCGGGGACCGGTGCTCTCCTCCTCCGCGTGTATTCGTACGATTTGTCGCGCGGGCCGCGACGCCGGCTGCCGTCGGGGGTGGAGTTGGCTCATTATCGGGGTGAAATATTTTAGTACGGAGGGGCGAACTTTCTTGGCGGCGTGTAATTTTCGGTGCTGGTTTTGAGAGGATGCATCTTATCGCGTTATTCAGTCGTCGATATGTCTACTCTCTAAATGTGAAAAATGTGAATAGTGACATATTTTATGTGAAAAATCGTTCACGTATTTAGCATGTGAAGGGTTTTGCACTTATTAAATATCACTTTTCATATTTTGAGATTTGAAGAGTACAGATTATATTTACTGCGATGTTTAATTTTTTGTAATCGAATTTTGATGTAACAGACATTATTTTACATGTAAATGTAGGTACTATTATTTGATATTTTAATTTTAAGGAGTATTTACTTTAATAAATACAATTGCAAATACAAATACAATTACAAACATAAATACTTTAATAAATACAATTATTTTCATTATTTTTCGTCTGACTGAAAATTGATATTACTGCTGATCCTGCACTCATTAAATTGCACTTAAAATGAAATTGCTATAGTTTTGATTGATTCAGTGTTTTAATGAATTCAGCTTCCACTGATTAAGCAGAAGAATATATAATAAATCCTTAAAAATAAAAACTCCAGTGGATTATTTTTACCATAATCTAATCAATGAATATTCATTTTAAGAAAGTGACTTGATTTTCATTACCTGAAATAGTGTATAAATATTAACAGAAAATTATTAATTTTTCTCTGAGAGTCCATGGCTATAAGAAAAAAAAATTGACATTAAATACATTTATACTTTCGGTGAGGGATAACTGAGTCTCGTAAAAATTTCCGACAGACCAACATAAGTTCTACTAGCAATAGCATATAGGTATAGGAAAGAGGAAAGATCCGGAGGGCGGAGGAAGGCGGGAAGTGTGCAGCTGACGGTACGCGAGTCAATGACACCGACTATTTTGGTGTTCGCTCGTCTTCGGGGAATCTACTCCTCTTGAATGGGATGAATAGCTCGACTCCAGGATTGAATGAAAAAACCAACTCTGTTTGTCAGGATGCGGGCTTACGGGGAATAGAAAAACGCAAGTTTTTTGCCTTCTTCGATTTTTTTAACGACACCTAATACAGTACACGGTGAGTCTATAATAAAATTCAATTTGTTTCGTTGCGGTAAAAACAATCAATCAAATAGAATAATCAACGTAATAACTATAATTAACCAACGACTGCTATTTTCCTCTGAAAAATTTCATGGAGTACCGAATGTTTATTTAAAAAATAAAAAAATTAGTAATGCTATTGAGATAGTACACCGTGTTGCATATGAATTTCAACGGCAAGTGCTTCAGGTAAACCGGGGGAAATCGCCACAGCTAAGAGAAAAATTAAAATAAAAAGTACACAATTATTAAACTCAATCAATTCTTAAATAAATTATACTATAAAATCTAAACAAGTTTTTCCTGTTTATAAATTACTTTTCTTATTACTTTTAAGTCAGAACATAGTAACTCTCAATCCAGCCAAATAAAAAAGGAATATAAGTACTATTCAATCTCTTCTTTTTTCAGTAATACTAAAATGGTAACAAAATAAAAAACACAATTTCGTATCATCAGAATCGAAACGATCCTCGCCAGAATCCAATAAAAAGCGCATCGCAGTGTAATCGTCACCGAGCGATCGCGGGAGATGCCGATCGGCATCGTTGTGAAAGAAAAAACGAATTGTACACCGTTGGAGATATTCGGTACCCCCATCGAAACCGTCAGCCGGGCCTCCAGCTGCCGTCGCTCGGGGGGTGGCCGTGCGGCCAGCTGATCGACCCCCTTTGTCGCGGCCACGTGCGCGAGCTCCCCCGCCACCTGTGAATCCCGGCGGCGCGCTGCTCGCCGAGATCTGTCTGCGCCTCCGGCTACATATCGTTTTGTTTCTTAAAAGCGCGATCGCCGCTCCGCCGGCATTCATCTGACCCGAGAACAAGCTGGTATCCGCTGTTGGAGACTTGCTTTTGTTACCGGCTTGTTGCGCGACTTGTTTCTTTATTTTTTTTTCTTACCACAAAACTACAGAACTGGATTTTTACATTTTGCGAAGCAAGTTCTTATTCCGCTGCGAATGGAGTTTTCGTTCTGCGCGTGAATAAAAAGATCGCGCGACTTCTTTTTTTGTCCGTTTTGCAAAATTCTGGATTTTTAGTACTTTGGTGCACGTGATAAATATAGTATATTACGTACCTAGCCCTGTATAATAAGAAATTGTCTTGGATTATATTTAATTGTCAACCGAGGCGAAGCCGAGGTAGACAAACATATGATATGAGACTTTCTTATTATACAGGGCAAGGTACGTATACTATTTTTCTGCTCGACGATCCCCGAAAGTTACAACTTCCTCTCGCGCAGCGGCCGGGAAGTTGCGTTTTCGGGGCCGGAGAGCAGAAAAATCCATTTTTTTATACACTGCGCATAAAATCGCATTTTATGCACTACTTTGATGCTATTTCTTATAGACACTGTATCAAAAAATATTGTTCGGTACATATGTGCGTAAATTGCATCGAAAAGTACTATGTTTTTACGAATAGAGTGTTTTTTTCTTCTACTCAAAAGAACATTTCGTCCGAAAGTGCACCTGCTTAAATTGAAAGATTTTCCGTGGACTTATTTTCTCTTCTAACGTGCCGTTTCGTAGGATCAATCTCGCTTTACAGGTTTCTATACCTAAGACACTTTGGATTTTGCAGGGAAGCAGTGTCGCGACGAAGTGGCTTGTTACAGGCGGGCGCAGGCTCCGAGAA
This sequence comes from Sycophila sp. Sp_5, assembly GCA_018906775.1. NCBI lineage: Eukaryota > Metazoa > Arthropoda > Insecta > Hymenoptera > Eurytomidae > Sycophila > Sycophila sp. Sp_5. The sequence continues at coordinate 2,550,397 of JACCID010000019.1, read as the reverse complement.
AAGCAGCTACGCGCGCAGCAAAAGGGGAAACTAAAAGGGGCCGGCTGCCGGAAGTAGGAGCACTCCCCCGACGCGAGGCGATGAAAAAGTCGAGGTTTACAGCCCACGAGCCAGCGCTACACCTTTTCTGCGAGCGAAACGCTTCGTTTGCTAATGTCCTTTTCTTCGTAGACGATTTTCGATGTAGACGCTCCTATGATCGATCTACATTTTTTTTTATTCATCGTGAACATTTGTAATCGAATTTTCTTAGTGCGTTTCAATTCAAAGGCGCGAGCGGCGTAAAAAAAAGTATAACGCGGGTATTTTGAAATTGAACTATTCTCGTTTTATTCTCATTTCACCGAGCTGGCGAGAAGGTAGGGAGTACTAAATTAAGAGACGCGTTGTATTGGAATTTTTTCTCGAGCTTGTTTTTTCTCTTTTTCCGTCGTAAGCTCGACTCGGTGGTCCCTGCGGCTGCGTAACTGGTGAAAAAAAAAGGAAAAGCGAACGGTTCCTGCGCGATTTTCGGGAGGGGCTGAACCAGAGGGAAGTGTGGATAAAGAAGTCGTGGATTGCGGAAAAAGAAGGCGAATCGCGGCGTCACGACTGTACAACGTCACGGAACGCAGGAAACCACCGGGCGCCTCGTGACGAAGGGGCGATTTTCGAATATACGCCCCCGCGCCGCGTGACCGCGCTTACGCGACGGGCGCCGTCGCCGCTGGCCGCTGGCCAGTGCTTTTGCGCTCGCAGCTTCCGCAATAACGGCAAACTCGACTGTTTGCTTTTAAACGTTCAACTGGGAGGTGACAAGTTGACTTACTTGATTTTTGGAAAATATTAAAAATAATAAATTATTTTTAAAATAAATTGTTATAGCTGCCAGTGTCAAAAGAATTCATTGATTGTAATTCACTGAGAGAAAACACTTAATAAAAATTGCTACTGCAGTTAAGAAAGGAGTGACAGTCTTAAAAAGCGAGAATTTTTTATATGAAGAATAGTAATTTTTACAATTTCCGTACTAAAAATTACTATTTTAATAATAAAAATTATTATTTTGTGTATTACAAATTGCTATTTTTTATACTAAAATTTCTCGCTTGTCAAGACTGTCATTCCTTTCCTAATCACAATGGCAATTTTTATTAAGTTTTTTCTCTATCGGTGTACATTATACTAAATAATAAAATCCCTAAATAAACGTGAGAAAATGAAAGAACTTCGATTAGTACGTCTTTAAAAAAATACAGTATACATTTAATTAATTAATTAGTGCGTGCATTACGGCTATATATCTTAAAAACTTCATGATTCCGACAATTGACTTCAATTACAGATAAGACATTTCCGAAAATTACGTCTTTATCAGTCCAGAAAGAAAAAGGCGCCCACATCTGTACAGTTTCACGAAAACTATATACAACAATTCGTATTTATAAATATACCCTGCAGTTGTTTACCCCCTCGAGAGCATAAACTGATTATTCTTTCTCAGAGCCACTGCGCGAGTCAATTCCGCCCATCTCCCTGGATAAAAAGAAGCTTTTAAAAAATAAGAAAACACGAAGCAGAAAAGCATTGCTGCAGCAGCGATTACGCAACCTGCTCACCGAGCTTCGACGCGCGGAGTAAAAGAAAAAAAAAAGAAAAGAATGGATTCGTCGCCAGGCGGCTCGGAAAAAGGCTCATGGGCGGCGGCAGGGGTCGTCGTCCCCGGGACGCGCCAGAATATCACCTCGCGCCGCTGACCGTGGAGCAGCTGCACCAGTCAACCGCTCGAAAATAGCCGACGCGCGAGAGAGCGGCAACCCCATGCCGAGGCGAGCCGCGACTCCTGCCCTTTTTCCACCGTCGGGGTAAAAAGTTCCACCTTGTCGGTCCGAGCTCGGACATCTGCAGGGGGTTGCTTAGTGTATTTTTGTTTCATTTTATTTATTTATTTTTTTAAGAGGATTCACTATCGCGTGGTCGCATATCTGGAGATGTCCATTCTCTTGGCTTAGACCTGACCAATTCGTGAGCGCGGGTAATTTATTTCGGGAATAGAAAGATTCAACCGGCGGGCGCTTGGCAAGCGGACTAATGCGAAAACGTGACTGCACACCCTGCAACGGAAAACGCGACGGCCATAGTAAATCGCAAGAAAGTTAACAATAGAAACGCTCCGTTTGAATCCGACTCTGCCACTCCTTAAAAAAGAAAAGTAAAGAAAGTGAAATGAATTTGTCGAAATTTATACATTGAAGGGTCGCAAGGGTGCGAAGCGATTTTCCGGGAGGCTTGGAGAAGTGCAAGTGTTAATTTGCGTCCGGCTAAGATGCGTGTACATTTTAGTGTCTTCTATTCTCGTCTATCTCATTATCTCTTCTGTTTTCTCCGAGCGGTCGCTTTATTCGCTGCCCCTCTCGACAGCCGCGCCTATTTTTAATACCCGCCTCTATCTCGTTATCTTCGCCTTTCTCGTTTTTCTCTGTCTGGCGCTTTGCCGCCCTTTATTACTCTGTTTTTCCCGCTTTTCGTCTTGTTTCGCCTTCCTCGGCCGCTCGAAACATCTGCCGCAGAACCATATACCTGACACAGGATATTCACGCATCGCCTTAACCATAAATATATATTAATTTTTACAAATTAGCGGACTTCGGGTTGTTTCGCGTAATTAATTAATATTTTTATGTACACGGAGAGAAATGTTCTAGCAAAAATGACTGTATTTTTTATAACGCAGAGACAGACTTGATAAATAAAAAACATTCTAAACTTACTTGAGTACTTTCAGTTAATTCGTTGTTAAAAAAAATACTTTAAACTGAAAATTGAAAAGTATGCGCTATGGAAGATTCTAAAAATGTTCAAGCTCTCAAATTACATGCCGCTATAATACACTAAAGTACCATTGATTAATCAGTGTATACACGATTCAGTCAATGAATTACATAGAAAATAAAAATCAAGGAACTTCTATACTTTTTACGCAGTAAATAAAATTAATCGTGAAATTTAACATTCCGAAAACGAATTTAAGAAATGTTACCTAATTTTACTGATTTTGCAAAGCAGTTGTTACTTTTTCTAGCATGAGGTATCACTGCTGCGAAAAAATTAGAACTACTTTTTTTTTTCTTGCAGTGGAACAACCCTTATACGAATACACACTTTCCGCAGGAAAATTCACTGCTAACGACCGTCGAAAAATTTTAGTGAAAAGCTTTCGATCGGTTAAAGCGCATCGCAGGGTGTCCGCGAACAAAAGGAGCAGAGGTCCCCTCCCGCGCAGGGTGCATAAGTGCACGACACGTCGGCGCGTGTCACGCGGCCGTCGTAAACAGCCGCTTTTCTCGGCCCGAAACGGCCGCAGTTTCCTCGCTTCTCGAGGGGGACGCCCGAGACACGCGCCGCCGGTAATAAGTCAGAGGCTGGAAGCAGGCGTTTTCCGACGCCCCCTCCGTTTCCGCACCCTTCCGCAGCGCTTGCACCTATTCAAGGTGCAATAGCGTCCGCTCCGGCGGACTCCTCCACTTCGCTTGGAATTTTGAAGGATTTTAGAGAGGGTCTTTTTTTTCGGAACGGTGCGGGACATGCAGATGTGTACTTTAGATGACGATTTGAGGATTGCGGGGGAGTCCAAAAAAAAAACTCTTCGAAACTTTTCGTCGTAATCGAATTTTGATCTAACAGAGATTATTTTGCATGTCAATTTAGGATCTGCATTTATATTAATTTTAAATAGTTTTTTTATTGATAACAATCAAAAATTTAGGTATACTATTTTATTTCAATAAAATATGATAAAAGTGCGCGATTACAGAAATTAGCGTAAGTATCGCCTGAAGCGCAAAAAACTAAAAATAAAATCAAACTTACCTTTTAGAAAATTTCAAATCATTAGTCAACTTTGGATTTGATTGATAATTTTTATTTATCTAGGTGGAATGTGCAGGGGTGAGTGATTGTGTCGAGCTACCCTCGTTTATTTCGATGGTACCGTAAAGGATTTTAACTGGCGTCGGCGATTAATAGACTAAACGACGTGTGCGACGTATCCTAAAATTAGAGAAACTCGTAAAATGTTGCCTCGTCAAACAACACTTATTTTTAGTCGATCAATTAGCCGATTTTTTACATTACGCCGATTTAAAACCTTTCAAATTAAAAAAGGAATATTATTCTAACACCCCTCTTCTTCTACCGATAAAAAAAATCCGAGAATAACGTATCGGTTTGTGCACAAATCAAACATATACGTCACAACAAATGAAAACCCGAAGAGCAGCCGCAATAACTTCCAAGGCAAAGATTTGAAATACGAGGCTTTCGCCATGACGCTCCGATTAAAATATCGCGTGTCTGCAGGGGGAGACTCTCGGAAGTTTTTTTTTTTGCCTCGGCGGCGCTTCCTTCCGAACGGCGGCACGTGACTGAGCACGCGACAAAGATCATCCGCCGACGGGGAGGTCTGACTTATTCGGGCATTTAAAAATGCCTCCGGTCGGCTGCGCCGATCTCGTGGCCTCCAGTCGATTCGTACAATCTCGAGTACCTAAAACCACTCGTTCATACGCTTATCACCTTTTCAAGAGCGCCTCAACTGTATACTCTTTTATAGCAATAGGTGCGCTTCAATCGTGTATTACAATTTTCATATTTCTTCGTATTGAAAAAAAACATTTTCGAATAATATTTAAATATACAGTTCAATCTATGGATAATAATTATAGACATCTATTTTAGGCATTCAATAATGGCGACAAGTATAATTGCTGGGGAAATGAATGTAGCACTAATTATTCGATCACGTCCCCAGCGAACCCGAAAATAACGAGCTCAAGATTCGCTGCGACGCAGTTGGGATACCGCGCGAGCGGATGTACGTACACGCGGACGTTTTATTCAACAAGTGAGCATCGAAATCCCGCGATCGGAGTCATTCACGGGAAAAAGAGGTTTTGGCAGGCCGCGTGGACCACGTGAAATCCACCCGAGCGTGTGCGAGAGCGAGCAAAAGGTGGGAGCTTGCGTCAGCGGGCGGAGCTTTATTTTCGGCGCCGAAAGCTCGGAGCGAAGCCAGAGCGCGGACACCGGGACACCTGTTTGATACGATTTCGCTTGTTGAGAAATTAAAGTTTTTTTTTACCAATTCATTGCTTGCGATCGCTAGGCCCTGCTGCGCTTAAGAAGCCACTGGTAAAGTCCTTTCAAACTGTGAGCTTTACGCTGTAAAATGGCTCTTTATTTCGCAGGCTTTCTAGAAATTTTTTTAATAAAAAGTAGTTGGCAGAATTTATCGTTTAATTGGAGCCTTTTTTATCTGGCAATCATTTCGATTCGTATAAAATTTTTTATTTCGGAAAAAATACACGCGGAAATGATTAGCAGATCAGATCAAGGCACTATTGCAAGCTTTTTGCGGCAGAAAGCTCTAGGCGATCTCTGCGAGGCAAAACACACTTGTTCCGTATTGGAATTTCCGTGGAATATCATCAAATGATCCCCGGCGGGAGAATAACGCCGGATCGCCGTGACTTACGTAAGCTCCCGCTGCCGCTGTTTGTGTACTTTATCCGCCGCAAGCTTTGTTGATTGATTGATCGCTCTCCTTCGCATTTTACGGGAATTCCATTTTATCGTTAGCAGCTACTACTCCACTTTCACTAGACATAAATAAATTTTTTTTTTGCTATCACTGTTATTATATATTCATTTAATTATAAACATAATTTCACGATTCATTGTACTAAACAAGTATTCTTGTGCTTTCAAATCGAAACGCACAAAACGGAACGTTTCTAACCGTATGCATTACGCAAATAAAGTAAATTATAATTAAATAATTAAAAATGTACAATTAAAGTAAAAGTAAGGAAAATATTACAAAAAAATGCATAGCACTTCTATATTCCAATAATCCATTTATACACTCAACTTTGTATAGAAACATTTTTAAACGAATGTCTACTCTTTCAAGATTCGATATTCAGCAGCAGCTGGCTTGTAACGACGGCCTCGACTCGCGTAAAATTTTCACCGTGCAGAATTCGCGTCGATCGACGCGGGCTTCACTCTCTAAAGTTGAATTAGTGGAAATTCCACTAATCCTTTTAGTGATCAGATTTTCCACTAATCAATTAGTACAATTTTACTAATTGAAATAGTAAAAAGGTGCTCTACTATTTAATTAGTATTTTGTGATTTTCACTAATTGAAATAGTGAATTCCACAATAAAAAAAAATTATTTCACTAATTTATTAGTAGTTTTTACTATTTTTAATAGTGCATATATTTACTATTTCATTAGTACTTAGTAGTACTATTAGTAGTAGTATTAATATTTTATTCACTATTTTAAATAGTAGATTTCCACTAATTCATAGTGGAGCAATTTTCACTTTTCAAATTAGTGGATAGTCACTATGAAGTCGTGGTTTTTCACTTATTCAACTTTAGAGAGCAGGAATAGTTCGCGCGCGAGGAGTCCCTGAAAAAAACGAGCTCGAAAAGGAGGGGCCGGGGATCGCACGGTGCCCGCGCTCGCTAAATCGCCGCGTCGTCGGGCGGCAGGTTGGTGCGCTCAGGGCGCAGCCGCCGGGTGGTTGGCTCGCGGCTGGCGCCCGGCCAGCCGTCCGATTTAGCTCAGCGCGACGCTGACTAAGCCGCGAGGCATTCATTCAGGCAGGCCCCAAGCTAACACGTCGCCGGGAGCCGATGAATTTCGTCTCGAAGACTATGATGCGCTCCCGTCGATTTTTTAAGCTGCCGATGGCTTACGGGAATAATAGTCAAAGGATTTAGCATCACATTTTTGCTCTCCGGCCGATAAATTCGCTTTTTTAATCTTTAAAAAATCTATTGAATTACTCATAAGGCTACAATACGCGCACTGAGAAAAAAATTAGTATTTATCGTTTCGCAACAGTAATCTCCTAGACTATAAGAAAATATCTACTAGACTAATATCTCCTACTCTCTAAAGTTGAGTTAGTGAAAAACCACTAATTCATAGTGATCATGTACTAATTTGAAAAGTGAAAATTGCTCCACTATGAATTAGTAGAAATCTACTATTTGAAATAGTGAATAAAATGTACTAAATGAAATAGTAAATATATGCACTATTAAAAACAGTAAAAACTACTAATAAATTAGTGAAATTAAACTTTTTTTAATTGGGGAGTTCACTATTCCAATTAGTGAAAATCACAAAATAAATATTTTTGTTTATTTTATGTTTATTTTCCACTAATTTAAAGGTGTTTTTACTAATTAAATAGTAGAACACTTTTTTACTATTTCAATTAGTAAAATTGTACTAATTGATATAATTGATTAGTGGAAAATCTGATCACTAAAAAGATTAGTGGAATTTCCACTAATTCAACTTTAGAGAGTAGACTATAAGAAATCAAATGGTTTGCAATGGCAGTAAAATTAAGTAACACTTCTTAAAGTAGATTTTAAATTCGATTTCGGAAAGTTAAATTAACTTCCAATTTTGCAGATAAATTGACTGCATAAAAAGTAGAAGTTACTTTTTTTTCGTGCACGTTTGTATATTTTCTGTACTTGGTAGATTTTTTTGGTCGGAGCAAGATTTTTATTTTTACAATAAATACAGTTTTATATAATCGTTAAAGAACCATTTAAAACATAGTTAAATATTTAGGATGGTAGGCGCGACTTAAAGAATTTCGTATTATAAGTGTCTAGAAGATCCGCGCAGTATTTATTGACCGGCCGGGAACGTATTAAAGTAGAGGATGTAAAAGTTGAAATTTTGAAAGAGGCTTTCAACGAGTGATGCTAAAACCGATGAAAGTAAGTCAGCTGGAACCGAGATGAATCACCCAGCTACTGGCAGACTCCGCTTTTTGCACCATTCGTACATTTTTTTTAGTATTTATTACAACCGTATCGTTTAGAAACGATAATTACGACTACATATACAAATAATCAGTGCCCATTCTTTATTTTTTAGCCTCATATCGATCGATAACAAAAAGTACTTTTTATGCAACTATTTCACGAGAAAAGCTCGTACGCCAATGCTTTCGTTTCGTATAAATACTAAAATAAAATCGACGAATGTCGCAGGTGTCGTTTACTTCCGGCGCATATAAATCTGCCCCCTCGTACTGAGGGCAGCGATTAAACATTATCGCCAGCCTCGAAAATGGAATGTCCAGGAGAGGAACAAAGCCCGACAAGAAAGTGGCCGCGAGAAAATCGGAATATCCGGCGCTCGGACTAGCGGGGCCGCGGCTCCTGTCGGCGGACCCTCGCGCTTCCAAAATAGAACACTGGTGTCGGTCTCCGCGATTTCCCCCGCTGCGCGCACCCACGCCGCCGCCGCTCCTCCCTTCGTACACCCGCGCACTTTCCTCAAATGGCTCGATACGCCGGGTGCATGCACCAAGTGTACCGCGTCATTCTGGGGGCTGCAGCTTGCGGGCTTTCGAAAATTTTTTCATTAATTTCGAAAACTTGAGATACGGAGTCGTTCAATTGGTACACTGAGAGACCAATTTGGTAATTTTCAGTAATTATTTACGTCGATAATCGTAAATTTATCAGTTTCAGCAAAATAATTAGTTGATTAAAAGAAATATTTAACAAGTAAGTCTCTCCGAGTAGAAATTGATTTATCCGATTTAAGATTAATGTCTTGCGAAATGAAAATGTTTACTAAGTATAAATTTATTTTTGTTGTGTACAGAAAGAAAAATACTAAACATGTTTTTCTTACAATTGCAGTAGTCAACACTCACAAAAATATTTAATCTAACTGGTAAAAGAACCCACTAAATAGCACTGGAAAATCTACTTATTATAGAGTTAAACGTATTTACGCCGTGGTTAAGCAGACCATCGTTTACGACTAATTTACTAAAACCTAAACGAATTCATCTTCGAATAAGTAGATTGCTGTCTTGAAATAAATGGACTGCATGATAAATTCTATATTGATTCATTGACCAGTAGTTGTCATTTAATATCATAAGAGCTAAAAAGAATTGAATAAAAGAAAAAGTCTCTAGTAAGCAGAAAATTACTAGCAGTTAACATATTTATGATAAAACTCAGTGAATTATATTAAAACAGACATATTCTCCATTTATGAAACTCATTTTAAAATTAAGTAGATAATGTTCAAGTGGGTTCGTCTACTAAGACTAAGAATCTATTTTTGTGAGTGAATTTTAACTAATTTAGTAAATTACAGTATTTGCAAATAATAGTAACGGTTCCGAAGAATACAAATGCATAATATAAAATATTCAAAAAGGTTGTCGTCTATGGCATTAGCCATTTGAATATAAAAATTGCACTTGTTGATATCACAATCAAATCTTTACTTTATTCATAGACGTCTAAATTTTGCAAGATAAATCATAGCGAATTTTACAAGAAACTATTGTAATTTCTTCTTCTAGTGTGTGAAAACTGTCTGTTGCAATGTTTTATGTAAATTTTGTCGTTGAAATTTCAACAAATAAATAATGTACTGATAATGATCCAAGCGTAAAACTACCCAACTCATGGACTAAACTAAACGCACAACCCTCTGTAAAAAAAAGAAATAAAAAAAAATCTCGACACCAAATTGACTCCCTCGCAGAATCCCCCAAAGTGGCATAGGATCCTCGCTTTCGGGGAGGCTGCACTCCTCGTCGCACGTGCTCGTCAAAATCCGAGCGGCGGGGTGGCAGCTGAGCCGCTCTCCCGACCGCCGTCGCCGCCGCAAAAAGGGAGCGAGGAAGAGAGAGGGGAGATGGAGCGCCTGCGGGAGGAAGGGATGAGGAAGCTGCGCTATATGTAGCCCCGGACCGCCGGCGCGGCCACCACTGCGCCCCGCACTCGCGAGCCGCGCGCACGTACCCGCACACCCTGCCTCACCGCAGCGCCGAGCTGCCGATCCCCATCCCCAGTTCAGTACCTCGGTGCGCATCTCGCGGTCGAATTCTCGCGGCGAAGTGTCTTGGTAGGTGCGGGACTCAAAGTGGCATGTGATTGGGTGCAAGCCGCCAAGATGCCCAGGGCTTTCTTGATCACCAGGCGCCGATTCGACGGCCAGATCGAGGAGACCGCCAGGGGTGAGTAGACTGATTCCTGCCCGGCGAGTTCAGTGATTTGTGATTTATATCTCGGGGGAAGTGAGCGATTTTATGACTTCGATGCAAAGTTTGTGTGACCGGTTGTAATGTAATTATTGGGCTGAGCTAGGAAAGTGTACTTACTATACTTTACACTATGTACAGACAACATTTTTACAATTTTTACAATTTTTACAATTTTTACAATGTTTACATTGTTTTTAATTTATACAATTTATACAATGTATACAAGAGTATTGTAAAAATTGCTATCTGAGATAGAAACACGAATATTAGATAAAAATTACCATACTTCGTAGTAAAATTTGCTGCATGTGTACGATTATTTCCCAATACTTTCTTGTAATATTTATAATTATATTTATGGCAAAATTTACTGTAGTATATAATAATTGTTGCAAGTAGAGTCCATTCTGTAGCTTGCGTTCCCATACAGATAGTAATTTTTCTAAAAAAAATTTCTCAGTCTAAGCAAGAAATCGCATCGTGATTTTTGCATATGTAATTCGAAAAAAAGTTACATAATTTCTTCGCGAAAGGGGGAATTACGAGTCTTGGGTTATTGCGATCATTTATAGTGTTCTCGAAGTTTGCGTTAAATTCTGAATTTCCAAAACAGCGGAGCGAAATAACGATTTAAATAATTATGTTGTCGATTGCTTGAACACAACTTGGAAAAAAAACGTAAATTAAGCACTCTATAAAACTTAAACCGGAAAATAAGTGTACCAGAAATAGACCGGACTCTCCTTGGCTGAACAGAACAATCTTTCCATATATCTATGTTTTGAAAAGCCGCCCGGCGCCTCGAGAAAACCTGTTGCTAAAAATACGCCGATCTCCGAGCGCCCGTTTTTTTTTCCTCCTAGCTGCACGAGTGAATGATCGGCGGATTCCGATCACGAAAATAAAATTTTCTCGAGCAGCCCAAATGTGCCCTCAGAGCACACCTCCGTGGGGTTCTTGACCTCGTCTACTGCATCGGCGGGAAAGCAGCGGGTCTATGGATCGGAAGTACTCGAAAACACCTTTTTTCGTTTTTTTTTTTTATGAGAAGACCTTTAATAAGAATTTTAAATCTGACAGACGCAAGAGAATTTATTTTCTTTTTACTAAATAGTGAATATTCATTTTCTAACTTAACAGAGTTAGATACTTAATTTGATTAAGTTAAAATATTTATCAGAGATAAAAATTGTTACTTGAATAAAGTCACATACATCATCAAATACAAAATTTCAATGAAGGAGACGAAATAATATAGAGGAAGCAAAAAAAAATCGCGAAACATAAAAGTTCGTTCCTTTTAGAGCGCCGGGGTGAAAGGAGGTGGTTCCGCCCGAGGAAAGCTCGGGAGGCACTTTACTCGGCGATGCGCGCGTCAACGCTCGGCTCTTTCTATTTCCGTTCTTGCCGAAAGAGAAGCAGTCGAGACGACCGCCGATCTCGTCGACGTACAGCCACTACCCGCCAGAAAATTATTCACCGCCACGAGCGATTAACTCAGCAATACTTTATTTTTTATTTTATTTATTAATCCAGACTAAAGTACTAAATATTTTACATATAATAAAATTTGTATTACATATATTACGCACAAAGTAACCCAGCAGGTGAATTCAATTCCTGTTAGCTATTCTGGCTCTAAATAATTTATAACTTATACAAACTAAAACTTAACAGGTAATAATAATTAATCGTACGACTTTACACTCCTCGACTTGATATAGTTTCGATTAATTCTTATCTTCGCGAATTTTACGAATTAAATACAAATGTAAAAGAATTTTACAGTTTTCCCGTTTCCAGGTAGATGTTTTTTTCTGCAACTTTTAATAAATTATTTAAAATTAAATCAAATTAAATCAATATATAAGGAGAATTAATTTATTGAATGAAGTGTACTGCAATACAATTTCCCGCTGTTTACCACCTCCGATCTCTATTTTCACGCCGAGAGATATAGTCAATTAAGAATTACATCACAAAACAACTTGTTTCGGAGCAGCGAGAATTACGGCCAAAATGACGTGCGGGGTGCCACCGAAATGAGTTTTTTAATATCCAAGTCGACTTTACTTTGGATACGCGCCAATTTAATCGAACCTTCGCACGAATAATATACAACAATACAATAAAAACCATTCACAACCACTTTACATCCACAAAACTAATTTTTTTTTTAAATTCTAATTTCACACTCACTCACATAGTTGCTCACTTCTCTCGCTAATTTTTTAATCTTCATGGCTATATAAATTCTATCGAAATTCAGTCTAAACTCACCTCCAATTAGTTACTACAAAAAAAATAAAATAAAATTGTAAAAATATTTCTCAGCGCACAGTTTCCTCTAAAAGTGTCGTATACTAAACGTAGCCACGTTTTATTGCAGAGTACAGTCCAGAACGAGTGGTGCGCTTGGGCGAGTACGGCTGCGGCCAGCAGGCGACGTCGGACGGGGCGAGCGAGTGCGGCAGCGAAAGCTCGACGAGCGACTGCCCCGAGGAGCTGTACAACCTGACGAAGCTTGCGGAGGTGAGCCTGGCCGCGGCCGCCGGTACTCTTTACCATCCGCAGCAGAGCGTCGCCGAGCGTAGCCGCGCCCTTTTCTTCGAGCGCATCGAGTCCGAGCGCGAGAGCCTCGTCGAGCTCAAGACCAGGCGGCCCGAGCAACCACAGGCTCTGAGGCAACCTGACGCCTTCGATATACAGTTTAAGGTACGGTGTACTCTGGTAGAGCGTTTAGTGAAAATTTTAAAAATAAATGAAAATTTTCTCCTTGCAATTAAGCGAATTGCGAGTGTTTCTAATGAGGCAGAGATCGCACAGGTGTTTTTTAATAAAATTGAAATAATTTTTTTTTAAATAAAGTAACTTACGATATCTCTCGAAAAAATACCGAATATTACAATTTTTTTCTACGCTCAGAGAATTAGGAAAAAACGTTTTACCTGAATTGCCTTTTTCTACGTGATAAAGTAAATAACATTTTACATTAATTTATTTAATTTATTAATCAGAAAAAAAATACGTTAGGTATTTCTAATGGAGGTAACGCGGTTACCTGTACAATCTAATCTGATTACAAAAGCATAATAACGGGCCTTGTCTCATTTTATGCACAATACCCAGACTCTTGTTATGAATTAATAACTAATGTAATCTTAAAACTAACTTTCAATCTACTTTTTATTTATAAAAAATAACAACTAGATGCCTCATTAAACAGTAAATATACTTTACAAGAATTAACAATTTTATTTTTTAATATTAGTATAAGACAATTTACTACCATTTTTAACAGACACTTGTTATTCTTACATAGAACAGTTTCATTTTCTTTCTTTTTTTAAAACACTTATAAATAAATAGTAGAATAAAATGTTTTTCTTTAAATTAAAATAAAATAAACAAATGTTATAGGAGAAAAAAAGAAAAACTCAAAAGAATTACGTGAACTGATTTGTATAATAACAAAACTGTTATAGGAGAAGTATACTAAAAATTACTTAGTTTAGCGATGGAGGACGTGAGAAAATTAGTATATTCTATTTCAATTTACAATACGTGTATAGTAAAATTTAAAAAATATTTATTCATTTTTACTAAAATTGTACTAAATTTTAGAATAATATACAGTAATTTTTCTCACATTACAAGTACGTCCTCCAATTGCTAAAAAATATAGTAATTTTTAGTATAACCTTTTTCTCTGTGTAATAACGCAAAATAGTGTCTCGAGAAAATTAATTTAAAAACAAAATGTTTGCCTTCGCAGACTGATCTGTCCGTTCCAGTGGAGGTGCCGGCCCCGACGCCCTCGTCGCTCGCACCGCAGCAGCCAGTGGACCGCGCGCAGGAGCAGCACTCGCCGCAGCCGCAGGTGGGGACCGGCCAGGTTGACGGTGGCGAGGAGCACGAGTGCCCGGACTGCGGCAAACGCTACTCCACCTCGTCGAACTTGGCGCGGCACCGACAGACCCACCGCTCCCTCGGCGACAAGAAAGCTCGGAGATGCCCACACTGCGACAAGGTCTACGTCAGCATACCCGCCTTCAGCATGCACGTGCGCACCCACAACCAAGGGCTGCAAGTGCCACTACTGCGGCAAGTGCTTCTCCAGGCCGTGGCTGCTTCAAGGACACATTCGCACCCACACTGGTGAGCGATCCTCCGTTTACGTGCCTTATCCGCGAAGATTTTATGAATTGTTCAGTTTTTTTAAATATTTGTATGGGCTATTGATACACAAAAAAAGTGGTACGACGATTTGTACTAGAAAATCTGGTGGTAAATCGAAAATTTACAATTTTTATAGTAAAAGTTGCGATAATTTACCAGCCTTATTCGCGAAGATTTTATGAATTATTCATTTTTTGTTAATATTTTTATGTGCTATTGAGGTACAAAAAAAATCAAGTGGTACGACGATTTGTACTAAAAAATCTGGTGGTAAATCGAAAATTCAAAATTTTGATAGTAAAAATTGCGATAATTTACGAGCCTTATTCGCGAAGATTTTATAAGCTATTCATTTTTTTTAAAAATATGTTTACGTGCTATTGATGTACAAAACAGAATCAAGTGGTACGACGATTTGTACTAAAAAAATCTTATAGTAAATCGAAAATTTACAATTTTTATAGTAAAAGTTGCTATAATTTACGAGCCTTATTCGCGAAGATTTTATAAGCTGTTCATTTTTTTTAAATATGTTTACATGCTATTGATGTACAAAACAGAATCAAGTGGTACGACGATTTGTACTAAAAAATCTTCTGGTAAATCAAAAAGTTACAATTTCTACAGTAAAAGTTGCTATAATTATATGAAAATTAAATTTTTTTTTAAATTTATAGTAATTATCTTAGCTTGCGAAGTCTATCTCCATCTTACAAAATTTATTGCAAATTTTACCCTATTATATTTTATTCAGTGCAGTTAAATCTATCACGTAAAAAGTAGAAGCTACTTATTTCTTTTTTTTTTTCGATGTACCCAACGCATACATTTTCTTAATTAACCCAAAACTTCTCTATTCTCCAGGTGAAAAGCCGTTCAAATGCACGATCTGCAACAAGGCCTTCGCGGACAAGTCGAATTTGCGCGCGCACATCCAGACGCACTCGAACACCAAGCCGCACGTGTGCTCGCGCTGCGGCAAGGCCTTCGCCCTCAAGTCCTACCTGTACAAGCACGAGGAATCCTCCTGCATGCGCTCGCACCAGCAGCCGTCGGCGCGCGAGAAGCGCGAGTCCTCCGTGAGTCCGCGGCTGATGCCGCCGCAGCAGCCCGCCACCCCCACCAGCGTCATCGTCAGACCCCCCGAGCTCTCGCGGATGGTCATACGCACCTCCGTCATCTCGCCGAATCCCGAGCACCTCGCCAGGTTCGCCGAGAAACAGCAGCAGCTGCAGGCGCAGCCGCAGGCCCGCCAGCCCTTTGACTTCAACGACCCCACCAGGGTTTCCGCCTTTTCCAGGCCGCAATCCGTAACGCTGAATCTGGCGATCGCTTGATGAGCTTTCTTTTTGCGCGGGTTTTCGGATTTTACTCTGCTACTCGTTAAGTAGTGAGTTGCCGGGCCGCTCGTTGACTGCCTCCTTAAACGAAATACTGAAAGTGGAGATCGCAGGTGCCAGCGAATCGTTGAGTGAGGAAGAAAACAAAACTGTAAATATATTACGCTGATTTGAATACTTAAAGAGTGGATGAAATGTGCTCTCGATTATTTCGATGTCAATGTTTTTTTCACTGTCGATTAATTCGAATCGCTCATGCGTGATCCAATGGTGCTAAGCGCTGACATGTTACTGATTCAATTAACAACTTTTATTCATCTTTAGTCCTTGAATAATATAATAAAATAAAAATAGCCTTTTTCGGGATGACCTTTTCATGAAGAGGATGAAATTTGGCTTTAAAAAGGTTGTGAAGAATGAAACAGTGCGCACCGAAATCGAATCATCAAGTCTATAATCTAGTCGATGTCCTTGTAACACTTCCGCGATGCTTTACTGCCAAAGATGTATGTCGAATTGTCGCGGGTACAGTTATCCACTCTGGATCTCGAGACTTTTAACGAAGACTAAAATAGTCGATCCACGAGGATCGATCCGTAGCTTAGAGAAAAAAAAAGACGTTGAAGACGTTCAGATCTGACTAGTTGTTAAAGGAATCAAACTCAGTGCCCGAATCGCGCGTTTGACAATACTCGACTTCCAAAGAATTTCACGGGTTTTATTTCCTACGAATGTACATAGATGTAAATTGCACTGATAAAGTACTATGAAGTAAGGTCCCGCGCATGACCATGCGATTCCCTTAAAAAAAATAAAAAAAAAAAGAAAAGAAAATTCAGAAAAAAGGGAATTTCGTAAAGTGCTAAGCAAGACGAAAATTTCGATCGAAATTTGAAGCTACTTCGAGAAATATTATTCCAAATGTATCTTCCTAATAGGGACCATAATAGAGACTACATTTAGCGGTAAATTTAGTTTTTATCTTTTCGGTCTAACCGGTGCCTTGTTGCAATTTTGAGACGAACAGTGCCTTAGCATCGAGAGATGGCACCTTTACGTACATAAGATAAGATTTTTTTTCTTTTTTTTTATCTAACTCTTTAATACTATAAGTGTGAATAAAACGACGCAAATCGTTGGAACACATACCGATTCCACGTGCCATATCAAGTTTAAAGTCGAAGAAGAATTAACAAATTATATTTTCTTCTTCGACATCGCCCACGCGTTGGCAGCTCGAGACAATATAATCCACCTTGTAAATAATTAGTGATACTTTAAGTTTAGTGTACACCCCTCCGTTTCATTTGACCCTACCCCCACCCTCCTCTTTCTTATATATTTTAGCGCGATAAAGTCGCCGAACGCGGCGACGTGACCGAGTGTGTGAGCTAGTCGAACTCGTCTTGCGATCTGTCGATGCCAAAAAATCGCCCCAAGTTTGACTTTGCCAAATGGAAAACATGCGTTTCCTTGTATAATCGCGCGATGCTTTCATCATTTTATTGTAAAATATTCTTTGGTCTTTGCTTCTCTCCTTTTTATATCAAAGACAAGCGTCGATGTTCTTTGTTAGCTTTCATCTGCGGAACGAAATAAAAATTTGACACGGTAAAAAAGGAGGCGTGCGATCGAATTGCGCATCGCGAGATGAAGTCAATTTTCTGTATCTCGAGTTTATACGAAAAGTGTGCTAGATTTTTTTTTTTCTCTTTTTTTCTTTTATTTTTATTTTCAATGGACGCGCAGAAACCGTTGACTGCGTTTCACGCTCTTAAGTTCTCGCATCGCCGATAAAATTTTAAGCAGGTCGATCGCCGATAGATCGATCCTTGATTAATTAAATAATTTTTTTGTACGTTGAATATGCAATTATTTGTACCATTATCATTTTTGTCGATTAATTAAGTTAATCAATTTGATTGTATTAAATTGATCGATGCGTGGACTCGAGAATAAGCGAGAGGAGTCAACGGACACTGCGCTGTTCGATGCGACGTAGCGACTTAAGTTATAACTTTTGTAACACCAACGAGAGGTGAATTTGTAAAATAGTTTTATTTTTTTTTCTTGAATTTATGCAATAATTCATTTTGACGGGATGAAGAACCAAGTTGTAAATAGCATTCCCTGAACCGATATTGTACTACATCCGATAAAATGCAATAAAAAGTATGCATAATTGCGAGGAATGCATAAATTTTCATTTAGTCACGAGTACGTTTATATCATTACTTTATTAATTTTTACCCAAATAGTGCCTGCCGATTTCTTTTCTTTTTTTCTATAATTTGTGAGAAATGTCAGCAGTTGTGAGATAAAGAAAAGTTAAATATACTAATTGATTCTTTGTATTTTTATTTTTCCCGTGGAAATTATTTATCATTTATTATATACACGTAATTGTCTAACTAAAAATTAAAACGAAGTATAATTTATATTTTAAAAGGAAACGTTTGAAGACCTTTTGATTTTCGACGTTGAATCTATACTGCAGCGCATATACACTCCCCTTCACATGCTTTTGCGCACTCCGCGCAAAAATTGGAAGAGCTAAAAAGTTTTATTGCTCAGCAGCAAAACGTCGTAGCTCAAAAAATCCAACGGCATTCGAAAGAGCAGATAAAAACCTTCGAAAAATGCTACTACGGAATTAAAAAAGGATTAAATTGAGTTTTTTATAAGTATTAAAAAGAGTTGAAAAAACACAAAAAAATCTTGCCTTTTTGACCCGCTGCTAATTTAGTTCCCGTAATGGTAGCTTAAAAAATCCAACGGAGTCAAAAAGGGGTGCGCAAAAGCATGTGGAGGAGAGTGTACATACGTGACTGCTGGTTGCCATGTTCACGGCGCAGTATTGAAAATTATATATTTAAATTTATTTCAAATAACAATTTGAATTTCACGAAAAATTGTTACAGTTTGAAAAATTGAAAGTGACAAGTCTCCAGTAAAAAGTTCGCACGCATAAATATTTTTTACACCTTATTAATACTTAATAATTGTAAGATATTTATTCATTTAGAGAGGAATTATAAATTCATTTTACACGCAAAAGTTAAAAGAAATTTCGTTTACATAATTTAATTAATTATCGTAAACAGTAATTTTAAGCTAAATATAACGTACATATCAAAGTAGCTTTAATATTTAAACAATGTCGTCAGAATTTTGATAAATTCAAGATCACATATAGTGTCTAACCGACTGAATAAAGATCTACAATAATGAAGACGAAAAAAAAAAACACGAGAAATCATTTTCGAAAAAAAAAACGAGAAACGTGGTTTATTTAAAAAATGGTCAATCTTTTTTATGCACTAAGTTTTTTATGCATTGAAGATTGACTGAAATTGATATTCAAATATAAAATTCGCATCATTACTAAACATAAAATGAAGAAAAAGATTTTAAAATTTATTATTTATAAAGACGGCGGCGGTAGTCAAAAACTGCGAATCAATGTATTATATAAAGCCACGACTAGCTGTGACATCATAAACTAGACGTTCAGAGATGCCTCGAGGCATTACTGCGCCTCTAGATGAACCAACGAATTTTAAAACTTCACCTTTCGCACGCGTTTATTTATGCTTCCTAGAACGTTGAATTTTGCATGCATACTTACATTTAGTACATTTATTTTCTTTGGACGAATTAATGATGGTCATCGACACCTTTCGAATGCAGAGGCCACGTGATTTGCACACATTACTTATGTAAAAAGTGTTGCTGGAACGCGTTTCGCCGTCTTTCCTCCCGAACATCCGAAGAGGAAGGATCGGCTCAGAGCGCGCTGCGTGAGCATCGAAGTAAGGTAACTTAATGAGGTTGCACTTTTAAAGCAAAAATAATAATCTTTAATAATTTAATTTGAAATTCATTTTACTAACTTTTTGTAATAGTCTTTAGTAATTTTTTTTATTTATTAATCTGCTCATTATAATGTATTTAGGAAGTTCGCCGCTGTTGTAGCAATAAAAAAATAGGAAAAAAAGTGAAGGAAAATATGGAGAACCGATCAACGTTGTTAATTATATTCTTCTGCTTGACACTGCTATCGCTGGTGATGATAAGCAATTTTCCACCAATTAACAAAAATTTAATTCTGGTAGATGATCATGAAAAAATTGACGCAGTGAGAAACGAGGGATTGGCTTACCCAGTTTTGAGTTTCGTAAGTAATTGTTACATTTTTTTTTCAATTTTTCTTTTTAAACAATCTTTTACTTCTTTGAATCTTTGCATCGCTTACATCGTTATAATTGCGTAACAACCCGTTCTGCCGCGCTTTCACAAAAGAAAAAAAAAGAAAAAAATTATGTAATTTTCGGGGAACTGGATGTTACTGAAAATGTACTAATTAAACTAAAAAAGTTCGATCGAGGCATTAACAATTGTTTGACTTGTAAATTAACTTTAGCAACGCTTAATCCAGTTGTTTTTACCGATCTACAGATAGGCTTGGTAAAGTTGCACGGATATTCTGGAGAAGAGCACGAGGTGAGGACCAGGGATGGGTACATTTTAAAAGTGCACAGGATAACCGGAAATTGGGAGAATCCAAAAGCCGTAGGAAAACCCGTG
Organism: Sycophila sp. Sp_5; assembly: GCA_018906775.1. NCBI lineage: Eukaryota > Metazoa > Arthropoda > Insecta > Hymenoptera > Eurytomidae > Sycophila > Sycophila sp. Sp_5. Next base: position 2,530,190 of record JACCID010000019.1, on the reverse strand, counting down.
GCCTTCCTGCAACATGGCTACATACAATCGTCCGATTCTTTTGTTCTAATCGGACCCGACAGTGATCTTGGTAAGTTCGTACGTACAATTTTTTTAATTTATCAGGAGGTAACAGATATAAAGCCTAAAATCATGCAATTTATCCCGGAAAATTACGACGTGTAACTAAAATTTTTAACTTTTTAAAAATAAAGTACGTGTCTTACAATACACCGAGAGGACAAACTTAATAAAAATTACAATTACTATTGTGGCTAAGAAAGGAGTGACAGTCTTAGTAGGAGAGAATTTTTTGTATAAAAACAGTAATTTTTAGTACCTCAAATTATGAAAATTATATTTTACTACTATTGCTACTTCGACTACCAATAATTTTTATTTTTCATAATAAAATTTCTCGCTCGACAAGACCATCAATCCTTACCTAACTAAAAAAAAAAACATTTTTATTAATCTTTCGTGTACTGAAGTATACGTACGTCGCTTTCGTAAAAAAAAATTTTAAACGAAAATTTGCATATGCGGCAGCGTTTCAGTTAGTCAAGGCTGGCTACGACGTTTGGCTTGGAAATGTGCGAGGTAACACCTATTCACGATCGCATGTTGACAAATCAACGGCATCACCGGACTTCTGGGAGTTTAGGTTTGCATATACCGACAATGGAAGGCTTTTTTACCTCTTTTTTCCTTCGACAATTTAAATTTTCATTCCAATTCTTTATTTTTATCGATACAGTTTTCATGAATTCGGGACGATCGACGTTCCCACTATGATTGACTACGTCCTGAATGAAACCGCTCAAAAGGACTTGACCTATTATGGATTTTCAATGGGCACGGCTATGAGCTACATTATGCTGTCCACGCTGCCGGAGTACAATGATAAAGTGAATGCAATGTACAGTCTCGCCCCTGTCGCCTTTTGGAAGCACGATCTCAGAAGATTAACTGGCAGTCTTTATGGCGCCTTTAATTTGACGAAGGTGAGTTCTGTTTACAAATCACCTTGATGCTTGAAATGTATGCATAATTTGCTAAGAAAAAAATTTACTATTGAACTTACCAGAATTTTTTTCGTTTAGACACTGAAAAGAAACTTTAGTAGATCCACTTGAATTTTGTCCACTTCTTACAAACTTATTTTTTTTTAATTAACAAAATTTTTCGTTAAAAAGTAATCGGTCTTTTTAATATTTTACTTCAATTTAACTAAAATTTCTTTATTAAGCTAAATATTTTTCGTATTAATGTATCGGTATCAGTCGAAAAGTCGATCAATTATTTCATAAAACAACATGTAAAATCAGTTCAAATTAAACGATGTAAATTTATTTAGTTACTTTCATTTATTCAACGTACTGAAATATACTTTAGTACAATGGTATACGATAAGTGAAGTTATTAAAACTTAATATGTAGTATATTTAATATCAAAATATTAATTTTTTTTTTCAGAAAACATGGGAATTTTTCGGAACATATAATATATTCCCTCAAACTGCATTATTAGCTTGGGTAGCTGAGAATCACTGCGTGCCATCAGTCAATCTGCTGCAACCACTTTGTGCGTACATCGCAGGCTCAATTTTTGTCTCCGATCGCGAGCAATTAAACGAGGTATTCGGACGTTCAATTTATCAGCGCATGTACATAATTTTAAATTGAAAATGTACTTTAATTAATTAGATATATTTTATTTTATTTTTAAGACGGCCTTACCCGCTATTCTTGCGCATTATCCCGCTGGTACTTCCAGATACGTCCATTACCACTTCAAACAGAACATCCAATTGAGTAAGTAAACAGTGCATTATGCAACAAGTGTGAGTTCATTTAAATGTCCCGGTAAATAAGATCCCATCCATGGCCGATGAGTCTATAATACTCCATGAGACTTGTGAAATACGTCATAGTTTTTAATTAATTATTAATTAATGGAAAATCAAATTAACAATAATTAAGAGCACTCTATTATTTCCGCAGAGGCCTTTCGACCTTACGATTGGGGAAGCGAGAGTCCAAAATAAGAAAATGTACGGAACTGCAGAAATTACGGACTACAATTTGAAAAATATTAAAGTGCCAGTATCCCTGTGGTACGGAGAGGAGGATAAGCTTCTGAATAAACAAGTACACATTTTTTCTTCATTTTTAAATAATAGAATATAGATTCTTCTATAGAATCCATATATCGAATCGATATATTATTATTTAAAATTATATATCGACTTCTTATTAAAAATATAATTATTTATTATTATTTAAAATTATATATCGACATATTGTTAAAAATAAATATATGAATTATGTATTTGCAGGACGTCATGGATTTAGCTGGAACTTTACAGACCGCAACAGTGAATTCAGTGCCATTTGAATCTTTTGATCACTCCGACTTTTTCTGGGCGCGTAATGTCAAAAGTGTTTTATACGATCGGATTGTTAAAAAAATAAATAACTCTATGTGATATTTTTATAATTTTTGTACATACAATAAATTATTTTTCATATAAAAAAACGCGAGTTTAATCAAGCTAATATTTTTTTTAATTTACCTCATCAATTATGGTTTTAATGAAAAAAAACACATTTTCTTCTTATTTTTCTTATCAGTGTTTGTTCATTTAGCTTGAAGACTAGTACCCTTACTATATACCGTCCCCGTGGAAACAATCTTATAAAATACTATAAAAATATTCAAATTTTATAAAATCCGATAAATTATTTATTGCACCGTTTTATGGAGTTTTATAAGACCCTTTCAATAAGGGTACTATTATTACTATATTGTAATGTATATTTAACTCTAGTTATAATAATTAAATAGATGAATAAAAATTTATGTTTTATTCATCCATTGAACCTCGATTGAATTAAAGTGTCATAAGAATTTTCGAAAAAAGCAACCTTTAAATTCATAAAGCAATCAAAACATGCCCAAAGGAGCGACATTTAACATTTAAAGGGCCGCAAAGGAATGTCACCTGTTTGTTGCGGCCGACGAATGTTCAGTGCGCATGCGCAACGCGGCGCGCGGGCTTCCATCGCATCGTTGGCCCAACGTTCAAAAGCAACCGTAACCAAACCGACGCCGAGTGGCCGAAGGGAGGTCCCAACAGATGTGCTCCCCGCGTGTTCATTTACATCCTGCATCCGAAGTAGGTACACGTTTTTCGCGCCTCAACCTTTCTCCAGAAGTCCCAACAGCTAAAGGTGCCGTTGCGATGATCTAAGATGTAACCACCGGGCACTGGTTTGAGTACCATTACCAAAGGTGAGTTTTGGTCGGAGGAAAGATGTCCGACCTGATAGACTTCGAGCACCCGGCGTCGAAGCCTCAGCTGGCCCTGCCGCTGATCCCGGCGCCGGAGTCAGCGTCGCCCCCGCGGCCATCGGCCGAGCCGCTGCGTCGGAGCCTGGGCGACAACAATCCCTTCGACATGGTGCTGAAGAGCATCGTGGATTTTGAGAAAAATCAAGAGGATCCGTTCGAACGGGTCGCCCAGAAAGCCATGGGCTCGAGCGCTGATCCAGAGTGCAAGATGGATCAGTCGCCCAGGGAGGAGGTCGACATGAGCATTATCACGGATCTTGATGACACTAACCTCTTGGAGGACGGCAGGCACGTCCAGGCATCAGGTAGCTGTGATGTTGCTGCTCTAGTTCCTAACATCAATGTTTCTCCGCTGAAGGACTGTGGAGATCTGTCCATACTCGATGCATCTGCTATGAACGATTCGCTGGTTGATAGCGGTAGCAGTGCCAAAAATCAAGGAGACTCGGAAGCTAATTTCTTTTCTCGTGCACGGTTTGCATCGGAAAACAAGTCTAATAATAAATATTTGCTTGGACCACAATATATTAGAAGAAGCCTGTCTGTGACAGAAGGATCCACGGGCAGTATTACACAGGATAGTAGTTTAGCTAGTGCCTATTTCGAAGAGCCTTTAAATAATGCTTTCAGATCAATGAGTACTAACACTTCGAATTCTAGTTATTTAAATAGTCAGTTTGATTTTTCTGTTAATAAGTTAAAGATTGAAAGACTGAACAGTGATACCTCAGTGTTTTCTGGGTTGTCTAATATTTCTGGAGTCCCATTTGATTCATTTAATAGGATAAGTCGTGATAAACTTTGTAGTGAAAATTCAGTCTTTTCTAGTAGTTCTAATTTATCTGCTATTCAAAATAATATTTCAAGTGATTCAAAAGTATTTTCAAATGATACAATAAATAGAGGATTCATCGATAGTAAATTGATGTTGAATTCTACTAGTTCTACAGTTTCATCAAAGATTTCCACAAAATCAGCTGATAGGTCTGATTTGATAAAAAAATTTTATGAAATAAAAAACAGGATGTCAACAAGCCATACTGAATCAATAAAGGATTATAAAGAGAACCAATTAATTAAGAATGAAGACGAGGATAAACTAATCATAAATAATTCAAATGGAAAATTAGTAGATATGCAAAATAGTTGTGACCTATCAGAGGTAAATTAATTACTTTATATCCTTTTAGTAAATGCTAAATTATATGTAAATTATTTTTTTAATCTATTTATATATATATTTTTTTTACTTATTAGAATAAAACAGGCGTTAGTGATGTTATCATCCAAGAGGCAAGCAAAATGGCACAACTTTTTGAGAAAATGCCATTAAGTAAAGAATCCAATTGTAAGGAAACTAAAAGAATACATATCAATTTGATAATGAAAGTTATTTAAAATTTGTTTATTCACTTATTTATTTTTACATTGCAGCAAATGAAGATTTACTTTTATCAAAAACTCAATTTAACTTTGAAGTTTTATCAGATGATGATTCTGTTGATAACTTGATTGATTTGCCTACTTCACCAATTACACACATAAATAAGCCAGAAAAAAAAGAAGTAGCTAGTAGTGTAGTCTTTGTTGAGGAGGATAAAATTGAAAATAGTATAATTTCTTCGCAGCCAGATATGAAAACTTTAGAAAGTGAATTTACAGAACAAGAAACTTCTGATAAAAAAGCTGCAACTACATTACTATTAGAATTACAGAAATTTATAAAAGTAGACAATAATCCAAATGCATTTAAAATTTTAAACGACCTGCAAAAATTAATGGGAGTTGAAAGTGATAGTAACACTGAAAGTCTGCAACCTTGTTTTCATAATAATAGTACTTCTCCACAAGATAATAAGAGATCTACAGAATTAAGTGAATCAAAGGAATACATTCGCACTGACAATAAAAATTCATCCTCTAGTTTAAGAGACAATTCTGAAAATGAGCAGAGTGATTTAGACAATGCTGATTCTGGAATTAATGATGTGAACGATTCCAATGATAAACCAACTGATAATGTAACTGACAATGTTCAAAAGGATAATTTGTCAGAAAGTAAAGAAAAGTCAGATGAATCAACAGAGGACCAGAAGCTAACAATGAATCTTTTGCACGCATTGAATAAAGTAGTAAACCAGAAAAATGAAAATTCACCTATGGATGTATTGCTCAATCTGGGAGCTGTGTTAAATATGGCTGCAGAATTGAGAACCAAACTTAAAGACAAAGAAGAGGAAACTGAAGAACCTGAAAAAAATGTACCTAAAAGATTAAACCGATCAGCAAGTTTTGTACTTAAACCAAGTCCCAAAAAATATCCACAAGTAAGTTATGCAAGGGTTTCATCTACGATAAAGATTATAAATTATTTAATTTAATTTATATATTAAAGCAAACTTAATATAAAAATAATTTTTGTAGAATAAGTCATTTGAAATACTACCAGGGAGGCCTAGTCCAGTAAGAAGGAGCGTGTCAATTCATCCACTACCCAGCCCTAAACACTTGGATGTTAAAGATAAATACCAACCTCAATTTTTAAATATTAACAAACGATTTTCTAGTGATCCTGGTTTTGCAAAACCTAATATTGAAAAGAAGAAAAGCCCCAAAAAGAGAGAGTCTCAATCTAGTCTAAATGGTATGAATTTTATTTTATTTATATATTTACTTTCTATTGATTAAATGTTTAATTTTCGTAATTATTTGTAGATAAACCAAGAGTCAATTCAATAATAACCAAGTTTAAGAAGAAACCAACTACTGAAGTTGTAGCAAAAAAAGGACCTATGAAGGCTATGATACCTTTAGGCAGTATGCAAAAACGAGGTAAAAATAAATAAAAAGAGTATTTCTTTTAAAAGTATTTTTGAGAAACTAATGAATAATTTTTCGTAGTATCCGCATCTCATAGAATCGCAATGAGTGGAAACGTTACTCCTCCCAAACTACCAGATTCAGTTCCTAAATCACACATTGTCAGTAGTACTCCAAATACAAATGCTACTTCCAAGGATGCTAAGTCGAAGCCTACTGCAGCTTCAACTCCAAATAACGGGTCAAAAGAGCCACGAGTAAAATACCGGAATTTAAAGACCATGTCGCCCGAGTCTTTCAATTCCAATTTAAAAGCTAACAATAGCGCTTTGAAAAATAGTCCAAAAAAGTAAGTATTTTAAATTTCTTATAGCGTTATTATGATTGAAAAGAACAAAGAACAACTAAAATCGAAAGTATTAATAAATGTTCAATCTTTATTGAAACTAATGTATATTTCCAGTAATAGCAAATTAGAGCGATCAATGTCACCGCAAAAAAGGTCCCGCAAGAATTCTGAAAGCGCAATCGGTAGCCCGCAGTGGCCATGCTCACCTCGTTTAGGGGTAATACGCAACCATTCCTTGAAGGAGTTTAAAACTTCCAAGTCACCGTCACCAAATACTTTGGTGAGAACGTCCTCCGAGAAAAAATTGCAGCGTATTTCGGCCATCAGCCCCTTGAGAAACTCCAATTCTCTTACAAATAAGTCTAAATCTGGCAGCCTGGTAATTAACTTATTTAAATAAATGTAATAATAACAAACATTTTAAAACTAATCATTTTGTATTTTGCAGATATCAAGATTTAGTAAACGAGGAAGTATTCAGACAGATTCAGATAAAGAAAATTACGTTTGATTAAGGATTTAGCCATGAATTTCTAGTTTTTTATTGTGAAGAAAGGAACTTATTTTTTATACTAAAAAAATAAATTTTATATGTTTTTTAAAAGAAAAAGCACTGTTTTAGGTACTTGACAAATAAATATGGTTTTTATAGAATTTTTTAAAAAATATTTGCAGCGTTTTTTTTGTTATTACAGGTATAAGTTAAAATTGTGACGGAAACCTATTGGTAATACACTTTACTAAAATGCAAATACCTACTTTTCATCCCTTCAGAATATCTGCAATGATTCAATGCATAAGGAACGAAATACGAACCGACACGTTTCTCGTTCCTTGTACACGGCAACTAGATTGACCGGTGATTTCATGATCAGCAGATCGATTAAGTAACCGACCAAAATCAAATGTATTTCCTTTATCCAAGTATGACAATAGATATAAATTGAGGAATAGAAAAATCTTTTAAAAATTAAAAATTAAATTAAACCTAAAAATACATCTGAGAGTGCCCATCAGAGGAGAGTCAGTAGGAAAAATATAAATTTCTGCAACTTTTTTGTTTATAATTATTTAATTTCTGTCAATACGTAATTATATCAATTACATCAGCGTAGATATTTAGCAAATTTAAGATATATTTATCATTATGAACGCCTCTTAAAAAAAGCTTGATGATTTACAATCTCAAATACTATACAGTTTGCATTACTTACTTAATTGAAACAAACTTGCTCCGCATAAAAAAAATACAATAATTAAAAACTGTCCACGCAACAGTTAAAAAATGGCCTATTAGAACACTTTCAATCAAAATAATGAATTATCTTTATTTCACTTTTAAAAGTGCCTCTCTCGCCGACACACAATTCTCATTGCGCCATTATCTATTAATCCACCCACCGGAATAAATAAGGGTTCCGAAGAAAGAAATACACTGCTAGCAAGCATCTCCGTGAAGGAATCAAATGGAATCATTGGGCATGACACTGTCGGCACGTGTTCTCTCCTCCCCACCCCTCTGTACTCGTCGCAAAGGCAAAGCTGCTGCTGCTGCTGCTGCTGCTGCGAGCCAGGGCAGCGGCGCGCGCACGGCGGTGGAGGCGGCGGCAGGCGGTCGTCGCGGGGATCTCTCGGCGGCTGCCCGCCGAGCGCTTTCGCTCGGCAGTTTCGCGCCGGGCGCCGCCGCACGAGCAGCGCACCCCTCCGTCGAGTCCGGCGCGCTCACCCCGACGCTCCGCAATCCACCGTCCGGGCGCCCGCACCTCGCCGTGACCGCAGCAGCACCTCCCCAGCCCCGCAGGCAGGAGCCGCGGGGACGCGATCCCCGTTGAGGAGGCCAGAGCGGCGGTCCCCGTCGCCAAGTGCGCGCGCGCACGCTTGAAAAGCCGCGCCCGCCGGTGCAGGTACCGCAGCCGCCGCCGTCCGCGCGGCGTAGTTCCGCCGCGCACGCCGCCCCGGCTCAGCACCGAGCCCCGCCGAGTGGAAGCCGCTCCGGCCAGGTAAGAGCCTCGGGACCCCCGCCGGGTGCCCGCGCGACGAGAACGGAGCTTCCGGGCGGCAGCCCCCGCCGATCGAATTTCCCCGGCGGCCAGCGGCGCGCGGACGCCGTTTCGGCGCTGATTCGCGCCCCGGGCGAGAGATGGCTTTCGCACGCGCTCCTCCTGCACCTTCCTTCCCTCCTCCCGCTGCGAGGCGGCTGATCGCCCCGCAATTTTCCCGTCGCCCCCGCGCCCGGCGAAAGCGTCGCAGAGGCCCTTTAAAAGCGCGGCCTGCGCCTCGTTGCATTGGCTGCGGCAGGCTGGACTCGAGAGGCGAGGAGAGCACGCCGCTCTCGCAGTGCACGGCACTCGGACGCGCGCGCGCGCGCGCGCGGCACCCGCCGGAGTAAAGTAGAGTAGTAGGCCCGCTACGGGCGACGTGGATCGCGGATATCGATTTAGCGCCGCGGTGCTCTCGCACCGCGTACACAGCCGCTCGCGTAAGTATATATAACGTTTCACGCGGCATCGGGAATTTATCGGCGCACCGCCTCGGGCCGCCGCCGCCGCGGGAACGTCTCTCCTCTCGCGCGGCGCGGCCGGAGGTGTTGCGCGAAAGTGCCGAGAGGCTTGCGCGCGCGGCCCGACGGCTACACAATGTTTAGCGCCGTGTGTACGATCTTGCCGTGGCTGCTGCGGCATTCCCCGTTACCGCCGGCAGTAGCGTAAATATTTTAGCATTTTTCTTTTTCAATTATTGGCGGCCAGTCGAGCGTTGACGCGCGACGCTCTTGATCTTGCGTGCAGGTATACTTGCGCACGATATAGGTATCCTGTGCGTGCGTGTATAACACACTCTCGAGCGCGCAAGACGCGCGTGTGCCCTGAGTAGCCGCTATAGTAATAAGTGGACGCTTTTTTCCAAGTCCGCTGTTATGTACGCGCGAGTGGAGAGTGTCGGCCGACACCGTCACGGAGTACCTTGAATAAAAACTGCGTGCGTTTGCGGGTAGAGCCGCGCTTTCGAACGTGGTCGGCGAGAGCGCAACGTGCAGCGGCGCCGTTCGCGTAAGTATATACACGTGCGATCGCATTGTGCGGCGGATAGCGGAAGATTCTTTTTTCACGTCTTGGAGGTCGAAGGCTGCGGCACTCGGCCGCGCGCGTGTCGCAGCCTCGGAGCGGGCGCGTGAGCGCGGCATCGCGCAGAGGAGGTTAGGATCGCCGAGGAGAGAGCGCGCGCGCGCGTGTGCGGCCGTTCGTCGGGCCGAACACACTTGTTCAAGGCCACGCGGGCGCCTCGCACCGGGTCGGAAGGAAACGCGCCGGCGACGAGGCCGTCGGTCTCGGAGGCGCGGCGACGGCGGCCGCCGGAGATTGCGTTATCTCGCCGCGGCGGCGCGCCGTCGCCCCGCGCTTCGGAGCATTCGATAAGCCGAGCGCGCCGCTCGGGGATCGATCAAGATTTAATTTCGACGAGAGGCTCCGGGCGATTTAATTTCGTGTAGGATTCCTACTTTATTTATTTAGCTATTTATTTTTTTCGTTCACGGGGTGGGCGCGCGTTCGAGTGGAATGGAGCGGCGCGCGAGTGATGCAACTGCACTTTATCCGGTGATAACACATTTCTCTTAGTTTTTTTTATTACACATTTAAACACTGTTAATTTCAGTTAGCTATTTTTATTCTTTCTGATTGTTAATTTGGACTAATGATGCCTTAGCGACGGCGGTGTGGAGTTACGAGTCGCAGCTTCGAAACCTCGGAGGGTCGCGTATATAGAATTAAGGAACAAAGGAAAGGTTACGGGCGGAAAAAAGGAGGCTTTAAGCGTAGCATGCGACTGTATGGGTATAGGCATTTAAAAAAAAGCGATAAAAATAACGTGATCGCGCGCGAGTTTCCAAACGAATTCCATCGTTGCGCTCGAGTTGTAAAACTGTATACACGTAGGTAATGGGCAGATGTTATTTTGCAGTCGCACGTGCACGATCAGACATCAACATTCAACGGGATTATCTGCGATGGTGTCGCCCTTCATTACGAACCTTTTTCTTTTTTCCTACCGCCTACACGACCGCCTTATTAAAAAAGAAAGGAAGAAAATGAAAAATAAAAGGAGAAAGGTCTAAAATATCGGGAAAGTTTCTTTTCCAGCTGCGGAGATAAACCGATGCAAATACTCGCACCACCGTACAGATAACACGGTCGACTGACTCGTCCCTCGTAAAAAAATCTTTGCCCCTCTCTATGCCTTTTTTTCCACCAGTGTATACACAAATCGCGTCGCGTAAATCATTACCGTAATTATTGAACGACAAACAAATGCATACTTATAGGCTTTTTCCTCGTGTTCCTTTAAATGGACGAGTAAAGAGACTTTTAAAGGCGCGCGACATTTCTCTTCATTAGGAAATCACCGATCGCCCGTAAATTCTCGCCGTTTCCCGATAAATCGCCCGCCATAAAAAATTAGCCATCAAATTTTCTCGTTATCCCTCCCATCCGGCCGCAATCAATATCGAATATCACGCAACCGCCGAAGGGAGTCGAGGCAGCCGCGAGACGTTTTCTAACCTAAGGGCGGAAGGCGCGCCGCACGCGCAGTCCTGCTCCAAAACGGGAGACAGCGGCCGGCGGCGCCCGATCAACCTTCCCTCGATTAATTGCGCACGCGTGGCACGCGTGGGGTGGAGGAGGAGGACCGTCGGGAGAGTGAACAAAAAATAAAAAGGGACGCCTCATCGAAATCGATGCGATCGATCGTGCGGCCGGGGCCTCGGAAAAGTCGGAGGCGCGCGAGACTTTCGCAATTGTACCGGGCGCGCGACGCGACAGAGAAGGAGGCAGCGCAGCTCGCGTGCACATGACCCGGCCGCCTCGTGTCGGCACGCCGTAGGCTGGTTCTACAATTGGAGCGCCGGCTTACGATGGCGCGTGGACCGCGGGAGGCGAGTCCGATTCCTAGAGGGATTTTTTTTTTTTTTTTAATAGAATAGAATAGAATAGAATCGATGTTTATTGTATAAAAACAAAATAAATTTGAATACAAGAAAGCTGTTAAATTGAGCATAAGTTCAGTCGTTGCAATTTACGGAGATATTGCTCTCTATAAATCTGAAAATGTGAAATTGTGAATAGTGACAGATTTTATGTGAAAAATTTTCTCACACATTTAGCATTTGAACGGCTGTTCACGTGCCAAATGTGACTATGCACATGTTTAGATTTACACGGTGTAGCCAAACATTACAGCCATTTAAAATTTACAGAAAAATTTATGCGATATCACGCCCAATTTTTATAAATAATTAATACTAAAAGTAACATCACAGCGAGTAAATTTAAAATGACTACATAAAGCATACTGTTCTCGATAAATAACGATAAATCACAATAAATAAATAAATAAATAGAGTGCTCCGAAAATTTAATTAATTGGAAAATATCGGGCTGAATGATAAATGTTCGTATAGAAGGTAGGAAAGTGTTTTAAAAAGTTAAGGGAGTAGGCTACATAAAGCAAAAAGTAATATTTTCTGTCTCGCAAAATAACCGCAGTGGAAGCTCTTAGATAAAAATGACTGTGCTCCGTAATAAAATTTAAAAGTATAGTAAATTATAATTTTTTTCTGCGAAAATTTCATTTTTTTTTAATTGCACATCATATATTTTGCGAAAACATAAACCACGCATTCGTAACAAAAGTATTGTTGTGTTATAACGACGACTTACAGAAATACACCTATTAAAGTTTTCAATCGCAATTGAGCCGCTTGACCTGCGCTGTATTTACTCTTATAAAGATAATTGAGCGACTGCGATCGAACATTCTATTCCGCCAAGATTTTTCATGACACACACTTGTAAAGATTCATAAACAAACAGATACTCTCGAAATTAAAACTCCAATGCACGCAGCAAATATAATTGCAATCAATTAAGTATACAAAAAGAAAGCATCACGCTGCCACTTGCATTACACTTCAATTCTTCAACTTTTTCAATTTCCACTATCAACTCCCCCCAGTAGAATCAATATTCTCAAGATCGCCGCAGACCTCCTCCAGCATCTCCAAATTAAAAAAGGAAAAACTTACGTAAACGATATAACACAACCGACTATAAATACCCAAATTACAAAGCTACTCGACGTCAACGTCTCGCAAGAAAGTGTGCATTGTCTAATTAATCGAGCGGTCATAATTAATGCTGAAGCCGGGTAGCCCGCATCGGACCAATTGAATTCGCTCGCGCAATTACCCGCTGGCCTGCGAGCCTCCAGGAAATTCGCCGCGCGCGTCCCCCGGAAATCGCGCCTGGCCTTCGTCCAAATTCGCGGCGGCGGCGCTGGCGAACCCGCAGAACCGGCCTGTCGGCTTGCGTGGCCGCGCTGCTCCGTCGCGCCAGTAGCGCGTCCGCCGCGGCCCCGCGCGGACCTTCCCCGCGACTCGCGCTCCGTAACGAGGTCGGCGATGGATTCGAAAGCGCCCGCCGCCGTCGACTGAAGCGTTCCTCCGGCGAGCTGCAGCCGCCCGGCCGCGAGCGAAGAGCAGAGCCACTGCCCCGATGACGCGCTGGCCGACGGGGCGGAGAGGCGAGGTCGCCGGCGTGCCGCGGTAAGGAAGACACCGAGTGAAAACGCGCGGCTAACGATTGGCTTACTTTCCTCCTCGTCTGGATTCTCGCGATGAATGCGTTTTTTTTCTTTTATCAAGGTGTTTCCTTGCTCCGCTCCTCCTCGGTGATGGGACTGCTGCTTCGCGTCGGCGTGCAAACGCACGTCGGATGTAATTGCAGTTACGCGGCTTACATGCGCTCCTTGAAGTGGGCCAAAAATATAGAAATTTTCGGTCTATAATTAGATTTGAACTGTCGTTAGTGTATGGAGCGTCAATTATGTTTTCTTTTTGGAGCGCTTGAGTCACATACTCCCGGCTCGAGCGAGAAAAAAGTCTTATCGCATCTCGCAAAGTTCTTCCTCTCGGCACAATATGTCGGATCGTCAATTAAAAGACTCGCGCGAGCAGCGGAGCGAATGGAAGCTGGTCGAGCGACGCAATTTAAAAAGTACAAATAAAAAAAAAGAGTAATCGCTCCGCCAGCAATTTCAATGTGTCAGCAGATAGCGTCGCACGCGCAGTTTTCGAGTGGGTATATACATTTTAATTGGCGAAAAAAAACGAAGGAAAAGAAGCACCGCACCGGTCGGCTCGCTCCGTTGGCCCTCGACGAACTTTCACTCGGCGCGATTTCGAGACAAAAAGCTCGGACGGCCGACCTCGCTTCGGCGTTAACTTAGCGAGAAGGTGAGAACGAGAGGAGGGCCGCGCGCGCTGGCGCGGGGGCGCGCAAGCCAAAAAAAAGTCGACGCGCCGCTCGAGTCGACCGCCGCGACTCTCATCGATCGGGATGCAATCCCCGCGCTGAAAAGCGAGATTACAGCCGCGCGCGCCACGCTGATAAGGCCGCCGAGAGAAAAATTCGCGCGTATCGCGCCTCCACCGTTCTTGGAAAAGAGCTGGCGCTTTATCGCGCCCGGCTCCTGCGTTTTTTTTTTTCGCTCGGCAGTCCGCGCCAGCGAGGCCGCACGCCGGGGGAAGGAGCGAAGTGCGTCTCCTCGTCCCGCGAGGCGCGGACGCGTGCACCTGCGCCGCCATTGGCCGCCCGGCGAATGAACGACCGGCGCGGCAAATGCTGATTTTCAACTTCCTTTCTTTCTTTTTTATATTTTCGACGCGCGCACTTTTGCCAGCCGAGGGTCGCGGGTTTCGACGCAGATTCCGGGTGGGCAAAGATTTTTTTTTGTTTTTTATTATAAAAGAAATTTTGTAGCGATTTTTGTGTAGACTTGATACACTGTCGTGGCCGTTGTACAAAAAGTGCAGGAGGTTCACGATTGAAATGAAATTTAACGGCGATCGGTTTGGCTGCAAAGCCAGGCATCTCGTTTCATGAGAAGACGCATGGGATTGCATTACGCGTATCAGATATCCGTAAAACTCCCCCGCGCGAAAACTGTTTTCAAAGTCCTAGAGAGTTGCGCCGGGCTTTTCTTTTTTATTTATTTATCCGGGCAAAATTGATTTACGTTTGCGCTTTATTGATGCGCAACTTTTTTCAAACGGAGAGTATAGACTTTAATCTTTAGTTTTGGGTGTAATGTAAATTGGTTTAAAACTTTATTTTTTATCTTATTTTTTTATAGCGATTCAGCGATTGTCGTGCGAATGTCGAAAGTATATTTCTTCATCACTGTATTAAAGTACCTTTATTTTTTACGTTTATTGCGAAATATCATTGTTTTGACTCCACACATTGCAGGATCGCGTGTGCACACGTAACTTCCTTCACTGTCTCAGTACTTCATCCTTTCACGTAAATTGTCATTTAAATTCTTCGTTTTATAGTTATACCGTACCTTTTATTATTTCAACTCATAATTTTAAATTGAACGGAATTTCATAAAAATTTATCGACTTCAAATTTTTATGGCAAAAGAATAATTGCGATAAGGTAGTTGGACATTCGGAATCTCAATTGCTTATCTCGCTAATTAGCTCGGCGTACTAAAAAAGCATTTATAAACTTTTGAACCTTTGTAATCGAAGATCAATGGATTATAATCTATTAAAATCTATTTGAATTAGCACTTGAACTAAACTACAGCTGAATAAGCCAATCCTGACGTAAACAGAAATTCTAAACAAGAATAGAATTAAGTATTCTTTTTAAAAAAACGCCATACAGTCTTTGTTGAATAAAACTGAACTAACGATTTAACAAAATTGCAGGTCGCCGAGAGAACGGCGTGATCGTCGCGAGTCGTCGGTGAATCCGTCCAGGAGCGTCAGAGCGATGGCGAGCACGTCGGAGAAGACGAGCGCGGCGAAGCGCGCGGTCGACAAGGCGGCGCGCCGCGCCGAGCGCAAGCTTCAGCAGCAGTTGGCCCAGCAGGCGTCCCAACTGGCTGCCCAGCAGTCGCAGTCCCAGCCGCAGGAGAACGGCAGCAAAGTCGCCCACGAGGAGCAGATCCTGGAGGCGATAGACCAGTTGCGCCGGCGCAAGGCCCGCCCGGATGCCGACCGCATCTGCAACTACCTGCTGCGGAAGTTCTCCGTCGACGCACGCGACACCATCGCTGATCTACACAGACTCATAGAGGCTGAGAAGGTCATCCAGGTGGACTACAAGGGGAACACGAGCTACAGGAACGCCTCCAAGTGGACCAGGCTGCAGCTCTACAAGAACAGGCCCGAGGGCTTTGTGAAGGAGAAGATCAACGCCAATATGGTAGCAGGGGCCGTCGCCGAGCTCGTCGTCGAGGAGCCTGACTACCTTGATTCTGGGGTGCCCGCTATCAGGTTGGTGCTTCTTGAATCTCCATGATGGATATTTTTTCGCTTGATTGCGCTTTTTTTGCAGAGAGTATCTGGATGCCTGAGCGCATTGAGGGATGCTATAGTCTTATACAAAAAGAAATGCGTTAGCATATTTTAAAAGGCATCGTTGTAATTTAATGAGAGACTACTCAGATTTGTATTTTTGTGAGAATATTTGGAAATCATTTTAGTTTTCATAAAAAGAAACCATTGGTTTCTTAGAAACGTTACAATAATTTGCACTTAAAATTTATCAGATTGGGAGTCCGTGACAAAATTACAATTGCACCTTGTAATGTTTACTAGAGAATTTCTCTCGGCGTAGAAAAAAAAATACGCAGGAGCTGAGATTACGATCTCCGATAATTCTATGATTTAGGTACCTTGAGTTTTTTTTCTTTTTTTTTTTTAAGGAATCAAAGCGTTTCATTTTGTCAAGCGAAACAGTTATATAGTCAAAAGACATTTGTTTAAGAAAAAATTATGGATTCAAGACGTTGTGAAGAAAATTAATTGTTAAAATGAAAATGCACACACGTTTTTAAGGCACAACATTTTTTAAAATATCTCTATCAATCGATTGCGTTAAAGAGGCTTCTCGGATTCTCTCATATTTGCATTCGACATTCGAGACTGACAACTACAGATCGGCACTCGTCTGATTATTGATCGGTCAACATGTTAAGACGGTAGCTGTGCTTTTATTTCATGCAGCATTTTTCTCGACCGACACGAGCGGCGATAATAAAACGCAATATCCGAAAAAAGTTAAAAAAAAAAATATCAATGAGAAGAATAACGGCCGAGCGGTATTGCGGATGCAAGGAACGAGGAATCTATACGAAAGGCGCATAAATTTTATTGCCGGCGTAACCGCTGCTTAATGGTTTAATAAATGGCGAAGAATTGGTGGTAAAAAAAATTGTAGCACTGTTTATCGAGGCAGTATACGGAAACTGTTTTATTGAAAAAATTAAATTGTTACCCTCTGCGCTCGCGCGTGTTATTGTCCGCAATCGCACATTGATCCGACTAAATAATTGTTTTAAAATTGAAATTTTTTTGGAGGTTTAATTAAGACTATTAATTGGTATTTTTTTTATCGAATTTTACGTCACGAAGAGGTTCATTTATTTTTTTCATTAATTTGCATCGGGCACATTTTAAAAATAAAATTTCCAGAACCAATCTTATAAAATGCTATAAAAATATGTAAATTTTATAAAATCCGATAAATTATTTATCGGGTTTTATGCGGGTTTTGCGTCAATTTATGGAGTTTTATAAGACCCTTTCAATAGGGTATGTCACGTACACACACTTATTCACGAAAAGCTCCAAAGCTTTTTCAATTTAATTAAGTAGATCCACAAAAATTTTAATATGAAAAATTTTCAAACGAATTCCGTTCTGACATTCGAGCCCGTGACAATAAATTATAAAAAATAATAGTCGACAGGTTTTTGTAGTTGAATGAAAGGGTGAAAGGGGCGTAACGCTCGATATATACATGCTCGCACCATCCACGTAGAGAAGCCCAGCGCTGAGCATAGAAAAGAGGTCACGTGCGCCTCTGTACGGCATAATTCAATTGCCCCGTCTATTTACTCGTTACACGTATACCTCGAGTCTAGCCCGTTGCTAGTGCAGCCTCTGCCACCGCTACGATGTGTATATACAGTTGCTGCTAGCAGTAGTTTACACGGTCGCAAAAAAAGCTCCTCAAGACACTAAAAGCGTCGTTGAAAAGGCGAAAAATTTAACCTGATTGCGAGTGGTATTAGGGTGAATACGCGTGCGCGTAGGTGTATACGTGGAGACGCAATCACCTATAGTGATCTGAAAATAAGTCCTTAAACATTTGTGAGTTTGCGTTTTTTTCGGCCGGTGGAAGAAGCCAAAAGCGTCTTCGCGTCACGTGAATGAGAATTTGAGGTGGGGAGTATCAAAAGGTGGAGCCCATGGGGACGATGTAAGTGCTGGGTGTCGCTCGCGGGGAGGCAGCCAGGCCTAAGGGTAAAAATTGGATAACTTCGTAGAGGTTATGTTCGGTCGAATCGAATTATCTGAGTGGGTGGTGGTTCGTTTCGAAAGTGTATCTGCATAAAAGGGTCGTAGTTCTGACCGCGATGGAGCCGATATCGAGCGGGAGTGGGGCTCCAGGTTGTGCCCTAACCTCCGTGGCGCCGCAGTGACAAAATCATTACGTCACTGTGTTGTTGTTGTGCGCGCCGCGGTTGCGAGCTTGAGGCCGCAGTCACAAACAGTTTGAATGAGACGAGCGGTGCCGCTGTTTTTGCAGGTTAGTCGAGCAGCTGCTGGACGGCGTTTCCAATCCGACCTCCAGACGCATGGTGGAGGACTTTCTGAACAAGGAGGTGGCAAGCGGCAATTTGGCGCGGCTTGCCAACGGCAACTACTCCCTCGTCGACGGGAGCAATATGAGCACTGCCGGCGCCGGCAATGGCCTCGCAGTGACACCGCAGCAGAATGGCGACATCAGAGCGAAGGGTCAGGTCTCTGCGCCGGCAACACCCTTCAAGGAGAACAGCAACAATCCTTACGAATCGCATGACTACGAGGACTACGGCGACGAGCACGACTCCAGCTCTAATACGCTCAAATCTTCCAGGCAGACTAGCCCTAAGGATCTTGTGGCTATGAAGAAGGAGGACTGCTATGAAATAATCGTTGGTAGGAGGCAAATTAGCGATGACGAGGATAAAACCAAAGATACTAATGGTTTGCATTTGTTTATTCATTTCTACATCAGTTAAAATATTAACGCCAAGTTTTTAATGATTTTTTTTCAATTTGATTTCATAGGAAAACTAGAGAATGGTTCGCCAAAGGAAGAAGGTATCAAACAAAATGGGAGGGCAGTGAACTCTCCAAATTCATTAAAGGAAGAATCGAAGAATCATACGGAGGGGCCTCCTAGTAAAAAGTCCAAGACTGAAAGAAAGCAAAGGTTATGCGTGAGAAGTGATGATTCAACCGATTTGCTTTTTAAATATGATGATTTTGGAAAAGATGAGCATGACAAGCGAGATGATGGTAATGACAGACTTAGTGATGACGGCGAAAATGACCATGATGCTGGTAGAAGTTCAACAAATCCATCACCAACTCCTTCCAATAACAACGTTGGAGCTTTTCGTAGTGCTAGGAGAAAAGTATGTTTATCCAATAATTATTATTGTTCGAAAAGAACCATTTCTGAAAATTTTAAGGATAGAAAGTAATGGATTTTTATTTTTAGAGAGCCAAAAAAGTTTTTGATCCATCAGATAATATGGTAGTAAAACGAAAGCGAGGTAGATATTCAAATGCAGCAAAAGCTGCATTACTGGCTCAACAAGAAGCACAAGACTCCGCAAAGACTGCTACTGTTAAAGAAACGCCAAAAGATCCCCATCGAAATTGCAGTCTTTGTTCAAAGGATAAACCAGAAGCTCTTACAGCATGTCGAGATTGCACCGTAAGAGGTAAAAATCTTTTTAAAATTTTTTGTCTTAAACTATTTTATTTCCTACAATTAATTATCTTTTTTTTTAACAGCTCATCCATCATGTATATACTCACCAGAAGAAATGGTTCACAAATCACACACAAGCTGGCAGTGTGAACGTTGTAAAACTTGTGTTCTTTGCTACGAGACTTCAGAAGCTGGTCCATTAGCTACCTGTTTTAGCTGCGATGATTCTTACCATTACTCGTGTCACACACCTCGTATATCGGCCCTCAAAGCTAAATGGTATTGTCATGAATGTAATCAAAAGCAATTTAAACCGGTGTCCCAAAATTCAAATTCAAATTGGAATAATTCAACGGAACGGAAAATAGAACCTGTAATAGCAGTAGATCCACCAATTTTGAGTCCGCGTCCTCGCACTCCTCAAGATGATGATTCAAGAGATAATATTGACCCTAACATACCGGATGCGACAGATTGGTCGTCAGAGCAAGTATATCAATACTTTGCAAGACTCTTTCCTAAGGAAGCAGAAATTTTTAGGCATCACGTATGTATTTTTTCATATTTCTAAATATGTTAAATTAGAATAATAATAAATTTAAAAACATTTGATGAATAATAATTACATTTTTATTATATTTTAGGAGATTGATGGACACTCATTATTACTTTTAAAACGATCTGATGTACTTACTGGATTTGATTTACTTTTGGGTCCAGCTTTGAAAATTTATCGCCATGTCGTGAAATTACAGGCACGAAGAGACGATTCTAAGTTGTACTGGCTTTAGGATTATCGTGTCCCAACGGCACCTGATTACAATTATTGTAAATTTTTTTATTAACAGATTTTCTTCAATCGATTGATTTTGTTCATTTTTTTTAAATACTCAAATTATTAACGCATTACATCTGTAAATATTTAAAGACAGTAGTTAAAATTTCCATTTTTTAATTTTAAGCAACAAGTACTTATTTGTACTTGAAGATTTTTGTTAAAAGTTGTTACAATGATTATCTTGTACACAAAAAAATCTTTGTATTATACAAAAGATGTAAAAAAGTCATTAGATTAAGGACTGTGAATCTTGTACAATAAAACAACGTTTTTCACCTAAAACTTCATGAATTCTTTATTGATTTCTAATAATTCCTTAATCCATTTTTTATTGATACAATAATCTACAACATGGATATTTTACATCAATTCAATTCAATTAATCAAGTTATAACTTGAAAAGCTCTTGATATATTTTTATTTCCACAAGCAAACAAAAATTTCCATAATCACAGAATGGAGGTTTTATCACATTTTATTATTTTAATTTTATATAAAATAAATGCTAAGAAAATCCAGTCATATTTAAGTTAGAGCTGACTACAAATTATTTGTACTAAACTTTTGTAATTTGCAGCTTGCATTTACTGCCTAATGCCGTGATTTTCGTTGTTTAATTTTTTTTATTTCATGCTTTTTAACGAATAAGCTGACATGTAACTATTTAATCGAAGTATTGCATAGTAACAATAGCTTAAAAATCTATTACATTAAATTTAATCTTACAAAGGTATGACAAGATAAATTATACAAGTGTCTAGATCTTACATTTGGTGAATCACATATAAACAATACAGCTTATACCACATTCATATTGTTGAGTAAAAGTCTAATTAATTTTTCACATATAATTAGACTCGTATTTTCACAGGAATGCTGCTGCGCCACACATTTATCAGCAAGTAGTAAAACTACTTATTGAAATGATCACTAATTAATATCTTAAATATCTTATGAAATTAAGATAATCTTACCTATAATATACTGCATTCTAATTATATTAATTATTACTTTGTGTAAGAAATGTATACAGAAGTTTAAGTCTTTATAATAGTACTTATTCAATCATTTTTTTTTTGTTTTTAATTTCATTAAAAATCTAAAAATAGAATATTTTCAACAAAAATAAACACTTAGTTTTCACTTTCGTGTTTAATACAACTCAGTTTGCAAAGTTTAAAAAAATAATGATACTTTCAATTACAAACTGATCTGGTAAAGTACTGTTTACCCAATGTAATTTGATTTTAGCTTACGGTTAATTTCATCCTACTTTTTTAAGTATGGATGATTCTTAATAAAGGTAGTAAATAAATCACATTATGAATATTAAATCTAAACTTCCAAGGTGAGATCATTGGCAGCAACCACTTCGCAATACTTGGGAGGTGGTTTTTTAAGCATGGGATTTTCTATTTCTTCAGGTAAATATATTGTGATTTTACTTGGAGTACTTGGATTGACTAGAGTTATTTTATCAATGGAATCATTGGATTTATCTGGAGATAAGCATAACCAAAGAGCTGAGAGAGCAGCAGCAACAATAGCAAACCCTAATAGCCAGCGGGGAATTCCTGTATGGCGGGATGCACATAGTAACCAATCTGATCCTGGTAGGGGAACTGATCTTTCATTATCTACTAAATACTCAGCTGACATACCATAATCTGCAGTCTAAAATATGTAGAAAGATTTAATGAAAATAACTGGTATTGTTTACTAATTTCTATTCTATTTTAAAGAATAAGTACATACCCCGGAATCAATTGGTAGAGTTTTGAAATAAGTTTCAGATAGCTTGAAGTTTTTACCGTCCCACCAAGGAATGCCAAGATCTGGCATGTACAGCCTTCCTGAACCATCAGAAAATTCGTTATCAGGTGAATCAGAAGTCGTCCATAAAATTTTGGGAAGTAGACCATCGTCGAAATGTAAAGCAATTAAAAATTGGCCCTTAACTCGTTGACTGGCCATGAATACACAGCCAATCCTGCAGGCTATCAAGTCTTGCCACACTACATAGGCTTCGTTGCACGCTGCAAAGAAAGACATTACAGATATTACAAACAAGTAAAATAAATATCCTGCTTCATGAGATTGTTAAATTTATAAAAAGATTTGGGAACTTGTTGAAAGAGTATAAGCTGAGTTTCTTGCTAACACATTTGATGATTCGTTGTTAATCTAATGACAATGTTTACCTTTAATAAAAATTCCACATAAGGATAAATATTGAAAGAACTAATAAATTTTCTGATGATATACTGATACACTGTCAACAAAGAAGTATGGTAACAGGATTACAAACGTCAAGTCTTATCTACATATTCCACTTACAAGAAACACAAGCATCCAGACTACTGTTTAGATTAACACTAGGCTCTAGTTCTCGATGCAGATCCACAAGGTTGAAGAATCTGCATCCCCTCTGGCAGCTAGTAGTGACGTACTTTCCTTCCGGGTCCAGCTCCTTCTGCAAGACCATCAGCAAAAAAGCATTAGAGCTTAAAAAGAAAAAATACACTTAAAGTTACGGCGAGGACGAAAAAAAGGTACGTTTGTGAGTGGCAAGGGTACCCCCCTGCAACTGTTGACGCAGGAATCCTCCGGCTGGGCGACATTGTAGAGGACTTCGGCTCTGCCGAGCCTCGGCATCAGCATCATCAGTAGCAGCAGCAACAACAACAGTAGAGTCTCACTGCAGTGCCCCATGGTGTTGCACCCCCACGCAGTGCGGAACGCAACGAAGTGGCGACGCAGATTTGACGAAGTCGCGGTGTCGGCGGCTCTCCCTTCCCCTACACGTACCTCGCGAAAAATAGATCAATATTCGTGTATATAGACATAGACTCCGACTCGGACTCGGGCGAACTCGCCGCTCGGCTTGGTGTGCATGTGTACATACTGTATGTGCGCGGCGCGGACGGGTTCAACTCGCTGCTCGCGGAAAATGCGCGTTTACGTAAGATTCTGTAGCTGATACGCGGCGTCGCGTCGACGACGGCACTCGGGAGATAAGGTGGGCGCGCAAGCCTAGATGGATCGCCGGGACTCCTTCCTCGCCGTGCAGGTAGTGCGCAAAAAGCCAGGCTACGGACGCGACTAGCAGCCCCCGCAGCTCCCGATCGCCGGAGGCCTCTGGGAAAAAGGGCCGCCTATGGGGTCGCAGACGAGGTCCGCGGGAGGTCCGCGCTGGCCGGTCGCCGTTTAGGTTAGACGCGGCCGATCGCCCGTCTACTCGCGCGCGTCGACGCTGCCCACTCCAAGTCGGCCATATAGAGGTACGGAGGAGGAGCTCCGCGCGACCAGCCGCAACATGGAGATCTACGACCCGGACGACGATGCGCTCAACGACGACATATTCCGGGACCTCAACCCGGTCACGTGGATGCATCGCGAGGACGACTACGACCCGGACGACATCAACATGTTCTTCCACCGAGTTGACTCGGACCAGATCATCTATGAGGAGAAGAAGAAGTGCAAGTACATCGGTAAGTACGTCATGGGCGACCTGTTGGGCGAGGGTAGCTATGGCAAGGTCAAGGAGATGCTGGATTCGGAGACCCTCTGTCGCAGGGCTGTGAAGATTCTGAAGAAGAAGAAGCTCCGAAGGATACCCAATGGAGAGAGCAACGTGCAAAGGTGAGGCGAACACGAGGGGAGTACCAGGGTGACATTTTGCTTTGACGGTTTAACTATTTTTTCTTGCAGGGAAATACAGTTGCTGAAGGTGCTCAGGCATAAGAACGTTATCGGTTTGGTGGATGTATTGTATAACAACGAAAAGGAGAAGATGTATCTGGTCATGGAATTCTGTGTCGGTGGTCTTCAGGTATTTATTTGGGATATTCTTATTATTTTGGGTTTAAACACTCTGTTTTTGGTTCTTTATTATTGTGATTTGTGAATTAAGAAAACATTATTTTTGGTTATTTTACTTAAATATATTTCAATACTTTATTTACATTGGTATTGTACATAATGAAGCAAAAATGTCCATAAATATCTGAAATAATTATAAATAAAATTAAACTGTTAATGGGATTTTTGCAGGATATGTTGGAGAGTACACCTCATAAAAAATTTCCAGTTTGGCAAGCTCACGGTTATTTTTGTCAGCTGCTAGATGGCTTGGAATATCTTCATGGAAAAAGCATTGTTCACAAAGATATTAAACCTGGAAATTTACTACTTACATTAGATGGTACCTTAAAAATCAGTGATTTTGGAGTAGCAGAGGTAAATTATTGGTTTTATATTACACATCAATTACTATTGATTTTCCTGAGCAGTTACTAAACATTTTTAATTTTTTTAAGGCTCTAGATATGTTTGCTCCTGATGATACATGCACAACAGGTCAGGGATCACCAGCTTTCCAACCTCCTGAAATAGCTAATGGCTGTGAAACATTTGCAGGTTTTAAAGTAGATATATGGAGTAGTGGTGTTACACTGTAAGCTTATGGTTACTAAAATGTATTTTAAATTTTAATCTTCAAATAAACTGATTACATTAAATTTCAGGTATAATATAACAACTGGAGTTTATCCATTTGAGGGTGATAACATTTATAAATTGTATGAAAATATTGGTAAAGGAGAATACACCATTCCAGAAGAAGTCGATGATGATCTTAGATCACTTCTTCAAGGGATGTTACAAAAGGACATTGAAAATAGATTTACATTGCAAGAAGTTAAACGGCATTCTTGGACGACTTCTAGACCTCCAAAAACTTTAGAAACAGTACCTATTCCACCTTTGAGGGGTGGAGATGAGTGGCACACTATGACAGTATTGCCATACCTTATGCAACATCATTATGGAACTGATAATAGCCCTTCTTATGTCACAGAGCGAGAACTTAATGGTAATGATTAACTTGTAATATTGATTATTTCACAAAATTTTTAATTTTATTTTATTAGAGTTGGGCACTATCATACTTACTAAAAACTAAGAATTTTTAGTTAATTTTAGTACCATAGAAATAATTATTTCTTTAAATGTACGATTATTAATTAAAAATAGCTATTTTCGCGCCCAACTCTTGAAATATTTTACAATTTTTCATGCAGATGAATTCTGGTAATCGAAAAATTTCACTCACTCTGTACAAACCTGTAAATTCATGTCAATTTCATTTACGTGAAAAGATTAGTGAGTTCTAAACTGAGGTCTTGCTGTTATTGGTAAGTGAGTCGATAATTCTGCAACATTAGGGTTTGTGGATTTCTGCATTTGACATTAACATTTGATTGTATGCAAACAGAAAATATTTTAAATATAGCATTTTATGAGCCTGTAGTCATTGTTTATTAAAGATAGATCGACATATTTTTTTTTTAATTTTGTATTGCAGATAGTAATTCCAGAACGGACCGTGTTTGGTCTAAGAATATCATGGTATTCTTATCAAAAACTTGCATCATTTTATAACAATCATGTGAACAGCTCAGTTTTGGATTCTGCACATATATAAAGTGGGTAGATGATTAAATAATAACATTCTGTTATGTCAAAATTAAATATGATTTGATTGAATTTAGAGTTGCCAAATAAAAAACAAACATCTGCATGTGAATAACAATGAAATGTTTTTTACCAATGGATGACTTATTAATACACTGATAATTTTTTTTGTTCACAAAATAAGATGTTTTGTCCTTTCTACTAATGATGAATGTAAAATTAAATAGTAATGAATTACTAATAATAAGACAGTAAATTTTGTATTGTCTATAAATATGTGCAGTGAAAAATATATATTAGGAACTAAATTGAAATAAAGGGTTCCATAAAATTATGAATGTTGGGTTTAGCCTACTAAAAGGTGCATGCATAATCTAAGCACTTCCAATAATCATCTCTGCAATCTTAGTAATTAAGTCTTAAATTTTCAGAGGAGAAAAGGCAATTGGATGCAGAAAGACAGCTGGAAAAGGAATCAAATAACCTTGAATCTACTCATCAGAATAAATCCAATGGAAGACAAGGTGGCAAGTTAAGGTGGCGAAAACCAATCTCCTGCATTGGTGTAAAAAAATTCTCATCATGCAAACCTTCGTGATCATTCTCTTCACTCATAAGCTCACGTGATACCACCTTCAATTTTGGCTGCCAGTTATAATTGTGAAGGAGACTGTTCAATAGAAATGATTTACTCGAGAGTGCTGAATACTGTGCGTATAGTTGCAGAGAGCCCCAAACTAGTTACTTGTAAATGCTTTTGTGATATTCCTGTACAGTAGGTTAAATTAAATAGCTTGTTTAACTAGAATTCCGACAAAAGTGTGCAGGTACGTCGAGTCGTCTTCTTTTACTAAAGTGAGTTTTTATACGTGCAGTGATCAAATCGAAAGTACGATAATCATATTCAATTACAGTTTTATAAGTATTAAATGCGTTCTTAAAATTTTCCCAATACTTATTTTTAAATTTTTTTTTTTCATAATGAATCATTGAAAGAACACTTAATTAATTACTGGTTATGGACATACATGTACAGTTATAATAATGTAAATTTTAGAATGACTTTAAGTGTGTGCCATGACGAAAATTCGTTTAAATATTTTTTTAACGCGGTTTGCATCTGAACAAGCACTAATAATTGATTTTTATGCAACTACCAATCTCTTACCTCTTGTACACTTTGCCTTTGTAAAAAAAATGAAAATCTCAACATCAGAAGTATGCAGCACTCTACACTTCGCACTGTGAAAAACGTACCTTAATTTGTTGCAAGTGGAACTGATATTAAGTTTTTACAGAAAGCACAAGTGGGAAAAATAAATAATATGAAATTTTAATGGAACTGTTACAGAAGCTCAGTATTAATAGATTGTATGAAGGAACGTATAAAGACAGAAGTCACTTTTGTATTCTAATGGTGCGCGTTGGAAATTGAAGTGCAAAAGAGAACTAAAAAATCTACATAAAAAACGGAAATTCATATCATTTTGATTGATCTGAATATTGTCTGACCTACTGCCATTATTTGAATATAACATTAAAATTAGATTATTCAAGTGTGGATTACTTATTTTGGCTTTTTCATAGAGACAAATTTTGAACTGTGAAAACTAATTTTTTTTTCAGTTTTTTTTTTATATTGAAGTTTACAGTTAGGCTCTGAGAGCCCAGAAAAGAATTTTTAATAAAGGCTGCATGCATAAACAAATCTTATACTATAACTATTTTGAAACGACACAACGTTTTTGCTTCAAGTTTTATACAAGTATTGAATTATTTAAAAAATGAAAATTTGTCAAGGATTTTTATAAATTTGAATCACTTTAAAGACGCTGAAGAACTGTTAAAATTTATATAAATCTTATAAAATCGGCAAATGATTTAATTGTACACACTTATGAAAACGCATTTCTTTGTAAAGTTTAACAAGACCTTTGTATAAGTGTTCATCATTTATATAAAACTTATTTTTGAGTGACATTCATCGATCCAAAAAGATGTAATTTTTTTAAATATTGGAAAGGAAAAATAATTTTTCATTTAAATTTTTGTATTATAATCATCTATTACAGTAATCTTTATGAGAAAGCATAGTACCAGGCAGCGTGTTTAATAATGGAGTAGTTTGACAAATGCTTTGTAAATTGATTAGCTTGATCACCTTTCTCTCAAGATGTACTGTAAATGTAAATTAAAAGAAAGAATGCGATTGTAAATACGTTGTTAATCTATCATATATGTGAAAAATGAAAAGTAAAGAAAAAAAAAATTGATTACGTTGAATCGGTAATGGTACTTATAATTTTTGTGCAAAGTTCAATAGTATATATATTTTAATATAAACTTTAAATGATTAAGTTTGATTTTTTAACAAGTTAAGTGTTTCATTTGCCAAAATGTTGAAAGTTGATAGCTTAAGAAACACGATATTTTCATTATGCGATAAAAATTTAATTGTCTATTTGTAAATATATTGCAATGTGCAAAAAAAGCGTTTAAAGTATTATAAAGAAATTATAGTTCAGAGATGTCAAGTAATTGCAATTAAGCTGCACTAACTTTGTTCTTTTATTAAAGGTGTAATGATACGACATCTCTTTGTTAAAAATGGAAAGAAAGTAATGTGCCATACAATATTTATTAAATTTTATTATTTAAATGGAATGCGACAATACATAAAGGATGGAAATAAAAGGAACCAAATGGTTTTCCAAGAATAAGATACGTCCTTTTTTCTTGCACATGTACAATTACGCAATTCCTTTATCCTTATTAGCTAATTAAAATATTTTTTTATATTTTTAAGCAATTAAGTTTCGAATTTTATGGAAGAACAAAATATTTTTACAGTAACAAAAATACTATATTTGAAAATAGATATATTGATAATAAAAATGTACGATTAAGAAACTTACTTATTTTTATTCATTAGAACTATAATGCACGTATAAAAATTAAGTTATAGTGTGCGAAAAGATGTTAACCAATTGATGGCAATATTGAAGAAATTTTCGAACCAATTTTCTCACCGATATGTAATGGATTTCTGAAAAAAAGTTATATAGATACAGACTGAGTAAATTTCATATCGTGTACTGTTATGTTGTCAACCACCAAACTTACAAATCGCCAAGTAAATTTAATAAACCTCCAGCACAACCAGTTTGCACTGGCAATATAGCTACAGTAGCCGCGTTAATAGTCTCCCCCGACGCACCGACAGGATTATGTTGAATTTTAAGATTCTCGTCAAATTCTAAATAACTTGATACAACACCAGAAGTAGGCCAAGTGATTCCTTGCAATAGAGTGTCATTTTTGCCATGCGGAGTTGGATTTCTACAGTTTTTTAAATCAAATATTTTCTATGAAACCGATGTCAGAAATATTTAAATGTAACTCACCCATATTTTGCGAAATTAGTCCACATATGGACCATTCTTTTTCTTATAATAAAGTCAGGATCTTCTGGTGTAAATGTTACATTCGTTACTGGCATGTAAAATAAATAAGCGAAATCATCGCCATGAGCCGTGCCTAAAAATAATTAAAATTAGTCAGTGACCTGCGAGTTTTAAAGAATATTATAAAAAATTTAACGATAAAAGACCATTTAGCTGTATGTTATACAAAACTTTGTGAAGCGATTTTTTTGATTCAAAAGAAAATCGATAATAATAAACTGGTCGCCCACTTTGAGCTTGAATAAACGATTTTT
This sequence comes from Sycophila sp. Sp_5, assembly GCA_018906775.1. NCBI lineage: Eukaryota > Metazoa > Arthropoda > Insecta > Hymenoptera > Eurytomidae > Sycophila > Sycophila sp. Sp_5. The sequence goes on along the minus strand of JACCID010000019.1, from coordinate 2,500,814 downwards.
TTAGATCGACCCCAGCTTCGAATAAAATATCGGATACTTCCTGTAAAAAATTTACTGTAATTGTATGCGTTAAGCGCATTGATAGCCCATTAGCCTATTTCTCTACATTCGTGACTTACATTAATCAATCCCATTACTGCATTGTTTGTTATTTCCAGTGTTCCATTGGCAATAGCCGACAAAAGACTGGTAGTAATTGGCAGAGAGACTGAGAATTGGGAAGGAAAAGTTTTTATAACTCCCGTTGCAAATTCCACCGCATCCACAATTGATTCAATGCCTATCGCATGAAATTTTGAGATTTAATAGGCTTCGCTTACCAAATTATATGTCACTGGTGATTTGACTAGTTTAGGTATACTTACTCCCAGCAAAAAGTAATGCTTCGTTAGCCGTAAAACCAGTCAGATGAGGAACTTTGTAAAAGTTTCCGGAAAGGTATTTCCAATAAGAACATGCGGTAAAAAATTTTTCTTGACCTTTAGCTACGTTTGTGTGTTCTATAGTAGGTTTAAACGGTGGATTAGCCTGTAAATAATTACAAGATTGACGCAGTATCTATTTCGATGTTTTGATAAAAAAAAAGCGTGACGAAATAAAATAAAAATCTTACAACTCCCATTGATTCGGCCGTTCTCAAAATCTCAACAGCGGATGTTTCGTAAAGTTTTTGTAGAACTTCCTCTTTATTCGTCGTTGTTATTCCCAACCTTTTAGCGAGTCTGAAGGCTTGGTTTTCCGCCTCCCTGGATGTGTGAAAAGCCCAGGGGCAAAGGGGAGAAGCACTCATAGATATAGAACGATGGAACAATCCTTGAGATCCAGAAATTCATTTATTATGCTTTGTAATAATAATTAATAATGATATTATTATACCTTCGGACATGTCGGAAAGTCCATGCATATCTACAGCAACTCCACCAGCACTTTGGCCGAATATCGTAACACTGTCAGGATTACCACCGAAGTTTTTAATATTTTCGTTTACCCAGCGTAGAACTAAATTTTGATCCTTCAATCCAACGTTCCCAGTCGCGTTCCGGTGATTAAGATTCAGAAATCCTATTTGTGTGAATTTTTTTACAAATAATTTTAAAGGTCGTCGGAAATAAAGAAAATATCTTATTTACCCAAAGGTCCTAAACGGTAGTTAAATGTTACGAGAACTACATTTTCTTCAATGATAAAATCTGGGCCGTACAGCGAACTGTTCCCATAGCCAGACTTGAATGTGCCGCCGTATATCCATACCATCACTGGCAATAATGAAGATGAAACATCTACGAAATCGAGCTGCAAAATTCATTCTCATTTTATAAGATTTTGTTGATTGACGTTTCTAATGCACATAGTGATGTCCATATTATCAATAAATAAATAACGAAATAAAGAAATATACTTTAGGGGTATAAACATTCAGGAAAAGGCAGTTTTCGGATCCAGTGTAATTAGTTTGATAAACGAAATCCTTTTGAACGCAGTTAGCTCCTTCATTTGAAGTTTTCAGTACATCTTTCCATGGTGCCTTCGGTATCGGTGGCTAAAAATAATAATTATAATGCTTGTATATAAAAAAAGAATTGAATTTAAATTATTTGAATATTTATTTCATTTTTTCTAATTAGTTTGTTTTAGTAAGCCACCATATATGCTTTGAAAAATTTTTACCTTGAATCTTAAATATCTGAGTGGTGGTTCTGCATAAGGTATACCTTTAAAAGAAGAATACTCCTTGGATTCTGTCACAGTTTTTAAAATCTCTCCTTGCACCAGTCCGGCAGTAGTTTTCACTATCGGTGTTAATGTCGATTCGACTCCAAAAAACATTCCAATTAATAAAAAAAAATTAATTGCTATCAACTTCATCGTGGAAAAAGATCTTCGTAATTAAATATTCTACCTATTTTATATCTGGAAGATGTTATATTTATTACTATCAGTTTTTTACCAAAAATATTTATTAAAGAAATAAAATGTTTAAACAATTGTACATCGGCTAAACATTAGCAAACTTATAACTATATTTGTTTTTTTATTGTTTTTATTTAAAAGTGTAGTTTTATTTATAAATTTTTGACAAAAACATATGTGCATTTATAATACCTCCAGAAAGAATACCATGTAAATAAATGTAAAAACTAATATGCAGGAATGATTAAAATTTATGTCTTGACTTCGAGGAAAATGGCTCAACAAATCAAATGATATCAGTTATTAGTTCTTTAGATAAAAATTTCTTCGAATTACAGTATTATCTAGTCCAATTATGTATATTCCGAGAACATAAATAATTTCCACCGAAATATCTTAGCGAACTCTAACTTATTCGATGTTCTTAAATTTTTTGCGAAACTATTCATTTTTAGATAAAAAATTTTCATTTTATTTTTGAATAATAACTTTAAAATATGTAGAAGCTTACTAATTTTTAATCCAACCGCTGAAATGGCACCACACTGACTAACTGCGATTTCATGCCTTTTCTTATCAAAGTTATTGTAAATTTCAAGAGGAGGGGGTTAAAAGTTGATTTACGCTATAAGCTGTTCAATTACAGTAATTAAAAATGACTGTGTTTATGCCGCAATCACTGCGTTAAATTTATCTTTCATTGCCATTAGTTTTCTCACGATGACGTTTGGATTATTACACTGGAGCAAAAGCGATACTGAACAATCACTCAAAAACGAATCCGAAATATTGAACAAGATATGTATATTATTAAAAATTTATTCTTAATTACCACTCAAATTGTTAGGTTGAAAAATTAAACACAATCACTACTATTTTAGTTATCATCCAGAAAAACGGTGATCTAGGATGAGGTTGGTCTCCGATATTACTAGTCGCGCGATCGGAGTGAGAGTGTCTTGCTTCCCAAGCTCGATGGGTTTTTAAAGAGCAATGGAATTTTACCGCATTTGGTCAATTGTAAACAAAATTTAGAGTTTATGTATTCCCTATGTTAATTCCCACTGTTTCTAAGATCGTTTACGTAGTTAATGCGATTCAATTGGTTTTGTAGCTTGTATTTTTATTTCATTAGAGTACACGTAACAGATACACCGTTCTATTCTTCAAATTAGAAAGTTTATTTGCGGTACATTTATTTAGTGCGAAAGAAGAAGATTCAATGCCAACAAGCTCGAATCTAAATTACTATTTTTCTTGTACGTGAATAAATACGACATTCCGTAGTGTTATTTATCACCGAATGGATTTCTGAAAAAAAAAAGAAAAAATGTTTTAGTTATAAATTAAATAATTGTAAATATACAAATCGCCAAAAGCGAATAATAATTCATCGGTACATCCAGTCTGAACTGTCAGTATAGCTAAATTAGCGAGAATAAGCTGCTTCGTTGATGAAACTGTAAAAGGATTATGTCTAATTTTGTGGTCGTTATCAAACTCCAAATAATTCGTTTTAAAACCAGACGGAGGCCACGTAATTTGTTGCAGTATAATGTCTTTTATTCCACGTGGAGTTGGATTTCAAAAATTTTAAAACCAAACGCAGACCGTCTGAGATCAGAGGAACAAAACGTAGAATGCGGTTCCCATTTTGTATCTTTTTAACTTACCCATATTTTAAAAAATTGGTCTGCACGCACCATCCTTTGTCTTCTAATAAAGTCAGGATATAATAATTTGAAGAAAAAAAATCAAAAAATATTTGTAGAATATTGGGTCATTAGAACATCGGAATACAATCACATGAAACATTATGTAAAATTTTTTCTACGAGCAATGTGAAAAAAAAGATTTTTTTAAATAATCTAAAGAAACAGTAAGAACATTTAAAATAATTATTTTAGAAATAAACATTTAAATTTAACGTGATGTAGGAGCAGTAAATGAACTTAACAACGATTTTAATGTATCATAAATATAATGGTTTACTTTCTTTTTTTCATAATATAATGCATGTCTCATAATCTGATAAAATAATATTATTAGTGAAAGCTCTATTCGAGAAAATAAATAGTACCTTTATACCACTTTTTGCGAGAATAAATATTTACAAATTTTAAACTTACTAAATTTTAACTAAAAAAATTTTTTATTTTATCTATTAAATTAGGTATTTGATTTTTGGTACATTCATTCAATGCACGGGAGGTTCCAAGACCGGCCAGCTCTAAAGTGGATACAATAGAATCTATCGGTCGTAAACCAACGGAAAGATCAGTATTAATTTCTAAATGCCTTCCAAATAATCTAGAATCCGGCCATGTCACGTCCAATAACGCGTCATTGCTATCATCGGGTGTTGGGTTTCTGGAAAAAAAATCTTACAATTGTAAAAATTGCAATCAAATTTTTAGAAAGGCTTTAAAATTTGAAGTACAGTACCCGTATTTAGCAAAATTTGTCCACAATCGAACCATTTTCTGTCTCACAAGTGCAATATCCGATTGATTCAATGGTAAATTTGCATCAGGTATGTAAAATATGTACGGCAACTCATCTTCGTGTCCAACACCTAAAAAGTTCGTCAATTATAAATGAACAAATTCAGCAGATTATTATTCAACTTAAATTATTTACCATTCAGATTGATGCCTTGTGATCTGTGAAAAGAATAAATTGAATCGAAAGTAAATTTGTAGTAGTATATGGGATTGTCATTGTGGACTGTCATCAGTCGCTGCTTCGAGTCGATTCCTGTCACGAAGAATATATCCGATGTTTCCTGAAAATGATAATAAAAATTTAAAAGTAATTTCTTAAAAAGTTGAATTTGTAATTTTTCCAATCATTCAATAATAATTGCATCTGAAAAATGTATTCACGTCTATCAGTTGATACACTGTCGTGTCCGTTATATTTGTAATAGCTTCAATAGCCTGCGAAGTAATATTCGCTATAAAAGGAAGGTTAATAGATAACGTAGCATTATCTATTGACTGTAGTGCAACGTTACCCATATCAAGTAAATTGCTAACACCTGAAAGCAATAATTGTTAGTACCATTTACTTATAATTGTATCAATGTAATTATGTAAAATATCTTTTTAATTACTTCCAGCAAACGCCAAACTTTCATTAGCAATAAATCCCATCATGTGTGGACCTTTATTAAAATCTCCAAAAATATATTTTGTAAGTGAGCAAATTGTTATGAATTTTTCCTCGTCTTTAGCTATGGAAGTACTCTCAATTGTAGGCCTGAATGGGATCTAGAAATATAAATTCAACAATATATTTAATTCTATAACAATTTGATTCTTCTAGAACTGAGAATTATCGCGGTAGTAAAATATTTATGAAGATTATCCTGCTAAAATCTACATTTCTTCAAAAAATTATTTTTGCTTATCCTATTGGATATTTACCAATGGAATATCCTTTGCTTTACTTATAATGTCTTCAGCTGTTGCGCTTAACAAAGCCTTCAAAAGAGTATCTTTGTTCAACGTCACTGTGCCTAAAAGTGTTCCGAGGGCAAATGCTTGACTTTCAGCTTCTAATGAACTTTGAAATCCCCAATACAGACAAAGAGGCGATCCACTCATAGCTATTGAATTGGCAAAGAGACCTATAACAATATTTTCTTTTTCAAGATGCTGTATTAAACAGTAAACTTTGAAAACGGCAATTATATTTTACCTTTGGACATGTCGGATAACACATGATAATCAATAGCAACGGAACCAGCACTTTGACCAAATATAGTAACTCTGTCCGGATCTCCTCCGAACTTAGCAATGTTTTTCTGAACCCATCGTAAAACCATATTTTGATCCTTCAGTGCATAATTTCCAGTAGCATTTTCGTGATTCAAATTCAAGAATCCTGTAAAATATTTACACGTTTTAAAACTTTCAATTTAAAAGCTCGTAGATTTTAATTATTGCAATGTAGTACCAAGTGGGCCAAGGCGATAATTAAACGATACCACAATTACATCTTCTTCTAAAATGAAATCTGGTCCATAATAAGATAAATTAGAATTTCCAACCAAGTATGCACCTCCGAATATCCAGACCATTACCGGCTTAGACAACGGTTTCTTAAAATTTGTCTAAAAATAAAATGTGCAATGTATTATTAACTTAATAATCTTTCGGATTATTAATTAATTGTAAGAAAGAAACTTTACGTGTGGCGTAAAAACATTCAGATACAAACAATCTTCAGAACCAACAACCGATGAACTTGTAGCATTGTATTGAATGCACATACTGGGATCGGCGGTGGCGTTTAAAACGTCTGTCCATTTTTCTTTTTCTATAGGAGGCTACAATGATCATCGCAATAGCATCACAATTGTTTTATTATTAACGATACATTAAAATTTGATATCTCAATGAATTTTACCTTAAATCTTAGATTTTCAACAGGTGGTTCTGCATACGGAATGGCTCGGAACGACGCGTACTTTAACGAATGCAGAGCTGTTGTTAAAATTTCACCTCTCACCGGACCACTTTTAGTTTCAATGATATCTGTCAATTCCGATTGTCCTTTGTCGATCAATTTAACCAGCAAAACGTATAACAATAACAGATTTGTTTTCTTCAACATTTTTCTTTTTCTCTAAAAGCTGATCGAATTAAAAAAATTTATTAATTATGTTTTATTTTATGTTAATTGAATTTAATGATTGTTTTAACAGATTTTTAAATGAACAGATAAAGTTAAATTCAAACTGGAGCACAACTTATGATCACTATTAATAAAAAATTGCAGCTGCTGCCAAGTATATTTTGCCGACAGGGAAAAAATTAAAGCTTATTTATATGCGAATATCTTACAAAGTAAATTGAATCGAACATTCGTTTAATCAAAAGATATACAATGTATGAATTGCAATTCTGATAAGATGAATTCTTTACATATTCTTTAAAAAAATTTCATCACTAAGTTGACCGAGTCGTGTTTTCTATTAGAAAAACAAATAATAATAAACACGATATTCCTAATCATTTTTATCATTTCTTCTGCATTAAATTATTCGAAAATTTCAAAGAACAGTTTGATTTTAAATAATTTAGTGGAAAATTCGAACAAAGAAATGTCTCTTTCCAAACAGAACGGTTTATCGTTTTATAGCCCAACCAAATACACCTTCTAATTGCATCTACTTCTCAGACAGAGGATTTGAATTAAGCTTATCGCGTGGATTGCAACATCGCAGGGTATAAATCAATTAATTTCTTGATACTCCGCTATTTGTAAGTTTAGAAACATATATCCAGTGTCACTGCACCCTCTTAATAAATAAATACTCTTATGATTAGCAAAAATAGTGAAGCTGTTTTTGCAATTTTTAGTGAAATCTCACTAATTTTAGTAATTTTTCACTAATTCAATTTAAAATAGTAATTTAAGTATTCAGTGCCACTACACTTTTAGTGTTTAGTCGAGTGCTTTCTGACTATCTATCAAAATGCCGATTATAACTGACGCAACATGCCAATTGTAAAAAAAGAGCAGCAAGGTTCTTCCACTACTTAGATCGAGTGTTAAGACGTGACAGAATGTATAGACCGACCCTTCGGCTTCTGTAAAGGGTGCTATACCACTTGAGCTTCGTAAAAGTGAACCTTACATAAAGTTATTCTAAAAAACTATTCATGTTTGGTTATAACAACTTTGCTAATATTTTTATTAACGCGCCTCACATATTTTTTTAAATAACAGAACTTCACTTACCAAAATTAGGAAGGCAGGAATTGATTGCAAGTGAGTAGTTTATCTGCAGTTTGCAAATTTTATCTATGAAAAATGAAATCGTGCAATATCTTTTATATCAATTATTTCTTGGCATTAACCAACTTCAAAACAGCTTTTATTGACTTTTAGATTGTTGCTTTTCCATTATTTATATGAGACTTGTTATGATCATCTTTTCAATCGTCACATGAATTTAAAAGAAAAGGCATTATTTTAATGATAAATTTATAATACATGCATTTATTGTACTTCAATTTTTCCTTACAGTTATTTAATTTAGTTAATTACGTCATATAACAGTAGCTGTAAAAATTATAATACTGAAAAATAAGAAATAAGGATTCAATAATCGGATAGAGTAGGATGATAAATAAGGAAACGCGCTATTAGTACATTTTTTTCTACGTTTCTATTTATTATGAAAATATAATACAAAACATCCTATGTCATATTACATAGATAACAATGCTCAATTAACGTTTTTTCCATTTTTGTCGCATAACATTACCATCCAACACCGTCTGAACCACATCGGCCCTAGAAGTATTTTTTTTTTCATTTAATGTCGCTTCATCTTTCACGTTTTTTCAGTGGGAAGGCCCGATAAAAGATAGAGATAGAAGTACAAGATTTAACATCTCAAGAGACGTTTTTTCTCGAATAGAAATAAACAATGAAAACGATGGCGGGTTTTTTCATCGAAACTCTCCTTTTACTTTGGATATTTCCTCTATTTTGCTCGGTTTGCATATTTCTCTTTTTTTTTCGTCTTAAATTTTTGTCCAAGTTCATTTTTTCCCCGTTCGTACTTCTTATACATTTCTATTTTGGTGTGACGGTATTTTTTTTTATTTTATTTCTGGTTTTACACATAACAGCGTCGATGCACAATGGAGTTTTGTATTAGAGCTAGTTACAAATAATACAAACGTATGTAAATATTCATTATTAATATAAATGAGTTTTCTCTTAATGAGAAATTGAAGCTTAAGTTTAATCATCTAGCGTCACTATCGTTTCGTTATTTTCTGTTAATTTTTTTTTATTTGTTTATTTCACACCTTTCTACGATACTTCTACGTCATTTTTTGTTATTTAAGTGGCACTCGCAAGTTCCCTCTCGATTTGTCAGCCACGAAATCCTTTCCCAGTTGTTAAAACGATACCTTTGTTTCTTTATTCCTTTCCTTTTTTTTATCATTTTCGTTTAAGTTCCTACGTAACACGAAATAAAGAAGTCGCGTGAGTTTAGTTTGCTCATGTTCTTTTTTTCTCTTCAGTTTCGTCGTTCTTTCCTTTCGTTTGAAAATGGACGGAAAACTCTAAAAGTACCTGTGTATCACTTGCAAGTTCTCTGCACTCGGAAGGGTAGAGAGAAACTAATGGGTTTGGTTGAAAGATTTAAGAAAATAAATTTTCGACCAATCGAGAGCGTTGCAACCACTAAATGAAATTTTATCTACAAATATTTATTTAGCCTTCTACTTGTTTTTTTTTTATTAGTCTACATATCACTACCTTGTAGGCGAACCTCCTCCACTCGAACTTTTTTCCCCTCAAGTACCATCTATAAATAACCTTGTAATAAGGCAAACAGTGTCCATAATGATTTTATTTAACAACAATCTTTTTTTTTCTTTTAGATTAGAAAGAATTTCAAATAAAAAGTTAGCTCGTCGTCGTGAAGCTAATGTAATGCTTCGAATGTAAGCATCGATCGGATCGTCCCAAATTAAAGTTTGTATCAATTCATCGGTGTATTCAATCGGCATTTTGTTGCCTCGAGTTCAATAACAAATCGGGTTCAGGGCGAGGTAAAGAGTTTCTCTTTCGCTAACAAAAAGTGCTCTCCACGGTCGTGGAAAGTATTTTTTTTTTTTTTTTTGAAAAAAGTCCGAGTTTTCAGCCTGGAGCAGCGTACTTAGGCATTACAGTGTTTTATCCTCTATCGTCTACGCAATCGCTACGTACAGTTAGCACTATACGGTTAGAATAATTTTTTTTATTGGTAATTATCATCATACGCTAATATTTAATGTCTCATCGGCGAACGACGTGACGGCGCAGTTTTTTATTATTTTTTTTTTTAAGCACACGTTTTTTTTTACGTCCTTACCTTTTCGATCCCTTTTGCATTTCACGCCCCGTTACTGTCGCGGACCAACTACTCGCTCATTATTTCGAAAATCCATGCGATTTAAAATTCAAGTCGCTCGCTGTTTATACTTCGGCGTATTAAATACTTCGTTATATAATGCAGCCTATGGTGTTTTGTTTTTTAGCCCGAATGTTGCGTCAATTATAATGTTTACGTTAGTTTACCTTTCAAGAAGCAGCAGCTGTTTGATTAATCGTGATTTTTTTACCTTTAAATCGTTACAATCTATATTGCTCTTTGTATTGCTTTAGTGGCAGTACAGCCCTACATCAAAGTTGCACGTTATTCTTGGATTGGATGATACATTGGAAGTTTCGTTGAACTAACGGATTCCGTCCTAATTACTCGATATTACAGCATTACAACGTTTTCCTTTCGCATATTAAGAGAAATCATTTTTATTGTACATTTGCTATTTTTTTTACGTTGTTACATTTTTCGATGTACTTTCTTCAACATAAAGGTAAATACACTTTTTTAACGATAAAGATAAATACAATTTTACTTGATGTAAAAAAAGAATAAATTTTAAATAAGGAATCATTTGATATAACCCAAAGTAAATGAAATCTTCGCTGTAATTCGCTATACGTCTAGCTTCAATATTCATTCGCTTTCGCTTGCATGCACTTGTCTCAACGCAGTGTGTTTTATACGTATGTAATGATTAATATTGCTTCTACGCATTTACCATCATTGGTTTAATGTAATATACATATATAATTTTTATTATAATTCATATTTTTCTTGTTTATATTATTTCATGTATATATTATATCCATATTATCAATGAATTAATTTCGTCGCTAATTTTTTTATTTATTTATTTATTTGATAATATAATTATATAATTCAACATATGTTCTATAAATATAGTTAACTTCACATTATCGTGCGTCCTCCCGTTATCGTCGGCGTTCATTGTTCAACGGACCTCAACATCTGCTTTCTCTCCAACGAGTCTCCCTCATTTCTCTCCCTCTCACATCGTGTTTTTCGCGACACCAGCAAAGAAATTAGTTTCCACCTTCAAATCGCTTACTTTGCAACTTTCATTCCATTTCTTTTTTATCTCGCGAATTATTATTTTTTTTTTGCGCCTGCTGTATAATGTTGTATATAATAATATAATATTTTTTATATAATATATATTTTTATGAATATTATATTGTTTAAGTAAAAGCTACAAAATATGGATACGTCCCTTATTATGCTTGATTCTACTAAAAAAAAAAGAAAGATCTCGTTATCCTTTTATGAGAATAACGATTCGGTTTAATAATATAATGCGTCGCATCTCATTGCTTTTTTACTTGCTTAAATTGCTTTTTTTATTTTATTATTTTTAGGTTTACCTTTTATCATACGTATTAATATAATATTCTTCAAATATTTTTTTAATAATAATCTAGGCTCGATCATTGTTTCCTCTACGAAAATGGCGCACTTCTCGCTTGTGCACGTTCACACGCATGCGATCGGCAACGATACGCTCGTTTCGTTGCTTCGTCTTTTCTTTTTTAAAAATATTTGAAAAATTCATTCGATCGCGAACAATTTGTCTATTGTTCGTGGAGTTCGGCCGAACCCTCCTCTCTTTTTTTTATTCTTCGCTTTAAAATAATATTAGTACAAAACTATTTCTTAATTTTAATACTATAAGGTATTTTCTGTGAGGTGTATAATATAATGCAAGGGCATTAGGAAAAAGTAATCGAGGAGGCTGACCGACGACAAACGTACAAGCAACACTCGTCGTCGTAAGAAGCCTTTTTCCTTTCTCTTTTCTTTTTTTTTATCCAAGCAGCAGTACATCGTCGGACGAAGATCGAAAGAAACTTTGGAAAACGTTGGTTAGCACTTGCTCGTTTATCAACTACGACTCTATAGATTTTACTTTTCTAAAATATGCAAGTCTCTTTTGATCTTCGAGGACTCTACCTTAATTTATTGCTGCCACAGCAAGGTGCACGCGCTCGCTTATCGACACGGCAAATAAACGGGTTGTTTTCCTTGTGCGTCGGCCGCGTTTACGCGCGATTCGTAGCTCTCGAAAATTGCAACGCGCTGCCTCGCACGTATAACGTGCAATGCCGAGAGCTCCGCACAAAAATAAAACTGTCGCTCTCTCTCTCTCTCTCTCTCATGCACTCGGAAAATTTTTTATTTATTTTGTCTTTTTTTCTTCCGATCCATTCATGTATACTCGATTCATATACCGCAACGACTACTCGATTATCCGCGGTGGTGTGTCACAGAGGATGAAAATTTACACGACCGCCGCTATACTGATGCGATTAGCTTTTTATTATTATTACTGTATTTATATATATAAAAAAAAAGAAAAAACTCTTTGCTGCTTTCTAGTTACTTTTTTTTCGTCCTATTTTAATAATACGCTTCGGGATCGCGCTCGACTCCGCTGTGACGCGACGATCCCCCGTCCTACGTCGTTTATTGCTTTTGAATACCCCGGCTTCCTTGGGACATCCAGACGGAACAATATCCTGCTAATATCAGTCGAGTTTACTTTTTTCCCTATTTTTCATTTTTCTTTTCTTTCGGGTCCTTTTTGTATATATTATATGTATATGTACATATTATATGTACACCTCGCTTCGTCATTGTCTTAATTATCCCACTTCAATGCGTTTGTATCAATCAGTGTTTACGTATATGGCGTGTTCCTCTCGTTTTCGAATTATTATTATTATTGTTTCTTTTTTAAATCCGCAAGGGATCGGCGATGGGAACGGGAACGGGGAGGTTTTTATCACAATGGAAAGGAATATTCTTCGATTTACATTAGACATTGTTTCTTTTCTTTTTTTTTCGGTGTCTCGCATTCTTCTGGCTCCCCATTTCTTTTCGCGTGATCGATGGATTTCCGCGGTCTATTATTAAGCGCGTCCATTTTTATGCGAGGCGACTGATGTGGCTCAACGTGATTTAGCACTTTTATTATTTCCTTATACGTCGATCGTCGTTAAGTGTTTTGGTGGATTCGCCTATAGTTGCTTACCGCGTCGAATCGGCTCGCTTACATTTTATGTGTTTTTTTGCCACTCCGCCCTTATTTATCTGTAACATTTGCTGAACATTGACGTTTATTAATAACGGATATTAATATTGCTTTTTTTTTCAAACCCACACTGCTCTCTCGCTCCTCGCTCGCTTGTTATTCGACTAATAACACTCACGTCATTTTCCTCTTCGCTTATACAGTTTTATCGATTTATATTGCTTATGAAGTTCGTTCGTTTAAATTTTTTTATCGTAACCGATGCAAATCAGGGATAATGAAAATTATATATTTTTTTATTGCAGTTAAGTGACCGGACGTTGGCCTTCTTTTATCGTTTGACTTTAATAGGTTTTTTAAATGAATTGTATGAATTAGGCACTTTAACACGCGAATGGCATTTGCTTTTTATATTAATCGACCGATTTTTTTAGTTTGTTTCTCTTTAACATTGAATGTTGGGCTTCGCTTTATTAATGCAGTTGTCGTCGAGTGTCGATTGACTTGGATTTGGCGAAAAGATTTTTCGTTACGAAGAAAAACAAACCGAGGGGATAATTTTTCGAATGAATTGACTATAGGCATCCTTTTTTTCACATTGAAAAATATTGCTTTTGCATCTATCACCTTTTATTTTTCGACATTAATTGCTTTGAGCTTTCAGGAAATTGACGGTCAGGAATTGACAGTCTACCTATAAAACGATTCATACGATTTCGCGCGAGAAATAAGTGTCGTCACAACATTACAATGAATATACAGACACAGAAAGCCTCGATTTTATGTTAAACGATAAATATTTTCGTCTTTTGAATGTACATTTCATTTTTATTATTTTTCTTCGTCCTTTCTTTCCTGTCCCATCGATCTCAGCTTCGCCTGCCCAAACGCTGATAATGCATTCTTTTTTTAAATTCATTGAAGAATCTAATTCTTTGTGAATATATCTCTGTTATTTTTAACTTTCATTTGGCACTTTTGGTACTTCTACGCTTTCATCGAATCTCAATTGTAGAATAATATTTTTAAAGTGCCAATTTAGAAAAATCTACATTTTTAATATGAAAAAAATCTAAAAAAATAGGGTAAAAATATACCTCATAGTACACTACAACCTTATTAAAAATCGTTCACTTTTCTAATTCTTTGTGAAAACTAAATTTTCTGTAAACACGTAAAAGTACCAATACCGAGGAGAAGTACCGCTCGGGTAAACTAAAAGACGAAAGCATCGCATTATCGCTATTGGACCGTCGAAAGCGTTGGAGTACGATGGGGACTTGATTTTTCCAGGCACGATAGACCCGAGCGATCGGCAATTCGCGCGTGCAACGAGAAACGCTCCACGCTCGCTCCAACTTTGAACCGTGCCCGAGCCTCTCTCTCTCTCTCCCACGCTCTTTCTCTCTCTCTTTCTCTCAGCGCCTCTCGTCGCACTTTCGGCCGATCAATAATGGCAGTCACGTGCCAGGCACGCCTATAACGATGCAGCGCGACATATTTTGTATGCAACCGTGTGTTCCACTGCGTCCGAGCCGTGGTGTGCACGTTCGAAGGGCCGATCGATTTTTTTTCACCCGGACCGACCGGTTCTGCTGCCCTTTCCACGGCGGCGCGCAAAAAGAATTTCATTAATAGCCTTCCACACAGAGCCAATTCGATTTGCGAATAATAGCCAACCCCGGGTGCAGCGTAATTGAAGAAAATTGAGCGGCCGTATCTTGTCAGAAAATTCGCTGTTAAGTAGACTCGATTGACAAGGGCGCCGGCACGCATCGACGGTTTTATTTTTTGTTTTTTTGTTTTTTCGGGCATGAGAAAATCGAGGGGAAGGCTGCGAGAGTCGCGCTGCGTCGTTCGATATTTGCATTCGGTCGCTTCGTGGTGTTACGTCGCTGTCGGAAAATTACGATCTCCATATACAATAATACGCTCCGCGTAATAATACACAATAAAACGATTCGTTCGACCCCCGAACGGAAATTAGCATCGCACACCGATATTTATTGAATATTGGCCCGCCGGTAAGCCCAGCTCTTGCCAGTAATTACAATTATCACTATAAATATATTATTTTATTTTATAGTTTAAAAATGGCGCGCCTTTAGGCCCGCGCGCTCCTTACAATTGTAATGCTAGAAATATTATCTCTCTCTTCTTGTATTTTTGCTTCTTTTAAATACGCACACTAGGCTTTTTTTTTAAATATATAGTATTGCTTAATTAGCTTTATTTACCTTCGTAACTTTTATAACGGTCCACTTCTTTTTATTATAAGATGCAGTAGTTTATTTTTTCGTAATCTAATTATGAATTTATAACGTATTCATCGTTCGCGAAAGGATAGCCTGTTGAAATTTTCTCACCTGTTGATTTTTTCTGTTGAGTCTAACGCTTTTTTCAACGTATATGTTTTGTATAATATAGACGCTATTTTTTTTTTTAAATGAAAATTCATTATTATTTTAAGTCTACCCATGCGTTTTTGTATATCAAATATATTATGCATTTCCTATGGTGAATTCTATATAAGTATCGCGCGTTCGTGTCTTTTAAAAGGCCCATCTAGGATGGTTTATTATTTTGCGCGGTGGATGACATTTCAATTGAGAATTTATACTCGTAATTTTGTTCAAGTTACAGGTCGTTTTTTAGCTACAGCTTTTACGCATTTTTTAATTTACTCGCACTTATGTTACTTCGCGCTCTCCCACTTTTAGTTATTACATTGGTCTTTGGTAAAAACGCTTTAATAGAAAACAGTACAAACAAAATCGTATTTCAGCTCTATATAAATTTCATATCGTTTTCCTTTACTTTGTATGTTATTTTCGTTCAAATTGCATTTGTTTATATTAGTTTATTACACTCGTGAATTTGGATATTTATTTTACGAAGGAAAATTATTACAAAACGCTTAGTTTCTCGATAAACTCATTGAAGTATCGGGTTAACGCCATCAATTAATTGCAAATATTTTTAATTGAATAACTCGTTAATTCCTTAGAATTATAAATTGCGGAATTACTATTGGAAATCGCACAGGCGAATAATTCTGTTAATTCTCTCCGTAATTGCGTGTTTGCTCGCTTACGATTCAGCTAAAACAAATATTCATCGTATAATGACGATTCGTTTAGTTTTCACTAGCAAACACAGGAATTATATGGCAATTTTATCATTTAAAGTTTACTTTACAATTGCCTCTCGACGTTTCGTATTGTTAATTAAAAAAACTGTAATGTACGATTGAACGAAAGATAAAAACAAATAAAAACAAGATTCTTCAAATCTAATGTTCTTTATTTCAATACTCGTAAATACATTATTTGCTTTTTTTTGTTCACAAAATATGTTTTTCAGTAATAATAGTATTGCTTATTTGTAATTTCTCCAATTTATCAAATTGCACTCTAAATCCTTTTAAAAAATACACTATCTCTATACGACTACAAAAATCGTCAAGCAAAAGTTAAGGAATAAATTCAATTTTTAAATCAAGAATTAAATTTTTCAGTACATTGTGTGTATATTATTCTAGTTCAAGAAATGCTAATTAAACCATGACAATTAAAAAAATCATCTACTCAATCAATCTTGTATATAATAATAACAACAAACTTTGACACGTTTACAGTCACATGTATAATAAATATAGATTCATGATAAATGAAAAATCTTGAAATCATTATTAAATATGAAACTTCATCTAAGGCGCCATCGGCAATTGCAAATTAACCTTAACCCCGGTGAGACTGAATAAATTTAAATTCAATTTAAATGATTTAATGCTTTTCTTTATCAGCATGAAGCTGTTAACTCCGAGTCCTGCTGTTGATTAATAATAACGTTTGTTCCTCTAAATTTATTAAGTTCTACTGGTAGGTATCATGAATACGTCGTTATCAGCGCGTCTGCAGAAAAGTTTTGAAACAAAATATTCCGGGGAGGATGAAGACATTAAAAATTTATACTTTGTTTAGCGTCCGATCTAACTCAATAAACTGTACGATAAATGAAAAATTGAACCGTATAATTTTGATTTTACTTATACAAATTTCGAACATTTGTTTACAATCATTAGAGATTCAGTTATTCAGCAGTTTGATAAGGAAATATTCATAATACAAATCATTAGGTCTATTTGTGCACGTTATCATTATTAATTCACGTACTAAAGATATTTGAACACATCGTATTCCCTATATAAACCAATCGTATTTGTTTTCGTAAGCGCTTTTTTTTCTATGTATTTATATATTGTTTCCGACGGAGTTTGTAAAGGTTTCATTCACTTCGTTTCTCATACCACTCCACTAATTCATCTCTAATACACCCCTACTCTACGTATTCTACAATGTAGTGAACAAAGCGCATCGTAAACCGATCGACTTAAAAAACCGACTTTTAAAAAAAATTTTCATTATTATAGATCAGTATTATAATTCTTTATTAAGTAAATAACTGCAGATTTGTATGAAATTTCATTCTAACGAGATTTATAAGAATACAACGGATCGATTAAACGGCTGAAAAAATTTTATAAAGACAAAAAGAAAAGAAAAGAAAAATATTTAGTCGAACGTCCGATGCGCTATGTATCCTCTCGACTGAGTACTCTCTCGGTACGAATTGGCAATTTTGCGGCTAACTTTTACAGGTAGCATATATAACTTTTATAAAGTCAATACGTTAAAACCCTCGACGCGCGTATGTATAATATATTATATATAACTTCAACTCTAATTGTATATTAAGAATATTTATGTTTATATCACTATTAATGCAGACTCTTGCGTTGGGTCGTTACAAGCAGGCGACGTATGTAATACAATATATATATATTTTTTTATAAATATAACTAACGTACTTAATCGAACTGTTCCCTCGCGTGCAAGATGCGCTTTGTTAAATCAGTCTGACGATAATCTCTTTGTTTCTATCATGCTCCGGACTTCGAGACCCATTAAATATGGAGCCGATGTGTGTGTGTATATATATATATATATATATATATATATATACCGCTCCATGCTATTTCGGAACTCGCGCCTTACATCCATTACATCGGACAGTGCATGTAATTTGCCGAGCTCGTCGGCTAAATTTTTTACTCTGCCCTTGCCCGTTGCAATTGGCTGGCTGAGGCCAAAATCCATTCAACACGTTGTTTCATCGCTTCGTTGCGCGACGGGCGCTTAGCCTCGGAGAGATCGTCTTTTAAAACGTTTTAATTTTCGCCTAACAACGTAATCAACTATTTTTTTTTTCTCACGAGGCCCCAAAGAAGGAAGGAGGGGGGAGCTCTAAGCAGTATAGACAAAGTCAGACGTACGGATGGACGAGTAGTGGAGAGCTCATTAGAAGATCTTAGAGATATCGCGCATGTGGATAATAGATTAGATGGTCAATACAGTGTTGGAAAGTTACGATATAGAAGCGGAAGAAAGAAAGCGCAAAGCCGACGGCTAAGAGGCCGACGCACTATAGTGGCAAAGCAGGAGCCGAAGGGTAAGTTAGTAAGATATAATAACGAGTTTAGTTCAAAGGACTACTTTAGAGACTCTAAATGCGCGAAGAACACGATGATGACAGAAGAGACTTATAATCCTCGGCGCAAGATAAGAGTCGCGGTACTCCCGACATCTGGGCGTGCGGATCGACTCGGCGATCGAAGTTTCTTAAGTGATTATAGACTAGATTATACTCGGAAAGCTTTTCTTTTAATGTAAATAAATTTGAATAGATTGTATATGTCTCCCTTATTTTTCTTGTTTTTTTCGTAGTAGGCGTTCAACGGTTTAGTTTAGTTTAAGGTATCAAGCAATTCATTATTATCTCCGTTGTCTCGCTAAGTTTAACCGTTTACTCTCAAAATCACTAGTCTACTCTGAAAATTCAGTTGTTTCAGTGAATGTGAAAATTCACTTTTTTTAGTGAATATGTTACGTTAACTTATAGTTTTAACAGAAATCGCACATACACGGAGAAAAGGGTTTTAGCAAAATTACTAGACTGTTTTATAATGCAGGGACAGACTCGACAAATAAAAATTTTTACTAAAAAAATGTAGTAGAATTTACTGTAGGTTCGGCAAAATTTACTGGTGAATCTAGTAAATTTTACTATGTATTACATTTAAATTTTTGTAATGCTTAAGTCTGTCCCTGCGTTGCAAAGCAGATCAGTAATTTTTACTATAGAAATTTTCTATCGGTGCGACGAATATTTTCTGAACATGTCAGCGAATATTCACTGAAAAAGAGAAAACAGTGAATTTCCAGTGAGTAGGATTGATAGAGCATAAACAGCGGGTTGACGAAGAAGCACCGCGACTCGCGGGAGGAGCAAGGAGACCCGACTTACATTTTTCATCCCCGTCGGTACACTCGAAGGATGCTTTCGGGCGAAATTAAGCCTCGAGTCTATTTACAAACGCCGTGGGGCCGATCGAAGGAATTTTTCGCGGCCACGGCGGGAACCTGGAAGCGGAGAGAAGCGCGCAGAGAGGCAGTCCGTGCCACGCGGACACGCAGATGCTACACAGCACACCCGTACACAAGAGATCGAGATAAAAGGTCGTGGCGTGCCGCGAAGTTCGAGCTTAGATTAATTAGCGCGATATAGAAGACGCGCGCGAGAAGGAAAGGGGCGAAACTGCGGGGCACCCCCCGCGGGGGTGGAGCGCGCGAGAAAGCCCGGGGAATCCCCCGGTGAGAGCACGGCGTTCGCGTGCAGCGCGTGGCAAGCTTGCAAATTGGAGCTCGCGGCCGCGGTGACGATTTTCGTGTGAAAGCACGGCGTTCGTCGATAACTGGCGAAAAATAAAGCCCAACTTATTTTCAGCTTTCGACGAGAACTTTTTTTGTTTGTTTTTTCTCTCTCTCTTTTTTTTTCGTTATTTGCCCGCAGTCCGGCACGGACGAAGTTTCCGCCGGTCGAACTTCCTTGGCTTTATTTCTCGCTAGAGAGCAAGTTAGTTTCGCTTCTATAACTTTGGTTAGGCGAAACTTGGCCTTCTTGTACGAGAGCTCGAGCTTTCTAATTGAGGTTTCAAGCAATTGACAGATTATACCGTTAGTGAGAGAATTGGAGGTTTTAAAAGCGGAATAGCCGTAGGTAAAGTTCATTGAGTAAGATAAAGGAAACATTTTCTTGGGGTACTCTTTTGAAGAACGTACGAGAGCTTTGCAAGCTGCGAACATTTACAATGAATAAGGGTATTTCTTTTTGCGCATGATTTTTCCATGAATTATGACATCCCGATTGTTTGGTAATGTGCAATAAAGATTCTTATTGTTCTGAGTATTTGAAAATATTCATTGGCAGTTTAAGAAAATATATTGAAGAGTAAGGAAGCTCATAAGAAGCAACAGATTAGAGCAATAAGTATAGAAGCATAAAGATATAATTGAGACGTCAAATTTAATATTCTTTCTTTAAGACAGCTCACCAAGAAACCCATTTTTTTGGCAAATCTCTGCTTTTCAAATTAAAATACAAATTCAATCATAATTATTTGTAAGTTCTTGTATATTTTGAATAGCGTATTTTGTTAATATTCGACAATGAAATATTTATAATAAAATTATTATGTGATGTCACTTGAATAATTAAATAATGAGCTGCCTTAAATTTAATATTCTTATTTCAAGTATATTCAGTTAAAGTAAAGAGTGGAAGAAAATTTTGAAGAATTAAGAAGCGTAAAATTGATTATCTCATGACGTCAATAGAAATATTTACAATTGCATAGCCACGAAAAATTTAAGGCCCAGGCTATGTTATTAATTTTTTGCACGTTCAATTAAAACACTTCGGAAATATACTTTAATCATCGTCGCAAATATATCGCTAAATTTATTTATTATTATTTTCATTGTAATCGTTTCGTTCATCGCTTTTGTACACGTGAATTTTGAGCACCACTACTATCCGCGTATTATTATTTTTCCTTTGTTTAAAAACCCTCACCTGGTTTTCTTGCAATCCGCGAACCTACATTAACAGCTTCTCTTTTTCTTGGCAAGCAAATTTTAAGAAACGAGTATATATTTTTTTTTATTTTAATTATTCATCGTATTAATTATCAATAATAAAGTTAAGCCAAATTTTAATTAGATAACTTATATAAATGACAAGTATAATGTATTTAATTTT
Source organism: Sycophila sp. Sp_5 (assembly GCA_018906775.1). Lineage (NCBI taxonomy): Eukaryota > Metazoa > Arthropoda > Insecta > Hymenoptera > Eurytomidae > Sycophila > Sycophila sp. Sp_5. The sequence goes on along the minus strand of JACCID010000019.1, from coordinate 2,479,791 downwards.
CATCTTTTTTTTATGACGTGATCTGATCTGATAATCGCGATCGATTGTTTATTAACTCGCATTTCTTATCATTTGCTGTCGATACCTGTTCTCGCCCACTTCAAATTAAAGATCGAAAAGAAGTGATTCAGCTGTTTTAAGTAGATTCGCGTTCACGGGGACCTTAATAATTGGCTATTATATTAGAAAAATAAGCACGAAAATTACGCGCACGCTTCTGAAAATCTCTTCGCCTCTGCTTTTGGTCTATTAACTTTTTTTTTCGCTAACGCCGCACAAACTATACAATTTATATGTATATATAAAACAGAAAAACTTCGCGTAATGTATAAAATGCTGCTTTACAAGTAAAGTGTAAAATAGCAATTTAATTATATAAAAAAATTTCTGCCTTCTTACGCTCGTTGTATAAAATCGTTGTATTTATCATAATTGTCATTTGAACGTAACTCATCGAAACGATAAACGGTGAGTTAAAATAAACAATCGTATGTATAAAAATGAGGAGTGAATTGTGAGGAGTGGTGATGAATGAGTGGAAATAAAAAAAAATGACAAACGGTTGTAATGCATAAAAAAAACATTGTTTCACATAAAAACATCAATAATAATTAATCATAAATATAAATATAAATAATAAGTGATCTCGACACAAATAATTAAAGAATAGGCTTAAATAAATAGTATACCGCGATAATAAATATATCTAAGTGTAAATAGAATAAATGCGATTATAATGACACGTGAAAAGCGAGGAACTTTCGTTCGACACTGTAATTTTCGCAAAAGCTTACCAATGATTAGAATCGATCGCACTAAAAGACTCGAACAAAATCAGAGAACGGAAATGCGCTGCAGATTTTCTTCACATACTACACTATTTACAAGTTTAAGCTGGCACGGCGTGTTTCTCATTTTTCAAATAAAGGCCTTATGCAATGAAAATTGCCTAAATATCAAAAACTCATTTGCATTATCCTTCGTTGCCCGTAATAGTGCTGCGGCCTCGCGGTGATCGCTGCGTACAACACTCGCCGGAGCCCGGGATGCTTCGAGTGCAGAGGCGAAAGTTTTCCTTTTAAAATTGTTAAAAACATTCTCTCCTTTTTTCTTGCATCGACAAAGGCGACGGCGAAAGCCTCGCGGCTCTGCACTCGGCGGCACCGAAAGCTGCTAATACAAATTGCTGCATTTTTATTTTCTTTAAATATTGCTTAATTTATTGCTCTGTACAAACGATGCACTGGTGCAGTAATTATCGCTCGGCAATGTTTCGCCCCTTCTCGCTTTCTTTGCTTCTCAATGATCTTTGGATTTATTTCGACTAGCATTTTATTATTCTTTTTTACCCTTAATCTCGTATATTTCTCACTTTTTTTTTTAATTTACTTTATACACATACTCACTCACACGCCGACTCAAAACGCTCGAGAACAAAAATATATTGCGTCAAATCGCCTACTATACATGCATATTTTTTTTCTACAGCCTTATCATGTCTTAATCGAATATTTACTTGCATTTTCACCTCCACGTACTTCGGTGATAAATTAAAATAAATAAAATAGCAATAATAATAATAATGGCAATTCGTAATGACAAAAAAATTGCCCATTAGACAATAATGTATTTCTAATAAATTGAGTAATAATTCTTAGCAGTCAACAAGCTTTTGTTCTCACAGCGACTCTTATAAATTGTTTTTTTTTAATCTCGAATCGAAGGTCTCTAGAGGATCGGCGGCTCGAACGACTCGCAATTTAACGGTGCGCACGAGCTCGCGCATCAGTCAACTAATTGCACGGGATTTGCGTTACTTATATATAGCCTTTCTCCACTTGCCGATGTTCCTTCGAGATCCGGATCGCTTCTAACAGACACTCCATTTGATTTTAATCATTAATTGACGAATTCACGCGATTTATTTATTTATTTGTTTATTGACTTTACAATTTACTCGAAACATTTTACGAGCTAGTGTCTCGATTTTTTCCTCACTGGAAGCGATCCGCGATCGAAGATTAGCGCGAGGCTATATTTATTAATTAAACAACAGGCATGATCAAACTCGTACGTAGAAGCTTGCGGTATGAGGTGATAAGGGGGGGGGGGCATTAAATATTTGAGTCTCGTGAAATTTTCGTTTCGATGTCCGCCTCGCTCTAGATTAAAAGTTAATTCGTTGTGTCGAAACATTGCTTTGACCGTACGCGCTTGTCGCCTCGTTTTATTTTACTTACTTTTTTTTTCATTAAGTATTGCTCGCTAAAATTTATAACAAAAAGAGCGCACCCGCCGATTTACAATATGCTGGCGGCGTTTTATTATTTGTTATTTATTTATTTTTTTTCGTTATTATTCTCTTTTAAACGATCCGGATCGGCCCTCGCCCATCTCTGCTTACTTTTGGTGTTTTTGCGCTAATTTTTTTACGTTTTTTTGCCTTTTTAAACTTTAAACGTTTATTGCATACGTGGTTTAAGGGTTCAACGCCTTACACTCGCGCCTTAAGTCTTATACAATATTGCGTTTAGTATTTTTAGGAATGTCCGTGCGTGTGTGAGTATGTCGATGCGTGGCTCCGTCGTTCGGACGCGCGCCCCCAGGCTCTATCTCTCCCCTTCGACGAAAACTGCACCCTACACCTCCCCTCGTTCGATAACTCTCGTGTCATTTCCTGTTTTGTTTTTTCGTTAAATTTAAAAAAAAAACAGAATAGAAAAGAAACATCTTTTTCGTCCAGACACTCGCTGTCTGCGTTCGTCCAATAATGCCTTAAGTGTTTTCAAGGCACTTGATGCGCGAATCCAGTCGGGCGCGATCGGCGCGCGTCGCCGTAAAGCCCATCAGCTGATTACAAGGGGGGCATTGAACGGCGGCGTCGTGCCGATTGGGCCCTTTTCTAGTCCCTCGGTTTTGCTTCGTCGACGGGGCGAATTCGGCCATCGGTTATAATGTAGCCAGGAGGTGGTCGACTCGAGATTCGAGGGGGGCGCGCGTTTATATAATATATATATATATCGATGCCGCGCGAGCAGACTCGTTCGGCAGCGCGCTCGGGGCTCCCCGAGCGTATGCGCGTGACTAGAGAGACGTTACTTAAAATTTACCTTTTTTTTTGTTCACTAGTAAATATAGACTATGCTATAATTGTATGCTTCTTTAGTAATCGACTAGAGTGACTAGAGTTTGCAGCGTGGACGTCAAAGAAAATCATTCGACGCGCTCCCATCCCTCGACGTTATTTATTTATTTTAATTTTTTTTTGCGTGATTTTTTCTTTTGTCTTGCTTTTTTAAGTTACTGCTTAAACTTACTGGACGTTTCTTTAGTCAATGATAAAGATAATCATCTCGTCTACGTGGTACTGGCACTTTTCTACTTAAAACCTACTGCAAAACTCCCGCAGGCTCTCGCACCTTAAGTTCAGCTTGTATGTATAATCTTTATTTATATTATTTATAATACGTTACTGTGTAATTTTGCTTTCCTCGTACGTGTGATCATCATCGCTAATCCGCTAAATCATATGGTGCCTGGGGCCTCCGCCGGGCTCGGGTATATCATATATATTGATATATATATAAGGTAGAGCGCGAAGCGGCGTCGTGTGCTCATGATAAATACCTTGGATGCCCGACAGCGGCTCCGGGGAGGGGCGATACTAAAGTCGCGGCCGCTAAAGAACGCGAGTCCGTCGGTCAGTGTGTGTCAAGCGTCTCGTCGGTCCGTTGGCCGTTAGTCTCGCGCCTGCCGCTCGCTCGCCGGCAGGACTGCTACAAGCCGCGGTTGTTCGCCTGGGCCGGCGGCTGCTGCGCCGTTGGCTGCGGCGGCGGCGGCGGCGAGTCCTCGTCCCGGAGGCAGGCGGACTCCAGGTGCTTGTTCAGGTAGGATTTGAGGGCGAAGGTCTTGTGGCAGCGGGAGCACTCGTAGTTCTTGTCGGCGGAGTGGGTCTGCATGTGGGCGCGCAGGTTGGAGCGGTCGGCGAAGGCCTTGCCGCAGTGGGCGCAGCCGTAGGGCTTCTCGCCGGTGTGGCTGCGGAGGTGGCCCTGCAGGAGCCAGGGCCTGGAGAACATTTTGCCGCAGACGCCGCAGCTGTGGGCGAGCTTGTGGGTGAGGACGTGCATGGCGAGGGCGGGCATGCTGACGTAGGCCTTGCCGCAGTGGATGCACTTCTTGGCGGACTGGGAGTCGAGGCTGCGGTGGGTCTGCTTGTGCCGGGAGAGGTTGGAGGAGGTGGCGTACTGCTTGCCGCACTCGGTGCAGGTGAACTTGGGCCGCTCGGGCTGGGTGGCGGCGTCCTTGTCGGGGACGGCGGCGTTGCTGGAGCGGCGCTTGCTGCGGCCGTCGGAGACGAAGAAGGCCTCGTAGGTGTAGGCGACGGTCTTGTTGCTGGAGCCGGAGGCGGTGGCGTCGTCGGCGGTGTCGGGCGAGCGGGGCTGCTGCTGGGGCGGGCGTTCCTGGGAGGGGACTCTGGCGGGCGGGGGTTGTTGGAGGTTCTGGCTGGTGGGGACGGGCACGAGTACGGAGACGGGGATGGGCACGGGTTGCTGAGGCGGCACGGGTGGCTTGAGGTGGAGGCGGTGGCGGTGGTGGAGGAGGTTGTTGGGGTGCGGATAGCGTGTGGATGAAGATGGAGTGGGTGGGGGCGGCGGGGGAGGCGCTCAAGTCGAGGATGGCCTGGGCAGCGGAGAGGTCTTCCTCGGCGGAGGTGCGGATCTCGCTGGGCTGCAGGCTGTAGGGTCGGTAGATGTCCTTTTTCTTCGGTGGTAGAGAGAGCGCCGTGCCCGTGCTGGTGAAGCACATGGAAAGACTTTTGCGCGGAGGCAGGCCGATGGTGTTGTGTTGCTGAGTAGCCTGCTGCTGAGGCTGCAGTTGGGCCGGTTGCAGTGGCGGCGGCACCGAGTGCTCAACATTCGCGGAGTGGTCTTGGTGTTCGTGGATCTGGTGTTGATGGTGATGAGAGGGTGTTGGCGAGGGCACCATAGGTCGGGCGAGTTCGGCAGCTGAGCGTAGGGTTGCATACTTTGGAGGCTCCTCATGATTTAGCCAAGCTTCGTGTGTGTATCCTGAAAAAAAAATTAATATAAATCATTACTATTATTTCGTTCGCTATTTAACATTTAAAACCGAGTGGTATTTCATTATTAATTTATAGAAAATTCCTTTATTCATAGAAATGAAAAAAATTGTCCTTGTTTCCTTCTGTTATATTTGATTGAACCGAGAATTTAATTAAAGGTATCCTTACACAAAAAACAATGTAGGGAATAAGCTCTGAAAAAATTTAATCAAACCGTTCCAGTTGACGGGGCTTTAATTAAATTTTTAATATTAAGATTCTATACCAAATAATCTACTTAATTTACTATAATAATTTCTACTCCCTTAATTTGAAAAATATGACGGATTTATAAGCACCCGCGAACACTATAATTATACAGCAATGAGAATAAAAAAAAATTATAATAATGAAAATCTGACGAAAATGTTAATCCTCCGACTTGTATTTGACGATCTCCGATATCGGAAATGTCGACAAATCATTAATTGAAGAGGTATCGGATAATTGGAAAGTCAAATCACGTCGTTAAGGAGCAGTCCCCAATCTTTCTTATTTCTTTTTTGCACGACAAACTTATCCTTTCATTTGGAGGGCTCAGCGCTGAAGGAACCCTTCGATCATTTATCTTTTCCCCAGTCGAATCTTCTCTTCCCCTCGACCACCCCGCAGTCGAGTGACTTTCCACGACGCAGTGGCCCGTTGCAATTAAAGGGCCCGCGCAGAATCTTAATTTCGAAGATTCAGGGCGGATCGCGTCAGTTCCAGTGCTCGAGCAGGGGGGAGGGGGTGACCCGCGATAATAAATCAGCGGTAATCACCGGCAAAGCAGCTAATCCATCCTTGGAGATATTTGCGTGCATTCCGCCGCAATGCCGCGGTGAGTGATTAAAATTTCGCGAACATAAGGAAAAAGGGTAAACAGGGGGTGGGGGTGGAGAAGAGGCCGCCGGGCTTTCAAAGCTAGACGGCACGAAATTGAAGAACCATCGCGGCGAGAGGCGCCTGTCGTCCTCGTTACGCCCGAGAGTAATCAAAGGATATGACGGTCTCGAGGAAATTTAATCGCGTCGGACCTTCGAATTTGGCGAAATGAAATACGGCTGGCGCCGATATATCCATCTGATCGTATTTATTTATATATATGTAATGAATTAATTCAAACGATATATAAATTTCTAGTCAAAGATTACGTTGTTTTCATCGAGCTTTAATAAACATATTGAATTTAATTAATAAAAATTTTCTCACTATTCATTGTAAAGCTGAGCTACGTATATGCTATCTAACTCGAATTAGATAAGAAACTTCGACAAGTAGCGAGGTTTCACTAAATTTAGTATAAGAAATTAAGAGGTTGTATAAATTTTGAAAAAAATAAAAGAAAAACCATATTAGTGTTTCGTTCCGTATTGCAGCGTGGAAAATGCAATAATCGATTGAAGAAGGTGCACTGCTAAGGTATCTCAGGCTATTTATATTATCGTCATAATGCCTAACAAGTGTTTATCCGCGCAACATTCGCTTGAAGCGTTGTTTCATTCCGAAGGCAAGGAAGAGCTTCAAATTGACAATAACTAGGTTTCATTATCTCCTTGATCATTGAATGTAGCCAGAGCAACAGGGAATTACAGTTCTCCAACTACCAGAGATTTGAACTAAAGCCTCGACCGTCTAATATGAGAAGTTGCGCAAGGCTTTTACCAGATTTTATCAGCCAAGTTACTTTAGTACTTTCCAATACTTGCCGTTTCAGCATTAACCCACCTAATTCAAAGGGAATTTTATAGTTTAGTTAAAATTGAGTTTGATTTAAAAAAAAATCAGTCGCAGTTTCGAAGAAGTCCATCGTACGAAAAGTCTACCTTCATAAATTAAATTAATGGAGAAGCTGATATTAAATTAGGGAAAATTGATCACAAAATAGTGGAGTACTTATGACGCTAATTCTTGGTGAAACTTCACTGACTTCAATAAATTTCCTTTAATTCAAAATGATATTCTCTATATTTTACTTTAGAAATACACTAAAAGAAACGATTTAGCATAAATTCCTGAATATTCGTGAAATATTGCTTAATATTGTACTAAAAAGTACTTAGCAGTTTAGTAAAATTTCTTAAATTCACAAAAAAAAAGTAAAAAGTCTATTCTCAAATCGATAAATTACGCATAGAAGCACAAAAAAAAACAGCAAGAAGAAAAGGAGAAGAACAAAAAAGAAAGGACGACAAGTGCGTCGAAAATCTAATTGTTCAGGTGCACTCGACCGGCAGAATTTCGGCGTGGGCTCGCGCTCGGCCTGCGGCACTATCAATTTCGTAACATTAATAGAATTAAGGGTCGCGCTTCGCGTAATATATGTGAGGCTCGACCCTCTCGGGCGCAGCTATCGACGTTCATGAATCACCCCGTTGCCGCGGTATTTCATTTCCTGTAACGGACAGCAGCTGCTTGCGCGCCATGTGCACCGAGTGTCGCGGCGGCGCGACCCAACGGCATAATCACTATGGACCCCCTGCACCCCCCGCCCCCACCAGACGACCGTTTGTATCTGTTGCATGTCGTGCCTAGCAGCGCGTTCCTTTTCCCTATATATACGAGCCCAAGTCGCGGGGAAATAATATGTGTATAAACAATCGACCAACGGCTCGATGGCGACTTACTTCTTCCTTTTTCTTTTTTTTTCTCTTAATCACGTCGACGCCGTGTATACGTAATGTAGCTTCCTGAAAGCTCGCGTGCTCCGCGTCTATGAATATTTCATCGCAAGAAATTGAAGGGGGGCCGGATCCCGGTTGTACGGCTACTTTTTGAATATCTTATTGATCGCCGGGACGAATCATTCCTAAGCGAGCTATTATCCTGCCGGCGAACGACCGAAAGAAATTAAACTTTTTTCGAATTAGCAGCGCTTGAGATCGATCGCCGCTCGAATTGAGATTTTCTATTTCTTCTTCATTTCTCGAGACAACGAACGAGCGAATTAACGCTACTACGAATTAACGCTTGTCGGGCGGGTGTCGAATACGGTGGGTTAGGGCTTGATTTGATACTTTACTAATGGGAAATTCAAATTTGTCGGTCATTCTGGCATCTGACGAGCGGAAGGCCAGGTCTATATTCTCATCAGCGGCTACGTCGAAAGCTTAAATTATGTAAGGGGCTGTTATGGACTTCTCGGAATACCTTAGCCTATTGGCGCTTTTAAACAATTCATAACGTAATTTATACTTTGTTTTTCCAGAAGTAAGCAGTGAATTTGAAAAAAATGTATAATTAGGCTTATACCTTTAAAATTTAAATAACTTAAAAAAAAAACCAAGCACGAAAGTGGAGGAATTGGTTGTTCAATGTTTCAAACTCCTCCGACGATGGGGCAGTGCTTACAAAGAATAAAAAATTTAATCCTTTCTTTTTTTTTACCAAGTCTCCCCACTGTTAATACTCCGCCGTTAAACGAATCGTTCGTATATTGTTTGAAATTAGAGAGGATTACGCAGTCGAAAGTGCCCTCGAGAAAAGTTTAAAATAACCGTGAGTGCGCCCACAAAGGGTGTAACTTGTTGAACTTTTTTAGAATTTTCTTCCTTTCTTTTTTCGCCGAGCGACTCCGCCTAGAGGGAAAGAAATTGGATCGATTCCCCAAAGAACAATCGTCGCGGGGAAAACAAAAAAGAAAAAAAGAAGGAAAAAGAAGGACTCGGCCAGGAATTACAGCGGGATGCTCGCGCGTCCTTCGGCGAAGAGGAGCGGCTCGCCGGCCCGCAGAGGCAATTTGCGCGAGCGCGTCCGGGGAAGAGCGTGAATCCGGTCGCGGAGGAGCCCGCGTGGCGCGGCATCGATCAGCGTAGTCGGCAGGGCTGGCGCGCATTATTGGCTAAAATAAAAGGAAGTCAGCGAAAAAGAGCGGCGGGGGCGAGTTGGCCAGAGAGTGCATTTCGTCAACGCGGGAGGGGAAGGGATCAATAACGTCGAATGAACGAGCGCCGCTCTTTCTCACCCTCGTGCCAACCCCTCTCCCACCCTCCGCGCACTCTTTCCTCCCTCTCGTTTTCTCTCTCCAGTCCCGTTCGCTCCGCGGCGAGGCGCTCGGCGCCCTGTTGATGCCTTTCACGCGGCAGTCGAGCTCGCGACCTTCTCTCTAAATCTATATGAGAGAAATTTCGCTTATTCGCACTTTTAGTTGCATAAGCGATCGTTCCCGTAGAATCAGGGAATATTTACATGTGTGAATGAGTAAGCAGCTATAAAATAAGTGAACACGCACATTTTAAAAAAGCGCATTTGAGTATATGCATTCAAGTACTCTCTATTAATCTAAAACAGTGGAAGCGTACCTGAAAAAGAGTGCATATACACCGGAAAAAATTAAGTAACTTCTACTTTTTACACAGTAGGTTTAACTGTGAGGTTGGAAGTTAATTTAACTTTCCGAATTTTCGTTAGAATCTTCTTTACTATAGAAATTCCAAATCTACTTTTCTGTAGAGTAAGATCTACTTTAAGAAATGTTAATTTTGCAAAGCTGTTTTTACTTTTCCCAGTTTTTGAAAGTAATCGTTCGCTACAAACAACAATTTCTGATAAAATGGTGATGATTATATTAATTGAGGACTCAGTGAATTTTGTACTCGCTGTCAAAAATAATGATATTTTCCCTGCTTTAAATTTGCAGAGCAAATATGATCTTATTAAATGAAAGTAAATATGGTATAATATAAAAAATGCATCACTTTTTTAATGAAATTTCAAAGTTAAAGAGTTATGCCTACTTATGCGCGTGTTTTTTTACGGAGTGCGCGAAAAAGAGAGAAAGAAACGGTCGTGTGAGAAACACGGAGGCGTACAAAGGGTTCGCCGCGAAAAGGAAACGCGGACGACCTCGAAAAATTGCTCGCACTTGTATCGATCAGCGGCAGCGTCCGTTCCGCTTGCAAAAAAGTAAAAAAAAAAAATAAAATAAAATATAAAGTGTGCGTATATTCAACGGCCGGCCGGTGTTCGAGCTCACGGCGAGCGAATCTCTTTATTCCATTCGATATATTCGAGTGCAATGGACCGTGCGATTAGGAAACAATGCCCATAGCGTCAGGCGCACGAACTAATAATAAAGGATGGAGACGAAATTGCTTTCGGCTATTCGTCGCTGATGTATGGACTTTTTGTTTTGCCTGCTTGCTTTTTTTCTCTCTTCCATTTATTATTCTAATCATCGAGCGGCGCGAACTGTATATACTATATGAAAGAGGGCGTAATTCCTCCGGGGAATAAGAACAAGAGGCTATTGTGCGCTTGACAGGCTAGAAAACGTTAAAAATAATAAAGCATCGTAGAGACAGACAGTATACGAGAATGTCTGGAGACTTTTTTCAATTTAATTTGCTCCGCTAGCGGGAGAGAAGCAGAAAAAAAAAGAAGAAGAAGAATTAAATAATTTCTAAATCTTAATTAAATCTCCATTATCTCCGTCATAATTGGAGAATAAAAAGTGAAAATGGCTGAGAGGAACTGAAATTAAAATTAGAAGCTTTTATCCTTTCGCAAGGATGGAACGACTGCGCGAGAAAAAAAACGCACTTTTAATTATCAATCCACCGTGCGGCAAAATTTTGGCTGACGGGAGACAATGGCAGGCTCAAAAAGCGTTTTCTGCCGAACAAAAAAAAAGCTTGAAAAATTGTAGCACTCTAAAAAATGACGGCGCGGAAGTAGGCCCGAGCGCCGGCCGCGCGTAATCATCCCCAGCGAAAATAAGAAAAACCCGGGGGGGTGGCCGACTACTGCGCGGCGGTCGCGCGCCTCAATCAAGTCCTCGTGCAATGAATGCGGCGACGGGATTCAAAAAGGAGGCGCGCGAACGGCCGCGCTTCGCAATTAGACCGTGAGAAAAAAAAGCAGATCGAGAGAAAAAGAGAAAGAGAGCAGCAGAAGACGAGGGAGAGCTTCGGCTTTGGCGGCGGAAAGAATGGGAACGCAATTTCGCGGCGATACCGTGGAAGCAGCGACTAACCACTTGTTGGTCGCTCATTGATTTTCGGTCACTTTTACGACGAGAGAGCCTCGCAGTAAAAGTTCGCGTTGCGAGAAGCCGCGGGGGCATAGGTGCGACGAGGACGGATTACGCACTGGACGAGCTCGTCAAACGAAGAGAGCCGCAGCGAATTAACTGCCCGCGCGGAGAGGACCGACCTTCCACCCTCCCTTCCAGGCGATGAATGTTTCACTCGCTCGAAATGCACCCTTCGATTCGCATCCCCAATAACGACCGCCTCGACCGCATAATCTTCCTAAATTAAACTTTTACGGCGGGGGAAGTTTTTCGGAAAATCGTATTCTACTTTCCCAAGCGAGATGGCCTTAAGTAAGTGAGCTTTAAGGTAAATTCGAATCGATTATTCTCTCCGATTTGGATAAAAATTAGTTTAATTGAATATTTTCATACGAGCGCCTTTTAAGTATGAATTTAAGTGAATAAATCACTTCGAATAAGTGAATGTACATTTATTTGAAGCAAAAAGATTTTAAATAAGAGAAAGATTTTTCACTTCAAATAAATTAATAGAATAAATAAATTTATTCGACGTGAATTTCACTTATTCAGACGGTATCTTAAAGGTACAAAGCCTAATTATTTAAGCATTAATTCGATAAAACTAAGAAATTAAAGTAGAGCAAGTAAATTAAAGTGCACTGTAGAGCACTCTAATTTGTATAAATGAGTTTATTCTATTTTAAATACATTATAAAAAAATGAATCACATTATGAAAAGTGGATCGAAGGCGAGGAACCCTTACAAAGATGCATTACGTGGGCTACTGGTGAGAAGACACCTCGATATCGGTCTGACACTGCGAACATTATTAAAGAAGCCACCTGTCGCCCATAATAAAGATAAGCAAATTAAACGTTACGTGCAACTCAGGAGTAAACCGCGCTTAAGCCAAAAGAAATTCAGGGGCGAGAAGGAAGAAAGAATCGAACGAATGATAAAAATTTATTTTTCTTTTATGCCTTACAAATAAAGCTGTTAGCGCGATCCCCCGACGCTTTTCCCCACTGAATCTGCCTTGGCAAATCTTTACGAATGACGCAACTTATTAATGCGCATAGATATGTATCCCGAGGTACAAATGTTCCTATTTTCATAATGCAATTCAATTACGCCTTTATCACTCGATCGCACACTGCTGGAAGAGGCTGACAAAAATAATAAATACGTCAGCTTTTAGGGGCACAGACTATGGAACTGTGTTGTACCTTCTAAAAGAGAATTTTTAGTGGAAATTTTGGAATTAAAGTCCTATATATATCTTTTTTTTTTAAATATATTATTCAGACGGAAAAAGTAAATCCGCGTATATCTATAGTAAGACTAACTCTTGGCTTTTGATATGTTCTTAATGTTCCGATTTGCAATGTAAACATTTACCAACATTTTATCTTTCTTGAGCCACTTTCATGAAAATAAATAGAGGCGGCTATTCGAATGAGTTATGACTAAGAAAAGAGGATATACGAAACACTCCAGCAATATGTTTCGCCCGGAAGGGAGCACATTATTCTGACTTTTACGTAAACAAATATTATTGTCCGGGGAAAAAATTGCTACCCCATGATACAAAATTACAGAATAAAATTAACATACTATTAACAAATTTTCCCTCTCATCCTACTCAAGCTTTTAAAATCTATTCTAAATTTACTATAAAAAGTATATACGTACACTTGAACGTGAAACGTTCAGCTAAACCGACACCCAAGAGAAGCAATAAAAGAAAAATAATACGGTTCGCCGAACATTTTGAAAGATTTACCACGGCAGCAAATGGTGATTTGCTGCTCGGAGCATTAAGAAAATAACTAAATTATCGAGAATCCAAGAGCCGCAAGCTTCCCCGAGGGTAAGAAGGAGGGGGAGTAAAAAGTTCGATTAGCGGCCGAATGCTAGAGGGAGGCAAAAAAAAACGTATCTATTTCGTTTCGCAAAGCTTTTCGAGGGCCTCAAGGACGAAGGAAAAGCCCCCCGCTTTTCTCGGCTATCTACTAGGCGATAAAAAGCTCCGAAGCGTAACAGCCAATCACGCGCAGACGAACGGAGCTGGGGAATCTTCTGAAGGGTCTGAGAATTCAACAGCACAAGCACTTTTGCCTACTCTCGGATCGTTCTCGCAAACAACTTCTCCCGCACACATACACGCATACTCGAGTTACACACTCACACTTACGCGCGAGTGGGGGTGGATCGGTTTGCGTGAAATTTATTCCAGAAATTCTGCTTGCCTGTCGACGGCTAGCCTTAAGAGCTAATAATCAATAAGTGTGAGTAATGGATGCGATCCAGTTACATATTATTTTATGTGTAATCTGTTGCTAAACGCTTCTTTTTTTATTGCAAATAAACCTTTCACCGCAATTTTCGATTATTTTTGTCGAGCGAGCTTTCAGACGTATTTGATTAGTTATGCGAAGGAAAGCGCCATTCAAAAGTGCTTATTTTAATTCGTCATTTGTCGTGCGCTAGAGTAATATATAAATTATTCCAAAGCCTGATAAATTTAGCGTATCATAAGAATGATTCATTTTCTCGAGTGCTTAAAATAATGGCAATTTAAAGTAGGATCAATTTTTTGAAAAGTGCTTTTTTCCACGCGGAGAGAAAACTTCTACTGCTTTTTAAAGCAGGGACGGAATTGATGAATAAAATTTTTTATTATAGAAAGATTTAATAAAATTTACTAGAAGTTTAGAAAATGTTGCTGTACATTTTCGTAAATTTGTTTATCTATTTATTAAAATAGAAGATTTTCAACAATATTGAAAGACGATCTACAATTGTTTATTCTAATAATGTATTGTAATCAAAGCGGATTATAAATCATTAGCAAAATCATGAATTCAGTAATGACGGGTATAAGCTCCTCTGCACGCTGCTATTTACATCAATTTTGAAAGTACTATATCTGGTGCCAGGTAAGCAAACATATAATTACACATTCATCCGTGTAAATTGCAAATAATTCCATGTTTCCGTCAATCAAAATACATCAAACATAAATTAAACGAAAAAAGCTACGCTACTGTTTAATGCAAAAAAAATTCTCAGTGTAAACTGCGAATCTGCAAACATTTGTAAATACCGCATAATTTGCAGTTAAACGATTATTCTATCTACTTTAACACGATCGAGCCTCGACTAATTAGTCACAACCGAAGCGCAATCATAGCGCAGCCCGATAAATAAAATTAACAATTCATCATCAGCAGGAGAATCTCTCTCTCTCTCTCTCTCCCACAATTATTATAATCTCCCTTACACCCAGCCCACCCCAGACCGTTGGGATCACGCGGAGCTGCTGACGAATGCACAGACTCGAATCGCATCGAGCGCGGCGCGTCTGCCTCTGGCAGGCCACCGCGCACGTTCCTGCGCTCCGGAGAGCACGCGCATATACACACGCGGAACATCTGCGTGCTCGCGCTTAAGCGCTCACGCCGGGGGTGTGTCGCGTTCCGCATGCGGTCCCGATCGACCTGACGCAACTCGGGCATCAACCGAAGGAGCTTCCTTCGAGGGGGGGTCGGGGGAGCAATCAATCTACGGATTCGACTGTCATCGTCATCCCTTGACTAATGGAACCGTTCCTGCGCACACACCCTTCGCGTGTCCGCCTTAAGTGCCGCCGGCCTTCCTACGCACGATCGCCGAGCCGTTCACCCCTAAACCGCCGGGGTAGGGACTCACCCCCCAAGGAACTCCCGGAAATCGCGATGACGCCGGAAAAAAAAAATCTCCGCCAGAGACTCCAGAGCCCTTAGTCAGACCATAGCCGCGCACACCGACGACGCGGCCCGCGGGGGTGTGCGACGCTCGCGAGTCTAGCTCCACAAGTGTGCACGCCACTTCCCGCGCACACACACATGGGTGTGGCATTCCTCCACACGTCCAGGCGGGCCGACCGCCCACCCACTCGTTGCCTCCCATCCCACCCTACCCGCGAGAACCGCCAGGCTGCATATCGATGGAGATTTCGCGCCTACACCCCCGTCGGCATCTTAATCTTTCAATTAGCGCCATCCCCCGCGGCCTAACTACCCCCAACTGCTTCGCACCAGAGTCTATACCTCCAGCGGCACTCCACGATCGCTAGCGCCCACGTCGGGACCTCCCCGTCGTTATACCCGCACTCCTGGTGCCTGCACAGACACCGTGCCTCGTACTCGGCGGATGCTGCTGGCCGGTCCACCGCGATAACCCCCAGGCCGCGAAATACGCGCGTCGCACTACTCGCTCGTCCGGCACACAACACCGCCGCTGACTCACCGTGGTAGTAAAGGGCCCCCGAGGCGTTGAGAGGCGGCGGACTCGGCGCCGTGGCTCCCGCCGTCGGGCTGTGCGGACCCCAGCACGTCTGGTGCGCTGCGCCGGCCTCCCCCGCCGTGCACCTCGCCGTCGTGTCCACGTCGCCCACGACGTCGATCTCCTCGTCGTCCGTCTGCAGCGCCGCCGCCTGGTGCTGCTGCTCCTGCGGCTGCTCCAGCCGAGCGCGCTTCGCCTCGACGGCGTAGCCGTCCACCTGGTGCTGCGGCTGCTGGCGCACCTCCAGCTCCTCGGCGCTGTCCTCGGCCCGGTCCGGCCACGGGTAGGCCTTCCACTTCTTGGCCATGAGGCAGCGCGGCATCCTGACTGCTCGCTGCGGGTCTAGGCGCTCGGCGACGTCGCGGGCCTTGTCATCGGCCGAGCAGCGGGGACGACTCGGCCGCGAGCCTCATTCCTCTGGCCTCCAAGCGCCGCTCCTGGCCCGCCGCTCCACTTTCGGTCTTCCGCCCTCTCGCGATCTCTCCCTCTCCCTCGCTCCCTCCTGCTGCGCCTCTCTCGCCTGCTCGCTGTCTCTTTCGCCCCCGCTCGCTCCAAGGAGAGTGAGAGAGCGAGCTCCGTCGCCGCGCTCGCTCAGAGTCTGTCTGTCGGTTGGGACTCCGCACACCCTCGACCCGAAGCCGCCGTCGCCGCCGCCGGCGCTCGGGCCGTCTCCCTCCCGCTCGAGCGCCAGCCGCCCGGCGCGAGAGAGACGGGGCGAGCCGAAGCCACCCCTCGGCGCGGCCGCGTCCGTGTGTGCGCGCGAGCGAGAGAGAGGAGGGGGAGAGTGTGAACCCCCGTTTCCCGGCGCTGCGGCGCTGGGCCGCCCTCCAGCGGACTCGGGGGGTGGTCGCTGCCAGTCGCGCACTCACACAGGCCCGAGCGCTGTTGCTCTCTGCGGCGGCCTCGCGTGCACTTCGCGCGGCCTGGCATCGCGCCCGTTCCGCCCCGCGCGCCCGTGTGGGTGCGCAGCCGCGGGTGAGACGGGGCCGCAGCGAGCGAGCCGACGATAAATTCGAGCGATTCCAAACAATAATGCCGCCGAGCATGAGTAATGCGAGCCTCGTTACGCCGAAGGCGGACGATTGCCCGTCGCGCCGATGCAGCCCGCACGCTGCGTACACTCGGCCTACGAGAGACGGGCGGCATTATTTTCGGGCGCGGGGCGCTTACTGCGCGCCTCCGTTTTGCGACGCTAAAGCGTCTGGATTTTTAGACGCGGCGCTTCGGGATGAAAAACATTGCAGAGATTTCGATCGCACCGGCCATTTGGGAGGGAGAAAATTTATGCTGCAGGGGCTGCGTAAAGTGTGTAAAGATTTTTTCGCCAATTCTGCAGAAAAAATTTACGCACAACTTGCGACGGGAAATTTCCCGTAGAAACTGCGCTGATTCGCACGATAAAATCTATACGCATACATTTTTCATTAAAAGTTCCTTACGAGACGCTTATTTTATCGGTTTTCGGCTTTGGATTTGCTCAACGATCGTACGGGCGACTGCATCGCTGTGTTTTGAAAATAAAACTCCAGTCGATGAAAGTTACGAACGGGCGATTTCATCACTTGCTGTCGACACTTTTCCGTAAGGGACTATTCCACTACGCGGAAACGGCGCGGAATAACGGTGAACTGCATTCGCGGGGGGCCGTTTTAAAATACTAATCTCACCGCCGTATCCGAGCTCATCGGAGGTAGAAGTAAAAAAAAAAACTTCAAACAGCAATCCGCCGTGCAGAAAGTTTGCGCGACTGCAATTCCGCGCTCTAATGGATTCCAATTAAAATCCGTCCGTTTAATTTAAGTTTTCTGTCGGCTGACTTGCAAGCAGCCCTCGAGACAAGCGGGGAACGCCAAAATAAAAAAAGTAAAAAAAACCGAAGTACCCGCCGCCAAAATGGAATCGAGAGGCGCCCGAATTGTGATAAGCCCGTAAAGCGGCGACTGCTTGCCTACACCATTAGGAAAAACAAACACGCGGGGCGTCGTCTAATAAGTCGCCCTCGTTCAGAAGAGCGGCCGGGGGCATCGTCGGCGTCGCAGCTCGAGAAGGAAAAAAGTTTTTTCAACGCGACACGCTCGCGCGACCCCCCATTCCGAGATGGCCGCTCGCCCCTCCGGGGTACGTGTTGAGCCTCCGCAACAGCCCCGGCGTGAATTTAAATGTACGTGCGTACGCCGGCGCGCCGGAGGAAAAGCGCTGCGTAAGTCGAGGAGGGGATTGGGGGGTATGTAGTGTACGACGAGCGAGAAAGAGAGAGAGAAAGGGATGTAGAGTCGGGGGCGCGCGTCATCCCTGTTGCTCGGAGGGGGAGCGGCGGCGGCTCGACGAGGGGGTGAG
This sequence comes from Sycophila sp. Sp_5, assembly GCA_018906775.1. Taxonomy (NCBI): domain Eukaryota; kingdom Metazoa; phylum Arthropoda; class Insecta; order Hymenoptera; family Eurytomidae; genus Sycophila; species Sycophila sp. Sp_5. The sequence continues at coordinate 2,462,031 of JACCID010000019.1, read as the reverse complement.
GGGGACGGGTGTGTACGCGGCGGCACATGCGCACGTGCCGGCGATCGACCGCGCGCGACAGAGACGGCGAGACTGCAGCGAGGCGGGCAACACCTGGCGCGGAGCGAGCGCCAGCTCGATCCCCACGTGCCCGTAACGTCGGCTGGTGGCACCAAGCCACCCCACGCCGTGTATCGAATATCCTACTGGCCTTCCTTTCCTGCCTCCGCGAGCGCACGTGAGCGACTCGAGTGTCCACTGACCCGCGGCAAGCGAGCCGCATCTGTCCATATGCGCCGGGGCTCCTTTCCTTCGATATACGAGGCTCCCGGGGGCCGTGCCTTATCGACGATGCGGTGAGAGAGAGAGAGAGGGAGATAAATAGAGAAAGAGGGAGGGAAATTAGCCGTGCCTCGGCCAGGCTCGATTTTCGCTCGAGTTCATGCGTACACGGCAGGGCCGAGGGGACTCGGGGCCAGATGACTCCTGCTGCTTTGCAGCTATCGCGATTCGAGCGAACTCCCCTGCGAGAGCTGAAGCCACCCGCCGAATATTGACATTGTTTAAAGGGACCGACCGAGCACGCGAATTTAAAGGCCGCGGATCTCCCTCGCCCGTTGCTTTCCTTGCACTAAAACAAACGCTTTGGAAAAGTTACTGAAAGTTTTAGCAATAATTAATGTGATGTTTTGCAATGTAGGAACAAATTTTACTAGAAAGTGTAACATAAATTACTGTAAGTTCGGAAAAATTTACTGCAAGACTTCTTTGTGAATTCTATGCTGTATATATTCTTGAAAATGTTTTTATTTATCAAGTCTGTTATTTTATTTATTTTTTTTTTAACTTCATAATAGAATTAGATAGAAGATCCAGAAGCTTTAACGAAGGATCTTTTAATTATGTTGTAACGAGAAATTTAATTATTTTATCCGGATTGATTAACGAGTTGTTGCTTTTGCGAGGAAAAAAAAGTGAGCCGCTAATAGGACTGGTTATTTATAGCCCGCGGCGAGCTTTCTTTTTACATGACCTTCCAATTCAAGAGAGTAAGTCTCACTCGAGAAACAAGAAAATCGATGAAATATAGCTTAGTGCACGTGTTTCTTGCGATCCAGAAACGTGATTAGAATATTCGATACTGGAGCAGTACGGCACTCTATGGACGGAGTGCTATTTATGTACTTTTTATACACCCTGCGTGCTATAGATTTGAATTCAACAAGTGTAATATCTTTATTGGAAAATGTATTACCTTATTTCAGTAAAAGCACAAATACAACAACAAAAAATACTGTTGAGTCGTTAAATTTTGCGTTTTTGAATTTCGGAGTGGGAATTAGAGATTTACAATATAGCATTAATTTACTGCAGGAAATGAAAAAATCATTGTACACCTTAAAAGGTTAATTTAATGCAGGAAATAAAAAAATCAATGTACACTTTAAAAGATTTGTCTCGATAAAAGTTGATTGAATTTATTAAGGTAGCAAAAGAAAACGATAATATTGACAGGACAAGAGGATTTTTATCGAAACAACTATAAAAGTAAAACGAGTTAGTCTCGGAAGGTAAAGGTAAACTTTTCGCTTCTTTCATTAACGTAAACCCCATTAATTTCCTTTTACATAAAAGCGCCTCCAGAAAGAAGAAATAGATTTCTCGGTGCTAACTCAAGTTTCATCGGAAATTTTATCGACGATACAAATTACGTTTCCTTGTACACGCCTCGCCTCGCTAAAATGTTTAATTCTGTGGTACCACTTCGCAGAGGATTTATAAAAAAAAAATGGAGAGCAGGAAATTTTTTTCACGCTCAGCTTCTTTTTATTGAATATTTCGTAAAGTTATGCATGTTTTTTTACTATACATAACGCCGGTACGAAAAATTTTGTCGAAAAATAACGTGAAATTTTTAAAACTGCATGCATTCCATCGGGTCAGTGCCATAACTTTTTCATCTCCGCGCGGAACCGTGCAAAAGCAAATAACACAGCTGATTGAACATTTTTCCGACTCGACCAAAAACTAATCCTTTTAAATTTCGTAGAATCCCGTACGTTTGCCAGGCTTCCTATCCTCCCGGTAAAAGCAAAACGCATTCGAAATTTCCTGCACACCACTGTCACGATCATCCCCCGGCCTTACTTTACCCCACACTATTCCCTAAATAATAGCCCAGGAAATAAAATTCATTCGTGAAAGTTTGCTGTACAGTCGCAGGGGTAACAGCCGGAGCGGCTTTTCCCCCTTAGGAAAATCCCATCTCTCAAGTTCGGCGCATCGGCCGATCCGAACGAGAGAAACAAGTCTGAGGCCGTGACGCGGGGAGAAGGAGAGAGAGACAGAAGGAAAAAAGTTCATTGGACGGTAGGAAAATGTGAGAACGCGACAGATGCACTCTCGCTCTCCGTAGAGAGAGACACGCAGATCGAACCTCCGCCGGGCGTATCGACAGGGCGTTTTTCCCTATACTCACGACGCCGCTGCCGCCTCGCCTCTTTTAGCCCACGCGATGCGACGAGATACGCGCGGCAGCTGCGTTTGATGATCGACCGGCGCGAATTTTATATCAAAAGAGCGTTATTACAACTTTCCTCGGCGACGCCGGGAAAAACGACGGGAGGGCAACTTTTTTTTCCTTCTCTCGGATGCGGAAATTTCATTTACTCCCGAGAATATTAAAGCTGCGAACGACGTATTCGCATTTTAAATTACGACAGACTTATTTACAGCTTTGTTTTTTTTCGCTGTTAATATCTTTTTTTTTTTACGATTTTCGTGTTTTTTTTTTTAACGAAAGTTTGCGATTCGCCAGGTGGAGTAAAATTTTGGAATATTTCACGCTTTAAATATTTTCAGTTTCACGATTTTACGTATATTAAAATTTAAAATATTGAAACGTACTAAAAGCCAGTGCTCCGCGCGGAAAAAGAGAAGCGGCAGAACTGAAAAACACTTGAACGCAGAGATTGAGTGTAATAAAGGAATTTTACGCATTTCAATTCAGTCCGAAACTTCCGCATGCTTAATTAAATACAAGGAATTTTTATTACAGTCGAATTATTCGTACTTTATTTAATTCCTCGATATAATTATGCAAAATAAAATACATAGATTTCAGAGAATAAAATGTCGCTGGAAGCTCGACGTAAAAACCATGAGAAGCACTTCGTAATCGTAAAAAATAAATTACCTCGAGTATTTACACGTGTCGTCAAAATCGGCCAAGTTAGGAAATGGCTCTAGCCGAGAGGAAAAACGGTCGAATCACAAAAAGCTAAAAAACAGAGTATACCCGACGATTCGTAGTGAAAAAGATAAAAGGTACACGAGAGGAAAAAATAGCGTCGCACGGAGGGGGAGCGTCGGCATAAAGTCATTACTCCGATAAAAAAAAAAAGGAGCGGGCAAGAAATTTTCCCCGGAAAAAGAACGGAACGACTGCGAAAAAAAGGGAGACGAGCGGAAAAGAGGAGCCAAGCGAGAGGAGGGTGCAACCCCGGCATTTATGTGAAAAGGGCGAAAAGTCCGATAAGGGAAGTGAAGATACGAAAATCCAACGTATCTCCTTTTCCATGTCATTTTTTCGAGATAAAGGCCCTCTTGTTGACTAGAAGAAGGCGGTCATGGAACAATAGGTCAGTGGGGAGTTGGTCATGGAAGGAAGAAAATGCACGTGTATGTTGTTATATTAACCTGATAAAATTAAGCGCAACACACCGAATTTTCCTTTATTTGGACAAAATATTTCATGCAGTATCTCACTTTTGCCGTGAAACAATTTAACTCATTTTTTTCAAGAATAAATATTAATATATACGTGAATCAGAATGATACATTTTGTCTCCTCCAGGATAAGGAAATAGGCAATTCCCTGTCAACACGAAATAATTTATCTTCGTTGCAAAAAAAAGTATTATCAAGTTTATAAATGTATATTGACGAAAAGTATATACGTTTAATTAAAAATATTGAACAAAAACAAAAAACATTCATATATATTTTTTTGTCAATAAATAAAGCAACGTTAATTGAATAAAAAAAATCCTGTAATACTTGAAACGCTGGAAGAAAGTGAATTAACTCGGGGAATAATATTTAACACTCAATTTATGAAATTCAATATCAGTCACCCTCATTGATTCAAGCAAAGGCGATCAAAGCGTCAGAACGAAATTAGCTATGCGAAAGCCTTGAAAATAACAAAACCACCGTCCAAGGCTCGTAATTAAAGAGGGAAAGGAAAGGGTGCGTGCGGGGGCGGACCAGTCAGTGCGAATTACGGCCGAGCGTGTGCAAAGCCCGTCTGCAGCGAATTCGCTTCGGCTTTTTCGATCAAAACGAGCGCCGAGCTTTGCGTATGCACTTCGTTCACCCCCGAAAGTTACTCCGATGGGTGGATTCCCCGGCAACGGTTTACGACGAAGCATCACCCGCGTCACTGTAATCGCGGAATATTTTTTTTTCAATTTTACGCGTCGATTGATTGGCGATAAACACGATAAACACATTATTTTGACAAATGTGTATCTCGCTGTAACTTGCATTGATTTGCAATGCACTCGTCCAGTCTGTAATTGACGTGACTCATGATGAACGATGACTATAATGCGTTCTGTTATTGACTAGCGGTACATGCTAAAGATAAATCGAGTAAATAATTAAATTACAAGTAAAAGTAAGACACTTTTGCTAATTAAGTACTGTTTTACTGCTCAAAATAGATCAAATGTTGACTCCCACTGCAGCAGCAAGTGCTGTTACAATAAATTGCAGAATTTTTCAAATTCAACTCGATCTGCAGTCTTTTAAAAATAATTGTCATTGGACGGAATAAAATAGCATTAAAAATTAAATATATAGTCTCTTTACTAAATTGAAGACCAGTTCAAAAAATTGATTATGAATCTATTAAAATTTAATACACGGAAGGAGAAAAGTTCTTGTAAAAATTACTACGTGGTTTTCTAACGGAGGAACAGACTCAACAAATAAAACAATTTTATTAAAAAGTGTAGTAAAATTCTTTATTTGTCTAGTTTATTTCTGTGCTGTTTATTTTTGCTTTTCAAGGCTGTCCTTACTTCAATAAATCCTATAATTTTCTTGCAGTAATACGAATTTTTAATTCAACGGTCATGGTTAATTTTCTAAGGCATTAAACCGAGCGCCTTATCAGCGACGAGACGCTCGAAAATTTTCATTGCAGGGATAACGAGAAAAAGAGAGGCTGGCGTCCCGGCGAAGTAAAGGCAAACAGCGCCGTGAGTTTCGACGCGATCCGGGCGCTCGCGCGCGCGCCAAGTTCAAAGAGCTCGTTAAGAAAGTCGCGACCGGCCAACCCCATCGTCCCCGGACTAACAGGGGGCTCGTCGCTGGGCAGCCGGCGTCGGACCCACCGTAGCGCCGTAAATTATTCCGCACCAACGGAACTAATTCTACGTGCGATCGTGAAATCGCCGACGGCGCGGGACACCCGCCGCCCCCCCGCCAGGACGGAAAGTCGCTCGCGCACCGAGGGATCGTTATCTACGCGACGCGGCGGAATATTTATAAAGTTTGAGGAGAGCGATTTTTTTTTCTCTTTCCACATGGATATACGTTCACGCGGGGCGAGCGTACGTCACCCGGCAACAGGCGGCGTCGCCTTCGGGATTAAAAGCTCTCGGCAATTAGTACGCGTACCTTTTTTTCCATTGTGTTTTTTTTTATCGAGCTCGCACTGGCGAAATCACTGGGCGTATTTACTTTTCATTACGGCCGATGAATTTCAATCGTTCGGTGCTTCGACGACATCGCGACAGCTGTTTCCGCGTTTCGTCCTCTTATCGCATCGGCGCTCGATGATTCAAAAATAGATTTCGACAAATTATTGGGTGGGGTGTAAGTTTCCGCTTGTGTAAATCTACTTTAAATATTTATCAAAATGCTTCAAAGATACTTGACGAAAAATGTCCAATGCTGCATTTACACACTGAGAGGTCAATTTGGTAATTTTCGGTAAATATTTACTTCGATTATACTTTATTACAATTTTATACGGGAACCATTGTTTCCTGATTGTTTGTTTTCTTTTCTTTCTTCTTAATTTTATTGAAAAATAATGGCCCTTAAATTCAAATCGACAACTGACGACAACTTCGTACTATTCGTACCACTGATTTATGAATCTTTTTAATATTTTTTTTAAAGAGCATTAAAAGCGCACTGCGCTCTTTTACGTCAATTTATCTGTTTTATTTAGAAACTACTATTTCCTGATTGTTCGTTATTTTTCTTTCTTCTTAATTCTATCGACAAAAGTCCCATTAAATCCCCGCGAAATGCAATGAACGGCAAAGTAAATTATACTAATTACTAAAGTTTACTCAAAGTTTAAAAAAAAAATAAAGAAACTTCAGCAGCTGACAGCGGCTAATAGAATGCATCTCCAAAAAGCCATCCACCACAGAAGGGAGCAAACAGGCTTACTGCCAGTGCACGGCCTAACTAAGTTGGCAGTTCGTCCGGAGTCTCATTAAAGCCGACGCCGACGAAAAAAAGCCGAGTGTCCGAGCGCCGAGAGAAGGGCAGCGAAAGGCTCTGCGGCAGTGAATTTCGCAGCAGCAGCAGCAGCAGCAGCAGCGGCGGGCGGAATCGCGCGCGTCGATCGATGAATCACACCGGCGCAAACACAATCCCGCTCTCCTGGCCATTAAGCGGCCCCGAAACGCATTCGGCCGGGCTTCACAATGGCGCCTTATTATACTCGGCGAGCGGTTAAGAAAGCAGCGGCGCATGAATAGAGGAAACGCGCCTCGTGCGCGGGGCCGATCCGCTTCCTCGAGCCGGGCAATTTCCACGGGGCGCACACGCGCATTTGTATGCACGGGGGTGAGCGGAGTCCGCGCGCGGCTCAAGGGTAACACCCTTCGGGGGCAGCCGCGAGGCCTTCGCCCTCCACGACGTCCTCGCGTGCACCCCCCGGGCTTCCCTCCCCCCCCATTTTTTTTTTCAGGTGGCACGAGGCGTATATCGCACGCTCTCCTTTGCAGTGAGCTGGCGGCGTTGCATAACGCCTCCCTCCCTGCTGCACCCTTCTAGGTACACGCGCCCGTGTCCTTCTTATACGAATCCTTTTTATTGATTTCTTTTCCCTGGCCAAGCGCGCCGATATAGACGCTCGCTTTTTCTCCTTCTCGCGCGGTCCGCGTCGCAGCTCGCTATGCGGAGCTTGTTGTCATTGGGAGAATTGCGTGTGAGCGGCACTTGGAAATTTTCGCTCCAATCGATTGGCCATCGGGCTGGGGTGAAGGGAAAATCATTTTTGGGGACGACGGGAAGAAAAGCCGAGGGGTGGCCGAATTGATGCTACTATTGCGCTCTTCTAGGTGGGACGCCGCGTCTTCTGGCGTCACTTAAGCTTTTCCTTTTTTTATTTTGTTTATTCTGACATTTGGTGTAGCCCAGGACTGTGGGAGAGTCTAGGCCTTATCGCCGAATGGATCTTTCGCCGAATAAATTTGAAGTTACCTATATTATATATTAAAACAAAAGTGGCATCTAGGGATATAGCATTGTACAGTGTCATAAATAATCTATTGTGCTTTTAAATTCGTCTTAATTTATCTTAAAACGATTTAAAATATTATACTTTATATGCATACTTCTTTTAATAGTTACATTTATATATATATCATTTTTTAGTAATTGATATGAAATTTAAATCTTGAATAAGTATAATTTTTATTGGTTTAAAGATTAGTTGAGTTATTGGGTTTTGGGTCCAGTGAAGGTCCAGTGTAGGTCAAGTGAAGGTCACGTGAAAGTCATGTGAAGGTGATCTGACGATCCAGTGAAGGTTTTCAAGCATTCGCATTTATTCGGCGAAAGATACATTCGGCAAAAAGCCTAGACTCTTTGGAATGGTGAGATAGACTAAAAAATTTACGATAAAATGTCAGTAACAAGAGAATGTAATATATTTATTAACAAATTTTAAAAATGTTTCTCATATAAAAAGTTTTGCTTACCGAGTTTCATGATGCAAATTTGGAAGAGTTGGTTTGCAATCCTTGGTCCAAGGATGCCAAATCATTCTTGTCTGATGCTATAACTTAAAATGTCTACAAATAAAGTTTTCTAAAGAAGTACACAGAGAAAATCGGAAGAAACTAAATAAAATTTAAATATCCTTAGTTAAAATATCTTCTTTTTCTGTGCTGCTATTACTGCTGTCGCAAACTATCGAATAAGTATCGCGACAAGGATCAACAGCCTCTGCAAATCGCACCACAAGATTTTTATCTACAATTTTTTAAGAATATTAGATTAAAAAGCAATTTTTTTTTTAAATTCAAGATATTTACAACCAACGGGAATCAACGAATTGTGTTCGCTGGAAAATTTTCTATGAATTCGAATTGCTTGTGCGTCTACATTTAAAAAACTTAATTCTTCTTCAATAGACGCTGATACCAGTGCGCACGTGACAAACAGCACTGATAAAGCGCTGAACATTGGAAAAAAAATTATTTGAACATTCCCATGTGCATTGGCAAACAAAATTCCCGTAAAATAATGGTTAGTTACCAGCACTTCAGCCTCGCCATAGTTCTTTCAGCCGAAAAAATTTTATTAAAAAAACCATGCTTCCGGATATTTCTTGAGTTTTTATAAAAATAACTCTGTATAGGTAATGAAGACAAGGTCTCGTATAATTAATGAAGATGCGATAACATTAGTAACTTTTAATTGGAATTGGAGCGGTGTTCGTTAAATGTACTAAATCTAGACCGCCGGAAATTACGTTCACGCATTTACGATTTTAAAAGCTAATTTTATTTCATCTACTATATTTGAAGTAACTAATTTATTATTTCTTATATATTATAAGAAACATTATATTCATCATGAAAGTACACTTAAAACATTAACAAGCGCTAGAAGATCATTTGTCTTCCATTAAAAAGAAACCATTCAAATCTAGGCAAGACTTTCTTGTACAGTCATCCAGCAAAAATCGCTACCCCAATATTTTCATTCGTGGAGACTCTCTAAAATCGAAAATCTCGTCGAGGTTCGCCCCCCGTCTTCGAATCCAATAAGCTACTCGAAAGAAGCCAACTCCCCTAAAACCAAACAAATCGCCGAAAAAAAGAAAGAAGCGACCGCGCGCGCCGCCGTTTATCATCCCCGATATTTGCTCGAAGCGCGCGGGACAAATGTTTGTCCAAAGTCAGCCTTTTACAAAGTAAAAAGACCGAAACCCCCGAGCGGAAAAAAAATCAACGCTGCGTAAACAGGAAGCGAGAAAAACTCCATTCCCCCAACTGCACGCGCGACTCGCTCGGACACGCGTGTGCACCCTCCTCGGTCTTAATGCGCCGATCCTCGAGCGCTCCGTCGCGGGGCCACTGGCTTGGCCTCCCGGCCCACTTCGATTCGCCGAGATAAAAGTGACGCCGTCAGCATCCGGGGGGTACGCGCGCCGCGCCGTCACGGCGACGTCCTCCTCGTCGGGCTTGCGTTACGCGCGCCGCGATTGTTTTCCGCGGGCCGGCAGCGTTGCCCGGCAACCGGCTGCTGCCGCCGCGCTTCTTTGCGCCGGCACTCTCCCGCCCGCCGAGCCACTAGAATGCGGAATTTCACCCCTTTTTTCACCCCCTCCGGGCCCACCCTCCGGCTATCTCTCGCCACCCTCCGCGTCGCTTCGCGCGCTCATTGTTGCTCTATCACGCGCTATCTCTCTCTCTTCCGCTCGCCGTTGTAAGCGCAAATTCTCGTGTCACGAGCAATTACACTTTTTACACTGGATTAAAAAAAAAAATCAAGAATAAGAAGAACTAGCTTATAGTTCCGAAGCTGACAGATTTAATGACGACCAAGCGTTAAATTATTCGCACTGCAAGTTCAAAATTAAATTCGCTTCGTCGGTTTAATTCAGTCGGAATTTTTTTTACTCCCAGAGAATTCTCTCGTAAAAATCGTGGAGAAGCGGAATCGAGAGACGATTTGAAATCGCTGGAAATTTTTACGATAATGTAGTGACTGCCCAAACTGAATCTATGGTGAAGCTTTGTGATTGATTAGCAAAAAAAAGTTGAAAATCGCCCCTGGACGTCGTCGCAGAAATAAAAAATCTTAGAATTTGTTTGCATTGAAATAAAATGTCAATAATAGTGTCTTTTACAAGTAGACGAAATTTCGATATAGCAAGCGGCACTAAACTGGTCAAAATTTGACTCTAAGTTCGGGATTTAACATGGGAAGCATAGGGACAGGGCTTTGTAGAGACTATTTTTATTACAAAATACTTAAAATATTTCTTAAAACCTAGTATATTAAGACGAGACTTAAGAAATAATATATATTGTTTTAAAAATATTGTTATTTAACGAAAAACTTCTATATAGCGGAATCATTCAAATGCAATATTTTTCAAATACCGTAGGATGCATTCTTTTTTTATTATTTTTTCGCTAATATATAGAGCACTAAATAAAACTAAATAAAACTGAGACTAAAAAGAAATTGAGACGTATATATATAATGGCGACAAAGTCCTTATTAACCTTTTTTTGTTACGTAATTTGTACGAGATGCTTTATCGCAAATTTTTGCAAAAAAAAAAATTCTCTCGTCATCGTACAGTTTACGGGCGACGTGTTACTGCATTGCATCGGCATCGCGTTCACAATTGAATGTTAAGAAATTCGGGGTAAAGGCTACTGAATGTTTGAACGGGATTTTACGACTCGGACCAGAGGAGCAGTGACCACGACATTAATTTCCAGAAAGCCAAATGAGAATTCCGCCTTGAGACGAATATGTTTTCAGAATCGTGAATTCTGCGCAAAGTCAATTTAATTTAGTTGATCAAATGCAAAATTTAATTTAAACATAGAGAATGCGAATGCCGTCCGCACGAGCGCAAAGGCTGCTGCTATTTGATTAAAAACTATATTGATATTTGAATGTCTCGCATATTTTCTGTAATTATGTTTATACAAATGAAAATTCGCGAATTTTATTCAACGTTAGCGCGCGTATAGTTGCAGCCAAATGTAAAATTTGCAAGTGTAATGGGAAACTTTGGGAACCCTGCCGATAAAGCATACACGCTCATGTTCGTACAAATGCAATTGATGCACCCGAAGCTCGTTTGTTCGCTTGCAATATTGGTATGCGGCGTGTTAGGTATCTCAAAGTAAAAGTCTTCTCTTCGCTAAATTAATTTTATAAAAAATTCAAATTGAGCGCTATTCGTTGCGCTATTTTCAATTAAGCAAGGATTAATTACAAAAAAGGACAGTGTACAGAGTATATTTATATTTATTTCAATAGAGCATCAGACTCATCGAATAGCAATTACGTTTATATCGTATTCGATATTAAATTACACTGTACGGACTAGAAAATGATAGCCAAAATAAATGAACTATTCTACTGCAGCTAAAGGGCGTCCTCTGCCCGAATAAGAGTTATAAAAAAAAAATAAAAAGCACTGCAATAAATTCACGACTAATTCCACGCATTCGTCGCTACCTCCGCAATCAAGGGAGTTCCAAAATGAAAATGACAAACTTTCATAGGCATCGTTCCCGCGGAGGATCCGCCGCATGCCCGACGTCCTATTATAGGCCCCTAAACACGCGGAAATTCGAAAAAGCTCGCCCATACAGCGCGCCCTTTTAAGATCGTCACAATTAAGCAGTTGTAAAACGTAAACGGGTGCTACTGGCAGTTCAATTACGCCGGCAACAAAGACGACCCGGCGAACTTTCCAACAGGCCCATCCATCCCACGCCGCATCGCGTCACATAGAATCCCGGACTTACGTAACTCGCATGCCGCGGCTTATTATACCCTCATCGCCTCGCGCAAACTGCCCAGGTTCCCTACCCGGCCCTCCTCATTCGATTAGGCGATTCCGCCGGAGCGAGCGAGGGCAACCTCCGCCCTGGCCGCCCATACTATCAGCCGCAACTGGTCCTCCCCCCTCCTCCCCCCCGGGAGCGGGGGCTTGCTTTATCTCGCGCGGTGACGAGGCGCTATCGTTTGCCAGCTCCGGCAACGCTGGCCGGCTATCGATTGTCGAGCCGCCTGGCTCCCACTACCCTCGCCCGCTCCTATGCGGTAACAGGTGTTGGTCTGTGCCGCGAACGGCGCGCCAGCGAAAATCGATGCGACGGCTCCCGAGAGCCGGAGAGAGAGGCCGACGCCGGCGCAGCAGGACCGCCGCCGAGCTCTCGCTCCGACCCCCGCGGGGGCGGCTGCGCGCCGCCGCCGGCAGCGGCGGCAGCCCTGCCGGGGTGGGGTGGCCCGCGCGGCGGCGGGTGCACCTTGCACGGGGGCAGCAGTCGCACCCCAGCCACACCCGGTATCACGAGCCATGTAGTCGCGCTCTCCACCCTCCCGCATACGGCGGACAATTGTTGCTTCTGCGCGCCCACAGGTGGTACTCGCTTCTTCTTCTTCTTCTTCTTCTTCTTCTTCTTCCTCTTCCTCCTCTTCTTCCTCTTCTTCTTCTTCTCTTCTCTCCTCTCCGCTGTCCCTCCTCTCCCTGTCGCCTCATCTGCCGCGATTTTTCGCCCTCCTCTGTCCCCCTTCTCTCTTTCTCTCTGTCCGTGTGCATCCCCGGGCCGCCAGCGATGAGCCACGGCCAGTGATCGAGCCGCGAGTTCGGGCCGCCGCTGCCGGGAGGAAGGTGCCGGGCCGCTCGATAGGCCGCAGAAGAAGGCGGCGGAGGCAGAGCGAGGAGAAGCGGCGGGAAAGGGTGGGCTCGCCCCTGCGTCGCCGCTCTCGCGTTTGCTATCGACCGCAGCGTGGCCCCCCCGCAGCGGACGCGCCGCCGGCTGTCGCAGGCCCGTCGTGCGCGCGGACCTGTTGTCCAACTTGTTGCTCGGGCCGAGGAGCAGCCGGCCGCGAGCGCCCGGATGAGGCCGGCCTGCCCCCGGAGGCCCTAGGCAGCCTAGGCGGCCGCCGCCGGGCGTCCCCGGCCGCGTGGGCGCCAGGGGGGGCTGATCGATAAGGCAGAGCCGCGGTAGCCGCTGCGCCCGGGAGGGTCGCCGATGCGACGCGGGACTACGGCGGCGCGCCGGAGGAGGAGGCAGTAGGGGCCGCGCGCACCGCGCCGCCGCCGCCACCGCGAGGGACGCCAACTTCGCGCGACTCGCAGCCGGGCAACGGCGCGCTTCAACTGTCCGAGCATCACAAGGCCGAGGCGCCGCGGGCCAAGATGCCGCGCTGCTACATGGTGAAGAAGGCGCTGTGCAACAAGTACATCAACAGCGTGGCCAGGGGCTTCGAGAGCTGGGGGGCCAGGTGCAGGAGCCCGACCCCGCCCGCGCTGCCGCCGCCGGAGCCGACGCAGACGAAGCTGCCGGCGCCCAAGCCGAGATACGCCTCGCCCGCTGCCTCAGGTGACGATCGGGGAGGGACGGAAGCGCGCGCGGATCACGACGCGGACTGGCCGACGACTCGCTCGGACGCCACGTGCTCTTCGCCAACGCTCGCGGGGAGCTTCGCGAGCTCCGTTGTCTTTTTTCTTTATTATTTTGCAATGTGGCTTAACTGTGCTCCGCGTTGGCGGAGGCATCATTAATTGAAAGTTCAGCCCCGGTAATTGCAAAGATTTCCCGTCATAAAATTAATTGAGATAGCGATCGAGTCATCGGACACGCGCCCATTACAGAGTACAGGGCACAAAATTGATGCGGCTTAATTGCTTTTCGCGCTTATTAAGATAGAGCAGTTCGCCTAAAATTGATAACATTGATTCGCCTGCAAAACTCAAAGTGCATCGACGAATTAAAATTCGATTCGCGAGCTACTCCGGGGAGTTTAAAACGAATTAAACTTTTTAGGGCACACGTTCTCAGCGTTAAAGGAAGAGGGTAAGGACCGACTGCCGGTGATAGTGTCGACAGTCGTCGTCGCTGATAAACGTCGAGTCAGGAGTGACTACGACGTCGCCTAAGGAGCCCAAGTCACTCAGGAGCGATCCCCTGCGCTTCGAGGATTCTACTCTAAATCGCATCCGGAGGTCGCCGGAAAGACCGCCCAGGTCGATCGAGCAGCCACTCGCTAAGTCGGCGTTTTCGCGCCCCAAGCAGACTTCCAAGTCGCTGCGCAACTACGAGGATGACGCGGTCGCGCATCCGGGCCTCATACCCAGGACCACTTGTCTACCGCCCAGCAGCGATGTGCCACTTTTTAGGGACAGGCAAGTTTCGATCGCTTCTCTTCTCGTTACTTTGCATTCACTTTGCACATTGAGAAAAATATATAAACGTGTATAGGATCATTTTCTATAAATTCTTTGAAATGACGGAAAAAGATTACTATAATCATTGGAAAATTTACAAATTTCATAAGTAGAACCTTCCATTATTCAATATTTATGGTAATACTTTTCAAGTTTGAAGTTTTTATAGTAAATTTCCTGCACTACATTTCTCAATGTAAGAATATCTAACGAGTGAGGATGCATAATAAGTGAAATAACACTATTTATTCAGTGAAAAGGACAATCACAGTTTAACTAAGTGAAAAATTTAATTTCCGTTCAGTGAAAAACAAAATTCGCCACTTAAATCAGCGAAGTTTCGCTATTTAATCGGTGAAGACGATTACTATTAATTACTGATGAATAATTACTGCTTAAATTACGAAGGGCAATCGAGCATAATTACTTAGACGCGAATGAGTTCCTGAGTGGCAGGGATATTAGATCTGAACCTTTGTCACGCGCTTCCTCAGATCTGCGGCGGAAACGGAAGCGGCGCACGACCTCCTGGAGCTGTCGCGCTCCCTTCCGCCGCTGCAGCCGCCGAGCGTCGCCATCGGACCGCAGAGCGTCATCGAGCATCCGGCGAGCGACGTCCAGGAGATGACGGTCTATCAGCCGAGCGAGCAGCCGATCTACCAGGTGAACACGATCGACCTCGCCGGCGCCGGTGCGCTCTACCATCCGCAGCCGCAGCACCCACACATACACCAGGCCGCTGGCCCGCCGTCTGGCATCATCTACGAGCCTGCCACGCTGCTGCACGCGGTCAGTGCACTTTTTTTTAATCTTTCGCCTACAAGCGAATGACTAAAACTCTTTCCCGAATGTTAAAATTTTTAGACGATATTTTATATATTTTATTTGAAGAAAACGGAGCTCGGTGGAAATTACGAAAAATACTGAGAAAAGTCGTAGTGTTTCTCTTTATTTTTTTTTTTCGTCGTAAATTGTGAGTAATTTTTTTTACCAAACAGGTCGCTCGATTCCAGCAGCGCAAACTGCATGGTAATTTGTGCTCGGAAAAAAATTGAAAGCAGTTTTCACTGTCCTCTCATTGTTTTTCCCTTTACAATTAAGCAAAGTAGCACTTTTCTTTAATTAAGATTAAATTATACTCCTGCTTTGAGGATAGAAAAAAAGGAATTAAAAATGCACCGCTCGCTAAGCGAAACTCGGCTGAAATGGCAGCCTCGTAGGTGTGCGAAATAAAATGAAAAAACTTTTGACGATAAGGATTGATGTTACTTAAAAAATTAATGACCCTTCCTTTACGTCGCGACCTGGATTCCGCGACAACGTAATTACGAGGAGATAAAATAATCTCAGAGGAGGTATGAAGAAGGTTCCTCGTTGTGCGCGCGACTCACGTGTTGACAAAAGAAAGTTTTAGTGTAATCGCCGGCGTTGCAGTTCCAGCGAAAGGGGCTTCTTTCCGAACGTGCTTCGTGACCTAGAAATTTGCAATAGCGCTGCATGATTGGATAAAGGGGAAAAGATAAAAATATGATTGGATGAATAAAGTCGAGCGGGGAGGCCTTTGCTTGTACAAAAGGAATCCCTTTTGGGAATTTCACAATTTCGTGTAGTATGCACTATAAAAAAAAAGAAATAGGCCCTTTTGATGTGCATTCTGCGTCGTGTAACTTCAACAACCAAAAAAAACGAGAGCGAGAAGATCTTATTCCTACGCGATTACAGACGTCACATACAAAGTCGACATTCAATTTCTCTGATTTATATAAACCAGTACCTTATTTTACGACTTCGCAAGAGCGACGTAACGTTTCCATTGTTTATCTAATCGCACGCAAAAATGATAAATTACTATTCATCGCGATTCCATTATAAAAGGCAGCACTTAGCGCTAGTAGTATAATGTCAGTTTGGTCAGGCAAACAAGAGCGATCAAATTATCGCTCGAATTGCTCCAATTTCGCAAATAAGTTTCGTTAATTAACCGGCGTTTGTTTTCATTTCACAATTAGCGAAATGAAACGCGCAAGAGGACTTCGTTTATTTCTGCCATAATAATCTCACCGGACTGCAAAGTTCCTCGGCGTTATATAAAAGAGAAGCCTTAGGGTCGAGAAAAGAAAGACCACCTGTAAACGCTGCAGTCGCTTCAAATTAGCCCGGAATCAAAATTGACACTCTCAAATTTATGTAGACTCGTGCACCAGTTCGCCGACGTACTTTAAATTCATGCAAAATAAAATAGATCCGTAAAATGAAAAATATCGTCAACAGCAAAGTCACAGCGGTGTATTCATCCCGCTCTCGCCAGTGCAGGAGATCCTGTTCTACAGCGCCCCGACGATCCCGGCGTCGATGATCGGACAACCTCTGCAGCCCCAACTGGCCCAGCAGCAACAGCAACAGCAACACCAGCCGCTCATCCAGCAACAGCCGCAGCAACAACACCAGCCGCTGATCCAGCAACAGCCGGTGCAGGTGCAGGCTCCGGCGGCGGTGCAGACTCCAGCAACGGTGCAGCAACAGCAACAGCAACAGCCAATAGCGATCGAGTCGGCCTCGCCGCTGACGCCGCCGACGTCCGAGTGCAGCAGTGACGTCGAGAACAGCAACCCGAACTCCCAGCCGAGCCAACGCGATAAGGAGGTGCAGACGGTCGTGCCCGACCAGACGGAGATTAAAACCGCCAGCTACACCTACGACACCCTCCTGGTCGCCGACGGACGGTCCAAGAACCGCAAGACGCCGTCCGCCGCCGCGCAGCAGCAGGCGCGTCAGCAGAAGCCAGACGCCGAGAACGCCGAGCAGCCCGAGACCTCCAAGACTGGAAAATACGTTTGCAACGAATGCGGTATGTTCCTTTTTTTTGTAGACCTTGTCATTATTATTCATTCCAAAATTTACGGGCGTGTGACCTTTTATATACACTGCAAGGCCAGTTTGGTATAATTTTCAGTCAATATTTTTCTGTTTATATTTAGATTTTTTATTTATATTTAAATATCTATATTTAAATATTTAATTTAAACTAAATGAATTTCTTTCTTTCTAAATAAATTTAGCAGTTGTAAGAAAACAATTAGTTGATTCAATGGAATATTTAACAAGTACTATATTGAAGTAAATATTTACTGGAAATTAGCAAATTGGACTTTCAGTGTATACGCTGTTAAAAATCAGTTCAATTCTAAACATTATTTTTGTGTTTAAAATTTTTGTAGACAAACTAACTTCGTACTTTCGTTTTTCAGTCGCCTGAGAGCTAAGAGAACTGATATATTACTAAATTAGATTAATTAAAAATTTTGTACAAACTTTGGAGAAGTGCCCTTACTGGCCTTGAAAAAACAAGTGCGAATAATATGAAAATGAAGATGCACTGTACACCGCAAAATATTGTTCTATCTCGAGGATGAACTAATTTCGCATCTTCATTTTCACGATGCGCTTGAAAGCTGTACGAGAACCTGCAATAATAAATTGCTGAATTAAACTGCGTAGAATATTCGTACTCCTTCTATCCATAACGTTTCTAAAAACACATCTCGATTAATTCAGGAAAATAACTTAATTCTAAAATAATAAACTTGCGAACTTTCGATGGCATAATTCGAGTAGCTAGAAACGGGAGGTTTTCCTATCGTAAGGCGAAAGTTACTTTAACGTTACGCGCTTAAAGCTCCGAAGTCTTGCAGCATCGGTCGAAGTTCGCGTTCTCGAGTCTATACTTTTTGGGTAGATCGCCGGGTGAAGACAGAAATTGACGCGCTTAGCAACGGAGTCAATAGCAACTGACGAGCCCGTCGCGAGAGAATGAACTCTCGAGGAGCTCGCCGGGCACGGCTGCTTCAACTTTTTTTTTTTTTTTATGAAAAGATCGATGGATAAAGTTTCCGATGGAACGTTATAATTTATGATCGTCATTGTTCGATCCTGCCGCTATCAAGCGACATTTTACAAAATTATAGTTTTTATTAAATTTTATTATTCTCTTACGATTTCTGTACAAAAGTAGATTGTTTATTTAATCATCAAGATTAAATGAAAAAAAATTGGAGATACTAAACTTGCTTAAATTTATCGAATTAAAATTTTATCCGAGTGATGGTATTTTGAGTTCAGCGTAATTGAGATAAAGCTCACCTTAAATGTTACGTAACCGGAAAGTTTAGTCGAATCTAATGAAGCAACTTGAAAGGTTTACATTCTGGCTTACCTAAAAAGATCCTCGATATTGCGTAGAAAACGTGACGTAAATAAAATTAAATTTGTATACCTCTGACAATTATCGATCCATCCTCTTGACGAAAGTTGCCATTTCTCGATTCGACAGCGCGGTATTATTTTCAACTCTCGTCTTGACCTACAAAGTCCATTAACAACAGAAGCCACAAGTGGTGGGCACTGGCCGTGCAATTTTTCACAATCTCAATATCGAGTACGACAACATTAAAAATCGCACGATTTATCGACACCAATCCGCATTCCAAAAAATCAGAATAAAAATCTCACTAAATGGCACGCGACGCATTAAAAAGTGCATAAAGTAAATCAAGCGAAAGTAACGTTTAAAAAAGAAAACAGCGCGAATTCAACACTCTCTCCGCATTCGATGCTTAGCAACACGTCGCAAATGTATAAATAAAGGCTAAATCTGTTATCTAGGGCAGTAGTATAACATCGATCTGATGAAATAAAATATCAACGAGGCATCGATTCGCCGCGCTTTAAATAAGCAGCGTCAGCCCAATAAGCCAAAGATCGAAATAAAAAGAAAGATGATGTACAAAGCGTCTAAAAAGTGCCTTTGCTTCTCATTCCCCGCGTCAACAGGTAAGCAGTACGCGACCTCGTCCAACCTGTCGCGGCACAAGCAGACCCACCGGAGCATCGACTCCCAGTCCGCCAAGAAGTGCATCCACTGCGGCAAGGCTTACGTCAGCATGCCCGCCCTCGCCATGCACGTCCTCACCCACAAGCTCACCCACAGTTGCGGCGTCTGCGGCAAAATGTTCTCCAGGCCCTGGCTCCTGCAGGGCCACCTCCGCAGCCACACCGGCGAGCGACCCTACGGCTGCGCCCACTGCGGCAAGGCCTTCGCCGACCGCTCCAATCTGCGCGCCCACATGCAGACCCACTCGGCAGACAAGAACTACGAGTGTCCCAAGTGCCACAAGTCGTTCGCACTTAAATCCTACCTGAACAAGCACCTGGAGTCGGCCTGCCAGCGCGAGGCCGTCGACGACTCGGCCAACGACGTCGACGCGCCCACTTAAGGCGCTTCTACGCTCATAAAGAGAATCGAAACTGACGAGACCCATTGCGAGGTAAATTTTTCGATTCTATTCTAACTGCTTTTTACGATTTTTTTTTAAGAAAATAATTTACGAAAATTATATTTACTTGCCAAGTTAATCGGTATCGAGAAATTTTAAGGAATTTTCATGGATACTTTTTTCTTCGGAAGGCTTTTAAAAGAATTCTTATAATTATAACTTTATGTTAGTCTCGAATGTTCACTTTTCCATTCGTATGGAATTCGTAAGGCATTCATAAATTATTCATAAATTATTCATAAGTACACTGAAAGAAATGTTTTGGAAAAATTATTATTTCTCTGCAGTCTGGGAGCACACAACAGTGAAGTGAAAAAATTAATGTTCTGAATTATAAATTCGACTAGAATTCTAGTGATATTTACTGGAATTGTAGAAAAAATTACTTTAATCTATAGTACATATTACTAGAATTTTAGTCAAATTTAACTTATAATAATAATTTTTCTGAATCATTTCTCTCAGTGTATTAAAAATTCAAAATTTAAATAGTTACTTTAGGTAAATTCATTTTATTTATTCATTTTATTTACTTATGAATAGTTCATAAGTACTTTTCGAATACTACACGGAGAGAAACGTCTAGTAAAAATTACTATACTATTTAGTAGTGCAGGGACAGATTCGATGGATAAAAAAATTTACTAGAAAGTATGGTAAAATGTACTAGATTTGTAGCAAAATTTACTGTAAGTCTAGTAAATTTTACGATACTTTTTAGTAAAATTTTGTATTAATCGAGTCTGTCCCGTCATTAGTAAATAGAACAGTAATTTTTACTAAACTTTTCACTCCGTGTATAAGTATTTATTTATTGCGCACATTTGTAAATTCTATATAAATTATTTTTTTCCAATGTATGCTTATAAGATAATTTTTCATTTCTTTTGATTGTTTTTAGTGCTAAGCGTATCTGTAAAAAAATTGAAAATAAATTAAACAAAGTCGGAAATATTCAGCAGGCGAAATATTGTTATTTTATTTTCAGAAATGAAGAGTGACTTGAGAGAATAGACGAATAGGAGAATAAAAGGCAAAAAAATCCGCTAATATCAAGAACAATAAGCGGAAAGTTTCGCATGGACCAGGGAGAAGGAACAGTTTTCGTGCGGTTCGCTTGTTAAAAGATTTAAAAAGTTAAAGAACAGAACAACCAAACAGTACCAATTATACCCGCCAACGAATAACGAATCATACACATGTAAATGTATTATACAATGACCGCGCGGTCCTGTCAAGTTTATAGAACTTAATTACGAGCGACTTTGCTGCCAAAGTGGCTCGGCTAAACGAATTCAACCTTAAAGGAAAAACCTATCGAAACAACTATTTATTTACTTATTTTATAGGCGTATAGTGAATTAAGCAATATGAGTTCATATAAGAATATATATAGAACAGAAGACTAAAAAGTAATACTAAAAGATGTATAGAGGTAACTAGCATAATTCCAATACAACTCTGTGTAAAGAAAAACGTGGCCGTATACAATTTATACAATTAAACTCAGATTTACACTTGCGCGAGGAACTAAACCTTCTCGCGCATTACTTTTTAAAGTGAAAAAAAAGAAGATATCGATGGTTGGTTAATATGATGAAAAAAAAAAGAAGAAGTTTGCAATACAGTAATTGTCCAGTATGAATTTATATAATCCTGCGTAGGATACATTTTACCGACTACCGATTTTAAATGAATTATTCAATTAGATATATATGCATTATATATCAACTTGCCGTAAGGGCAAAAAACTTATAAACGTATGTAAACGTAAAGGAGTAATTCGCCCGTAACTGTCATTGGAGACGTATAGAGTAAGAACATAGTTCGTTTCGATACTTTTTTTCCGCCGGAAGAAAGGCGCGTCCGCCGATTGACAGAGTCGACGCGTCTCCGTTCGCGGCCATTTATTTATCGGGTAGCTCGGCGTCACAGGCTGACTCCCGACGGCTGAAGAAAAACGCCGAATGTCGTACGACGCGATTGCCCCGAGCAAGTGGCGCGCGCGCACCTCGTGCACATGAAAAATGTTTAAACGGAACAAAGTGAATAAAAGAGAAAAAAGTAAATAAATAATAATAACCGCCGAAAAACATCGAATCTTGTCGCAAACTTTTCGCGGCGCCGCTCACTATATATTATGTAACTTCCGAGGGCGCGAGCAAAAATCTCATTCGCTCGTCTCGAGGACTAGGCTCGGGGCGAGTCGAACTTTCGTTTATACTCTCTAGATCGATGACTTATTTTTTTACTTTTTCATAGGACTAGAGGAGATGAGCATTTAAGCGTAATTGTGAAACTAGAAGTTACTCTATAAAGAGTCTAAATACTCGTACGAATAGCTTTAGTATTTAGGGTATACTGATAATTATTTATGTATAATCAAACCCGCTAGTCGATTAAAAATAAATTATATTTTTTATGAATGTGAACGATGCAAAGAGTTTGAAGCGTAAAGTCAAAATTACATTTTACTCGGTTGCAAGACGTAAGCATGCAACAAATTTTTAGTCGCACGATGGAGGACCCTGGCTCTTGCAAAAATAAAAGATTATTTATTGATTATTCTATGTAGCTTACACTTCGTTGCCAAAAAGTAAGAGAAATCGCTAATTTTCTTTTGTAAATAAATTTTCTTTCCGAATTACCATTTAAGTGATTAGATTTAGAGAGTATAAAAAATGGTATAAACGTAAATATTTTTATTTTAAATTTTCTAATGTGCAATAACTATTCTCTTGAAAAAGTTTTTACTTGCGAGTTATAGTTGTGATAGTTTATTGTATTTTTAAGAACGAGGCAATTATGGTTTAAAAGTATTTAAGTCTCTTCGTAAATGAACAGATAAAGCATAGTTATCTTAATTTTGCTTAAACGCAAACAATGTATAATTATTTTCTAGGTCTAAGGAAAAAACGTTTTCCACGAATGCTCGAATATCTAAGATTCTCGTTCATTCACTTAAACATTCGCTGATAAAAAGCAGTACATTTAACCAACGGACTAAAAAACTTTTCCTAACCCAAGCAATTTAACAATAATTATAAATCTTCAAATCTAGTCTTTTCGTCAAACGTACAATAACCACGCGTTTTAAAAAATACGTCCAATTAATTTTAACCAGGCGATTATCGTCCCTGAATTTTTTTTTCGAGTAAAAATCATAGCTTCATCCTATAAATTCCAGTAATTAAAAGAAGCCATCAAATTTAGAGCAAGTCCGGGAAAATCGGGGAAGTTTTAAAGCTCGACGGAGAATAGAGTCGCCGCGCTGCTGCAACAAAGTGGTGAAGGGGGTGGCGGGGTGGGGGTTAAAGAAGCCGGTCGACTAAGTAGCTGATGGCACGGCAAGGGGGGCACAAACAGCTCCTTTTTCGCCCGAAATTTTTCACCTCAGATGCGCTTTATCCACGAGCAGGGGCCACCTGTTGCCCGGCCCTCGCTGACCAGCGGCGATCCCGTAGTAGGCGTGCGACGCTCACGAGTTGCGCGGCCCTGAATTATGGAGTGCGGCCGCCGCCCCTTAATGGCCAAGTTTCGCAGCCGCGAGCTAAAAACGTCGGGGTTGCGGGGGTGGAACACTCGCGTCCCACGCTCAACGTCCGTCTGACGCTTTCAATTTTTTTATCGTGAGAAACTTCATCGTGGAGTCGTTTTTTTTTGTTCTCCTTCTAGTCGTATAGCTTTTAGCTGAAATTAATTTTACGGGTTATGTTTTTCGGCGAAGATTCGTCTAGCATTTTGCACTAATGTGATAAACAAAACGATGCCATGAACGTAGGAGGGGTGCTACTTAAACTTTCGTCCATTGAAAGGACCAATTACTGTCCGTGTGAACAGTAGAGACAAAACTAGCCTGTAGATAAGCCGAAGTAGCAGTGCATGTTTTTCTTTAAAAAAAAAAAAAATGATAAGCCATTCCTCGTTCTTAAAAGCTAAACTAATGTAATTCAATATAAATTGTGTGATTTGTTTTTTCGTTCAAGTTATTACGCGAAGAACACTAGACATAATTGTGCTCAGAAAACTGTCGAGAAATTCACTGAACCCTCCAAAACACTTACCTACGACAATGCAATAAGTAACAGACGTTTTTGGAGTAATACAAGGGATGAAAACAAATATCAGTTCTAGTCAGATATCCTTTGATCCTTAAGAATAATGTAAAAAAAAAGAATATTTCGTAATTTTTCCTCGTAACAAATGAGAGAAAGAGAGAGAGAGAGTGACAGAAGCATGCAAGTATGATAAGAAAATGGAAAAAAACTCATTATAGTGATAAAAGTCGAAGCAGGGTCCTATGTAATGTTCACGTATGTTGTCAACGATGAAGTATTTTTTTAAATTGCCAATTTCTCTTTTGCATTCCGCGAAATTTCTTCGTTCATTTTTGGCAGTGAATTTGTAAATTTTGAAATTAGCCGAGTAGTCCAACCGATTGCATTACTTGCGTTCACACAAGGCGCTTTTTTAAAATAGAAAATGAAAAGGCTAACAAATATTGTGGGACAAGGAGGTATCGCTGAGAGATTATTCGATCGATAACAAAAGTATCGACCTTTGAATCTCGAGTTTTTGGTGTTAGTATTATCGAAAGAAGATGAACAAAAAGTAAAATAAAATAAAAAAACTATTTTTGTACTTCGATATAGATTTGTAATGGGGATGTCAATTGGTCATTGATTGAACAACGTTTCAATTTTGTAAAATTTGACAGTGATATAATTTCATTTGATTCCTCATAAGATGTAAAATAAACCACAGTGGATATTTTTATAAGTGTAATGAAAAATGCACTCTAAATTTTTTTGATTATACATTGTAAGACAATTTAAACGTCTAAAAAGGGAAAAGGGAGTTTCTTTGTCGAAGCAAATTACGTGGCAAAAAAAATTGACTAAGATACGGAAAAAAACGTTTTCTACGTTTTGTCATTTCAATACTGAGGTGAAAAGTAAAATTAAAAGTATAAACTCGTTAATTGAGGGTCGACACGTATACACACTTATGAATTATACAAAAGACACGTAAACGCGCAAAATATAATTGTAGGAAATTATGTAGATTTAACGGAAGTATGGCATGAAATAAGCAAGAAAAAAAACGAATTTCACAATTAATACCTACACGTTTGTAAATCATATTTGCGTCTGGTGACCTTAGTAATAGATCACTCTCACCTTCTATAATATGGTCCCAATAATACTCAAGCAGTCAATCGATTATAATGAATATTATATATAAGATGTCGTAACGGTAGTCAATAATTAATTATAATAACGTTTTTCCTGATCCTGAAGTAAAGCACTGCGATATGCATGACACTATAATGGTGAACACCAAAGAACAAATTAGAAGTATATTAAAAAAAGTGTAGAGTGAATTTTTACATTCGTTTACTCGATTAAATTGAACTTAAAAATTTAAACACTAACGTAATTGATAACAAATGATATCGAATTTTTTCGCAGCTCGCGAGGCGTTATTAAGAAGAAAAAAAAAGTGTATCAGTAGTTTACTGACGTTATTAATATGCCAGTAATTAATTAGCAAATTCGAACAATGCGTTTGCGACTACCAACGAATTACAAACTAATTCACATTCCATTGATTTATATTGTCGACGTGAACATAATATAGTTTATAATTAAAAAAAAAGAGGGGACTGCTGGAGCCATTGTAAAGACATAGCTTATTTTTTTATAACAAGTCAGTTGTATACTGAAGATCTCAGTTTAATTTTAGCGCTTCTACCGTGTAAACAGTTTATAGTGTATTATGTGCTTAATATAGAAAACTTCATTAATTACTAATGAAAACAGCTTTATTTCAGAATCTGGAAGTGCATTTATTCGAAACGATGAAAAAAAAAATGCCACTGTGAGAAAATCGCTTTCATCCGTATACATACATATATGCAAACTTCGCTGCGTTGGGTAGTTGCATTTGCGCCGTGACACATTTTTTTTATAAAAACACCTTTGAATTTAAAGCTTTGAAAAAAAAAATTATTGTTCGAGGTAGCATAATTATTGCGTATTCATGAATTTCATAGAAATGTTTACGCGATAAGTATAAGAAGCATATTCCGACAATTAGTATCGCTAAAATATCGCTATTCGATTTCGGTTTACTTTGTACTTAGAGTTTTGAATGTTGATTCGAATTTTCGACGACTAGTACTCAAGGTAAACTTAAATGTTTTCTCAGATATGAATTAGTCAAGTACGTGAAGCTTGCCATGTAGAGTCTGATTTTGAACTTGTAGCATTATTTAATTCTTTGTGTACATAGTGTTTGAAATATTTTTAATTCCAATTGAGAATATTTTTGAGAAGCTTGAGCAAGCATTAGGCGAGCAGTCGTTATGGAAATTCGCGGATTTTCGCCTGGCGACAGGCGAGAAACTGGAGAATGGAGAGAGAAAGAGAATGCGAAACGAATGGCGAGCGTAAATTTTAGATTAGTGTGATACAAGGTACGACAAAGCAATAATTTAGTGATTGTACGATATTTGATTAGTGATTAGCACTAAGTTGTACGGTAATACTTTTGGAATCTATACATATTTACCCAATAAAGTCGACATATAGTTTTGTAGAAGCTGCGAAGAATATATTCAAAATCTCAGCGGAAAAGGACGCACTAAATGAGGCAGAGAGAAAAATGAAGAAAATCCAAGCCAGATCAGAAAGAAACGTCGAACCGACTGTCATGGGATCAAAGTAACGATATACATGTGCAGGTATATCGAATCTTGTTTGAGAATTTTTCTCGGTTCATTAACTCCAGTTAAAGTGGAATTTCCCGTTAACTTCTTGTTTCTGATTATTCGGTGGGCAAATTGTCTTTTTTTTTGGCTCAATTAAACGAATCGCTCCTGGCACGACATGTCCCGCGCTTAGACTTTTAAGTGCCAAACATTTTTTCGTCTAACGCTACTGCGAAAGTACTGCTTTGCGAGTCAAGGATACAAATCGGCAGCAGCTACTCTTTTCTGTATAAATATCTTGATTTACAATAACCGACGTTTTACTTTCAAATGTTACCTGCATTGTATTTATAACATTATACGATTGCATTGCTTAAAATTCTTTTCTGGTATTGTTATACATGAAATAATTAACCTTGACTCGATGTATATCGTTATACGAGAATACAAAATTGAATATTACAAATATTGTATCACATCGTTGTGTAACATCAGCAGTGAAGTTGATAAACTAAATAAAATAAAATCGAACTTTGTATCAAATATAACCCCGACCACTAACAGTAGGTATACACCATGTTTTTTCAATTTTATTACGAATATCTCTGTACGTGACAGTAACGCGGAATAAACGAATGTTCTGAAGCATTTCTGTGAGCGTTGTACATGTATCCTTCTAAACCAAAAAAAACTAATCCCATGCTACATTAAAATCAACATATTACATCGAGATTAAAAAAGTTTTTTTTATTGTTATATATAGATTTTGTGATTATACCAATGGTCAACAATATTAGAAGCGAACTTTCATTTTTTTTTTCATTTAAGTTATTATTTTACACTTTAAGAAATCATAAAAGTAAGAAAACAACAGTGTTTCAGTTTGATTCGCACAAAATCAGTTTATGAAAATTATCACTATTTAAAAAGTATATTTTGAAAACTATTATACAAAGTATCGATAAAGGTACACTGAAATTGTGATCTGCACGATCTATCAAACGGAAATAGATAAATATAGTTACAATCGCTGATCCCAATTAAGTCTTTGGCGGTTGCGAGGATGACGTCACAGATGGATGCCCGGGAGTGATTTCTGGCTTTTTATCACTACTAGATGGTTCCTTTGACTTATTCCAATCCTTTAAACCCTCTGGCAATGTCGTGTCTTCTTCAAATGAACCAGTGCCTTCCACAAATTGTTCGTATGTAGATTTCTCTGGGAATGGCCTAGCACCGAGTAATTCTATCATGTCATCGCGCGTCAATATTTCTTGCTTTAAAAGACGTTCAGCAACCTACATTTCCAAATAAGTTTAGTCAGTCACATTTTACAATTCTATTTTAATTTATTTAACATTTATTTCATAGTTACGTATTATGCGTATACCTTATTTACGTTCTCTTTGTGTTTCTTTAGGAGTTCTGTCGTATATTTATGAGCCTTATCAATCATAATTCTGACTTCTTGATCGATAAGTTGCGCAGTACTCTCGGAATAAGGCTTGTCGAGTACCATATCACCAGGCTGTGGCATTTCAAAGCTAACGTTACCGACTTTTTCGTTCATTCCGTAATGAACGACTTGTGCGTACGCGCTCTGTGTGACCTGAATAAAATAATTTAGTATAAATAAATAGCATAACGATTCAAATAGTTTTGTTTACAAAACAAAACGAAAAAGAAAACCTTTTGTAAATCATCTTGAGCTCCTGTAGTTATTCGCCCAAAGAAGATTTCTTCAGAAACTCTTCCTCCTAAAGTCATGCACATTCTATCAAACAATTGTTCTTTTGTGTACAAGTATAATTCACGAGGCAAATACTGAGCGTAACCTAAACCTTTTCCGCGAGGAATGATAGAGACCTATATAAAATAATAAATATTTAGAAAAAAGTAATATAGCAGTTTTCTCCAACGAAGAAAAAACAATACCTTTAGCAGAGGATCTGCATGTTCAAGGAACCAACCCGCCACTGCATGCCCCGCTTCGTGATAGGCTACCGTCTTTTTCTCTTCTGGTTGTAAAACATTCGTCTTCTTCTCCATACCAGCTACTACTCGCTCAATAGCTTGTTCAAAGTTTTTAATTCTATGTTATTCCTTTTATCTCGAGCAGCTATCAAAGCTGCTTCATTGCACACGTTTGCAATGTCAGCACCTGCAGTTTCATTTCTAGTTTAAAATCTTCCAATTCAAACTAAGTTTTTTTAAAATAAATAATGAACATACCAGTAAAACCTGGAGTAAGAGCAGCCATTTTTCTCGATAATTCTATTTTGTCCAAATCTGTTTTCAGATTTTCCAAATGTACTTTGAAAATAGAAGCTCTTCCCTTGATATCTGGAGCTGGCACAAAAATTTGCCTGTCAAATCGACCAGGTCGTAAAAGAGCTTTATCCAAAATGTCGATACGATTCGTCGCAGCTAATACAACCACGTTTGTCGTTGTATTAAAACCTTAAATTATTTATGTGGTTAATATTTGTATTTAAAAATGGTTTAATGAAAAATTATAGCTTACCATCCATTTCAACTAAAAGTTGATTTAAGGTGTTTTCTTGTTCAGAATGAGATCCAAAGTTTCTGCCTCCTCTTTTTCTACCTACTGCATCGATTTCATCGATAAACAAAATGCAAGGGGCATTTTTACGAGCCATAGAAAACATGTCTCTTACACGTGATGGACCAACACCCACAAACATTTCAAGAAATTCAGAACCTGATACAGTTATAAAAGGCACATCTGCTTCACCAGCAGTTGCTTTAGCTAATAACGTTTTACCAGTACCAGGAGGCCCTGCAATAAAAACGAATTATTCAATAAATATTTATAAAATCCAAAAACCAGCTGTATTTTGAAAGTTCATGCTTTTGTTTCCACTACATCACCTGTAAGAATGGCACCCTTAGGAATTTTCGCCCCAAGATTGATGTACTGTTGTGGATTTTTTAAAAAGTTAACAAACTCCATAATTTCAATTTTAGCTTCTTCACATCCAGCGACATCTCTATAATTATATAAAAATAAATGTTGGTTTTTTAATTATTTATCAGGGAAAGTTTACTCACTTAAATTTTACTCCTATTTCTTTAGGATTAATTTGCTTAGCTGTGGATGCTGTAACATTACCAAAAATTCCCCTTCCTCGGCCACCTTTGTTAAACATACTAGCAGTTTGTCTAGTTATGTATAGTATGAATGCTGTAATTATTATTATTAATATTAAATATGTATTTCTTTAAAAAATCTTACATAATTATTATTTTATTATTTATTTACCTATGGTAATGATACTTGGAGCGTAGGAAAGTAAATGGCTCGTTTCTATTTCATTTTTATAAACAACTGATATTTGATTTTGTGGTTCAATATTTAATTCAAGTTGAGCATTTTCTAAATTTCTTTCAAATGTATCTGAACTGCCAATGTTAAACCATAATGTATTCTAAATTTAAAACAAACAATTTAATTATTTCTTTTACTATCTAAATATTCTAAATTAAATATTTATACTTACATCTGTACTACTACCAGGTAATAATCTAACTCGTACCCATTTCTTATTTATTACTTCTAACTTTTCAACAGTTCCCTTATTTAGATAACTGAAATAAAAATATTGAATTTAGAGTTAAAGTTATATATAAAATATGTACGACATAAGATAAATAAAATTGATCTCATTCAGATTACCCGTAAACAAATTCTCTCCATGTGATTTCTTTTCCTCCATCCGAGAACATTAATGCACCTATTAAAGCGACACTTACAATTCCTCCAATTGTTAGCCATTTTTCATCACCTTTAAAAGGCTCTTTTTCACCAGAACTTTTATCCGAAAAGAAATTATAATTAAATTTATTTTTAGATCCCGATGGTCTTTCACTCTGACTTTCAGCACTTTTAGATGCTGAAGAACCTTCAGATTTCTTAGGAGCTTCTTTCACACCTTGCGCTTTCTCTCCCTGTCTAAAGTACTTTTCAAACCCCTTTGGTGGCTTATTACACAGTAACCTCCATTGCTGCTGTACCTGTTCGAGACTCAATGCCTTAAATCCATTCTTATGCGATAACTTTCTCCAGGTCTACAAAAAAATAGAAGAGATTTTAAGTAAAAGTTAATGAACTACAAAAAAGTCTGATGAACAAAATCGACATTTATATTCTATTCAAGTTCTCCGCTAATTAGTAGGCGGAAATCATTAAAATAGTCGAATTAATGAAATCTAAAGTGTTTCAGCCAGCTAACGCCTGATTATATCACCAAAAAAGCAGAATCTCACAACATGATGAAATAGGTTATGTCGATAACGAGTAGGAACGTGTACCTGAAGACGATCCAATCGGCTGAGCAAAAACCTCTCCAATTTGCTCGCCGACAGCAGCAGCTGATGAGCCATTTTTCATTCATAAAACTGCTTACGATTTAAATGCGTGAAACACGGATGGCCCCTTCGAAGACGACGCACAAGATGCACACATTACCGGCCGCTAACCATTTTTCCGTGAGCTCTGCGTTTGCGCGCAGCTTTTTGCCTGCGAGCAGCTCTGCGCGCTGCCTCGGGTCGCGTGCTAGACTTACTGCTGCCGCGGATAGCGGCTCTCAGCGCCCAGCCGCTCGCGCTCTATATAGACTGAATTTGGATGTTGCATGACGCCCTATACATATTCGTTAATTTTGCAAAATTGTAATCGAACCCAATGGGGGCTCGGGAGTAACTGTACTGTAACTGTTCAAATTTTTCAATGGCTTGTGTACTTGAATTACCTTCTGAAAGATTTTCTTTTTACGCACTATTCTACTTTATTTTGTTTTATTTCATCAACGGTCTTTTATGCTCTCCATTGCGCTTAGTCTTGAAACTTGAAAGTTACATCATTTTTCGCAAACATCTGTTCGTCTATTGCAATTAACTATTTTTGTGCAGCATTTGCGAACTTTCATCCGTCATTGTTTTTATTTATACTTGGCATCAATTTTTTTTCGTAAGATTTTCAGTAGATACAGACAGTACTGGAGCGGCAATTTTCATGCTACATTAACATACTATACCTATTTATATACAGGTATACCTATGTAATATTGTAATTGTGTAATATTGTTGAAGTCAATGAAATTCAATTATAATAATCAGGGTAGATATACTATAATTAAAAGTCTTTTGATTTCTATTAATTATAATATATGAAATAATATTATTTATTTTTTAAATTTAAATTAAATGTATTTTTATAGATAGATTTTTATGTACATTTTTCTATGAAATGAAAGTATAAAAATTAAAATCTAAACTATCTATTATGTTCTAAAACCATGTTTCGTTTTTTCTGTTATACTCTCGGATCTTGAAGTACTAGCTGAATTTGATGTATTTTTATTTATAGAGTTTAAAACAAGTATTTCTTCTTGGCGTAAATTATGTAGTTCCACTTTGGCATCTCTAATCTCAGCATTTGTCATACAAGCATCAAGAACATATTCATCAGATTGATAATCCTCATTTTTACACGTTTTTTGTAAAGCCATTAATTTCTCCAAATGTTTTATTCTACTTGCTATTTTAGAATGTTTTTCCAACTATAAGTATATACAAAATTATAATTATAATGTTCTCATTTTTTAGAAAAAAAATTTTTGGTCGAATAAATGAATAAATACCAATGTTGTGTGAGTTTCAATTTCTATATCCAGTTTTCCTGCCTGTTGCATTCTTTGCTGCCGTTTTTTTTCTATGCCTCCGGTTCTATCTACAAAATTATCTTCATCCGAATCATAAAAATCAACTTCTTCCCAATTTTTCACTGTACTTTTTTTCTCATCTAAAAATATAATTTAATTAAGTATCAAACTCAATTTTAAAGGTTTTTACACATTTTTATTGAAAAGTAAATACCTGAAGCTTGTTTTAGAAAACCACATTGATTTAAAAATCTACATGCTTTTAAAGCACATTCTTTAATAGCCTTCATTTTGTCTCCAATTACGTTAACTTCTATTGTTTTTTCTGTTCCAACAGGATCCAATGGTATACTATAAAAATAATTCAAAATCATGAATGTGCTTAATTTGAATCAATTATGAACAAAACTTGTAAATTATATTCATATTCAGACTTACTCAATAGAACAATAATATCTTCCACAACCTTGATCTTCTGTCTCATACTCTAAATCATACCCCTCCCACTTAAACCAATCTTTTAATGCTTTTTCTGGATTGTCTAAAAATAAATCTTCGTTATCACTTTCTGAATTCTCAGAATTCATTGTTGTATCTGAATTTTTATCGACCTCTTCCAAGATACCCCAACTAATGCCAGCATTTTCACTTTGCTTTGCCTCTCTAGCTTGCGATTCTTTCAATAATCGTTCATTTTCTAGTCTTTTTTCCTCTTCTGCTTCAAGCTTTTTTAATTCTTGTAACTCTCCCGCTGACAATTCAGCTTCTTTTTCTTCATTGTCTTTTGATGTTCTTAAAGCATACCTCCTTGGATAATTGCCAAAACTAATCATATAACCACCATGAAGTAGAATATATGTATTAGGCTTTATTCGATTTCCATTTAAGTATGTACCATGTTCACTATTTAAATCATAAATGTACATTCCCTTTTCATTTTCACTATTACCAAGTTTTCTGAACTGTAAAATTGCATGGAATTCAGATATTGTATCATGCATTAAAAAAATATCACAAGACATTGAACTTCCTACAACATAATAATTCTTTCCTGATAAATTAAAAGAATTTATGACTACTCCTAATTTTAAAACATCCAAGATGTAGATATCTTTAGGTAAACCACTCCAAACAGGTTCTTCGTAAGACAATTTTAATTCATTTTTATCCATTTCAGCAAATTCATGTTTTTCTTCCATACTTGGTTTTGACAATGTTTTCTTTCTAACAAATACATCATCCTCGTCGTCAAAAGCTTTTGCTACCGATCCCTGTAAACAAGTTTTTAATTTTGGTGGACTTTTTTGTAACTTAAAAGTTAATGCTGGCTTCTTCATTTCAGTAGAATTGCCACCTACAATAAAAATTCTACTTGTTATTAAATAAAAAGAATAAACAGGGTGTAATAAAAAAAGTAAAATTTACCTGACGATTCACCAATTTTTATTTCTTTAAATCCTGACATTACTTTTCCAAATTTATTCATTTGATAAATGTATATTTTAGTAAATACATAAATGAACACATGTAACTTAGTAAACCGATTACCTTATATTTTCAGTTTACTCTTTTAATGTTTATTTTTGTTTTGACCATCAGACATCCCTATAGTCACATGTCGCTTCAAATTGTCAAATATATGAAAAATTTCCTCGAATAACAATTCATACGATGAAAGCAAATATTTTTAATTAAGCAAAATTATCGAAATACTAACAGCACTACCGCAGAATTGAAGAAAAACAATAAGCGTTTTGGGCAAAAAAAAATAGCTGGAGTTATTGTCAATAACGACACTATATAATATATATAGAGACTGTCATAAACAATGGCGCTTGCGCAGTATAGGCAGTAGCGCACTCTCGCGCGCAGATTGTCAAAAATTGCAGTCGGATTTTTTTAAACATGGCGGTACTGTGCAGGTTTCGTGGTGTTACTAGAAAATCCAAAGATCTTCGCGATTCCTTGAGTT
The DNA here is from genome assembly GCA_018906775.1 of Sycophila sp. Sp_5. NCBI lineage: Eukaryota > Metazoa > Arthropoda > Insecta > Hymenoptera > Eurytomidae > Sycophila > Sycophila sp. Sp_5. The sequence continues at coordinate 2,428,100 of JACCID010000019.1, read as the reverse complement.
TGAACAATGTCATCGCAAAATCTCTGGCCTTTCGCAATCTTTGTACGTACGTCGAGCAGCCCAAGCCCAGAAACATATTGAAATTCAGTTTGCTGGGAGCCGGTGTGGGTGCCCTCGCTGGTGTAGGTTATGCTTTCAAGAAGATAAACGATGCACGACAGAATCTGGCCTTAGAAGGCACCGAAATAGATATTAAGCTTTTAAAATATAAGCCTGACATCAAGCCGTCCAGAAGGGTATTAAAAATTTACTTTTTTCTACATGAACACTTTAATGATACTTTATCAAATTGTATTAGTTAATAGGAATTTTAATAATGTTTCAAAAGAACTTGAACTTTAATTAATTATGCATGTATGCAATTCGCAATTTGCATAAGTAAATGTTGATTCGAAAGTAAAAATGTTGATTCTAAATTTAAGTTTGTTTAATGTAAGTTTCCATAAAAATGTTATCGCTACGCTCTAGTTCATTCATCAGTTTACTAATAATATATTATTGGTATGCGAAAAAGTTAAGAAAATTAATTAATTCAACTTATTAATAACTTGTGCAAACATTAATTTTATTTATTTTCACTAATTTTATCTTTTCAAGATTTATTGCTATAGTTTGTGCAATATAATAATAAAAGCTGGAAAGTTATATAATTTTGATTATAGCTGCTTGTACACAGATATAAGATTTTGTACTCTTTAATTCTTGTAAAATATAATAAAATATTATTTGTTAAAATTTAAAAGAATTTTATTTTATTTTAGATCATTTCACCGGTAGATACAACAGGATTGAAATTGACGTTGTTTCAGTATCAGACATGTCCATTTTGTTGTAAGGTAAATATTCTCAATTAAAATTGTTTAGTTAAAATTAATTACAAAATAATTAATAACTGTTTATTTTAAAAATAATATAGGTAAGAGTTCTATTGGATTACTATGGAATATCTTACGATGTTGTTGAAGTTGATCCTGTACTTAGAAAAGAGATCAGTTGGTCAAATTATAGAAAGGTGCCTATTTTACTTGCCAAAGTTGATGGTGGATATCAACCTTTAAATGATAGTTCTATGATAGTCTCTGTTATAGCTTCTTATTTGCACGATAAATCGCAAAAAATAGATCAACTTTCAAAGTATTATCCAGCTATTGCTATGAATGAAGACGGAGTATTTAAACAAGATATTGTAAATAAGTATTTCCTTATGTACCAAAATACCATACCTAAAGAAAGGACTTTAAATGATATAGTGTAAGTGACATTTTATGAAACTGCTATGAATTTATGAAGTAAGCATTCTAATATATTTAACAATATTTTAGTGAAGAAAGAAAGTGGAGAAAATGGGCAGATGATGTTTTTGTACATACACTATCTCCAAATGTTTACAGAACAATGGGAGAAGCTTATCAAACGTTCAACTGGTTCTCTGAGGTAGTTATATAATCATTTAAAAAACTATTTTATCATAAAAAAGTAATAAATCTAAATATTATGTAAAGGTTGGACATTGGGAAGAATACTTTCCTTCTTGGGAAAGAGCTATAATGGTAAATGTAGGAGCATTGGCAATGTGGTTAATCTCAAAAAGATTAAAGAAGAGGCATAACTTAAAAGATGATGTTCGAGAGTCTTTTTACGATGAAATAAATGTATGGCTGAAAGAAATCGAAGTAAGAGGTGGTATATTCATGGGTGGTGCAAATCCAAATTTATCTGATCTTGCTGTGTATGGAGTATTAAAATCAATTGAAGGCTGTGATGCATTTAAAGATGCAGTTAAATACACAAAACTAGGTACATGGTACAATGCAGTGAAAGAAAAAGTCGATTCTCATGCAGGTAGTGCCTATTTAAGTAATTAATAAGATGTTAATAATAAAACAGCAATTTATAAATTTTCTTTTATTTATTCATCTTATTAAATAAATAATTGTTAAAAAATATTTATTCAACCATTAAATGGTCACTTCTATTTTATTTAATAAATTAAACTTATCAATTCTAATTCTTATAGCTTTATAAGTAAGTGATTTTTGGTATAAAAATGCCATTTCTATTAAATAGAACACACCATTTGTTTATACGATAAAGAGAATCCTTGATTTTGAATATCAGGAACTGTACTTGTTGTCTCTGTACCGTCAGTCACAACATATAAAACAAATGGTTTGAGAGTAGCTATAAAAAAATAACATTTAGTAATTAGATCAGGAATTAGATTTATACAATAAAAGAAAATAAATAATGCATACTAATTTTTGGTGTAAAAGCCGATCCACAAAATCTGTCTACATATTGTGGTTGAACAGTTGTGTCAACTTCAGATGCATTAGGAATAATGATAAAATCTGATGTACACGTAGCTCCAGAAGAAAGCGTTGGAACAGCTATAAAAATTAAATTAGTTCAAGATGTTTTGAGTTTTTTTTTACTATTTAATTAACACTCACATCCATCGCCAGAAATCGAGAATGAACCATCTGCAGTTTCCGACCATTTAAGAGTACAATACCCAGGCGCTCTTCTAACGCAAATGCCATAATTTAGATTCGCCAATTCTCTTGTGCCAATAACACCTGCATGAATCAACAATAAGCAAAATTATAATTAATTTACAAACAACTTGAGAATAACTTTAATTTTAAAATCTAACGTAAATAATTGATTGTTCAAGAACTCAAAACATCACCTGCAGTACTGCGGCGTTGATTTGGAGTCGTTCCATAATTAAAGCTCATCACCGTCCCTGATAATCCAGTATAGTATTGGAGACAACCGCTCGGAGCTGAAAAATAAAAATTATTATTTTAATTCAACAACTAGACTTTAATAAGAAAATCTTTTTAGAAAATTAAATAAATATTTCTTTACCACGCATGGCCGAATCACAAGCTATCTGCTGCACTCTCAAATTCCATCGCCGTTTCATCGAAAATTCGGTACTGGCGTCGATAGATATCGTAATAGGGACTGCGCCGTCGAAATCCACGTACACTTTTCAGATGAATAAATTAATTTTTTTAATTTAATGTGCGCTTTCAAATTACTTCGGTGCAATTTTAATTTACTTATCTACTAACCATGTTGATCGCTGTTATCTCCGCAGATTCGCGGCACTTGCGATGCGCCTCCAGTAATTGATAATAAATCAAAATCACATGTACCTTCGGATGTGGGTTGAGCAAGACTAAAATCTAAAAAATCTATGCGCAACTGCGAAAAAAAATTAAGAAATGAAAATTTTTAACATAATTTTGCGAACATTTGTTTGTGCACTATTTTAAGTTTAACTTAATTGCACCTGGCATATATCGGAATTACACCTCTGAACTGTCATAAGGCATCGATCTCCACCATCGTACGTTGCCGGGTAGTAAGGATTTGTAAAATAAGTATTATTTAAACTCGTAGAAGATCCGCAGGATTTTTGAACTGAAAAATATCAGTAATACCGTGATTATACACCTGTTCAAGTAGAAAAATTTAATTAAATTACTTAAATTGAATGGAAATTAAAAAATTAGTTAAAACTAACTACAATAATTTCTTTAAATTTAATCACTTTTATACTTTTACAAAATTATCATTTAAGATCTTTTTCATCCCACTTACAAACGCAGCAAACACCGAAATCCATTCGCGCAGGTGCCAAGCGCCGTTCCCCCTAACGAAAAGCATTCCCTTTTCGTAAAGCAGGTGCCGTCGAAATTGTTGCTCGCCGTGCATTGAGAATTGGAGAATCGAACCACACTGAACAGCGGGAAAACTGCACCGAAAAATTGCAATGCGTCAGTTTCAATCTCCTACGCCGAAAGCCCATCATACACTATGGAATCTCTTATTTATAATAGAATAAATATAAAAAATATTATAATAGAGTATATATAAAAAAATTTATAATAGTAGCCATTATAATAGAATAAATATAAAAAAAAAATTTTAATATCATGTAAAAATGTGTAAAATTTCTTGTGCGCAAAGGAAACTATTATACGACGCACGTAAAACTACCTCGAGGGATGCGATGCGTGTAAAGTGTACTGTTATAAACGAAAGTGCCTATAAAATGTCAATAAATTGTGATAATCCGTTTAGGGGGGAACTTACATCGCTTGTGCCGTTGCAAAAGTGGCGCATCCCTCGGGGCATCGTCTCCGCGCGATTGCTGACCGTAGGTGAGGGTGAATCCGACGAGGACAACGGCTAGGAGTTCGCCCAACATTTCGCAGGAGCCAAGTGAACCCGGAGCCCAACTCTTTTCCTCCGACGCTGAGTTATCTCCGCTCCAGAGATAACGGGAATCACTTGCTCGCACAATCAGGCCAATTAGCGCGTTTTACAGGGGAATTCGTGAAGCGGAGTCACCTGTTGACGTAACTGTTGTACGCCGAACGCGCATCGTTATCTGTACCGTTGTTTAATTGCAAACGGGCTCACCATACTAAAAAATCTCGGCTGAGATCTCAGGTGAGATCTTAGCTGAGATCGCATCTCAAAATGACATGGTACTTTTAAAATTGAAATTGCGCTGTAACTATAATTCTCCACTCTGTAAAAATTAATATGTGAAATGCACTTATTGGTGTGTATTCACTTATTCCATGTGAATTTCCAAATAAATATTCACTTATTCGATATTCATTTTTAGAGGATAAATACATCTTTCTTATTAAAATGTTAAAAATAAGTAACTTTACACAGTAGATTTAATTGTCAGATTGAAAGTTTCAGAAGAATCTGCTTTACAGAAATTACCAAATTTACTTTTCTGTATACTGTGTAAATTTGAAAATGTGAAATTCACTTGAAAAATGTGAATAGTGCAACATATAGAAAGTAAGATTTACTTTAAGAAATGTTAATATTTCTGATTTTGCAAAGATGCAAAACAGTAAAGACAATTTTTATTTTTTTTTTCAGTGTGCCTTTGGCATTATCATGCTGATTATACATCGTAAAACATTCGTTATCTATAAAACCTTTTAAAGCCATTTTCGCATTTTTAAACTTTCGAAAAAATTTCTCAGGTGAGATCTCACCGGAGATTTTTTAGTAGGGGAAGCAGTATATAGTCTCATTTTTTTTTTAAATTTATTTATTTTTAGATTTATCATTATCTTTTTTTAATACAAACTAATAACTAGACTTAATTCTTAAAATTTAAAATTAGAAGGATAAATCTCACCGTTATATAAAGTTACTTCCTAATATAAGCATGGTAAAAGTAAATAAAGGTTTTATCTAAAGTTAACTGATTCATTTTTTAATACCAAATAGAAATCGTTAATAAAAATTATTAAGTAACAAGCGATTGAGTTCAAAGGGCAATTTAAATCGCAGTACTATTTTTGTCTCGTTCTAACATTCTGCGACAATGGCTAAGCTGATTGGTGAATGTCAGGTAAGGGTGTCCGCATATACACCGTTTATAAATGTACACTTGTTCATTAATCGAATACCTTTTACTTGCAAGGAAAGTTATAAAAAATAATTTTAAATTTTGAAAGAATTCAATTTAACTAAAATATGTTGTTTAAAATTCAGCATCGATTGTATCAAAGTAAGTCAGAAAAATAGAATTATTTACAAAATACTTACTGATTAACCTTTCACTTTATTTTTAGAGCTTTTAATTTATCAAAAAGGAATGTTAATTGGTAAAACAATTCGTCGTCAAGTATCAACATCTAAATTGATGTTAGCATTACCTCCGAATAGTGTCATGTATGTATTTGATAGAAATACAAAATTATTGCAAAGAGAACGAGCAGCTGCAGCACCTGATGTGAATGTGTATGATTATATTAAAGATGAAGTCGGTTACAGACTGGCCGATAGAGTATTTGATGTTAAACGAAATTTTAAAAAAGCTTTGGATCTTGGTTGTGGTCGAGGTCATCTATCAAAAAATATCTTCAAAGAATCAGTTGAAGAACTAATCTTAGCAGATTTGAGTCCCAGTTGGTTGGAGCAAGCTACTACCACTGAAGGTATAAAGGTAGAAAAGAAAGTTTTAAATGAAGAGGAATTTTCACTGGAGCCTGATAGTTTAGATTTAGTTATGAGTTGTTTAAATCTACACTGGGTGAACGATTTACCAGGATGTTTTAATCGTATAATGAACTGTCTTAAGAAAGATGGAATATTTATGGCTGCAATATTTGGTGGAGATACTTTATATGAATTACGGTAGGTAAACAAAACTAGTATAATGTGAAATTTTTTTATTTTTTTATATTATTAATAATTTACAAAATGTTTGCAGTGGTTCTTTGCAATTAGCAGAATTAGAAAGAGATGGTGGAATATCACCGCATATTTCACCTTTCACCGAAATTAGAGATGTAGGAAGTTTATTGACAAGAGCAGGATTTACTATGTTAACAATTGATACTGATGAAATGGTAATAGGATATCCATCCATGTTTGAGCTTATGTGGGATTTAAAAGGTAAAAAATATTCAACTCTTAAAATAATAATTATAGATTATTGTGTCATGTATCATGTCAAAAATTAATGATATTAGGTATGGGAGAAAGTAATGCTGCAAGAAATAGAAAATTACATTTGAGAAGAGATACTTTACTAGCAGCATCCACTATTTACGATGAACTGTACGGTAAAGTTAAGAAAGAAGATGGAAGTAGATATGTACCAGCTACTTTTCAAATAATTTACATGGTTGGTTGGAAACCTGATGCATCTCAGCCTAAACCTATTCAAAGAGGATCAGGAGAGGTTTCTTTGAAAGACATTTACAGGATTGATGAAATTGTCAAGCATAAAACAAAAGTCAAACTTACAGATGAAGATAAGTGATTGAATAATTAAATTATTGTAAAAAAAATGTAAATAATGTACAAAATGTTAAATATTATTTATTTTCTTGTTATAAATAAAATTTAATTTGTTTTTACAAATAACTGGAACATTTAAAAAAATTGTTGAACATTATCAAAAATTATGTACAGATTTTAATATAGATTTTTTCTAATTAAAATTATTCATTTATACATTATCTTTATGCTTTACTACACCTCTTTCAATAAGATCTGGTATTTCAACAGCTAACCATGGACCAAGCTGCAAAATATAATTCATTCATAATTTTTAAAATGAAATAGATTCCATTTAGATAATTGACTACCACTAGGAAAATTAGAAATACTTACACCCAGGGCCATTGCATGTCCAATACCAAACTTTGGAACGTTTCTTGCCCATAAAGGTTTAAAGTGATCCGTTAAACAAATTTTTCCACCTCTGTACATTTTTGCAGTCTTTCCATCTAACTCGGGTAATGCTATTTCAGGTGCTGTCGTTGGGTATGTTATAGGAATCTAAAGATTAAAATATATTTGTTTTACTTTATTGTCTATTAAATAATACTATTAACATTAACTGTTTTCTACTTACATCAAATTCAATGTCGAATTCATACTTTAAAAGATTGTGGATGTACCAACACTTTCCAAACCACTTTGTCCCTTGTTCATTAGATTGTAAACGAAACCAATCGTTATCTGCTTTTTTGTTGTTTTCCACATACTGTAAACAAATTTCCAATTACATATTTTATTTTTATGCTTTTAATTATATTTTCAAACGAGTGTGACAAAATACATAAACATCATTTTTTAATCACTTTACAAATGTTAAAAACAATTTATGTTAACATAAACAAGTCCAGCTGCAGTACCATATGGTGGGTGTAGGAAGCAAAAGGGATTGTTACTCACTTTTATCAGTGACATGTACTCCTCTTTTAACCTTTGACTCCAAGCCTCCGTATCCCTTGGTCCAGCTTTAGTTTTCAGCAGCGGAATGTTGCTCAGTGTCTTCTTCGTCGATTCATCAACCATTTTCGTACCTTTTGTTGTGTACGCGCTTAGACTACTAATTGTTAATTAAATTTCAAAGAGGACTAACTTTCGAATCTCATATCCGTGACACTTCTGCTCCGAAAAATATTCGTCCGTCCATATGGCGGCACTCACACTACTACAGTCATTAGTCACATGTATACAGTCTACAAAAATAAATTTCACCTGTTGTTTGTCTGTGTAAGTGAACCATTACGTGACCGAGTGAGTACACGTCTAATTATAATTGCTACGTCAGAAAACCCGTCGTTATCAAGAAATGAATTTTTAAATTACTGCACTTGGCTTGAGTCTAAAAAAGTACGTTGAAAGTACGAAAGGTAAAAATTTGAATGAAGCGTATTCCAGTATAATAATTTTATATTTACAGAATTGCAGATTACGATTAACATTCGTTTGCAATCAGTTTATTGGCTATACGAGCGGCGGTCGTGACCGCCACTACAAACTCGCTAAAGTCACCCGATAACCGAGATACCCAAGTTCGTTCGTTTATCTTGCTGGTCTATCTCGATTTACGCTAAAGGAAACTTCAGTTCAACCCCGAGTGAAATCACGCATCGCTTTCGTGCTCCTGCCTTCGTTCGGCGAAGGAGTCCATGCTCGGATTGCCGGTGCGCAACTTTTCCAGCAGTTTGGTAGCTTTTTATACATGAAGTAGTTGGACAGTCTTGAAAAAATGGGCCAGCACGTATCCAGGACTGATTTTGAGTGGAGCTATACGGAGGAGCCGCACGCGAGCCGACGAAAAATGATTTTGCGTGAGCGACTTTTGAGTACTAACTTTTGCCAGACGAACATTTTTCGTTTGAGCCGATGATTAAATCTTGCTGTTTAATTTCACGTTTCAGAAAAATATCCACAGATTAAAAAACTTTTTGGCTACGATCCGAATTTCAAGTGGGTTGTCACTGGAATGGTGTTGGTGCAATTCGCATCAATATTTATTGTAAAAGATTTAAGTTACCCTATGCTTTTTCTAATGGCTTATTGCTTCGGTGGAGTGATTAATCATTCGCTTATGCTGGGTACGTGTATTGATTTTTATGAGCCTTACTTCGTGGTATTTAATTTGCTACACACAACTCGATAAGTCTTAATTATGTTGGAAAGAAAAATGTGAAAACTATTAAGATTGTTGTGTAAAGAACTTTTAACAAATTTTAGTAATTTGTGATTTAAAAAAGTGATTCAATTTTTTTAATCATTCGTTAGACACACATGAGATAATTTGTATAAATTTTTTTTTTTCAGCGGTGCATGAAATATCACACAATTTAGCTTTTGGTCATTCCCGCCCAATGGCTAATAAACTTTTTGGATTTTTTGCTAATTTGCCAATTTGCATTCCAATTTCCATTAGCTTTAAAAAATACCATCTTGAACATCATAGAGTGAGTATTTTCAAATTAAATATTTAATTATTACTTCACATTTATAAATATATATTTTAAGTATCAAGGAGATGAGAGACTGGATACGGACTTGCCCACATTACTGGAAGCAAAACTCTTTTGCACAACCTTTGGTAAATTTTGCTGGGTGATTTTACAGCCATTTTTTTATTCTTTTCGGCCACTTATTGTCTACCCAAAACCTCCAACATTTTTAGAATATGTTAATTTAGGAATTCAACTTGTTTTTGATGCAATAGTATGGTATTTCTTTGGTACGTCTTTTTTTATATTAAATAAATTAGTTTACAAGCGATTAATTTTATACTTCTGACATTTTAGGTGGCAAGGTAATAGTATATTTCTTAGTAGGTGCAGTAATGGCAATGGGCTTACATCCGGTTGCAGGACACTTCATATCTGAACACTACATGTTTAAAAAGGGCTATGAAACCTACAGTTATTATGGTCCTTTAAATTTCATAACTTTCAATGTTGGTTATCACAATGAACATCATGATTTTCCTGCAGTTCCAGGTTCCAGACTTCCAGAAGTAAACGATAATTATTTATTAACTATTTTATTGCATAATAACTTATATACTAATATATATCATATATTGTAGGTAAAACGAATTGCTTCAGAATTTTATGATAATTTACCTCAACACAATTCATGGGTTTCCGTATTGTACGATTTTGTTACGGATCCTGAGGTTGGTCCTTATGCGCGAATGAAACGAAAGCATAGAGGTTTAGATTCATGAATACTTTCAATACATTGAATCAAAATCTATGATTTATTACAAAATATTTAATTCTGTAAAGGTGTTGATGTTTCTTCAAGAGTCACTTTAATTTAATCAAAAATTCAACAGAACACTACAAATAAATGTCATAACATGGACTGTTCCTTCCATAAGAAGGATAAACTTGCAATTTACAATGACAAAAATGGTATAAGAATAGCAATTTAAAAGCAACATATTTTAGGTATTATTCTACGAAAGTATTACAACTATTTTAATAATAATTCTAGCATATAAATGAACATTTCTGGTGGAAAATTGGCTTTATAATTTATAAATACTCATTAAAAGTTGTATATAAACTGGGTGTAGCTTACACTAGATATTTAATTAGATCTTACTATGTTAATTAAAGCTGAAAATTCTATAAATTCATTACATAAATTGTACTTCCCACCAAGGAAATTCAATGTAATTAAGATTTGCCTTCTGTATATAGAATCTAGTCACATGTCTTACTACGAAAAGCGATATATATTAAATACTGGATCAACTTGTCTATTATCCTCAGTTTGCCAAACATTTAGAAGTAATTGTAATTGTCCATTCATTTTTTAATTATTTATTTCATGATGTCTAGCAGTTTTTTACTGATTATGTCCAATATGCGCAATGATACTATTTACAATAGATTTTAAATATATATTCATTTTTATTCACTCTATAAAACTGTTACATGTGAATGTGTATGATCAAGATAATTTATTTTTATACAAACAGTTCTAATAGCTACAATGAATATTCCATTATTGCATTGTACCTAATCTGTGATTGTTTATTATGAAGATGCAATTTGAATGAAGTGCATAATTAAGACTTATACAATGTACCATTTATAAAAAATAAAAAAAATTGTTAAGAAACCCTAAATGTACCTGCTATTTAATATTATACATTTTATACTCTATTGAAAAACGTTTTGTTTAAATATTTATGAGTTATTGATAAACATTTAAAGTAGTAATAATATATCATTGACTTGTACTATGCTTACAACAACTGATAAAAAATTTACTTTGCCTGAAGAAGTCGATTTGTCGCGTAACTTAAAACTAAATAATTGTAAACTTGCAAAGTGTTATATAAACTATTAATGATTTAAGAATAGCGATTAAAAATATTGAAATAATTTAAAAATTATTATAATTTGGCTTTTAATCACGCATAAATAAGAATATAAATGCTTTAAATTAAAATTTATCGAAAACATTAAAAATGCAATCTGCGATCACAATTTTTCGCCTGAAAGCCACAGACTTCTAGTAACAATAATTAATTCTCATTAATGTTACATACGCATAATGAATTTTTGGAAAATCGATCGCCGTTTTTCTAATTGCAATCGAAATCCGGTTAAGTCTTTAATTAAAATCTCTCTAAACGTAAAAGTAGTGATTCTTAAAAAATTAAAAATTCAATTTAATTCATTTCACTAGTAGTATAATTCATTGTTAAACATCTGTCAGTGTCAATATTTGAAAGATCTATCGCCAGTATTTGTCAATTTAAATCAATACACATTTGACAAATATCTAGCTTTATAAAAAAGTTACTCGCGCATAAGAAGATTTAAAAAGACAAAAGTGGAGGCGCACCGGCTACCCCTACTCGGGGACGTGCCAACTGGTGCGTAGGCAAAAGACCCATTGCGCTTGCATAAGATTACACGACAGTGAATTATTACACCATGATACAAGGCTTTACTTTTATTTCCATTCAATGTAATTTTCTCCGAAAATCGATAAGCTTTACTCAACTGAAAATTACATAAATTATGACTTACATAGATTAATATTTGAAAGCTTAATTTATTATCAGAATGTAAACACGAAGTAAAATTATAAGTAAAGAAGTTGTCAAGAAGGTGATTATCGCCTGCTTATATATACGGGCGTAGTAAAGATTCACATTCACAATACCATACGCGTAAGTGAATAACTAAGTAACAACTAAAATGATTCTTTTCAATTTTTTATTAGTACTCAGTTTAAATGTGCTAGTAGCTGACGTTTATGGTGAAATAAAATTGGTCAATGTCGTAAGTTGAAATTTAACTTGATTTTTGTCAAATTATTTATTATGCAATTAAACATTGATATAGTTATCGCGGAAAATGGAGCAAATATGGCCGTGACTATGCATTGAAACTAAAATGTAAATAAAATGTAAATGATTAACATATAAATTTTACAGTTTTTCAGACATGGAGATCGCCTACCTGGTAAATTCTTAAAAACTTGCCCGAATGATCCAAATGTTAATAACACCTTTTACCCTGACAGTTATGGTGCATTAAATAATGTAAGTACGACGAATATTTTACGCAAACCAAATCATGTATCCACTTACCAAAGAATTTTGTTTGTGAAATTATAACTTTGCGTGATTATCATATGAACTCGATTGAACTGATAAATCAATACTCGATAAATATAAGCACTTGAAAAAATAAAGTGATTTTTTTAATAATATGTCACGTAATCTTTGAAAACTGATACCCTCATTACGAGTTGTAATTAGCTTTCTTTTAAATATTAACTTTTTTTTTAAATTTAATTTAAAAAATTACAATAATTATACAGTGTATCTAAAATATAGTATGTAAAAATATTTTATTCAACAATGTAGAATGGAAAATTGCGGCTGTATAATTTCGGTAAACTGCTTCGATCAGTTTATGGCAACTTTTTGGGAAAATTGTACATAGTCAAGGAAGTTGAGGCGATCAGCTCCGATTCCGAAAGAACTCGGATGTCACTGGAATTGACCCTCGCTGGACTTTATCCTCCCTCTGCCTCTCAAAAGTGGCACAGTTCTATCCCATGGCAGCCAGTTTTGAAATCCTTCAAACCGTACGCGGACGATACTATTTTTGTTCCTCAATTGTGCGAAAAGTAAGTCCGTCGATTTGCTTCATTTTTACCCTCTAAAGTTGAATCAGTGGCAAACTATTAAAATTAGTGGACATTGCTCTACTTAATTAATTATTAAAAGTGAGCCGATCAACATCGAGAAGTAGAACTTTTAAAAGAATTCTTTATGATCACTGTATATGTTTTTTCAAATGTTCGCTTTTTTTTCGTAAAGGAAAAGCGGACGAATTTCTTTTTTTCATTTTATTTCGTTTAATTTATACATTTTTTTTAATTTCCTCTATATACTTTACCAAATACTTAATGAATATTTTTTGAAGACTATAAGTATTTATTTATTGCGAACATTTATGAATTCTTTTTTTCTCCAAAATGTACTTATTCACTAGTTCAACCTTAGATAGTACATCAATAATAAAAAATATGAAAAAATGAATCTTATATTTGTGTTTAAAGGTATCAATCGGAATATCAGAGAGTAAAAAATTCGACAGAATTTCAAGACCAAGTAAAGAAACTGAAGCCTTTTATGGAGGAGTTGGCCGTACTTATGGGTCGGAAAACGCCTATTGATATAATAGATATGAATCACCTGTACTTCACATTTCAAGCCGAAGAATCAACTGGATTGCCAATGCCCGATTGGGCCAAGAGATTTTATCCAAATGGAAAACTTCGTGAAGGCGCATTATTACAGTATTTACTCTATGGTTATAACGAGAGCTTGAGAAAGCTAGCAGGGGGTAATTATTATTATAGTTATTTTTGCACGACGGAAAAATGTTAATTTTTTTATTAATACTAAAGTGTATATTAAATGACAGGAGTTGCCTTGGAAAAAGTAGTGAGAGATATGAGAAAAATTCAAGATGGATCGAGTAAACGGAAAATTTATCTGTACAGTGGCCACGAATTAAATATAGTAATGCTTTTACAAACCCTGGGACTGTACGACAATACAATCCCTGAATATTCCAGTGGCGTTGTTATTGAATTGCACAAAATAAATGACCAATTTTACATCAAGGTACAAATTCAGAACAGAACTTTTTTTAAATTAATTTTATCACAAGTTCTATTGAATGAAAAATGACCTTTTTTTCATTGTTTCAAGGTTTTGCATTACACTGGGATTCCTCCTAATTTTGAAGCTAAAATAATTCCAGGATGCAAGGAACTGTGCCCGTTCGATCAATTCGTTAAATTAGTAGGAAATGTTATCCCCTCGGAAAGTGAATTGAAGTGTACAAGATTGGATAAAATTTATTTCTTAAGTTGTGTAAATTGATGTTTGTCGACAAAATTTTGAAAAATATGGATGGCTTCTTCATTTGATCGCAATGACCAGCGGGGTAAGATAAAAATTCGGTACGTGTGGGTAATAGAAAATGCAAGAATAATTTTTTTTTAAAAAACTGTAATTATTATTAATCGTAATAATATGATTATTGACAATGACGCGGCTATGTGCACATTAAAACACCTTATCTTTTATCTTACAAGACCAGCTTCTCTTTTACACTATATACAATAACTAAATATCATATTACTCATTTTTGTGTTTATAATAAAACTATGTATATATTTATATGTATAATATTAAATTTATTATTATCATTATTTTTTCTGTAATAATCTTTTATTATTAGCGGTATTCTTTCGCCTATGCAGTAAGAAAAAACAATATTTAAAACTAACTAAACGTGTGATTATCCGAAACTGTACAATATATATGGGCTCTTAAAACATCTCTTATCACCGACAATGTACAATACGCAATAATAATATAATATAATATAATATCTATGTAATATAATTGTAATCAATGCAAGGTATGAAGCATGAATCTGAGAAAGGTGATAGCAAATCTGTTACATAATATAAGATAAATTAACAAAAAAAAATGTTGCGGTAAAAATAATCGTAAAAAAATTCATGAACTAATGATAAATTTGATAGAAAATCAATGATCGTGTTCTATCTACTTTGTCGTTTAGAAAATCGCTTGGTGATACCGAGGTTACCAAATTAAAAAGAAAATTGCTCGCTTTCAATGTTTCCTTGCGCAAGTATGAAAATTATTGCATTACTCAAAAGTGATTGCGTTACGGACAAAATATTTCTGTGTACATGTAACAATCTCTGCACATTTTTTCACCGCCCTCGGATGTCCATTTTTGTTGCAAAGTTAAAGAAAAGTATGACTTGTCCTTTTCAAGGAAAAATTAGTCTCTCAAACGTTAAATTAAAAATTTCTGTTCAAAATCAAGTATAAAATAAAGCTGGACGAAAGAAAATGAATTTCCACTGTTTAACAGGAATGCAAAGACACTTTCTTTTTCCGCTATTTTCAGTATATAAAACGCGTAAAAAATTATTCTGTCCATAGCGCGACCACATTCGATTCCTCTCAAATATGCGCCGAGCACGCGGTGCGTAATAATGGATCATAACGATTACTTTATTTCACGTGTTCACTGCATCTTTCCCTATTATTATACTACTGCACGTGAAATTTCAAAATAAAACAATATTAAAAAATATGAACATAGTTCAGTGGAAGATGTGTTGTACGAATGTTCTGCAGGAACCCTCGCACATTTTGATCTTGATCATCTCGTACAATCAGTTATCGAGAAAAAAACTGCGAAGCTGGAAGATGAAGATGATTACCGCGCACTTTTTTTCCGCACGCACACGCAACACTCACACACATATCCACGCGTGACGCACCGCAAACACCGCTGTGTTTACACAATAAACCCATACTCAGGACTATTTTTTAAGTTTATGTTTAAGGGTGAAAAATCAACAAAAAAAAACATTCTATAGTCTATGTACAATTGTTCAACTCGGCGATACTCTTTTGTTTCTTTTTTCATTAATTACTGCATCCGCACTATTCTTATTTGCCCAGTCTATAAAACGCAAAGATCAATTTTACATTTGTGATTTAATAATAAAAATATAAATATATTTTTTACTGTACAGCATTATTTGCGGAAGAACTACAATTTAAAAAAAAAGGACTATCATAAGATAATTATTATATCTTGGCTTTTGAATTAATTATATTGTACAGATATTTCTCGCGATAATATACCAATACGACAACTACTGATGTTGCCTATTGTTTATACAATAAAATAAAAAAATCCTACGAAAAATGTATTTCTACGTTAGTAACCGACAAACTATATCACTTTGCGTTGAAATACTGGGCAGATTTCGCGCGAGATTCACCACTGTAGTCACTGTCTTATTTTACAATCATAAAAAATAAAAAAAAAATATTATAAAACTGAAAGTAATATTGCGATGCCTTCGAAGGAAAATAATATTATTAGTCATGGACCTCTCGCCCAGCAAATTTTTTCCTCACAATTCATTTTTTTTTCTTTTAAATATATATATTTATAATATTTATATCTCACAAATCACACCGGTAAAAAATGGCACGAAAGTTCCATGATGACGATTTACTAACAACCGATTTTCCCTTGTACGTCCTTTCTTTTTTTTTAGTTCACAAATACATAATAAAGTTTTAGCGCTCAGTGCGAACAGACACGTATATAATTTTTTTTTTTTTGAAACATTTGCATCGCAAAACTTTTAAGCCTTTGCTTTGCTCGCTCATTAATAAAATTTCTAGATTCTTTTGCGCTTGCGTATGGAGGATGACTTCACTAAATAAATACAATATTCTACATGTAGACAACGGATAAATTCGTGTAAGATATCACGAAGGAAGTTTCCGCAGATATTTTTCATTACCACGTTTTAATTTTTTTTAATTTCTCGTCTAGGTAGCTGCCTTATAAACGAAAGAATTATATTTAACAACTCGTTTAACTATTATAAAATCTATTTATATTCGCATCTTCCGAAGCGATGAATTACATCATTTAGCTGCTCATCTATACATAAAAAAGTGATAAAAAATGATCGGCCCTTATTTAGTGCTTCTTTACAAAATATGTGTCCGGTGATTTATTTGTTTGTATTTTCTTTATTATAATTGCAACCACAAAAGGCCTCTCGCGGACAAAATTTTCATGGTAATATCCATTGAGGATCTTTGCCTTCGATTATACCAGCGACAAGTGTTGAACGTTTTTATTTTTCTACTATTTCCTTGCTTTACCTTTTTCTTAATTCCTTTATTATTTATACATTTTTTTTTAATTTGAAGAGCCGTTCTGTCTATAACGAACGTGATAAAAGAGTGAAAAAAACTGGGTAAAAAAAGACCATCTTGCACTTTTTAATTTTATAAATACGCATTGCGATTCTTTCTCTTCGTGCGATTATTACATTTTTTTTAATTTTAAATAATTATCTTCGGAAACATGCTCGTATAATAATTTTTTTTTGTATATTAAATTTCATTATCTCTAAAGTGTTTAAAAATCACGTATTTAAACTGTGATTTTATAAAGTATAGTATTTGTTGTATTTTGTACAAGGTCTTTTTATTTATATTTTCATCCCTAATTAATGTCTCGACGCTCGTCAAGGTGTCGATCATTCATCGTGAACAAACTCGTCCCTGTCTTACAAAAATCTTTCGCTCATTTTGCGTGTTATTCAAATTATTGCCTTCGTTGTGGTATACATGAATATCTTCGAAAGGAAAAGTGAGGAACAGGAATAATTTTAAATTTTACGACTTTTTTGCTATCAGTAAGAATAAATAAAAAATAAATGTATTTTTGATCGTTAAAATAATTACATACGAAAATGATATAGAAAGGAACTCTTTATATTTATAAAGCATGTCAATATCAATTAATTCCAATACTAGGATCACTCATCGTCGTATCATTGCCACTTAAAAGAAATTACAAATTTTGTTATTTGTTTTGAATTTGAAGACGTTAAAAAAATTTTAAGTCTTACTTCTAAAAACGTTTTCTTAAATAGTGGCGCTAACACATAAAAAATCTGAATATTTTATTTACTACCTTAATAAAATAAAGATAAAATTTGTTTTCGCGTTTTTTCAAGATCGAAGTAATCTTTTTATACCAATTTCACTTGTTGATATTATAAAACAAATGTTAACTAAAAAAAAATAAAATTATATAAAAATGACTTGAAGTTTTTATTTATAATATTTTCTTAATATAAAATAAGAATATTCTTAAGCAATGATATTTCTATCTTGCTAATATTAAACACTTTTATCGTAATAAAGTTTCATTTGCTTTAAAATAATGCAATAAAAAATAAAATAACTCAATGACAGAATTTAAAAATTTCTGTTGCAAATGAATATTACTTATGTAACTCATTATAAATCAGTCTTAGTTTGTTCACTTGTCAATTATTTATTGCATTATTTTATACTAATCATTTACAAAAAGTAATTTTTCAATTTTAATATCACAGTAACGATATACCGTTTGTATAATTTCAGGAAATTTCAAGAAACCCTTTCGTCCGTTACTAAAATAAATATAACGTTGTTATTGTTTATTTTTTACTTTTACCATAACAGAAGGAAAAAAATGAAATCAGTCATCAAAAAACCAACTGAACAGTTTTGTAAAATCATAGTAATATAAAATATTTTTCAAATTGAATTTCAGAATAATATGTTTCTGACAACATACAAGTCCACATTGTAGATTATTCACGCATGGCTACAGTACTCTGAGTTAAAACAGAACTAAAACGCACCGACGAGGATCATCCACTTTACAGATATGCATTGAACTATTCCTTTTTTTTTTACATTTTTGACGAAAATGAAGAATTACGCGTTTATTTGCTGCGCATTAAATATAAAAATAAAAATGTTGGAATCAGGTGCATTAAGTACACACGCAAAACGCGCCCGAAAAATCGAACTTTACGCACTCTGTTCGCGCACTTGTCTTTTCTGACACCCGACAAGCTCGACTTGTGCGAGAATCGTAAACATTGCGCACTAATTGCGTACTGTACTAAACTAATCAGTTGGTAATGAAGAGACTTTAACATTATTGACTTAAAAAGAAGTTAAAAACAATGTTGCATTGAAGGAACATATTTTGGATTACAGTGAAATGAGTGTCTAGAATCTACTAATCGTAATAAAAAAAGTTTGTTAAAATATTTTTTGCAGTAAAACGATTGATCATGAACAAGCGACACCTTTGACGACGGTATGTACGCGTATGTGAGACTGTACTTTTCAATTTCTCTCACTCTCTAATCGCTCTGTCTCTCCCGCATCCTCCACTTTGAAATGCACATGCTATAATAATTATGGTGAATTTGGGCACTTTGTGACATTTCACTTCACCCGCAGATCATTTACACTTACAATTAGTCGAATAATTTACATTACACACTTACAACGCGTCTTATCTTCATTTAACTAGTGAGTCTCTCCATCTCAACATTGGATTATCGTTCATATATGAATATTATATATATACATATACGCGCGAAACATGTATATATAATATATACATATATAACATTTAATAATATTATCATTGCCTATGTAAGAACCAGATTACTTAGTGTTTCCTTCCGTCTCGTCTTATTATACAGTTATCATTAATTATCACCTAACTTGGCATCCTTGTGGGATCGGCGCAGACGGACAGCCGGGTGAGCTGTGCTGCGTCGTCGCCGTCGCCGACGCGGACTGGTCGAGTAGCGGGAGCTTCTCGTCCTCCCTGGAAGACGGCGCCTCCTTTCCCTCGGCGGGCTTGGCCTCGCGGCCAGTTAACTCCTTCGCAGGCTCGTCCGGCGCGACGCTCGAGGCCCCCGGCGACTTGAGCTCGTAGCCCTCTTGGCAGCGCGTCAATTTTAACCTGATGGGCGACACCTTCGCGCACCGGACGTTCCTCAGCGCGCTGACGGACGAGTGTTCCAGCTGGGCTGGCGGTTGCTTGCCCTCCTGGCCTGGTACTCCCTCGAACCTGCCGCTGGTGGTCTCCTCCTCGGTGCCGGCGCCCGGCGGCGGGCCTAGCCTCGCCTGCTCGCAGTTCTCCCGAGCAGCCTCGCTCGGCGTCGACGTCGTCGCGGCCTTCCCGCTCGCGCCGTTCGCCGTCGACGTCGTCGTCGTGCCCGCTGTCGTCCCGCCTCCCGTCGCCAGGGAGTCCTTGGCGGATCCACCTTCATCGCCGACGATGTCCGTCTCGCCGCTCGACTGATTACTCTTGCCCAGTCTTATGATGAGCTTGGGAGGCGCCGTGCCGTCCTCCAGCAACTGCACGCAGCCCTCCTTCTTCTCCTTGTCCTTGTCCTTGCTGCTCGATTTCTTATCCTTTTTACGCTTGCCGTTCTTGTCCTTCTTCTCCTTCTTGTTGATTTTGCTCCTGGTCTCACTGATGGTGTCGCCGATGTCGCTCATCTCGAACTCGTCCATGATCATGCGCCGATACTTCATATTCTCGCGGCGAAGCTCTTCCATGCTGGGCATGTTGGGGATGCTGCTCAGTCGCTTCTTCGGCGGCCTGAGGCTGCTGCGATCCTCCTGCTGCAGGGTGGCGGAGGCCTCCTGCCCGGGAACGCTGCTGCCGATCTTGATCTTGAGCTTAGGCGGAGCTGCGCCCGGCTGGCCGGCACTGGCGGTCGCCGCGGCGGCGGCTTGCGCCGATGGCCTGGGCTGACGTACCCGCCTGCGTTCGGCACTAACCGTCGTGCTGCCCGACGAGCGTCGCCTCTCCGGGCCGACGACCTGCTGCTGCTCCTCCTCGCCGCTGGCCGTCGTGTCGAAGAGGCTTCCGAGACTGCCGACGCTGGCGCGTTCTTTCCGCCGTTTCTTCTCCATATTCGCGTCGACGACTGCTTTGTAGTCCTCTCGAGTTGGTATACTCGTCATCGACGCCACAGCCTTGGGTATCGTAATGACAGTTCGATTAATCGGCGGCATGATGATGGGTGTCGAGGCGACGTTGCCACTCGCCGGGTCGTCCATGTTCATATCCTGAGAACAGTACTGCCGCAGCAGCTCTTTCTTGCGCATCCGCCGTAGGTTGGAGGTGCCAGATGCTCCGGGTGGAACATTGTTCGCCATTGGTGGTATCGTCGGGTTCACTTGTTGCGACAATGGCAAAGGAACCGTCGGACCGGCTACATAGTTCGCGTCCAAGAACGGACCTTTGATCTTCACTTTGAGTTGATTGCGCGAGTCGAGGAGCGACACCTTGCTTGGATCCCCAGCGAGGGTGGCCGAGCTGTCGTCCAGGGTGGAGATACCTTTAGCGGCGAGATCGGGTTGCTGCTTGGCGATGAGTGCCGTTTCCAATTCCTTGTCTATCTCCTCTTCGATGTCGGGAATCGAGTGGTCACCCGAGACTCCGGCGAAGGTGCTCAGTATGTGATTCGCGTACGCCTGACCATGGAGGGCAGCGCTTGGAGCGTCGACACTGGAGTTGTAGGTGCGCATATCCACTGGTCCAGGCAACAATGCCGTGACGGGATCGTTGAAGCTTTGGCCAGCTCCGGATTCCGACTCGGCGCCGATTGTCGAGTCGTCGCCGGGCATCGACGGCGAGCTCATGGCTAGCCTCTTGCTCTCGGAGTAGCTCTTGTGCAGTGGATGATGCTCGGAGGGGCTGGACATGTGGGAGGTGAGCGACTCGTTAGCCAGGCTGTCTCGCCTTTCGCTGCCGACGCTCGCCGAGACCTCGATGGACTTTTTGCGCTCGCGCATCGTTCGTAGATCGGCGATGTTCGTTTCTCCCGGCGAGTCTTCGTCGGAGTCGAAGTCGTAGACGCTTCCCACGAGTTTGCTCTGGATGGAGTCGTCGCTGTGCAGCGAGCTGTTGTGATGCGCAGCCTTGCCTCTGCCTCGACCCCGACCTCGTCCTCGGCCTCGGCCTCCGGACTGATGACCAGATTTGTTTCCTCGTCCCCGACCTCGACTAGTTGGCGCTGGCTTAGTGACTTCCTGCTGCCGAGGAGATTTGCCAGGTGATTTACCCTGCAGCGATGTTACTCGTGCCGACGTCCTCGTGGGTTTCGACGGAGACTTCTTGCCCACGTGCGTATGCGTGGGTGTACTCTTGGCTTGGTCGCTGGGTGGCGTCTCGAGTACACTTTCAACGTGTCGCTCAGCCGGTGCCAGAGATTCCGAGACGCTGTTTAGGAAGGCCGTGGCAACAGCCGCCGCAGGACTCTCTTCAATTGGTGGATCCGGCTGCTGTTCCAACTGCTCGTCGAGTTGTTGTTGCGTTTGCGGCTGCTGTTGTGCCTGCAGCGGCTGCTCCTGCGGCTGCTGCTGCGGCTGCTGCTGCTGTTGCTGCGGCTGCTCCTGTTGCTGTTCTTGCTGTTGCGTATATAGGTCCTGCGCATGATCGTCCAAAGCTGATTGGGGAGGTGGCGGTGACGGCAATTTGCTGGGTGATACCATTGCCGCGGTGAAAGCCATGTTGTGCGAAGACGACGTGAAGGCTGCAGTACAGGGCGAAGCCTGCATACCCATTGACTCCTCCAGAGGCTTGGAGACGTGCGTCAGCAGCGACTGCGGCGTTGGGAACGGCGCTCCAAACGGCGGTGGGAACATGGCCGCACCCGGCGACGGATAGGGCAACTGGCCGGTGCTTGGCTGAGGTGGTAAGAGAGATACTGGACCAGTGTAGTTGTTCGTCGACTCGTAGGAGTGATAGGAGGGAACCGATGCCTCGGACGAGCAGGCCGGGAAGTTCATGGGTTGCATGTTGGAGGCACTGCCGCTCTTGTAAGGTGGAATGCCGGCGTGATCGTCGACCGAGGATGCGGAGGTGATCGACGAAGAGGTGGATCGGCGCGATGGAAGTACTTGACTCTCGGCCCATCGTGTATCTTGCCTTACGGAGCCCATGTCGTTGTAGGGTGAGCCACCCGGCGGGTAGTCTTGTCGAGTAATTTCTGAGCCGATTTCGTCTTTGTCTAAGGTTCGGTCCAACTCGCTGCTCTGGTCGTCGTCGGCGCTCGGCAAACCAATAAGGTGGCGGTTGACCATTTCCATGGGTGTCATTTCCTCGACCATGTGAGTGGGTATCGATCCGACCTGCTGCTCGATGAGAGACGCAAGGCCTTGGACCGCTCGCGCGGCATTCTCGCCGTGCGAGTCTATATGTTGTTGTACCACAGCGGCCGCGCGCATCATGTACTGCTGTTCTTGCATGTCCATGTGCAGCTGCGAGTGGGCGAGTGGATTCGCCGAGTTGGCGTTCTCTGCGGCCAGGACCCCGAGATCGTTGGGGAACGGCTGGGTACTCACACCGTAGCGGTGAGCCTGACTGTCGATGAAGGCACTGAGATGTTCGGCGGCGTTCGTAAAAGAATCCATGCTTGGCGGCACCCACCGCTCGTCCGCCTCAGCGCGATCAAGCTTGGCACGCTCGGCCATCGCCACTTTGCCACTTTCAATGTCCTCGTTGCCGTAGGTCATGTAAGCCGCTTCGCTGTTGTTGAAGCAGGGCTTCTGTTTCTCCTCGAGCCTCTGCGTTGCCTCCGCTTGGGCGACATCCGGTAGGTGCGAGGATATGGCATTGTTGGCGCTCTTTTGCTCGGTCGTGGCTAAATCGCTCGGCGTCACGTTTGTCTGCTGTTCTTCCAGCGGTAACGGCGTCTGCTGCTCCGGCTGCTGCTGCTCGGTTTCTAGTTGGCTCTTCAGCTTCGCGTCGACAGCCCGCAGGCTTTTGATATCGGCGTCTACGGAGACAGCTGCTGCCGCCGCTGCAATCGTGGGTTCCAATTCGAACTGACTAGAATGTGACTTCTTCGAGAGTTCCATGCGGAGTTTCTCCACGAGATTTAGCGTTTCCCTGGCGCTATCCTCCTTGGTATCCTCCTTGAATAAGAGTTCGTTATTGAACGAGAAGGTAAGTGGTGCCGTACGCTCCTCAGCATCGCGAGGTATGCTAAAGTTTTCGTCGTTCACCATATCATCCGTCAGATCAAAGTCAAATAGTTCTGCTACGCCCGTGTCCTTGCTGCCGTGCTGCGGTGAAAATATGGACCGGTTGAGCGACCTGCGCCGTTTATTGCTATTCTCCTTTTCGCTAATTTCGTTCATTGTGGCAAGTTTGTCAGGTACCTGCTTCGAGAACAAATTTTCCATGCTTCCTTTATTATTCGCGTCTTCTTTGCTTTGGTGCTTCAGACTCTCAACGTGCTCGGCGTTACTCGAAGAAACGCCTGTCTTTTCATCGAGTATTTTCTTGTTGTCTTCGGTAAGCCGTTCAGTGAGTGGTACATCGGATTGATCTTTCTTATGAGATGCATCGCTGGACAGTCTGGTATGTGCATCCTTCGCTGACGATCCTTTCGTACTTGAACTTTTCGTATCCAAGGTGTGATTCTTGCGATCTTCGCTCTTCGATCGATCTGTAGTCTCCGATGCGACAGCTTTAGGAGGACTCGGTGATCTATCCCTCTCGGCAAGGTGGTTTTTCTCTTGTTTCGCCGCAGCCGCGATTTTTGACCGTGACAGCATATCCAGATGTTCGCGTTTCTCCAGCAATTTGTCTAAGCCCCTCAAAGATTTTTTCGGGCTGTCTCGCTCGGCCCTGCGCTGCTTCATTTCTTCTTCTAGAGTTACTGCAGTATTTTTATTATTGCTCTTTTTCGGTTTCTTGTCAGCCTTGGTCGACGGACTCTCCGAGGCTGGAGTTGAGGACTTCTGCAGTGGCTCTACTGTGGCAACTCTTTCCCGCGTCGAACTGGAATCTCGTTCTGTATCCTTTGGACTGGCCTTTTCGCTGGCCTTGTCACTCAGTCTTTTCTCCACCTTTTTGATCGGAGACACATCTTTGCCACTATTCTTTTCTTCCTTTTGCGAAACTTGGCCTGATTTTCGTTTACGAGCCTCTGCGGCTTTTCCTCTTGGAGTCGTGCAGGTATCCTCTTTGTTCTTAGTAGGTGAAGCCTGCTGCTTTTGTGATTGTTGTTGCTCTGACTGTTTTGGGTGCTGCTGTTGCTGAGACTGCTTGGCGGTTTGACCGGACTTTTTAGAAGACTTGACCCCAGGTATATTTCGTGGCCCATCATTATTTCGAGACCCACTGAGCACACTTTCATCAGCTTGAGCTTGTGACTGGTGCTGCTGCTGATGACGATGTTGCTGGTGTTGTTGTGGTTGAACGGTAGCTGATTTCTTGGAATTGGAGTCTTTGGAATCGGTACTCTTATGCTTGCTGGCTGGCTGTTGTTGTTGCTCTTTATGTTGTTTGCTATCTTTGTGTTCATCCTTGTGACTGTCTGAGGAGGATCGACTCGGTTCATCTCTTTCAGTAGACGGCGGCTGAAACTCGTGTCCACGCCGCCCGTCGGAAGTTTTAAGCTTCTTGTCGGGCAGCTTTTTAAGTTTCCGCCCCGTCCCTGAAGAAGATGAAATCGATTTTTTGTCATCCTCCTCAATTGTTTTACTCTGGACTTTCGTGTCCTCTTTACTCTCAACCTTGTTGTCAACTTTAGTCTCAGTCTTGACGTCGGCTTTAGTTTCAATTTTGGCATCTGGCTTGCTTTCGGGCTTAGTGAGACTTGGCCTACCTCTCGTAGTAGTAGTAGTGCTTTTGCCGCGACTACTGGAGTGGTGTCCCGAGTCATTTTCGGACGATGAACTTGATGAAATAGTTCTTTCCTTGGCAGTACTAGTACGCCGCTGATGGTTGCTCCACACTTTTGGAGTCATCTGTATCACTGCTACTGTCGCTGGAACTACTGCAGCTACTACTGCTCGTGCTACTGCTGGAAGAATCTGTCGGAACTTTTGTAGTGGGTTTCTTTACCGGTTTCTTTGGCGAAACAGGCTCTTCTTTCATAGGTGATTCTTCCTTTTTGGTTTCCGGCTTTTTCTTTGTAACTGATGGAGCTAATTCAGACGATTCTTTCTTTACCTTGGTGTCAGTATCAGGTTCGACAGCAGGTGCTGAAGACTTCGAACTTATGCCGCTCTTAATGTGTTCAGCAGCTTTTTTCGCAGCTTGCCGCTGAGGTACGTATGCCAATATTTCCGATCCATCGCCGAATTCTTTGTCAAAATCATATATGTCGTTACCTTTAGAGTCTTTCAAAGGCTCTTTTGTCACAGTTTTGCTTTCCTGCTTTGATTTTCTCGATGAAGACGTCGAGGATGATTTAACATCCTTAGATTCCTTTGGCTGCTTTACTGCTGGTTTAACGTCTTCGATCGGTGGTGGTTTTACATCCGCAGGTGTGTCACTTGCAGCAGTTGTTGCTGACGAATTCGACGTTTCCTTCTTACTCTGAGAGCGTTGCATGTTCTCAGACGCTTTTTTGGCGGCCTGCCGCTGTGGAACAATCAAGGCCGATGCTATGACATCCTTCTTTTTGTTATGAGATTTCTGATTTTCCTTGTTCTTTGCACTTAAATCCTTTTTGTCATCATCAAATAGAGACTCTTTCAAATCCTTAATATCTTTAAAGTCTTTGACATCTTTATCTTTAATTTTATCCTTTTCTTTTTCTTTTTCTTTACGTTTCTCCTTGTCCTTCTTTTTACTATCGACAGGACTGGAGGATTTCACTGCTGTTTTATTTGAGGCGCGAGTAGAACTCGACGAGCCACGTTCCAACGACGAATCGTCTGTATCCGAGTAGATCTCGGCTACAGAAGTTGGTCCTAGCCGCGCAGCTGCACTCTTATTGCTAATAGGTATAAGTTCATCGGAATCACTACCCGAGGCACTGCCAAGCTCGCGCTCCATGTGCTGCAGAGTGCGCGACCTCGTAGCCGCCGTTTCGGGCTTAGAATCACTTTCACTACTCTCATCAAGTATTTTACGAGCCGAAATACGTGGCCGATCTGGAGCACTTGTCTTCTTCGGCTTCCGCCTCGGACTGACCTTACTACTACTGGCCTTGCTCGTTGCTACTGATTGTTTATCTTCATCTTCGGTACTTGAATCTGTTTCAATTTTCGGCGTGATTTTGGCCTTGCTAAGTTGCTGCTGTAAATAAAAAGTTTGTTCGATCAACGTCACAGACATTAAAATAAAATGTTTTCTAACGATATAAAAAAATAAACAAAAATAACTAACCAGTTTTTTGTCAGTATGAGACTTAGTTGCAAATGAACTCTTGCTAGGCTTAGGCTGGTCCGTCTCACTGCTGCTCATTGACGAAAGTTCACTTCCGTAAAGCTTCTTTCGTGGTACCGAACCGTTGAAATGCAGCCGTTTATTCGAGGCGCCGTTAAATTCTGGTTGGTGTTTCTTTTCGTCGCTCGAAAGCGGCGTACTTGGCGAATCGAGGCCTTTGATGCGTGACAGCAAAACGTCAATGTCGTGCGTGTGCGTTTCGGCATCCGAATGTGAATACAGGTGATCGTAGATTGAAGGTCCGTGGTTCGCTTCGAGCACCGCCGTGAGAACTGCGGGTGGAAGAGGAGAACCCGTGACCAAATGCACCTGTTTATGGAAGGTTTGCTCTCGTAGCCGTATGATTGTTCGACCAAGTTTCTCTCGTCGGTTAACCATGTAACACAAGTTGCGTACACGCTCAAGATCCTGGCGCAACTGCACAAACTTGCGCAGTTTTTCATTGTCGGCAGCTTGACCCTGGGCGCGCACACTCGAACCAGAAAGCTCGCCACAACGCGGCGGAAGAAGCGGTTTATTATGTCCCGCCTAAAGTAAAAATAAATGATTAGACCATTTCTAGAAGAGTGATGAAAATATAAAAATTATTTTAATTACCCTTCTCTTCAATTTCCAATAATTGTATATGTATATGATTGCATCAGAATCTACATCCAATTGTTGATTTGTGATGTCCTTCAAGCTTACGTATTTATCAAATTCGGCTTCAATTTCTTGGAGTCTGTTTAAAAAATTATTGATTAGATATAAACGTTAAAGAAGTTAAATAGAAAATGCTACTGGATTATATATGAAATTACAATGAACTGACCTCAAGAAAAAAATCGTAAAATAATACATTATTAAAAGTACATAAAAAATTTTTTATTACACAAAATATTTAATAGATCTTACTTGGCGGCGCGTGCTTGATTTTTTCCTTCTGAAGTCATATCTTTACGTTTCCTCCGACGAACTTCTCCCTCGTCAGAATCTGAGCCTCCTTTACCGCTACCGCTCCCTGCACCACCTCCACTGGTTTTGTCTTTTGTTTTTATTTTGCCGTGCTTTTGACAATACGACTGTAAAAGAAAATATTTATCATAATCATAAAAACTTCAGCAAACGTGAAATATTAAAATTTCATTTGCTTTAATTTTAGAATACATTTAAATATAAATAAAGTACTCACTCTTAACTTTACTCCATCTTCTGCTTGTTCATCTTCAATAATGGCTTTCATTTCAAGCCCATGTTTAAAAGCACATGTAACATGGTACGCTGTTTTGCATGTTTTTATACTGCATTGGATGCAAGCACCGACCCGTTGGCGACATAACACGCAAATTAGCGCCCATCGACTTTGCTGTAATGTTTACATATGGAAATTAATATTTTTTTCTAATTTAATTTTCAATATAGATCACAGAAATAGTCTATTAATTACCGGAATACTGGATATTTTTGTAATAGGTTCCATCCTCTCTACACAACCTATGCTAACTTCGGGAATCCAAAGAGCACAAGATACGTGGGCCCATTTTTGCCCACTACGCGTAGACTTCAAAGCGCCGCCCGGGTTCGGGCACAATACGCACTCTGGTCTCTGACCCAGTGAACACGTTCGGCATAACCAGGAACCATCTGGTATTGATGTAATCCCATAACATGCTTGATGCACACCAATATTGCAAAAGTCGCAAAACACCATCTCGTTTCCTTCTTCGAAATCCGGCTGAGAAAAAAATATTGTTATGTGACTTTCCTCAACAAACAGTGAATATATTTTCCTTTATTTAATTGATTGGTTTACTTACAGATCTACAAACTTCACATATAGTATTTTCATCGTATTCTAGACCAAGACCCTCTTCATTTTTCACTATAGTTTGAATTTTATCCCAACAGCGATGCTCTAATTCCTCTATTACTCTCTCAAGCTGAGTCTCTGTGACTGATGGTTGACCACACTGTAATTTCAATAACATATAAACTTATGTCCTGTACTAAAAAATATATGCCATAATTTAATATTTACCAGTGCCCTTTCCCCATTCATCACTTCAAGCCATGCTATATCAGTATCATCCAAATCATAGCCACAGGCTTTTTCAGCTCGAGCAGGGGTAGTGCTTAAGTAATGCTCTTCAGGATTGAAAAAATCATCTCGAGATAT
The DNA here is from genome assembly GCA_018906775.1 of Sycophila sp. Sp_5. Lineage (NCBI taxonomy): Eukaryota > Metazoa > Arthropoda > Insecta > Hymenoptera > Eurytomidae > Sycophila > Sycophila sp. Sp_5. The sequence goes on along the minus strand of JACCID010000019.1, from coordinate 2,398,928 downwards.
TCTTAAAAACTTTTTTGGTCTGAAATAAAGAGATAATATTTAATACAAGAATTCTATTGTATCAGTAAATTTCTAATAATGGGATCATGTTCGTGTACTAGAAGATGGTAAACATAAAAATACTCACAACTTAAACTCTCCATACAATTTACTCATAGGAGGAGTCTGAATTAAAGTGACTGTAGGCTCAGGAAGTGAGTCAGGGTTGACAGGAACCTGTACACCTTTCTCCCATTCCTGTTTCCACTGATCTGATATTACCCAATATTCACTAGGACTGAGTGGTTCGCTGTCAGGTAATTTCATTGCGCTAATCAAGTCTTTGCGATATAATTCAGCTGGTGGTTCCGCTGCTGATCTATTATATATGCTAGATATTTTGATGTCACTGAGGGGTCTGGGGGTCCAGGATGACCCTCCTTGACTGGATGACGCCATCGTTTCTTCCTCCTCGGAGGGGCCCAAAGCCGCCACTGGTACTGGTGTATCCGTAGCAGATGGTCCCACTCTGCACTTGCGCCTTTTAATCGCGCCCGGGCAAGACGCCGAGTCATTGTCGTTTCTGTTAATTCTCTTGCCTCGTTGTGCCATTCTACTACACCGAGCAATCTAGTGGTATGCGGCACATGCGGACAAGCCGTGCGCATCCTGTAAGCAGTCATACACAGGCATTGATAATAAACACTGCACTAAACATTTGAAAACAATGTGCTAAAAATATTAAAGATGCCAAAAACACAAGCAATTAAAAGACCATTATTCATCCAGCCTTCACCAATGAAGCTACTGCTTTAATTGTTTGTAAACAGCAAATTTAAAAAGACATTCTATTCTTGAAGAAATAAATCATCTTTCCACTGTTCACTGTTTTCTGATACATTGTTTATACCAATTAAGTTATCCGTCAAGTAATAAAATATATAAATTAGTAGCATAAATCTGCTTCTTTACTATTTTTGGCACTGAAATTCCTTGAAAATAAAATACTCGATCTGTGATACTCACTACATAGCTATCCATATAGTTATTATCTGTAAATGAAGAATCCGTTGAATCTGAAAAACAAATATATTAATTAGCATGGATGACGTGCTTGGTTCTAGCTTAACATTAAGGGGACAGGCCGATTGCACGAGTACACGTATCTAACAAACTAATTTGGGAAAAGCACACACAAAACCAGTTGTAAATAAGTTCCTCGATCGCACGGCTTGATCGAGCACAAGACTCTGCACCAAAGCACAACACTCAATCATCGTTCTCATCCATCCAACGGTCCAAAAACACTGAGAAGCCAAGCAACGCACAGCACCACAATCGTTGACCCCTTGGATAAAGCAAGCTGAGCCATAGCACTGCAGTCCCTCATAGGTAAACAGTAAACAGAACGCGAGCAGTGTCCCCGAGACGCTCCTCCGACAACGCTAACGGATGCAGCGAGCGGACCGCCCGATCGGGCGCGCACCCCCAAGCACCGTGCCAGTGGCCACCTCCCCGTGGTCCTCCGCGCATCCCACGACGGAGGTTATAGGCGCGGAGTCGCGTTGCTGGTGCCTATCCCGACGCAGTGTGCGGCGCCGCTGGCATGTAAACACGCTCCCTCCGAGCGGCGCGCGGAGGAGTCGCTCGCGCTGCGGCGCTTACGCGCTTCCACCTACTAGGACACCAGCGAGGACTCGGGCGCACCGCGGGCGACGTGAGCGGCGGCCGCGGCGACTGCGCGGGCTCCCGGGGGGCGCGCTCGAGAAACACTGGGCCCGCGGCCCTTGGCGCACCGGGGCGGCACTCGCTGGCTCTCGGGGCACTGGGGTCCGTCGTCGGTGCTCCGCGCCGCTTGGCCACTCTCATCCTCGTCCACGGCAGCTCGCAGCGCGCACGCACTCGCCTCGGGTGTCCTCCGCGCGCGCTGTGTCGCTGGCTGTGGCCGCGGCTGGGCCTCGCTCGTGTCCGCGATGCTGCGCGCTCGCGGTGATGCGCGGCGCAGCAAGCGGCGGCCCTGGCTGGGATCGAGGCGCACACGGGGGGCCAGGAAAACGCGCTTACGGCTCCATTACAGCACCACTGCTGCTGCTGCTGCTCGTTGCTGCTGCTGCTCCTGCTGCTGCTGCTGCTGCTGCCCAACAACATTGACAATGCAGATGGCGGCACCGTCTCTGCGAGAGGCGCATTTCACAGACACAGGTTCTCTCTCGCAGTCTCTGCTCGGCTCGCTCTCTCCTCTCTCGAGGGAGGGGGGGGGGCTGTAATCGGCGCACACCGAGCGGCGCAATGATCGCGCGCAGTTCGCTCGATCCTTCTCCCTCTCCGTCTTTCTCTCTCGCTCGCTCGGCGGCTCTGAGCACCGCCGCCTCCTCTGCTCCGGAGTAATTCGTCCGGTGGTGCTTCGGCGGCCTGCTGGTGGTCGCCGCTGCGCCCCGTAGTCGCACCGTAGCCGCACTCCGCTTTAGTGCCTCGACTCCGCTACGCTCCCGTGGTCCAACGGTGCGCGCGACGCGCACATGTCCGCGCGTGGGCGCGCACGCTTGAAAACACCATGAAATGCCTTATTATTGATCTATTAGCCGAAAGCCGAGTGCGATTTTGGCGCGCGACTGGCCGTGAATGGGCACTGGCAAGGCCGTCCTCGGTCGTGCAACTCCCCTGCGCGGGTATATAATAACCGTTGCAGGCGCGCTCACGCCGTCTTTCGAACGCCGCGCAAGCTCCCCGCAGGCGGGCGGTGCTTCATCCCCTTTCCAGCGTCCCGCAGAATCACCGAGCTGCCGGATACCCGCAGAGGGACGGCCGACACGTGCGAACCACGTACATTTATTTACACTGCCTATCGGCGCGACGCGCGCCCCGACGGGGGCAGTCTACGTCCCGCTCGCGCTCGCGGTAGTCCGAATCAACGAGCGCGTCTCGATGCAGGTGCTCGTGATAATTACATCGGCGTGCGGCATGCCGCGCCGGAGGCACGCGATGATTTTTCGGCAGGTCGATCGCGCGGATTCGCATGCACGAACTGCATGTGCGCGGCCGTGTGTGCGCGCGCGCACACGTACACGCGCGGCGCGTACGTACAGGCGAAGTACACGAGCAGAGGACGCGTGTCTGGCTCGCAGGTGGAGTTGCGCGCTGCGAGTGTCGGAGAGAGCGAGAGAGAGCTCGATGGCTGATTTTCATGAGTATACTTACTTTGGCTAGTGCCCGAGGCGGCTCGGCCGGCTACGTCATCACGGCCGCGGGCCGCCGCTCAGCGGACCCTCCTCGCCGACAATTAGCGTATTTACATCGAGGCGAATAGTGGCGTTTGGCGCCATCGTGCCTGAAAAATAACTGCACGGCGCGGGGCGGGTCACGTGACTTACGCGCTCTCTCTTTTCCGCTGTCTTCGCGCGCTCCTCGCGCCCCCCTCCCCCCTCCCGCGAGCGGCGCCTTCGCCGCCCCCGTGGGGCTCGCTGCATCTCGCTCCCCCTCGAGCAATCGATCTCCGGTGCATCTCCGTCTTGACCGCGGTCGAGGAACCAGTGGATCGTGGCTACATGGCGCACGCTTCTTTTTTTCTATCGCCACTTTTGCATTCTTTCTCTCTCTCTATCGCACGTTGTGTTGCGTCTATATGTGATATTCTATATTCTACATTCTTGTGACGACTTGCGATGATTACCGTCATTGACCGTCAATTCTGGGTGTATGCATGTTTATTATAATTATATATATATACACGTATTATATATTGCGTGTACAGGAACATGTACGATGTACGATGTACGATGTACGGCATGTCGATATATATATATGAAATAGTAGCACGAATTATATGACCAGTGCGTATATTCGTCGTCCACTATTTACTTACGTACTTTAGTTAATTAATCAGACTAAATTATCGTCTTGGTATTATTTTAAACCTACATTTTCAGATTTGAATAGGAAAAGTATTTAGAAACAACTATTAATTAAATTACAAATAATAAATTATTAAATTAATAACTTTTTTTTAGTATGCACAATTCAGGATATTTTCATTCTCGTTACAACAAAAAAGAAAACGTTTTTCTTTTTCAAGAAAATACGCGTAGCATAAACGACGAGGCTTCTTATATAAAAAAATAAATAAATAAATAAACAAATCTCGAAGAAAGCAGGAAGCTCGAAGATCTTAAAAAGGAGTAGTAATTAATGACGGCGTGGAATACCGAGCGACTGACCGTCAGGAAAATTGTAAAACCGGGAATAAGTGAATGCGTGCGCTCCGCTCCGTTCACTCCTTCTCCGGTGGTTGACGCGATAGGTACACCCGCGCCTTCGCGCGCCATCGACAGACGTTATATGCGCGTCCGTATGATTCGCGCGAGGGTGTGGGTGCACGTGCGTGTGCCATGTATGAAAATGCCTGTCGCCCGATGCGCGGGCGGCGGGAGCGACGACATCGACGCGGCTCGAGCTCGAGAGAGCCGAAGGGTGCGGGAGCACGGGCAGACAGAGAGAGACAGAGCGAGCGCACACGCGCCAGGATATCGGGATGTAGCGCAAAATACAATGTGTATATGCGTGTGTGCATAATGTGCACCTCCTCGTCTTTCTTTTATCGCCGCGTTATACGCCGACGTCTCTCGTTCTCGCGCTCTACCTTGGCCGCCCCTCCTCGTCTCTCTCTCTCTCTTTCTCTCTCGCGTCGCGCACACCTATTTCATTTTCTCCTCTTCTCTCGCTCCGTCGGATCTCCAGTTCGCTCCCTCTCGCTCTCCGCACCGCAACGATCGACGCACTTATTTTACCTATTCGTTTCCCCCCTTTTTTTTTCTTTTTTTCTGATTCGCTTCGATTGGGTGTCCGTTATATTTCGTTACCTTCTGTCGCAGGGAGCATTAAAAGCTATGCCACTGCGGAAGACGTTGAACTGATTTACTTTGAGGAATGCTTCGGCTTATTACGGTTTCTCGTTCGTTTTATCTCGCGCGATTAACGATAAGCGAGTAATTAATCGGAGAGTGCGTCTACGCATTGTGAAATTGTACCAATTTTTATTTTTATCGGGGAAACGAGAATTTTGATGATTTTGCACTGTGATATAATTCAGTAAGGATCAATTGTTTTTCTCCTCATTTCGGAGTTACTGTAATTAGGGCAATAGCGTGTTGCATTTTTATGCGAAAAAAAACATTATTTTACGATTTTTATAAATTTCTTTAATTGTAGAATAAAATGTTTAATTAATTCCAATATAGAATGTAGTTATACAAACAATTTGTTTTTGTCTAATTGAACAGTGTAAACTGTCTATTTTATTTAATTCGTTGCAAAACTTCGTGTAAGCTTTCTTCTTTTCATCCTTAATTCAACGTCAACTATAAATGTAAAAAATAATAAAAATTATAATGCGCAGCAAATACATATGACAAATAATTATGCAGTAGAGGAATTAATTTATAATATTAAAAATTTCTTTAATTAAAGATGTAAAATTTAAAAAAAAATCTATTGACAATTGCCTTTGTATACTTATAAACATACTTATAAGTATAAATAGCAATATTTTTAGAAAACTAATAAAAAAATAAGTAAGTAGCAGCTACCAGATGGCTCTGAAATCAGACAAAAAGCGACATCTATGAGTGATTTCTGCTTTGCACATTCCAATCAAGCCGCACGCGGCACGGCACGCTATACTTCACACCAAACTATGGCACATGGACAGTGGCGTTTGGCATACAGTCATCCTTAGTTTATGTACTGAGGAGCACATATATAGATATAAAATACAGTGATTTAAAATTCGGCAATAATTGTTGAAGGACTTTAAAAAGAATCCAAAGCAAGTTTCAACATGGAAGAGGTATGTTGTTAATTTAGTTGTTTGTTTGAATGATGTTAAAATGCTTCATTTACAATTTAAATTCAAAGAAGTGCAACATAAATATAACCTAGAACAGTTATAATTTAAAAACAAATCAATTAAAGGTAAATTATTATTGATTATTGCTTTCCTTTCAATGTTTAGGAGCTCAGAACCAAAATTGACCAAGCGTGCCGTACTGCCGAGGAGTTTACAAAATTATATTATGAAAGTTTAGATAAACGAAGATATGTAAGTTGCAAAATATTACTAATATTTGATCCCAAGTTTCTTAATTTTTCTTAATTTTGATTTCTATAGTTAATGTCACGGTTATACATGGACACTGCTATTTTGATTTGGAATGGTAACGGAATAGAAGGAAAAGATCAAATTCAAAGTTTTTGGACAGAACTACCAGCCTCTGATCATTCCGTTATTACACTGGATGCACAACCCATTACAGGTGAAGCTATATAATATCTTACATGTTTTGTAAATCATTTGCTTGTTTTTAATAATTTAGATAATTTATTTGCTTTGCAGGACCTGCTGTAGCTAGTCAACTAACTTTCCTAGTTAAAGTTAGTGGTCAAGTTAAATACCAAGATAAAACGTCAAAAACATTCAACCAAAACTTTCTGATAACTGCATTAGGTGACAAGTGGAAAATAGTAAGCGATTGTTTTAGAACACAAGAAGCAATAGAGAGTTAAGTTATATTTATATAGAATCTATAAGTCCAGAGACACCTTCTTACAATTAAAAAATTACAAACTATTCCAAAATGGAATGTGCATTTTTCAGAAGTCTTTATAGTGAGATTTTGTAATATTTAAAATGTTTTTAATAAACACAATATATTGTATATAATTTGATCAGTATTTTTATTTTCAATTTGATATCAATGTATAAAGCAATATTAAAATTTTGTATTAGCGAGTCAGTACGTTGGTTGATCGATCAGCGCCGAAACTTTTCACTAGGAAAAAAAAAATTAAAAAATAAATATAGACATAAATAATTCATAAAATTACTATAATACACATTACATAAATCGTAGATTTCGATTCCACCTTCGCCGACAACATATTCCGTACTCATCGAAGAAGAGGTTCAAAATTTATTATGTTTCCTTTACATCATTTAGATTTTTGTATAAAAAATGCACTCACTGTTGAGTTTGATTGTTTCGAAGGCGAAAGAGGCCGAAATGGGATTGGTGTCGCTCTATCACAGATACTAAAGAAACAAATAATAAAACCGGTCAACCCAAGATTCGCAACGTAAAATGCGCTAGTACATTAGTTTAACAACAGGCAGTGCAAAGGAAGGTAAAATTTTCCTTTTCTTATTTTATATTCGTGATCGTGAGTATTCGTCCGGCTCTATTCGATCCCGCAAGCATATCGAGCGCGAAATCTTGTTTCAAATACGAAATTTGACGTCCTCCATGCACTTTCACCCTCTGCGTCTTTTTCTCTCTTTTTCTCTACCGTCGTAAGTAAAAAACGATCGCATGCGAGACATCAAACGCCGTATTATCTTCAAGACTGTATTTATTGTGTGGAAGAACGTTTACCGTCTATTATTCGATGCGTACGCGCATTTCATTATTTTCAGAATTATTTTTCAAAATCTTTCTTTATAACTCGGAGTAATTACACATTACCGACCTTACGAAGGGAGAAGGGAGAGAATAATTTATATAAGCGAACAATTACGGTACAGTCATCGCTCGACTCGGTCTATACAAATACAAAATTGTTATATTGTCCGACAGTACACATAAAATGACTTAAACATACTTTGACATTATAATCTAAATCCAAGACTTGGCGCGTAGTATACTAAGCGGTATTTACGTTTTAATAAAACTTGATGAAAGAATGAAGATGACGTACGATACTTTAAGCAACTTGGGAGAATAAATATTTTTTATACTTGTTTTTTTTTTTGTTCTTTTTGTTCTTTGAGCATTTTGCGGCTGCGCCATATAATTTTGACAGGCATTCCCGATAAAAGCCACGCTCGCCGCAATACATGAGTAGAGCTTAAAGTTTTGTTTTGCAGCTTTCTTTAGATTTTATTCGGTTAGGGAGGAATTCACGGTTCAGGGGCAAAGGCGCAACACTTTCGTGTCCGAGCATTGATATACAAGGGGGTAAGGGGGACCGCGGAGATAAGGGCAATGGCAAGCTTCATTTTTTTCATCAAAATGTCTAAATAATTTTCGTACACACTTGTTCTCGTACACTCATGCACTCATTCCTCTGATATTCAAATATACCGAGTTTTCTCTCATCTTTTTTATCATTTAATTAAAAAATACCATTGAAGCAGTCTCTACGGCTCGTAGTTTGAAGTCGCACGCTAAAAAACATTGTTTGCTTCTTCATCACTCTTCTTTTTCTCCGGACATCGTTACTAATGACTTAGATCGATGGTTTTATATATTCTTACTTAAAAAATAACGTCTTTGAGTCGTGTGATATAGTTATAGTAAATTCTAACCCTCTCTTTCATTGTTTATCCCGACACTTGTGTCGAAACTAAAAAGAAAATAAAAAATCTCGAGTGGTTGATTCAGCTCCTCTCTCAACACCTCTTACTTTTGATTCTCGTGGATGAGCCCGTAAGAGAGACAGCGGTAAAGCGTGTGCCTGCGTCGATGAGCGTCGGCGCGTCTTTATCTCTGCACCACGTTACTCACGTCCTTTATCGTATTTTGCAGGTCCGTCAGCAACCTTGTATTCTCGGAGATGTTGCGGGTCCCGGCGGCCCGCAGCTGTCGCGCCTGCAGCTCCAGTCGCGAGAGCACATCACGGAATTGAAACTTGGCGTGAGGCGGTATCTGAGTGTAATTCGAGCACATGCCGTGCAGCAATCCAACTTTATCGGACAATTGCAACCAACTGGCCATTACTATGCTGGGGCTACCCTTCAGATTGACAATACTGTTTTCAATTACGTTCGAAATTTCGAGTATGCTCTGCTTATTGTTACTGGCGTTCTTCGACCCAGAATCTGAGCTCTGCTTCAGCGTCGCGTGCTCCTCATCAGAGCCAATCTTATGGCAATTGGGAGTGGCGTAGATCGACGGACCGCTGAAGTGCTTGCCGGGAGGAACAAGTGGTTTGGGGGGTTTAGCTGGAACTGCTGGTTTTTCAACCTCCGCGCCAACGGAGGTGAGTGGAGGCCAGTGCACGCGACCCTCGCTCTTACTCGTCATCGAGCTGCGCGTCGACGCACCGCTCAAATCCTCTGGCGAATCTTCGCCAGCATCTCCGCTCGTTTCTTGCTTATTGGTTGCGTTGCGGCCAGTTCCGCCTAGTTTTGGGCTGCTCGGAGGGGGCTGTGCACTGTTGCTTTCGGTGCCGCTGGTCGATTCTTTATTTTCCCAAAGCTTTTTCAGACTGCTAATACTACCAGTGCTGCGCCTTTTATCATCGGATTGTTCGTCCGACGGACAATCTAAAGAATCTGCCACACTCGTTCTTTCGTCATCTGACTTTTTACCACCACCTGGGCCACTGTTACTTTTGTCATCGGTAGCTGTCGATAACTTTTCTGCGGCATTATCCACTTTTCGCAAGCGCGCTTTGAAATCGATTATCTGGTTGTCGCTGTTTTCTTCTTTTGGCGGTGGTGGATTCGCTCTCCTATCGACCTTTTTTAGTTTAAAACCGAGGGTTCCCGTGTCAGTGAGAGGCGAAGCCGCAGGTGGCTGCTGATCCTTTGGCTCCGCCAACGCACTGCCGCCAATTATATTAGCGCTAGCATACTCGTTTTGCTTGTATCCGTCAACATTGAAAGTCGCGCAGAGTTCCGATAGTAATTGCGAGGCTGGATCCAGTGGCGCATTATTGCAAGGAAAATTGGTTCTTCGCAGAGTACCCGTAGATTTGGTTTCGCAGCTCTGTTTGATTTCGTTAATAAGCTTCAGTTCGAGCATTTCTTTCATGCCGGGTTTAGAGGAAAAAGTCCCCAGGTTACTGCTACAATTACTCTCTTGTCGCTCGGTACTCAATTCTTCAAGGGGTGGAGGGGGTGGCGGCGGAGGTGGCGGAGGCAGCATAGATATTGACTCGTCCTGAGGCGATGTCTGACCGCAAGCGTCTGCTACCTTTGGCTCGTTTGATTTCTGCTGCTGCTCTCGTCTCCTGAGATTCACGCCGAATCTCGAACTAGCCTCCATCACCGAGGGCTCAGCCGACTGAAGATCGCTGCTCCTCTCGTCCTGCTCGTCGCTTGTAGGTTCTTCCCTGGAACGCCGTTCGAGTTTCGACGCCTTCCGTAGGCCACTGGGTGACAGCGAACCCGTCGTATTCCGCGACTGACCGCCCGGCGAAACGGAAAGCGGCGGCAGCAAGTCGCACTGGTCCCCAGAATTGAGAAGCTCAGTTGGCGGCGGAGGTAGATCCAACGGAGGAGGAGGAAACTCGAGGTCAGCTAGACTGGGCTGCGCCGGCCTTGGCGGACTGGCTGTTCTGAAGGTCGAAGTATTCGGCGGCACGCGGAAAGTCCTCAGACTGTTGCTCTCGGTGTTGTTCTTGCGCGAGGAACCGACGGCGTTTCGACTGCGCGGAGAATTGGGAGGCTGATAAGTGTTAACGACACCACTGGAGGAGTTGCTGCGGGTCATCTGCGGCTGATTTCGCAAGTTGTTCTGTCGGGGCGAGAGCGAACGATGCTGCTGCTGGTGAAGGTCCTTGTGGCCGACGCTCGCCGGCGCCTCCAAGGACTGCTGCGACGACTCGATGGTCGAGATGCTCATCGTTGGGGAGGCTGTTGGTCCGCTGTTCTCTTGATTCGCTGGCATTCCGCTCTGACGTAACGACTCCAGATAAGCGCCTATCCTTGCGTTCTTCGGCAGCGTACCGTAACGGTTTATGGCTCGCTTAACATTTTGCACCTCTAAGGCTCCCACGTGGACCAGCTGCAAGAAAATTCATTTACTTATTATTTTAGGAAAAACTATTCTCATTAGTACTCTTAACTAATTATTATTTTTCATAGTATCAAGGTGGTTCCGGTAGAAAAAAAAAAATTTTTTATTTACTTGGTCACTTTTTGAGAATATCTTTCTCTCAAGAAGCGATCAAATAAAATATTAAAAAAGACAATTATAAGAACAATTACACCATTCACCGGAGCTACCTTAACAATATTTTATCCATAATTTATTTAAATCTTGTATTATTTGTAATAATTTTTAGCATTCTCTAAAAATTTATCTTGAACTGTCCATAATCGTTAGAAGTGCTTCTTAACACTTTATAATCTCAATGAAAATATATAAAATTGCATAATTTAAAATTTAAGTAGTTGTAAATCTGCGAAAACTTAGCAACACTAGCATTCAAGCAGTGTTATGCGCTTCGATTAACAGCTGCGTCAGCTGCAAACAACAAGCATATTGTTAAAAAGAAATTCATTTCTCTTTCTGCTCGAAGATACAAATTGAATTAAAAAAAAAAGCGCGAGTACAGTACACAGGTAAAGTGCTCAAATTCGTCGTGATAAAAAGAAAAGTAGAGAGAGTAGTTCTTGTGAAGATTTTGTATGCATTAAGCTGGTGTCATTCCTATTGTTTAGAGGGCTGGGGGAATACCTTCTGTGGCAGCGCATCCTTAGACGTGTGCGTGCGTGTTTTTAATTGTTTATGGTTGGATAGCGGTTCCGGTGAAGTAGACGGCTGGGGAATGAAATTCGGCTCCGCTGCGCCCTGCGAGCCCTCGCCGTCGTGCTCCATGTCCCAGCCTCCCCCAGTACTCGACTGGGTGGCCATTGTCACGATATCACGTGTCATCCCTAGATTTTTTTTTAATTCGTCAGGAATGAACAGGTTCACTCTCTGTTTTGCCAATTTTTTCAATTCTAATGGTATAAGGCTCAGATTTTCAGTATTTTTTGTCGGGATAAAGGATATTACGCTGTAATATCGAACAAATTTTCCTTTACACATTCGTATTTCCGAATAAATAAATTTCTTTATCTTTCACACCCATAAGTTCAATGTAACATCGAATTTTTAATAAAAATAAAGTCAACAAAATTTATTTAAATGTGCTTAAAATGTAGAATATGAAATTATGTATAATAAAATGTAGAATATATTGTGTATAGCAAAAGTGCAGTTAGAGATGTATTTTGATAATTTAGTAAATACATTTAAGCTAATCATCTCTCTATATGTATTTCCAATTTAATTAAAATAAGCTATTAATCTATCTAAAAATTGCAGTAATAGTGCATAATGTGTAAAAGTGTCAAAATGTTTAATTGAGCTTGAGGGTACGAAAATGTTATTTATAGGAGAAATACCAATTTTGTACAGCACACGACATGATTAAAAATATAAAATATATTATTTTTTGATATTTTGAAATAAAAACAGTTAGATTTTAAGACTGAGTTATATGTCATTTAAGAAAATATTTATAAATTTTCGTGTCAATAAAAAAAATGCTGCTTTTTGTAAGAAACAGTTTTTCAGTCCCGTCATTACTTTAAATCATCGAATACTCGTTTTTCCAAATGGGTCATTCTCTGAGCATAAATAGTGATGATAGGTGTCTTATGATAGATGATGTATTGTGTGAATATAATCCCTAAAAGCATGAAAAGCGGAATCTTGATACAAACTGGAGCATAAGATGAAGTATTGATGCGATTAATGTTAGTAAAACCATGTAACACTGCTTGAATGTTATGATAGCAGGGCTAAAGCACAAAAATGATGTCAATTTTTTTAAAAGAAAAGCGATCCAGACATGATTATTAAACAATTATCTGTTATAATTATCCATTTTCCAAGTGTGAACAAATTTTCAATAATCTACTTGTATCTAATTCATTATTATATTACCTTACTAATCTAAACATCAGCTAAAATTCTAATAATTGTGTTATCAAATTTTAATTATTTGTACAATTTTTTATTTTTAATTTAAATTTATTTCTTTTTATAAATACCTTTTTCTAATTAAATAAACACTAATCCCTGAATATGCATCATGCAAAGATAATTAATTTACATTTACCATTTATCGATCCGCGTCCAATATGGTCGATCAAAAATGTCTGGATCGAGTTGATAAAGTGAAAAAATGTACAATATGAAGAGCAAATGCTACAGGTGTAGATAAAAGGATGCACGGAATAGAGATAAGTTTGCTTAGCCACGAATTGCACATGCAGTGGTTTATACATTCGATTTGATAAGAAAATGAATTCTTACTTCAAAGGGGAGAGAATGACCCACAGACATTGGAAGCATGGATATTGTACGAGTATTACGATGCATAATGCAAAAAAAATTATAAATCTAAAGTCACGAATTGACTTAAAAGGGCAAAGGTTAAAAAATAAAAACAAGTCGTGCAAAAAATACCGTTAGATCTGACTTATTCATGTGACAGAATACCTTGAAAAATCTTGTCAATACCATTTAGATCAGTGCCATCGTGCAAAGCAACGTTAGACATATCCGCGTTTTGATGATCCTGATCCTGGTATGCAGAATCTCGAAAAGAACTACACGATGACAAAAGGCTGCAAGAGATCATTCAATTTTAACATTCTAAGATTCGACCAAAATAATTCAATATAAACTAACAAAAAACATTAAATAATAACAAATTGTAAAAACAGATATTTTTTACGATTACGTTAATCTACTAATTATAAATATTAAGCAAGATTTGAAAAAAGAGAGCAGTCAATATTTAAGTACAGTGCCTACCTAGTTCGCTTTGGTGGAGCAGGTGCTTGTTTACCCTTCTTATTTGTCGAACGTCTCATTTGTACCATGCTGTTATTTCCTTTATTTGTAAGACCTCCCATAAATGTACTTAATTTGGTAACTGAACTTGTTGATTCTGTAATTGTAATTTATTGTAATATAATTTATTATAATATAATCTCTAAATAATTCATTTAATTTATTTCACCTTGAGTACTAGAAGTATGTTGTTCAGAAGCTAGTACAAGCCCATGAATATTTCCTGAACTACCAGTTTGTGATTTATTACAAGACAACAGTTGAACTCCTCCACTGCCTTGTAATTGTTTTTCTACCTCTGCAAAAGAAAAAAAATCACGCATGTAAATAATTTTATTCCATTCAAATTTAATGAAAATTTATTTTCGATTAATTTAAATTATGATGTACCTTCTGTAATACTTGATTCTTGAAACATATTTTCTAATGAATGATGAATTTCTTTAAATGTTGGTCTATCTGATGCTGACCACTGCCAACATTGACGCATAAGTTCATACACTTTAGGTGGACATCCAGGAGGACATTCCATGCGGTAACCTTTTTCTAGCATGTGATAGACATCAGTTAAATCTACTCCAGGATACGGAGACATACCATACGTCGCAATTTCCCACAATAAGATACCAAACGCCCATACATCAGACTAGACATAAGAAAAAATATTAACTTCAAAAGTATAAAATATATTAATTTATTTAATTGAAGAGCAAAATACCTTAGTAGAAAATTTATTGTATGCCAACCCTTCAGGGGCTGTCCATTTGATTGGAAATTTTGCACCAGCATGAGCTGTATAAGTATCATCTCTCATAAGTCGCGCCAAACCAAAATCTGCTACTTTAACCAAATGACTTTCCCCTACTAAGCAATTTCTTGCAGCTAGATCCCTGTTTAACGTTAAAATTATTTTGCATTGTGTTTCATAAAAAGTTGTACAACTATTTAATTAAGAAAATACAATACCTATGAATGAAGTTTCGACTTTCAAGATAACTCATTCCACTGGCTATTTGTGTCGCCATGTGCATCAAAACCACAGCATTAATTTGATGTTTACTTTCATTACGTAAGTAATCTAACAGGTTTCCTTTGCTCATAAATTCTGTTATGATATAAAAAGGTGGTTCTCGCGTACACACGCCGATTAATTGTACTAAATTTCTATGTTTCATTTCTTTCATTATTGCTGCTTCTTCTAAAAAGTCTTTCAATGCCATAGTATCTTCCTATAAAACATTAATGAATTTTGAAATTTATGATTTATTTCATTAGGCTCTAAAAGTATTTATGAAATTGTGAATTACTTTAAGAGTTTTTACTGCAACTGTCATATTGTATCTCTTCCATACTGCTTCATATACATCACCATACTGTCCTCCACCTAGCTTATGTCTCATAACAATATCAGTCCTATTAATCTCCCATTCATCAGGTTCTATAAAAATTGATAAAAAATATTATGTAACTAATACTTAATGACTATTAAATTATCATTAAATGAATGTGCAAACAGAAGACTACCTGGACTAAGAGGAAAAACTGTTGGTTTATTACGTTTTGGTGCTGGATATAAAAGTTGAGTTATAAGACCATCTGCAAGCATAGAATGATGATGCACCAGTTCTGCCAGTGTGTTGAAGATACTTTCAGTTGTCACGTACATCTACAATTGATAGAGCATTCACATACTGCCTTTTTAAAATTTTGAAAAATATGGAAAATACATTTCAATTAATTTATTTATCACCTTTCCATCACTATCTTCATTTATTCGGTAATGATACACTCTCCCTTCATACCGCAAAGAAATACTACGCTGTCCAGGACTACTTTCTGACTCACGAACCAAGAAACTTCCATTTATCCCAGAACTTAAAAGATATTCTGCAGCATTTCTCGATATTCTACCATGATACCAGGAATGTTTCTCCAAAGAATTAACTGGAGTTACATAGTTTGATGGCACCCAGCCAACTTGACCACTGCTGGAATGAGCTTCACACCATTCACCACTTTTGTTATAACTTAATATGCGAACTTGTTCACCTATTTATAAAAAAGTGCATTTAAGTACAATATTTTCTATTATTTATAAAGAAAATTTTCATTTGACAAGGTTATTTACCCTTCTTTAAACCTAGTTGATTTTCACCACCAGCTTGAAAATCATACAAAGCAACAAAAAGTTGTGGATCATCTTCTTCTTGAGCTAAAAGATTTTCTTTACTGGTCCATCTAAAAATGAGCAAGCTAATGGTTAGAAAAAAGCATTTCAGAGAAAACATAAAACTGATTTGTGTATATATAAGAAAAGAAACCTGTTTGCAGCTTCAAGAAGGCCACTGCTTGACACAGAGACATGCTGATCTAAACAAGGCTGCTGTGAAATAGACTGAACGCTGGAACCACTTGGTGGATCACCCTCTGGTAATGCAGGTATATGTGGTAGTGGTCTACTTTGAAGTAAAGCTTCTAAGTAAAATAAAAATAAATAAGTTATTGATTATATAAAAAATATTAATTTTAATAAGTTTGAACACTTAACATTGTAAGAATATCAATAAATATAGAATTATTGAATATTAAAACCATTTTTAAATAAAAACAAATATTATATATAGCTTAAAAGATTCATAAAATTTCATAATGCAATGTTTTCTTAATCACTACAAAATATCTGCTGCAAATGCAATTATTTTAAATTTGTTTTAATTGGCATTGTTATCTAATCTGGAAAGATCAAGCTACTTGACATTCATTTATTTAGACATTTGAGATAAAGCTAAATCTTCTACTTTCAATTCAATATTATTTGGTATTTAATAATAAAAAGTTTTTTTTTAAATTTATCTATAACAAAAATAAGAAATTAATCTAGTTAAATACAAATAAATATTATAATATTGGTTATTTGTATTACATAACAAATATTGAAAATTTTATAAAAAAAATTGTGTTTTCCTTTAAAGTATTTTGATTTAAATTGAAGTTATAATATAGCATCCAAGTGTCTAATTTGCTATTAGACTATTCTACAATCAGAAGCTATGAATGACTCATTCAAAAAAAGAATCAAACATGAATGTCCGTGTATCGCATACATCAGACTCCATAATTAAATGTGCAGGAAAGGAAGAACAAAATGAAACGGAAAAAGGTGGAACTGACATGTACGGAAGAAGCTACTTGCATAACTAATTTTCTTAGCAGTGTGATAGCTGTTTAATATTGAAATATTATTAGTATTACTTACTACATGCAAAATAAAAACATTTTTTGAATCTTTAATAAATAGATTTAAAAGTAAAATTTAAAGAAAAATTGATTATTATGTAAATTTATTTTTAAATAATATTAAAATAATAAGTTCTTTGAAAAAACTGATGACTGATGGATCAATGACTAACTAAACTATAAAAACACCTGATTAAGAAAAAATTCAACTGAAAGAAAAAGTAATTAATCATACTTAAAAAATACAATAAGAAAAATATATAAATCGTTAATAATTATTTCAATCATTGCAAGAGATAACAAAAAATATTTATTGTTAGAGAAATTAATCATTAAAGGAATATTCAATAGATTAAATTGTTCAATACATTGGAAAAAATGAAAATTCTATAATCAATGTACTTTTAATCAATAGTCAGCAATAAAACTCAAGTGCACTTGCAGAGGGTCTATTATTGTCCATTAAAATGAAAGCAGTACAATTTTTACTTTTAAGGCAACTCAGATGAAGCAAGAACAATCAATAATTCATTGAATGAGTAACCTTGATTCTAACTTATGATTTCATATAATGAAACTCTTGGATTTGCCGGAATCAACATAAAATTAGAAGTTTGAAAACTGCAAGAAGCATCGCAACAAACAGTCGCAACAAATTAAAAAAAAGACCTCAAAATATCATTAAGCTCTAGCGCTCCTCGGTGCAAGATTGGAATGTTGTGTGCACGATTAGCATCGACTGTCAATCGCTGCTCCAAATGATCTTCAATCAATGCTACACCCACGCAACATCCAAACAGCTCACTTCCAATGAAGGAACATGCCGATGCAAAGAAAAAGATAGACATTAAGATTTTTACCGCTGTGCTCGGTGAAGATGTTGGATCCCATAGCACGCGACTCCTTGGGGTTCCTGGGCTGCTTCCGCGTCTGCCTGACGACAGTCCCGGGCGGAATGACTCTGTCCTTCGTCTGTTGAGCACCCATAGTTCATCCCCGATTACCATTCCCGTTGGTGCATCACCACCCCCATAATTGTCCGCGGCGCCTCGCGCCTCCTCTCCCTCGGTCCCTCGGTGTTCCCACGGGCGAGATTCCCCCGCGGGCACGGACAGGCGCGGCGCGTACTCTCGTCCCCGGTGCGGCCGTGCAGGCGACAAAAATCCGCGGGCGCGCGTTCACATATTGCGGCGCGCGACACTCGGGGCCGGGGCCGCGTACACGAGCGCAGGGGACGGCTCCGTCGTGCACTTTCTCTCTCGGCGAAAGAGAGAAGGACACTAGGAGAGGAAGATGTTGACTTGCGGCAGCGGCGGCGGTGGCAGCACGCACACAGCACCTACTGCACGGTGTCCCCGCTGCTCTCCGTCTCTCTCCCTCCGCCAAGTGTGCGTCCGCAGGCTAGTAACGGGCTGCGGCGCGAAGGCAGCTCGACAACTGCAGCGGCGACGTCGGCCTGGCCAGCCGCATATCCCGGCCCCTGCAGGCTGCTCACTCGCCGTCGTCGTCGTCGTCGTCTCTCTCTCTCTCCTCCTTTCTGCTGGCGCTGCACTCTCCGTCCCTTCGTACGGGTGCTCTCTCGCCCCCCCTCGCTCCTAGTGCTGCGGCTGCGGCTCGGCGCTGTACCAACTGCTGCTCCTGCTCGCCATATTTGACAGCTTTCTCGCTCTCTCTCTCGCTCTCCTCGCTCCAGTCCTGCAGGCGGCCTTTGACGTCGATTGTTTAGTTGCCGAGGGAATTGTTGAGCGGCAGCACGATTGGCCTTCCCCAAAGACGTCGCGCTGCACTCGCGCCTATACGTGTGGGTGCACGCCAGCGGGATACGCGCTCATATACAGTCGCATCTCTTTTCCTACGCACGCGGACCTTATGTGCTTTTCTTCCCGAGCGCCCCTCTCTCCCCATTTGCGTGCATTCGTGCAGCAGGATGCGATATCCTACTCGCTCTCCCTCGCTCCCTGCACATGCGTGCCGCTCTGCTTCTATCCGTAATGTTCTCTTCCTTTTGCTGATAGGGGAGTGTGTATACGCGTGCCGCACACATAAGGGGAGAGAGAGAAGCGAGAAGAGTCGTCGGCACGGCAGGCGCCTGCTCCCAGGTGCTACCCATTTCAAAACGACCCCCTCCAAATAAACGTCCATATTTGCTTAAAAAGTGTGGCTCTTCAATGACTTTGTTTCTCGAAAAAATCTATACACATTTTAGTCATTAGAATTGTTGCCTTGCAATCGTGCTAATTTTATAAACTCCAGCCAGCATTGAAGTATATTCTCCAAGTTTACTGAGACATTTTGCAGAAATATGTTTTTAAACAGGCAGTTCGTTGACATTGCAAAAATCGATAATCGACTATTACGATAGAGAGAAAATACTTCATGCCTAATTGTAAAATAAAAAGAAGTGGCAACAAAAATTATTACACAGATTTTATAGTAATATAGAAAGTTACATGTCAATAATTTTTGATGGTTTATTTATTTACTTGGTAAATATTGACCTTAACTTGTATAAACATAAACTCTTATTAAATAGACATTATGCAAGTATTTGAAAAAAGTTAGAATATTACTCTTTAAACATTATAATACTTCTAATTCACCTTAAAATTAATCCTTATATTATAATTTTAATTTTAGTTTTATAAAAATGCTTGATAGTAAAAAAGCGCCTTTTAACATAATGCTCTTGCTTGTTAAGTCGGTCTCAAATAGATATTTTAAGTATCCTTCAGAAAATCTAAATTTCCTGGCTTGTACAGAGTTAACGAGCATTGAAAAACCTGATTTTCATCTAATATATATTTGGAGAAAATTGATTTATTAATGTAAATGTTATTTTCGGCGCTATTATCTAAACAGACGGGTATCTGAAACAAATGCAAAAATTTTATATTTATTTTTTTTTATAAAAAATTTCAGCCACACGTCCGAAGATAAAATAATAATAGCTTACAATTCCTTTAAAAACTTCGGACAAAAAAATGTCATCATTCCCTATTATAAGAAGATAATAAAGCTCTAGTTGGTTGCAGTAATTTTTAGCAACGCGGATGTTTCCATGCACGCTCCCATCTTCATC
This sequence comes from Sycophila sp. Sp_5, assembly GCA_018906775.1. NCBI lineage: Eukaryota > Metazoa > Arthropoda > Insecta > Hymenoptera > Eurytomidae > Sycophila > Sycophila sp. Sp_5. The sequence continues at coordinate 2,379,005 of JACCID010000019.1, read as the reverse complement.
AATCGATATGTTAAAAAAAATTAAACCCATATTAAAGACATCTAAGGCATAATCATAGGATTCATGCGCTTTGTAATTGCACGTCCAACTAATCTGATATTTATTACGAACAACGTGATTTTCAAAATACCGTATCTGAAAATAAGGAAATAAATTAATTTAATGAATAAATACCGTAAAAAATCGTACGCATTTTCAAATGAATATTACCTCCATAATATTTTCTGCGTGATTCAATTTGATATGGTCGACTATCTTCTTCACACTGCATTTATTATTGCAGCTTTTAATGAAGCACGTAATTAACGATTTGTGATTAACTAATTCGGAATCTAAATTTCTTTCATTATGATTTACTAAATTAATCTCTTCATCGGATGATGTCCCCGGTAAAACATCATTTTCATCGTCAGTTTCAGACGGAATACTATCATCGGAATTTTCGGTTTGCGTTTGAGTTTGTGCATCGTTGCCGCCAAAATCAGTTTGACACTCTGCACTTGTTGTCTCGTTATATTCGGTCTGAGTACCCAAAGTTGTTACTTCATTATTTGTCTGCGTTTCTTTGGAATCATTCTTATAAACAGCTTGTACTTCAACGCTTTTGTAAACAGTCTTTCGATTGGAATGGTGATTCGGTTCTAAAAGCGAGTCCTAAAACCAAAAAGTAAAATAGGAAAATGTGCTATTGTATGCACAAAATATCCGCGCAAAAATGCGTGACAGTAATTGGTAATGTAACTGGTGCACCTTAATATCTTCAAATTTAGCCGCTACCATTTCAGCAAGATAATTGCGCGAACCGTTGAAGTTGCTGTTACATATGGGACAAATGAAGCGTCTACTATCTATTTTGCATTTTTCGCAAACGTGATGTCCATTTGAACAGGTAAGTACGACGTCGGACGGCAAATCCAAACAGATCGGACACTCCAAAATCTGCTCCAGATCGTCCACGTACTACGTGAAATAAATTATGTCAATGAAGAAAAAGGCTTACTTAAAAATATTTTTTTTTCATTAATTTCGTGAAAAATATCATTTTCATTACCTGCATACGCATTTTTACTATTACGTCATCTTCATCTCCGTTTTTATACTCCATAACTGCTAATCTTCTTTACATATAAATTCCAAATTTTATAATAATCTGAGACTTAATGAAAACACTTTTTTAAATGAATTAATGCATGATCCTTAGTAATTTACTTGAAGGTGTATATAATCTTACAAATGTAATCTGAAAATCTTCTTTATATCTGCAAAAAGTAATAAGGAAAAAGCATTGAGTAAATGGTACACAAGATAATATCTATTTTTTTGAATTGTCAACATATTCTGTAGGTAATTATAACTAACATTATCGCCGTTTTCTTTTAGTAAAATTTAAAACCTCAAGATAACGCCGCGATCATTATAGTTTCACGATTAAGATTTTAAAATAAAATACAATAGGATGAATATAATTCAATAAACCGTTTATTTTAAATTTATTCATGCTAATTTATTTTGCTTTAAATTCCCTGCACTACAGCGACGTAAATTACACCGTGGACAATAAAATAAAAACATCAAAATCGGAGATATCGCAATTGGTCGAGATATAAGTTCCACGTTCGACAATAAAAAAAAAGAACGAAGGAAATCGGTGTTATACAGCAAATATTATTGTAAATTATACAAAGGAATCATAGAACTTCCTACTGCTTCAAACATTCAAAAAAAATTTAAAAAAATTATGGATTTATTTTATTGTCATTGTCATTGTTTAACAACGACGAATTGCTCGAACAACAAGAATTATTAATAGATCATTTTTTTTAAATTTCTATTTGACAAATTCTATTTAAGTTTAAATTATTGCATTGAAATCCCGTAATGCTTATTTATATAAAGTGCAAACACGTGAGTATAAGGCCGTAACTTTTCAGTGTGATTGTAAGTAAACAATATGAACGTAAAAAATCGTTATACTTATACAGAATACATCCACTTACCTTTAAGGTTAAAATTTCTTTTCCATCGTAACAGCAACAAGTCAGCTATAAATGTGATCGAGGATTGATACCGCCGGTGCACCGATAAAAATGCGTGAAAAACCGCAATACCTCGTTCTTTAGCTTGTGCCTACCTCCTTAGAGTTTACACATAGTTTCTCCTCAAGAAAACTGGCAACACTGCTTCGCAAGTTGAGCGCGATGTCGCGATAGGATATTCAGAAATCACAATTATTTGAAATTCAAGCCACTAGGAGGCAATGCGAAGCCTGCACCTGCACTGAGAGAAGTTTTGTGGGTTGTACATGTCTGTAGATACATGCTGGCCAATTCTTTTTTGTTTTTCTTTGTTTGTCAGTCTTTAATGCGTTATAAAAAGATACGACGTATTTTTTTTCTTTTGTCAATGACTGCTGTACTTGTAAAAGAAAAAAATAAAAATGAATAGAGAATACCATTATTAAATACATTGATGTCCAGCTGTAGTTATTATGTTGTACTGAAATAATAATCTGTTTCATTGTCTCTTTATGAATGAATTAAAGTCATAGCCTATAATTAATATTTACAAACAGTTTTGTTGTAGTTTATTAATACATAATTTTATCAACAATTATACATTATTACTCAAGACTTCATGGATACATTAAGTGAAGAAATTTTGACAGAAATGCGAATGAAGGTAAACAATTATTATTAATTAGATTTTTCATTTAAAAACTTGGATAAACAAAATATTTTTAATTGTGCAGTATGCAGAAGATTTAGAAGAAATACTAGAATGTCCAATATGTTTTGAATTACCCCAGGGATTAGTTGTACATTGTGTTCAAGGACATGATATTTGCATTAGTTGCAAGGAAGTGCTTGCTAGCACTGGATATAATTGTCCTACGTGTCAATGTAGTTTTAGCTCGTCTAGAAATTATACCGTTGAAAAATTGTGTGCCAAATTTCAAGATATTAAAGTAAATTTTTATATTTTTACTCGATAATTTATTTGAATTCACAAAAACAGTACTTATTTTTTATTTTTAGAGCTCATTACTAAATCCTAATAGTGCTGCTAATAGAATAACTAAGAAATCAGTTGAAGTTCAAACTGATTTTAAATGTAATTATGTACCTGCTGAAGAACCTGGACTTGAAAATCGTGAAAATAGTATTAATGTTGACTCAAAGAAAAACATGTCAAAAACAGAATCAATCAATTCAACTCATAATGAAAAAAAAAGAAAGACGGCGTAATTATGTAAAAAAAAATGAATTAATAGGCAATTTCTGTTCACTACTGTTGAGTTATATTATGAAACGCAATATAAATGAACTACATTATTTTAATAAATAATAATTCTTTGTAAACACAAAATAATTACGTTTTAATTATAAAAACTTAAAAGTAAATGCACTTTTGTAAACATTAATTGGAACTTATTTCAACTTGTTCAATTGGTTCAATAGACATCACTATTATCTTTGATAATTCATCGTTTCAGAAAAGACGATCATCCTTCCTCACTGAAGCATTAAAAAAAAGTGCTCTCGTTGTGACAGTTTTGCCGGATGCTGTCAGGCGGTTCAAGTTTCGCGCTGAGCGCTTTAGCGCGCGAATACATCGTCGTTTGCTCGCGTTTGAGCGCAGACAACGTCACGTGAACGCAGAGAAGCGGCGAAATTCGCAACTCAGGCGTTGGTCGCACGCTGCCGATTGGCGCAGAGATTTGGCGCGCCTATCAGGATCCAGCGCCGGCAGGCGAGTTATGCGCCTATCGCCCCGAAGCAAGGCGACGACGGCTGTCGAAACGGGGGAGCAGGGTCAGGTTACGTTACGGACGCGCGACGCGCGTGCACGAAGGAGCTTCGGAGTCCAGAAAGAAGCCGACGAGCGTAGGGAAAAAGCGCGAGACTGCCCGATAGTTCGCGCCGCGGACTCCGGACTAGCAGGCGACCCCCCCCGCCAGCGATCGCCGAGTTGCGTGCGCGCGGCTGGTGCGCAGCCGTCGCGGTGCTTCGGGACAGCGGGCTGCGAGGCGAGCAGCGGCGGCGGCCTGGTGGCAGCGAGCTGATCGACCCGCGGAGGCGCGCGCTCTCTCTCTCTCACTCGGCGATTCGTCCGCAAGTCAGCCAAGTCGGGAGCAGCTGCAGCAGGATGGACCCGCGGAAGCTGACGGAGCTCCTCCGGGCGACGATTGAGCCGACCCAGCAGAAGCAGGCCGAGGACCAGCTGAAGCAGGTGAGAAGCTCGTGCGTGCGGGGCCCCCCGCGTGTCGGCCCGTGCGAGGCGACAGGGGAAACCTAACCGCGCCGCTCGGAAAAACGTGCTCGCATGGCGAGGTGCACGCGGCGGAGCGCCGCGAGAGCGGAGTCCTTGCCCCCCGCGTTCCGTTCTTGACCTTTTGGCGAGACGCGACGCGGCTCGGCTGCTGTCGGCTTGGCTCGTGTTCTCCACGTTTTTCCTGCCAAGTTTATGTGCCTGACCGCTTGCACTCTGACCTTCTCGCGCGGGGACCATGTAGATATGGATTGGCAAGAGCCAAGGGAATTCGTCTCTTTGGGTTGATGTGCGCGAACACTGGGATTTTATGCTTTCAGGTTCACAAAATCATTGGCTTCGCTCCAGGACTACTGCAGGTGGTCATGTCCAATGAAGTTGACATGCCCGTGAGACAAGCTGGTACGCTATCATCATTGTATTGGGAATTTTATAACTTTTTTTATTTCTGTAATGGAATAACTTTTAGGTGTCATCTATCTGAAGAACTTTATTACTTCGAATTGGGCTGATCGGGAAGCTGAAAATGGAGTAGTGCCATTTAGTATACACGAACAAGATAGAGCGATGATTCGTGATGCCATTGTTGATGCCACTGTTCATGCTCCTGAACTCATTAAGTATGACAATTCAGGTCAAAATAGGTTAATTCAGAAAAAGAAATGATTTTGTGACTTTACCTTTTGCAGGGTACAATTAGCATTATGCATTAGTAATATTGTAAAGCATGACTTCCCTGGAAGATGGACACAGATAGTAGACAAGATAACAATATATCTTCAAAATCCTGATGCTTCCTGTTGGCCTGGTGTTCTTTTAGTATTGTATCAATTTGTAAAAAACTTTGAGTTAGTATATTTTTTATACTTTATCATGTGACTATTTTTCTTTGTGAAGAAATTGATAGATTCATAATTCTATGTTATATAGATACAAAAAAGCTGAAGACAGAGGGTCATTGCATGAAGCTATGAATCTTTTGTTACCAATGATTTACCAATTGATATTAAGATTGCTACAAGATCCATCAGAACAGTCTGTTCTTCTTCAAAAACAAATACTCAAAATATTCTTTGCTTTAACACAATATACACTCCCCCTTGATCTCATTTCTAAAGAAGTCTTTTCTCAGTGGATGGATATTGTTCGTCAAGTAGCCGATAGACCTGTACCACCAGAAACGAACAATCCAGATTTGGATGATGATGAACGTGCTGATTTGCCTTGGTGGAAGTGTAAAAAATGGGCTTTACATATACTTCAAAGAATGTTTGAAAGGTGAGCTTAGCTAAATACTTAAACAATTGATATCAAGGAATTAATTACATTTTATATTTAAATAAATAAATATTGTTGGTAGGTACGGAAGTCCAGGTTCAGTGAGTAAGGAATATATACAGTTTTCTGAATGGTATCTGCGGACATTTAGTGGTGGAATTCTTGAAGTTTTACTCAAAATTTTGGATCAGTATCATAGAAAAATTTATGTTTCACCACGTGTACTTCAGCAATCAATTAATTACATAAATCAAGGGTAATTAAAACCTAATGAATATCTTCGAATAATATATTCATTGACTTGCTAACTAATTCTGTAATTTACTTTGTAGAGTGAGTCATGCATTTTCGTGGAAATTTTTAAAACCTCACATGTTTCAAATTATCAGAGATGTTTTATTTCCAATAATGTCGTATTCAGCTGCTGATGAAGAATTATGGAACACTGATCCTTATGAATACATACGAGTGAAATTCGGTAATTGGTTGAATAATAATGACAATCCTATGTTCTAGAATTATATATATCATTATCTTAATTTTATTACAGACATTTTTGAAGACTTTGTGTCACCTGTAACTGCAGCACAAACATTGTTACATTCAGCTTGCAAAAAACGAAAAGAAATGCTGCAGAAAACGATGCAATTCTGCTGTTGAAGTTTTAACGAGTTCAAATACAGATCTAAGACAGAAAGATGGAGCATTGCACATGGTAAAATTTTGTTCTAAATAATTTATTTACTTACTTATTGATATAAAATAATTAATGTTTATTCCGAGTAGGTTGGAACATTAGCTGATGTATTATTGAAGAAGGCTATCTATAAAGAACAAATGGATAGAATGCTTATGCAATACGTATTCCCAGAATTCAACAGCCCCCAAGGCCATATGAGAACCAGGGTAAAATATTTTGCTATTTGCATATTTAAGTATCGGATATTAAATTCACTTTTTGATTTTATTTAATATGTATTTACAGGCCTGCTGGGTATTGCATTACTTTGCCGAGATAAAGTTCAAACAAGAAAACATTTTGGTAGAAGCGATTAGACTAACCACAACTGCTCTCTTAAATGATCAAGATCTTCCTGTAAAAGTAGAAGCAGCTATAGCTCTTCAAAGTCTGCTTCGAGCTCAAGAGAAGGCACAAAAATATATTGAACCTTGGATTAAGCAAATCACATTAGAACTTCTCAATATTATTAGACTAACTGAAAATGATGATTTAACAACTGTTATGCAAAAAATTGTTTGTGCTTATCCTGAACAGCTCATGCCAATTGCAGTTGAAATGTGTCAACACTTGGCTGCAACATTTAGTCAAGTATTGGAAACTGATGAAGGTAGCGATGAAAAAGCCATAACAGCAATGGGACTATTAAATACCATTGAAACATTACTGTCTGTTATGGATGATCAACCAATTATAATGAGTCAACTGCAACCAATAGTTTTACAAGTGATAGTTCACATTTTTAGTAATAGTGTTATGGGTAATTGTTTTTGTCTATATTTATAAAATTTAACTTTGTACAATTTAAACAAATTATTTTTTCAATTTTTTAGAATTTTATGAAGAAGCTTTGTCACTAGTTTATGACTTAACAGGAAAATCGATATCTGAAGATATGTGGAAAGTATTAGAACTAATGTATGAACTTTTCCAAAAAGATGGCTTTGACTATTTTACAGACATGATGCCAGCACTTCACAATTACATCACAGTAGATACCCCTGCATTTTTATCGAACGAAAATCATATTTTAGCCATGTTTAACATGTGCAAAGCAGTGCTTATGGGAGAGGCTGGTGAGGACCCTGAATGTCATGCTGCAAAACTTCTCGAAGTTATTATTCTCCAGTGTAAAGGACATATTGACAACTGCATACCACCACTAATTCAACTTGTACTAGAACGATTAACGCGTGAAGTAAAGACTTCAGAATTGAGAACAATGTGTCTGCAGGTCGTTATTGCCTCTTTATACTACAATCCAACATTGTGCCTTGAAACTATGGATAGACTGCAAGGTACTTTGGGGCAGTCCACAGAACCAATCGCATCACATTTCATTAAACAGTGGATCCATGATACAGATTGTTTCCTTGGGTAAGTAGCACTTATTAATTGTAAATTAATTAAAAATAGTTTCGTAAAATTTATTGAATTTTATTAACTTAATGTTGTAGATTACACGATAGAAAACTTTGTGTCCTTGGTCTTTGCACATTAATAAGCATGGGTCCATCAAGACCAACGGCTGTTAATGAATGTGCCCAGCAAATTATTCCATCTCTAATTCTCTTATTTGATGGTCTCAAACGGGCGTACGCTGCAAAAGTAGCAGAGAGTGACGACGAAGACAACGGTGATGATGAAAGCGATCTTGAAGAAGGTATATATCAGTAAAATAATTTATTCTTCATTGTTCTTAAATAAAAAACAAAAATAAAATTATATTTGTCCCAAAAGTGCTGTCGTCAGATGAAGATGAAATTGATGATGCTAGTCAAGTCTATCTTGAAGGGCTTGAAAAAAAAATAAATAAATCGCAAGCTCATATGTTTGGAATAACAACTTCGATACAAGTTGGACATGGTGACCACAGATCAGATGATGACGACGACGACGACGATGATTCAGAGTATGCTAAGGCTAATGAAGAAACTGCACTTGAAAGTTACTACACACCCCTTGACTCAGAGGATATGAATCAAGACGAATATATTGTTTTTAAAGAAATTATGCAAAGTAAGTAGCGTCGTTTAAATCGAGACCATCTATTTATGATTAGTTTACATGCGTATTTGTTTGCAATTTATTAAAAATTGAACAATTTTTTTTAGATATTGAGAGGTCAGATACAAACTGGTACACTGCATTAACAAATCATTTAACAGCTGAGCAGCAGTCGTCTCTATCAGATATAATATTATTAGCTGATCAACGTAAAGCAGCGTTAGAAAGCAAACGAATTGAGCTAAGTGGAGGTTAATTTTTTTAATTTTATTTATATCTTTTCATCTTTAAATCATCTTTAAATGTGATATAAAAAAACTGTATATTTTCTTTCAGGTTACAATTTCACATCACAAACTGTTCCCACTTCGTTTAATTTTGGTGGAACGCCTTTAGGTCGATAAAAAATGTAAGCGTTTTTATTTTAATGTAAGTAAAACAAATTGTAAGGCAAGCGAATTGAACACTCGTAGCTCGTGATTGCAATATGACCACCTTCAAGACAATTATATGCATTTCCTACTTGCTATTTTTGTGTAAATTACATGTACATTAGTAAGGCAATCGAATGGACTTGTATACATAATAGAAAATCATGTCCACGTTTTAATCTAAAAACGAGGCTCTCGCACTGTCGATCGGTCACGTTGACCTGTACCAAATGAATTAGTTGTCGCTCAGTGATACTATGTACGCGATTACATAAAGGAATAGCAAGTATTTGGATTTTTAAATTGTATTAATGCATGCGAAATAGTGAACGGCAATGTGTGATGATCTTTGGCCAAGCTAAATTTCTTAGAAACTGTGCCCCACTTTATAAAAATGGATTTCCGGTATCAGACAACGAAGATCATCTTCAAAATCACTGGGGGCTTTTACTAAGCAAAAGTGTTCTAGTGACATTTCTACTGCAACTCCAAAGGAGAAAGAAAAATCATTTCTTAACTTTCTCCATGTTTGTTAAAAAAATGAAAAATACGGAATATGTTAAATTGTTGATGTAAAATATATTCAAACTTAATTTTTAATAAGCAACCAAAAATATTTTTTTCACATATAAAATGCCCACTTCTTTAACAAGTGTGATTTATGTATAATGTATCCTAAATCTGCGATAATTGTAATCAACAGTCACAACACTTATCCTCACTAAAATCACTGTTTGGTTAATGCTTCGCAAATAATCAATCAGTGTAGCTGTGAAGAGCTTGCACAATACTGTCCTCCCATAAATACCTGTCAATTTTATAATTTAAAAAAAAAAAGTTATCTCATTGATAATGTATCTTCCAGTGAGAGAAGAAGTTGGCGCCGCTAAAGTAGATTTATTTTTATGAAATCGTTTTTATGGCAAAATATGTTGTGCTGCTCCTTCTCTCGACGGTAAACTGAAATTCATGCTATAATTAAGAATAAAGCAAATAAAAAAATAATAATTGCGCATGTAATCAGAGCCCAAAACGATAACAGCGTACAAAGAAGGGGTGTTCTGTACTGTGATTCATGAAAAATGGACAACTCTTTCGAATACGCGTTTTCTTTATACAAAAAATGAAATATTACGAATAATAAACTTTAAATTGTTTTTTTCTCGCGTTTATGCTTTTTATAAAAATAGTTAAAAATAAAATTGAGCACCAGTCATGAAGTTATACTCGTCGATAAATCTTTTTGCAATATGAAAAAAGTACCATAGACGTTAAAAAGTGCCTTGAATTGATCTTGAAGTTGGGACCTACAATAAAGGAATTCAGTGGATTACCACTGCAGGTTGGACCGCAAGGCCAGGACACTTCTCTAGATTGTAAGTCTTATAAGAAAATTGAGTGGGAGGTAAGATACACACGACCGTACTGGTGCTTTAATATTTAAACAGAAATTCGTGGAAAAATTCATTATTATTATTATTATTATTATTAATTATTATTATTATATTAAACTGGAAATGCAGCATACTAATTAGCATTTGTTATTTATTTTTCAAACCAAGCCAAACGGCAAATGCCAACATGTCCTTCCTTTTGTGCAAATTTGCCGATGTAATAGTAAAGCAACAGTTGCTTGCAAACAGATCTTTTTATTATCGTTAGATTAAATTAGACAATTTTACATTATCGATGATTACGATTGTTTTAGTTACTTAAATCCCTTGCACTAAGTTAGAAAGAAATAAAAAATGTTAAATTAATTGTAGAAAGAGCACTACAAGTGTCATTTCACATTCACAGTACATGTATTATTTTTAATTATTAATCAATCTAATATATTGAACACGTTATATGCAAGACTGGAGGCTACATTTTAACTTCTTAGTGCAAGAGCCAGATCGTGAATTCAACTCCCATTGACTGAATAAATGCAACTCGTGCCAAGTTTTACTTAGATGATAGTATGTTTAATTTGTACTTTTTTCAGTAAAGGATTTGCACAGAAGATCATAGGCAATTTATTTGATTAACGATTACTATGCGAATCCTTCATTGATGTATTGAAGTCTACAAAAAAAAAAGAGCAACATGCTCTCTTTAAAATCACGCGATTCAGGGAATATAATTATTGACGGTATTATAAAATGAAATTTCTGTTTTTATTTATTTGAACGTGTCGCGAACGATTGAAACGACTTAAAGCTATTCAAGCGAGCGATCGTACACGTCATTCCTACGTCTGTCAATCCCTCCTCTCAGCCATTATCATAAATCTACATGTGGGCTCGGCCCTTTATTTGTTTGAATTATAGAACTATGTATACTTCGAAGGTTTCAGTAGATTTATTATTAGCCGAAAGCATAAAATACTTGATGAATTAAATGTTTGGAGGCTTGGCAAGACGTGAAGAACGTAAGTATATATAAAGTGGACACACAGGCGACGGCGAATACACTGCGCCGCCCTGCATTTCTCCAGTATTTCAATATCTTCCCTCTGATCGTTAGTCTCTGTGGAGATGTGCATAATGTAGGCAATGAGGGAACATTATATCACTTGAGACACTTCTGGAAGTAATATTGTCCTACGCAACCACCTCGCATTGCCTTCGATACATTTTGTTCAAATACCCTTCGATTATTCTGAAGCACTTCCGCTGCATCTTTATTTAAAGGATCCTCTGGATTCGGTTCCTAAAAGTAAATTATCTTAATGAAATAAAAATAAGGCTATTATCTGAAAAGTAATATTACTGCTTTATAATAATTAAGCAATTACTACCAAAAATTAAGAAATGACTATTTGAATTTTGAAGCAACTTTTTTTTTCGGAGCAACAAATATATTTTAAATATACAATTTGAATTTCTTACCAAGAAAAGGTACTGCAGTCCATAAACTATAGAATTTATAGTAAGAACTGGCTTCCAGTCCTCCCTTAAAATATTAAGACAAACATTACCTTCCAAATCGATATTTGGATGATATACTTGAGTTTCGCATTTGACCTTGGGTGGTTCATGTGGGTAGTTTGGTCCAACTTTAAAGCTGAACACAAACCTTCCATTTTTATAAAATCCCTAAAATAAATAAATAATAATAAGTTAAATGAATTTTTCTTATTAGTCATCGCACTGAATCTTTGGATGAAAACTAACCTCATCAGGGCAGATGATCAATTTGAACGTCAGCAAATCATCGGGATCAGGAAACTCTGTACCACAGGTTTTTGGTAGATTTAATTCAGTTATATCTGAAAAGAGGAAAATTTTTAGCATGTTAAAAATTAAGTAAAAGTATTGCAAAAATGTTTAACAGCATTGGCTGGACAAGAGAAAGGCTCTTGCACGAGCAACACAATTCGCAATTTGTTGCAAGAGAATAAAAAAGAATCGCACCTTTCTGAATCCTCAGCTGTGCCGCGGACGCCTTCTTCTGAGTACCAGTCTTGGGTGATTCACCATCTTTTTTGGCGTTTTTCAAGGAGAATAACTTGATCATGTTAGGCTGAGGTTCGACGACTCTACGAAGGCATATAAGTACTTAATTGGCGCGAATAACGGCGAATTAACGCGTACAGCCGTACACTTGTCGCGGAAACTTGTATACTGGAGCAGCTCTCTCTCTCTTCTTTCGGACTTGGTGATTTTCCTCAGGTTGCTCAGTGTCCCGCTGCTCTTGGCGAGGAGGGAGACTTTTTTTAATTCTTATTTCTTACTCTCCCGTGCACTTTTTTGACACACACCACTTCGGACGGGGGGTGCACACACGACGAGACGAAGACACGGACGGCCCGAGGAGAAATGGGAGAGAAAAAGTGGAGAAAAGAGAGAGAAAGAGAGAGAGGAACAGGAGGAATCGTGAGATCAGTCGTTTCTGGGTGACCCTGGCTGACTGCGCGCAACCGACGACAGATTTTGATGAGTGCGTCGGTGTGTGTTGATCGTACCGTTGCCCCCGCTCCCCGCTGCAGCGCACTGAAGCAACCGCCTTGCCTTTTTTCCGCCTGCGCGCCGAGGTTTATCGGGCCGTTCTTACCGTGTGCCGTCCGTCGGTCCGTTCGCCTCTGTACACGCCACTTTTCATTTGCATGTATATTACCTGTATCCCTGTGTACGTGTGTATAGAATCCCACCTAGATGAGAGGAGCAGCTCCGAACTTCTGTGAAGGTCCCTTCAGACAGAGGGTTAGGCTAGGTGCCCGCGCAGCTCAAGTCACGTGCATGTCTTGCTCGTGTTAAATGCAATGTTCCAACATTCCTATATACAATTCGTGCACAATTTCTTAATTAATTCCAATTCATTCTTTGTTAAAGCTTGAATTTAAAAAACAGGTGACACGATGGCAGCGCATTAAACTTTGCATTGTTTACACAAGACGATCTTCAATTTTTTGTCTTAAACAAAAATTTAATACACAATTTTTAACGAAATAAATATAAATTAAAAAGTGTCGTTTTTAAATGTAACTCTCGTAAAGATAAAATATATCTTTACAACAAAATTTCATTTATATTGTGGAATTTTTTTAATACTCATAATTCGCATAAAACGATATCACTGTATTTTACAAAAAAGAAAATGTGTGATTGTTAATCACTGTACAAAGGTTCAGAAGTATATTTTAATGTATTTTCAACGGAGCAAAAACAAAACAAAAGATTTATAATAATGCTCTGAATGTACAATTAGTAATGTGTACAAAATCAACGTCATGAAATGCTAATACTACTTGATCCCCTATTATGTATAAATCGAAGCCTTAATTAAGCTGTTATTTACGATATAGCACTATCATTATGTACAATTCGACCAAGAAATTTACAATTTATACAAAATGAATTTATAAAATAGCACTTTGTTTTTAAGGTACAGGTACTTAAGTAAGGGCTCAGCTTAAGTTTTTAGGAAGCGTTGGAATCTTTGGAACACGACGTAAACGGCTCAATACCCATGGACCAAATGATTGACTCATTCGTCGATACCGTCACTTCCGGATTACCGTTATACGTATTGGAGGTGCTGAGGCAACCGCCGAAGCTCATACACGTTTTATCTGCAAAAAGAAATTTTAAAGTCTTTAAAAAATATTGAACTTTACGAATAATTACACCGAAAAAAAATAAGTAACTTCTACCTTTTACACAGTAGATTTAACTGTGAAATTGGAAATTAATTTAACTTTCCGTCAGTAAAATCTGCTTTACAGAACTGCCAAATCTACTTTTCTGTAGAGTGAGAAATATTAATTTTACTGATTTTGCGAAGCATTTTTACTTTGTCCTTACGAAACAGAAAGAACTACTTCTTTTTTTTCGATGTATTTTCATAATTTATTATGATAAACTTTGCTCGTATGCTATTCAATGTTAACAGAAATAAATACGTAATATATGCAGAAAATATATAATGATATGTGTTTTTTTTTTTACCTAAATTCCATTGCAACCCCGTGGTTTTAATTTGATTGGTAGAGCTTCCAAAAGGTATAAGAGCGCACCAAGACCTTTGCGCTATTAAAGCATCAGGAATAAGTATTTTATGAGTGCCAGGTTTCAGGAGCCACGTTAAAGAATTACTCGCCACTTGTATTACCTATAATTTAAGAATGATGTTGCAGTAAAAATTGATTCGGCAAAAAGTATACTAAAATAAAATTTTATCGGCCACGCCGCAACAATTTTTAAGAAGTAGCCGTGCAATAGTCGGATCCTTCAATTTAAAAAAATAAAAAATTTAACGTTTTCAATTACTCTAACGTATATTTACCTCGGTATTCTTGTTTATTAAGTTCTCTGCCTTGTATAGAGTATTGATATTCGCAATGATATGATCGAACCTACCAGACGACTCGGTAAGAACGTAAATGCTATTCAGCTAAGCAGATCAAATTAACAATGATGAATCAAGTGATTTTTTTCCAAATAATTAAAATTTTTAATGACAAAGAGAATGTGATAAAATTACGTCTAAGTTTTTCTTCGTGGCGTATAGCTGCAATTGCATGAGCGCCTTAGTGTAGTCTGTATAGTTCTGATCTGGCGTACGAACAACGTTAGTATTGAGATTTTCCAGTCGCTTCAGAAGATCCGGCGAGATACTATCCAAGTCACCTTAAAATTTTGCAAAAAAAATTTTTTTACTCGTAAAGGAAATACAATTGTCAAGCCGCTAGTTATATAAATATTTATGTAATAGTCACCTGTAACAAGCGTTGGAAGAAAATCTTTACATTCTCCGTGTAAAACACGTTCAGCTCTTTCTTCTCCAAGGTAATTCATCCACCGATCTGTTCCTCCATCTACTGTGACTGTGATTTTTGCTAAAAATTTTATTGTTAAAAATGAAGAATTAGTGATGTAAATTCTAAAGTATATATTAAAAAAAATCTATGTAAATTAATTATTATAACTTCAAATATTATTTTATTTTTTAAGAAAAAAAATGTTTATTATTAATTATCCTTTTCGATTATTTAGAATTTTAAAAATTATAAAAAAAAGAAAAAAAATTAGTTTTGCAAAAGTGGGAAACGTGATCATCGGATAAGAGTGAATTCGTTCATTAGTCATTTCGTTTATTAGCCAGCAAAGATAAATTTTACACTACAGTCTGACCATACCCGAGTGTTACTACTTAAATCACTGCGCAAAGTCTATCCGTAACATAGCGTTTTATAATTTTTTATTTTATTTTAAAAAAAATGTATAATGAAACTTTCAATCATTCGATAATTAAACAAAACATACTATTTATTTAAATAAGCAAATGTTATAGAAGGCACCTTAGTGTACAGTAACTAAAACAAAAAAAAATGTTTTGTAAATTTTTACAATAAAGGGGGAACAACGTCGGATCAAAATATTAGTAAATTATTTAAAAAAAAACTCACCTTTCTTCCACAGAGGAAATACCGTGTTGCAAGCCAGTAAAATTGGTCTGTTTAAAACAATCACAGCGTGGTTGGAATTTGGTGGACATCGGAAAATATTTAATGGTTCCCATACTTTAAATTTGGTCGCATTGCTGCTTTGCATCACAAAATTTTGACCTTTAAGTAAAGTAAAAAAAAAAAGATACAAATTAATGTATAATCCACGCAGCTTGTAGAGGTTAGGTGTAAGCGATGTGCTCCAGTGCGCGGAGAAAATGATTTTGTTGCGTTTTTACCGCAGCGCCTGGAGATTTTGCAATTTTCAAAGAATAACGCTGAGTAATGTACCCATTAATCGCTTTCCGCATAAAAGGTTAAATGCTTTGCTGAGAATAATTTCCTTTCTGAAAAACACAATGTATTTCGTCTACATGCAACCTCGCGTCTTCGCTATTTTTACTTATACACTTTAAGAGGATAGTAACATTACTGCGCTTGTCAGCGCGATAATCCAAAGACGAAAGCTTATTTTACATGGTTATCTAATTGTTCATATTACTATTGCAGTTCTAAATAAAACGAACTTTAGACACAAATTAGTACTTACACGTTTGGCGAGACCTTGAGTACTTAGATGCGCATGCGTCTTGTTTATTCAAATTTCCCATCTGGATTTATCGTTATAAGTACTTATTTATCTTAATAACTGGAATAACTGCTAAATGAAAATAGTTTTTAATATTTCTAAATATATTTATTAGTGTGAACTTTAATTTATCAGAAATCATTGACATTTTGCAACTGTGCATAATTATTATTCTGTACCTTATCTACTGATTGTACGCAAACAAGTAATTATTTTATGTTTGACGTATTGCTGTGCAAACTAAAATTGGAAGAAAAATAATAAAACACGTAAACAGATTTTTTTTTTGTACAGAAAATATAATTTCAAAATAACAATTATTATTATGTGTTACACCATTTTTTAAGTAGATGCAGGAAACTGAAAATTTGTATTACTTTTCTATTTAGATTTCACAATATTTCAGAATCATGATTAATTTTCTGACGGTTTCGCTTCTTATTGCAACATTGCGTTTAAATAGCTAACAGTATAAATCCTCCAGTTGTGACATTATTGCGCAAAAAAACTCAATATTGGAATTTTTTTTATACTTCGCGCATCCCGTAAGAAAAAAGTTTACAGAATTTTTTTATAGAAAATTTCAGTAGATAAATTTTTGACAAAAAAAATCTACAATAAATTTTGCATAATTTTCTGCAAGCGAAAACCTTGTATAAAATTCTGCAGACTCTCTTCCTACGGGAGTTACATTAAAACTAGCAACAATTTATTTAAAAGTAATTAAATTTAGAGCCCCTTAAGAATATAAATTAAAAAAAAACACCATCAAAATAAAAAAAATGATTCGTTAATCTTTAATTATTCATCATTCGGATTTCGCGCTCTCGCAAGTCCCTCATCACGATTGGTCACCCACCGCCGGCAGGGGTCGCCCGCGGCCGCGACCTCGGGACCGCGCAGGCGCGTGCGCACTTTTCGCGCACTTTCGTCGCTGAAGTGCGGACGCTCCGTGGTGGGGGGATAAGCGAGACTATAGACCAGCCGCCGCCGCCGCAGCCGCCAGTGCACTTGAGAAAGCCCATCGTTGGCTGTCTCACTAGTGTATGCGTTAGGGAAACCCGCACGTCAGCCACCGCGAACAATGTTAATGAGCTTCTCCGAGGTCAACCAGAAAAATCCATGCAGTGTATTCAGCATACGAAGGAAAATTAATAGTGCGAGACATTTACCCTCCTGATCGTCGAGGAACTTAGGCGCCGTCGTTTCGTTCCGCTAAGTAGCCCGCGTGTTCTGTTTTTTTTTTCTTTTCCTCCAACCTCCGCTGCTCGTCCAAGTGCGCGCGTGTGAAGTGCGCGCCTCCACCAGCGGCTCGGCCTTCTTCATTTTCGTTCGTGCAATAGGCCGCACCAGGTCCGGGAGACGAGTCGCCGAGATGCCAGG
The DNA here is from genome assembly GCA_018906775.1 of Sycophila sp. Sp_5. Classification (NCBI taxonomy): domain Eukaryota; kingdom Metazoa; phylum Arthropoda; class Insecta; order Hymenoptera; family Eurytomidae; genus Sycophila; species Sycophila sp. Sp_5. Next base: position 2,361,378 of record JACCID010000019.1, on the reverse strand, counting down.
CAAAGGCGGCCGACGAGGAAAGTCCGGTGAGTCACGGCGGGCCCCTCTTCCGCTCCTCCTTCCGGAGGCGCGGAATTAGCCCGGGGAGAGGGATAAAATAAACAAGAAAAAGACAAGGCTATTTGGCGCGGCGAGCCGGGCCTCGCCTCGGCCTCGATACCCATTTAGCCGCGAGGCGCGCTTTTAAAGAGCCCAGGAGTGCCGCGGACATTTCTGGGCCGTCCACATGTGACTCGCACGTTGTCGCGGCCCTTCCATAATCGATCTCCAGCGCGACGCGCGCGCCTTCGCTCCCTCGCGTCAAAATGGCCAGTGAGGGAAGTTGGCGGGACGCGCGCCAAGGCCCTCCGCCGAGGGGCGGGCGACGATGCCGTCGAGTCATCGGAGCCTCTCCGCGCGAGGAGCAGCTGTTCGCTGTCATATTGGCGCGATAATAATGACGATAAATAATAAAGCCGTGCCGTTGGCGCCGAGGCCTCGGGGCTCGCCTCCACGTGAAAACGGCGGACGGACACGTGCGTGCGCACCTGCGGTGGATACGACGTGCAATCGGGTTAATCCCGTGTGTACGTTGGGTATTAGTCGCTTTAATTTGCGCCGTTCGTTGTGTATAACTGCGCCGCGCCGACGACGCGGAGAAGCCGCGGCGCGACCTTGCACACCACGATTCCCTTTCGCGTGCACGCGGAACTCGGCCGCGGCGTTTCGACGGCTTTTTATTCTTTTTTTTTTCTGCCATCGAGAAATACGCGCCACGGGCGAAAGGGAGAGTATCGCGTGCGGAGCGTTGCGCAATATTTCGCGGTGTGGATCGATCGCCCCTGCCGTGCTGTGGATCGGGTCTCGTCCGAGGGATAGTTTTTGGATAAATTTTTCTTTTTTTTTGTCGATAAGCTCGATTTGTTTTTTTGTTTGTTTTTGACTGACGAAGCAACAGCTGGTCCCGCGAGGATTACGTAATGTTACACGCGAGAGCGAATTGATCAGTTTCGAAAGTATCATTCGTTCGAATTTCGAGCGAATTCCAATGGGTCGAGTTATTAATTTTTTTTTTTAACGAGTCAAGGACGTTTTACTGACACGCGCGGAATGTGGAATTACGTTTGCGTAGGTGATGGCTAGAATACGTCATAAATGTTTTTTAAAGATCCGGTGTAATTTTATACGCGGAAGACACAATGACTGCTTTGAATGATCGAAATTAATGCGTACTAAGGAAATTATCTTGTAGTACGGCAGAATTTTCGACAATTGTGTTTATCTTCTGTGTCGTATATGGTAGCGTGAAATCGCAAGACTGCATTTTTTGTAATCCAATTTTGTCTCTTGCAGAATGCGCCTGAGATATCCGTCGTTGTTTTTTTTTCCTTTTCTTTTTTTTTTTTTTAATGTAACATCATTTGTTGTTGTTTTTTTATGTTTGATAGGGGAATTGATGATACTATTTGGACTGCATACTTTTCATTGTTGAATGTTCATTTATTAAGCTCCATATGGAAAGAAAAGAAGTTTAAAATTTTTAAACTTGTTTTTTTTTACTTTATTCTAAAACTCTTAGATAAAGTTAATATCTTGAAGTTGATTTAGAAATATGATTACATTTTCTGCTGTGCCAGATGGAAAGGACTTTTACAACAGATTTTAGTTTTGTAGCCTCTCTGTGTTTAACTTTTTTAACTTTAACTTTCTACATGTTCACGATTGTGTAATAACAATTATTTTAGAGCAGAATAGAAATATAGTTGTTAATAATGATTAGTAGAATTATAATAACAATTATTTTAGAACAGCATACAAATATGGTTGTTAATAATAATTAGTAGAATTATTATACTTACAATATAAATCATAAATATTATGTAACTAAAGTGTTAAAAATGAAACTTGTATGTTTTGTTCAGTCCTTTATGTAATAATATTTTTCAATAATAAGCCTACATCCAATAATCTAGCTTTAATAATTGTTAACTAATACTTTATACCTTTTTTTGTTAGTTTTTTATGTGTCATTAAAAATGGAAGCTGCTTTGCGATCTCAAAATTTAAATTATGTCTTTAATTATGAATTAAAATTTATGAATTAAAATTATGAATTAAAATTTCTTACTATTACATTAAAAACAGTGAATTATTTTTTTATTTAACATTAATAAGTGATGATTAAAATAATTCAGTATTAAACATATATCAAAATTATTTGAAATTTTTTACGTACTTTTAGTGAACATAAATGATAATAAAACGAATTTTCTTTTAAAGGCCAAGGGGGGAAGAGAGTTGAGATAACATCGGACGACGACTCGATAAACGATGCGTGCAGTGTGACTAGCGGCCTTTCAGACAATCGCAGCATCTTAGATGACGTAAATGACAACAACGAGATTGACGAGGTGAACCAACAGGAGGCTTTTGAAGAAAAACTCAAGGAGGCTATCGATGGCCTAACTCAGAAAAGCGCCAAGGGCAGAATAGTTTGCTTCCATGGAGTTGAAAAGATCTTTGCCCTAAAGCATGTGCCTGAGTTTGTTGAAGATAGGAAAATGACCATCTCTGATGCAATCGAGAAAGGTCTGAAGAAAGGCAGAGGCGATGAGCAATCCTCTGCAGCCAGACTCAGTACCCTCCTGTGTGTTCAACTAGGCATGTATGATAGTGCAGAGACTGTCTGCAAGGATCTCAAATCTTCACTTACCTTCATTGCCAATGATACCACTGCCTCTATCGCTGGTAGATCTGAGGTAGGTTCTCTAAAAATTAGTCTACAAAAATCTGTCTACCAGGCAGATAATATTTCAGTAATTTAAACAATCTGTGACAAATTCAATTAAAGATAAAAATAAAACATTAAAAGAAAAAGAAATTTATTCGATTTTTATTTTTTTAGTGCTGTTGGGCTTTAAGTATGAATCAATTTCTCTCTGGAAACGATGTCAGCGACACTATAGAAATTACCCAGCTCCTCTCAACAGTATTTTCTGGTTCTTATTTGAAAGGAAATGGTGCTGTTGCAACAGTTTCGACAGAAGTGGCCGCACTTCATGCCGCAGCCATTTCTTCCTGGACTTTGCTTTTAACAATAATGTCTCCTGCAGATGTTTACAATTTACTAGGAAGTGGTAGATCAAATAATTTTATGCCGTAAGTTTTAATTTATAGAATTAATATTATTCACTGCATTATTTCAATTTTCACGATTATTCATGGTTGAAATGTCTGCATAGGTCGCTCGATCGATTGAGTGAATTGCTTCAGTCGCCTCACCTGGACGTTCGTATATCGGCTGGTGAAGCCTTGGCTGTGATTTTCGAACTTGGGCGCGATTACTCCGATGATTATGAGCAGGATTGGGCTCTCGATTTGGTTGACATTCTCCGAGATTTGGCCACCGACTCAAATAAATACAGAGCTAAGAAAGACCGAAAACAGCAACGCGCCAGCTTCCGAGACATTTTACGCTATATAGAAGTACGTCAAGTTTATTTTTTATTTCAAATAATTACCTTATTTAATTAGAAAATTAAAGAAAAGGCATTTAGTAACTGTATTAATTAAATGAAATAATGGAATTTTTCCACCAGGCAATAAAACCAGATCTAACCGTTGATATTAATTACAAAATTTATTTTAAGGAGGACATCATTCCAGAAACACACGTCAGATTTGGAAAGGAAATACTGTATCTTGAAGGCTGGTGTGCGCGCACTCAATACAACGCATGCTGCCGATTACTGGGTCCTGGTATAAATATACATTTGGCTGAAAATCAATTACTGCGTGAAATTTTCCACCTCGGCAATCGAGTCATTGGTCCGGTCGGTGTGACACAAAAAACTTCCAAATTGGAAAGAGTGAGCACAAAAATAATTCATTTTACCACGTTATTTTTTAACAAAATTGTGCAGATTGTAAAAAATTGCTTTTTTTACAGACGTTAATGAATGCAGCCGCATTCAAGGCCCGCACAATCCAGAGGAATAAGGTTCGTGACAAGCGGTCAGCTGCCTTGGCTATTTAAAAATTTCCTGTAATAATTTTCTTGTAATTTGATTTAAGTATGGCGCGGTACAGCTGTAATATTTGATTTTATTTATTGCAATATCTGAGCGAGAAATATAGTCTTACTAATTTTTTATTCTATATATATTCGAATTTTATTATCAGTCATTCTACTTTTTATATGTTGAACTGTACATGCTTAGAATCAATTTTGGAAGCGACTGGATTAGATTCTCGTTTCCTTCAAATTTAGCATAATATTATACATATTTACTACTTTTGTAAACTTGACGTACACATGTTCGTGTATAATTTATTGTATATACATTATAATAAAAAAGAAATCTTTTTTTGATCAATTAGAAATTTTGATCATTAGATAGACTAATTTTGTTTCATGATATTATATCGCAGAAACTGTTACTTTGCTTGAAACTAAGCATATTTGTTTTTTTTTTAACTAAAACTCAATGTTATTTTATAAGGTTACTGTGTATTTAATGAAGTACGCGAGTCCGGCATTTACATCAACTTAATCAATCAATAATAACAAAATATATGTAATAAACTCAATAAATATCAAAATCATCATGCCTTTTCATTATTCCCCATCACAGTTTAATTATCAAACTCTTAAATAATAATTCATTATCGTTGTAAATTTAAATTAATATTTATTTTCAAGTAGTTTGTACAATTTACTAAAATCATACTTAACAATCACTCAAATTATGTACAAATAAAGCATGAATCGGTTGGTTCACATATAAAAAAAATCATGCTGCCGTAAATAAAAAAATGTGGATAGAAGTATCTAAAAAAATACTGCTCGTGGGTGAAAGAAGACGGATAAAATACTTCGAAACGTGATAGCAAAAATTGTAAAGAAATTAAAAGAATTCCAGTTGTTAAAATTACAAATTATATAAATTAGTAAATAAAAAAGAAAAGCGAGCGTGGAAAGATATTGATTGACGCCAGAAATTTAAAATGAGATTCAATAAAACGGCGAATTTTCGTTCAGACGTAGGTTTACTGCTTGACTAGCAAATTCTCTTTCCGAAAGCATGTACCACCGATAACCAAGTATCCTTGATATCTCCTGCTCGGTTTTTTTGTAATCGTTGCTGTTGTCTTTGATCCATTTGCAGTGGCTCGGCGACCAGTCGCTGATGGTCAGCCAGTCGGCGTCGCACTTTTTCAACACTACATTCCGCCGAACGTACAGGAAGCGCAACGACTTTGCTGTCGAGACGATTTCTAAAAGTGTCGCCGTCGAGACTTTGTCGCGAATCATCTGCGAATGCAAAAGTTTCTTGGTTCGTCAAAGCAGTTCTTGCGCTTATAAAATTGAAAAACAAAAGGTCAAATGCAAACAGGAAAGAACAGCAAACAGAAGACATTTATAGCACGTAGAAAAATGTTAATTGTATTATTTTATGTAGTCAGTCTTGATTATCACAGTCGTTGAAAATACGGTGTACACTCTTGTATAACCCTTGAGAAAGCTATTTACAGATATAAAATACTCATGCACTGAACTGTACACAGTTGCGTGTATGTGTATTTTTGTACTTGTTAGTATAATATTAATACTATCCAATTAATAAAAAACTACTGCAACCATTAAATGATGCTAAAACACAAACTGAAATACGAAGTGTTCTACCAGTGTGTGCAGGTTTGGGCACAGTTTGCAAAATTTCACAATCGTTTCGTCTATTCTCTTGGCAAAGGCTTTTTGCAAATAGTATCTGGTCAAGCCCTTGATAGCGTAAACTCGCAACGTCTGTCCGTAATATAGAGCGTGGCTTAAAATGTGGGAAGCAGCAATCTAAGAACATAATACATATTTAGAGCATACACTCGTTTTAACTGACACTTAAATATAAAAATAAGAAAAATTAAATATTTTTATATTACCTCTGTGTATGGATTATCTAAAACTATACTTTGACAAGGAACTTCACTATGTTGCTACTGGACAAAAAGGTAATGTATATAAATCAGTCAATTTGTGGTTCTCAATTTCAAAGTGAACTCGTAGTTTAGGATTGTTTTGTTTCATTTTCTTCCACACTAATTTTTGAGGCTAAAAATATAAATCAGTTATTGGAAAATGTATGTAAGTTTGTTTATGAATTTGGTAAATCGTCTCTCTTACCAAGCCTATGGTTGACTCTTTTGGACTATACCGATTTTGTACAATGTGAAGATGTCTTAGTTTTGTGTAACCCAATAATTCTATTATGTCTTCATGAAGATTCTGGGGACTTATAACTAAAACCTATTAAATATAGACAATTATAGATTATGTAAAGTATTGAGTACATTCATAATTGTATACATACTTTTAAATTTAAGAATACTCCAACATGTAGAAGTGGACATTGAAGTCTTGTTGTGTTAATTAATACTAATTTTGTTAAAGATTGAGTACATTGTGTGCATACTTCATCCATCAGATGTTGTGCCTCTTTATTATCTAACATTAGATCTATTAATTCCAAGCATTTTATACTTTCAAGATTACTCATTAGTCTCTTAAGAGCATCTAATAACTTTCCTCCTGTTCCAAAGAGTCTCATAGCTTCTGGATTATCTCTGTTTGCCATATTACAAGGAAAAGTAAATTTTAACCTGCGTATTTGTGTACCAACCTCTTTGAGTTCTTTTTCCACATACCAGGAAATCATGTTCATAAATTCATAAAGATTGTAAAAATTCATCATTGGCTCAAAAATAAGGCACTTGAAATTCTTCCCTACTTTATTCAAACATGTTGAAGTTCTCATATGATCCAATACATACTGCCATCCACTATAGTAATTAAATTTCCCCCTAGTAAGAGTTGCATCGGCCAATGTAAACGTAGACCAAACATATGGGAGATTGAAGGCTCTATACCAACTCCGACACACAAGAGAAGCATAGTAACGTTCTTTTATTGTTAAGTAGGAAAATATTTCTTCAAGCAGTATATCTGGAAGTTTATCCCAGTCACTATAGATTCTGTTTTTCTTTTCATCTTCGGTTTCTTCTTCAATATCAACATAAAGAGCTAGAAAATAATTCAAAATATTAATAATCTTATGTATTAAAACTTATAAAAGTTAGTTTAATTTGAAAAAGAAAAAAAAGCAAACACATTACAGGCTTATTCGTTATCTATTAAATTCTTCTAATCTTAAAGTGGAAAATCTGTAAAAATAACAAATTGTGCAACACTTGAAATGTGAGTCATTTTAAACATTACAATTTTAATCAGCATCTAAGACCTAATTGCATTATAATGACCATCAATGTCTATCATTGTAGCAAGTTTCTGCACCGATGACTTTTCAATGGACGTGCTTTAAATAAAAATTGTTGCATGTATATAATTATACCTAAACATTGCAATCCACTTTTAATGAAATAGTCTATTTTATTTATAACTTGCCTCGAGTGGTAAAACCGTGTGTACACACATTTGAAGTAATTACATAAAAGTTGCTACTCCTGTGCTTACAAAATACAACAAATGCAAAATAATACACTAAATCTATTAAAAAAGACGACTTCTTTATAATGAGGTATTAAAAAAGCATCTAACTGTTTACGTGCCTAGAAACTTTCGCATGACGTTGCCCCGAAAAAACAGGAAACCCGAAAATCCGTTACCACCAAAGAAAGCAAGCGAATAGCGACTAAGCAAAAGGAGCACACGGACAATAAAAAAATCTCGACACCTCAAAAGGTACTTAATAAAAGCAAAAAAAACGGCAACGTGTGTTGCCGGAAGACCGCTCCATCGGGCGTAAAAAGCTGCGCAAAAGCCGTTCCAATTATAGGTCCGAGCGTTAACGGAGAAAATGGAAAAACTAAACTACCCAACAGACAAAAGAAAAAAAAAACGGTGAGAAAGGGGAAAAGAAAGCAAAGACTCGCCAAGAGAAGACACGGATGGTCGCACTCACCCTTGAGGTCCTCGTCGAGCTTCCAACAGCCGCTGCTCATTTTTCTCTCCCTCCGGCTGCCAGTGCGGGTCTCGCACCGTAGGTATACCCAAGAGACGGGGACCGCGCGCTCCGCGAGGCGTCTTCTAAAAATACGAGCAGAATAGAGGGAGGAGAGTCTCGGGCGGCCGGCCGCGCGCACCTGAGATCCCTCACCTCGCGCCCGTCATCGGCCCCTGCAATCGTTCATTTATCTTCGTCCCCCGCGGAGGAGGAGGGAGGGGGACCTCGCCGATGATGCTGTGCTATAGGCGCGCGTGCCTCGATGACGCCCTTCGAGGTTACTGCCCGGCGCTACTCGCCGCTTCTTTTTATTGCATTCTCTTCTGCTCACCTGGCGCTGCGCTACTGGTGGGCGTGTGTGGATCGGACGTAATCGCACGTGCTGACGGGAGCAGCAGACGCGAATTCCGCGCTCGGCGATAATGGGAGGAGGACGAGGTGTGGTGTTTTGCGAGGCGGACGCGGGAGAGGCGCAGGTGATAACCACCGTTGCGGGTGGGAAATGGGGAAAATCTTGGGATTTTGGGTGTGGAAAATATCGAGTGATAAGATTTTTTGTGCGTTGCATTTTTTGGGAAGGAGGAGGGTAAGGTAGAGTCGCGGCTTGATCGACCATCGATATAAGGGTGTCGAGCGCGCCAAGCGGCGTTCGGGGCACACACCTACAAACATAACCTAAAAATGTGATTTCTTTTGGTTTTTTGCAAAATTATAATCGCGGTAAATAGTTGAATTAAAAATTTTTATTGTGAAAAGAAGAATTTCGAAGCGATGGAGAGGACGGAGGAAGACTGGAGCGTCGAGTGTTCCGACGAGGAGAAATACGAGGTTGATCCAAAGGTAGCTTGTGTTTTTTATTAAACGCATTTTATTTATGTGCATGGAAATAATCGTTTTGCTCTATACTTGTTATTGTTTAAACTTATGTTATTTTGCAACGAAGAATGGCTGGATACAGAAAGCCGAAGATATAGTCAGTCTTATAGAGGGTTTGGAAAGTAACAATAAAGTTTTAAAATTGGAATGGAAATGTCCGGGAAGGCGTGAACCATCTCCAGTGACAATGAACAATCATCAACAAGACCTCATGCACGAGTACAAGTAAAGTTTCATTTAATTTTCATAATTTCTAGTACTAGGAAAATTAATTCTTATGTATTTTTATAAATATCTTAATACAAAAGTTAATTGCAAGCATTTACGTTTCAGACCAAAAGAAAATACAGATTTTGATTTTATGGATGAGGTGTCTTCCCCGAGGCTACCAGTGAGAAGAGTTGGAGAAAGTACCCCAAAAGGGAGTGCAAAGAAGAAGACGGCTAGCTTCAATGGAGTGCTGACAACAATGCTGCGTCATCGAAGAATGGAACAACAAGAAATTAATTCAAGTCCTAAAAAGACAGAACCAAATTCACCAAGCATGAAATCTTAATGATTTTTATGCGTCAAACAAGTGACAGTTCTAAGAAAGTGAAAAAATGTGGCAAAGCCATTGAACAGGACGATGAAAAACTGAATTATTTATATGATACTTTTCTTATCTACAAAAAGTCTTTAGTTTTTTTTTTATAGTCTGTAATCGAGATTTAAGACTATGATTATCTGTTAAAGGTATACCTGTAAATTATCCTCTGTGAGGATACAGAGTAACGATTATCTTTAAAGACAAAGCTTTTTAGTCTTTGTCAGTGTAATTGTAGACATAGTAGGTTCCTTAAAACTGAAAAATCATTCTTCAAAGTATGCAATATTGTAAATGATTATTTTTAAAACTTAGATGTTTGAAGATTGCGAATTTTTTTTAAGTAACAAGACATAAGGTGTACAATAAACATTTTTTATTGATGTAAGCTTCATAATTACTTTAACAAAGTCATCTAACAATCTAATTTATTATAACTACTTTGATTATTGCGTTTAGCCCAGTCAGGAAAGCCATTTATCTTGAACACATAAACACCCCAGGTATTAAAAATTGCAATAACAATAAAATAACCATAAAACGCAGGTCCACATCCACCGATCATTAGATCTTTTGCTGATATGTCACCAGCTACAGAAACAATGGCATTGGGTGGTGTTCCAACTGCTAAACGAAATGCAAAAGCACATATGATCGTTGATGGAATCATCAAATACAATGGGTTTATCTCTACTGCCACACTCTAAAGAAAAATAATTTACAACATATTGGCATTAATGTCGTTCATTGTCAATAAAACAAAGTGACTGCCTAAGGAGTCAACGTTTGATTTAAAACCACAGTAAAAATTGGAAGAAAGGAAGACAAGCTGCTTACTATTTGGGCAATGACAGGTAGAATTATGTTGGCCATTCCTACATTGGAGGTGATTTCTGTGACAGTTCCAACAAAGATGCAGATTGTGCAAAGAATGAAGAAGGGGGGTAACTGCTTCAGCGGAGTCATGAATTGTCCTATCGTGAATGACAGGCAGGTTGCATTGGTGCCTTTTGATATAGCAAAACCACCACCAAGCACAAACATCAGACTCCAGGGCATTTTCTTATGAATAGCTTTCCATGTGAGCAATCCTTCCGATGTTGCATAAGGTCTTTTATTTGCTAAGATTAAAATGAAGGGATATTTCTCAAGAGTCGTTAACTTTCTTTGAAAAAGTAGTCAAATGAAAATTAACACGTTTTATATTAAAAATACTTTTTAATGCCGATATCGGCCATAGAATTAATTAACATAAATTAATAAGTTAATGTAAAAATTTATAGATGTTTAAAATAATATTAAGCTTCTTTCTATTCAGTGTAACTTGTACATGTTTATACTGTCAAGTTCATGTTGAATACGATTGAACATCCAAAGTATAAATTTACTTGGAACAAATTAGATGTAAAAAAACGAGAATATATTAGAAAAGAAAATATTATACTTTAGGCTTCTATAAGATAAATAAGTGCAATTGAATAAAAAAAAAATATTTTTGTCAAGTGATGAAAGCTATTTTCGAAATTCAATTTGTAAAGTGAAAGTAAACTGTACAAATTATTTGAAAATTTAAAAATAAATTTTTTTCAATGATCAAGCGTAGTTTATTTTCATTAACAATGAGTGCATCATTATTTATTACCTTTTTTCATATGAATAGTTCTGTATTCAAAAATTATATACGAGAATAAGTAAATCAACACCTCAGTCAAGTAAAATCTTTTTGTAAATCGATTGTTAAAAAAAAAATTGAAATTAACTTTACATTTAATCTACCGTAAAAAATATAATTGAAACTCACGGTCTTTGCTGCAAATATTGATAAAGTTGGGATCTTTTGGCACGATAAACATGAGAATAGTCACGAGTACAACGGGAGCCGAGTCTCTTATGTCACTTTAAAAAATAAACGGATAACGGAAAGGGAATATCCTTCGTTATTATCGGACAAGGCCGCAAAAGTCAGGTATCAATGAAACTTACACGGTGGCTAGGACGTCGGCCCATCCGGTGATGAATCCCGGCCTCCGGAACATCCAAAGGAGGACGCATAAGCTGAAAAGTACGCACACTCCTTTCTCGTGGAAAGTCATCCTCCCTAGACGATTGTACTTGGCCTCGACCACCTATTTTATTACGAATAAAAATTTTTAGCCTTTCTACTTACTTATTTCATATTATATTGTTGTACAGAATTATAATTTTTGTCAAATTAATTACTTTAAATTAATTCCTAATTTCACAGTTATATCTATTGCATAAAACTTCAAAGTTAGCGTAGAAAAATATTTTAATGAAAGTCAAATTCAATTCTGAACACCTAAATATTATTTAAAATCGTTTCTACATTTTAATAGATTAATATAATTTTCAAATAGACATTTGAGCCTAATTCTGCTCTAATGATTAAATTAAGAATCCTTCAATGTGAATTAATTAACTACCAGTATATTTACAAATTTATCATTCATAAATTGCGATTTCTTTTATTCATTTAAAAAAAAATTAAATTCATTCTTATCACACTTTACTTCTAAATATATATTTAAATATATATATCAGTTGTATTATCTTTAAGACACAGTATTTTCAATTACGTAGTCATTTTTAAAAAATGCATGCATTTATAAAGTAAATGGCGCCAATTCATCGAAATATTGTAAACAATGTTTAAGAAATATACGCGCGCTCAAGGATAAAACTGGCAAAATTCTAAATTAATCGTTTAGCACGCAACCAAGCTGCGAAAAAGAGTAGTCGATTAATAATAAAAAAAAGAAGAAGAGTACGTTCGAACCCTATTAGCGACAGCCTCGCCTTCCTTGCCGATGTGCGCCAGCTGAGCGTCCACGCTGTTGGGCCTGAGGAAGCCGAAGTAAGTGACGAGTATGTAGAAATAAGTAAACGATACGCCAAATATAGACACTGGCATGGCCCAAATCAGCCATTTGGTGAAGTTAATGCCTTCCGGACTGTTGGGGAAGGTACTCTCGAAGATGCCTTTCAGGGTCAGGTTTGTGCTCGTGCCTACCAGGGTGGTCGAGCCGCTGAACGTCGAGGCGAATGCTGTGCCAAGCAGGTAACCCTTCGTCACCTTGGTTGGCTGTCGATGGCTGAATTCAGACTTATTTGACTTTTTTTATTCATTTTTTTATTATATTAAATTTTAAAATATTTAATGTAAAAATGTATGAGTAATGAATATTGTTTCTGTTTACCTTTCAGGATCGGCTGGATCTGCAATGATAAATACATTTCCAAGACCTTCCTGGAATAAATGATAGAGACTTTATTGGGCATCGACTGGGTTTATTTTCGTGAGAGCGTAAATTTTAAAAAATTATTTCAGTCGCTGTATGGAAATCAAGAGATTAGATTCGATGAATTTTACACGTTGCTCGAAGGGAAGACTTCTGAGTCATCGGGTGATCTCGCATGTAGATAAATACTCAACTAAGAAATTTCCCCTACAAGCATTAAATCTTTTTTAAAGCACGAGCTAAAAAAAAAGTTCCTTCGGATAAAAACAATTTTTAATGCATTATATAGCATTATAAAATTTATACACAATATAAAAAAAAATTATCGTAGTGTTTTGAACCGTCAATTTTTCATTAAAATCTTGTAACAATATAGAATAGCATAATCGTTCATCGTAAATTACGGTATATCTACGAAAAATTTAATACCGCTTCGTTTATTTAATTAAATTTCCACGATTTTTGAGCACTTTGATTAAATTTTGGCAGTTAAAAAAATCGATTGTTGACAGTCCATTAATCGTATAAGTTTAACGAACGAAATGTGTAGTACCAAAAGTGAATAAGAGAGACCTTCTCGAGCTCGTAGAGGATGGCGAATATGATGGGTACCATCATGGCGGTGGTGGCGGTATTGGAGACCCACATGGACAGAAGGCTGATGACGATGAAAAGGCCAGCGAGGAGACGTCGGTGGCTGCAGCCGACGAGGCGCATCACCCCGAGAGCGATGCGCATGTGGAGCTTGCAGTGCTCGATGGCGATCGCCAGGACCATGCCACCGATGAACACCATTATCGTGTCGTTCATGTAGCAGAAGCACGTCTCCACGGAGTCCAAGATGTCCAGAGCAGGGAAGAGCACTATTGGCAGCAGCGAAGTCACGGGTAGCGGCAACGCCTCCGTCACCCAGTACATCGCCATCAGCAACACCACGAAGCCGCATCGGACTTGCTTTGAATTTTTATTTTTATATTTTAATAGTTTCAATCCTCGTTATCCGTTCGAAAAAAATTGTATTTTTTTTAAATATTTTTAATAACAAAATTTGTATTTTTTTTTACAATAAATAGTTTTATTCAAGTATGGTTAATTCAAATTTGTATTTAAGGACTCTTCAGTGCGTTGAATTATTGCTAAAGAAATAAATATATAAAAAATATTGATATATTAATTAATAACTGTGTAGTTATCATATTCTATATACGTAGTGACATGAAATACGGTGTAATAAGCAGTAGATTGATTTTAATGAGGATAGGTTGTTTGAATTATTTCTTCATAATTTAATTTAGTGAAATCAAAATGATAAGCACGTAATTACAATTAAAATATTCATTATAGACATATGTTACAATTCAAGTAAATGGAGTTAATTAAATCAAACACGAAAATCCAAATATTTAATTATTTAAATGTGAAAAACAAATTTGAAAAAATGAGAAAACGTATACAGAGACGCGCGTTGCGGCCTCGAGGGCTCGTAGACTTGCCTCGAGGCGCTACCGCTCCTCTTGCTAGTATTATTAAAAAAAAACAATTAGCTTAAAAACAAATAAAAGTAACACTGAAAACTTTTGCGTAATAATAAAATATATATGTATACTGAATGTATACGTGGTAAATTTAAAACAACAGAGAATACCAAATTTCGTAATTCAAAATAGTTATTAGGAGTATTGCAATTTTTCTTTGTACCTGTAGTCTGTGCATAAGCATCGGAAGTAAAATCAGCGGCCATGCTACTACGACAATCGTCCTCCAGTACAATTTAAAAAAATCTTTACTTCTTTGAAGGCAAGTCTGGTTTTCTTGAAACCGATGGTCGGACGTCCTGGAAAATTGTTGCCGTTATACTTTTTCGCCGAGATTCTGCTTTTTGATCGCCTCCCCGGCAGAAGCACTTACACTCGCTCCCGGTGGTTTTCATTATTGTCTTCGCTCGTGTACGTGTCAGTTTCATTATCGGCGTTACTCGATGCATTAGAATGCCTGTCATCGCGCAGATGGTTTTCGGTACTACTTTTAAAAAAGCTCGACAGAATACCTCGAACATTATTCAAGTTCATTGCTTAAGCTCTTCGTTCGATTTCTTTCGCGAAATACAATTTTCTTTCCATTATTTTATTGGTTATAAACACTAAGATCATTGTAAAACTGCGAGCGTAGATTTCACGTATATAGACAGTTGAAAAGCGAATTAAACGAAATTCATTCTAAAGGTACGATTAATTAGCGCAAACTCTTTTTAGTAAAATATAAATATAACACCTCCGTAATTTGATACATGCGTCTGCACTTTAACGCGATCCCGAAATAATTCGCAAATTACGTTTATTCAAACAAAGAGAATATTTAATGCGTTAAAATGTTTAATCAAAAAGGTATGAGATTAAAGTACTTTCGAGTCGCTTGATTTACCGTTTTAAAATTCAAATTTCCCATCCCCATCCGAGTGGAATTAGCAATTCACCCTCCACACACTACAAATTAATAAAATCCCACCTCTGAATTATTAAACAAAAGTCTTAGCCTTTGAATAGTCATTCAGCGGCTGTTATTTCGCGATTAATCGACGAGTTTCAGTTGGAGCAAATCGCTAAATCGGCTCTTTTTTATTTACGAGCGGCTCGGAGGTAGCGCGAATTTCACGAAAAAAGTGGCGAGGGGAGGAATGGGCGGGATTGCGTGATTCAGCCGAGTAGTATAAGCGTGACTCAGTTGCGGCGTTTCCCCCTGAGTCGCGACCAAAGCGCGCCCAAAGGGTAAATAAATGCGCTTTCGCCTGAGAAAGCCATTAAGGAGATTCTGGCCGGCACGCTTGATCGATGCTATCAGCTTTTTTTAATAAATAGTGGGTTCAAGCTGCTCTCGATGGCCGAGATGTAAAATTACTTGTACTTGCAATTTATTTTGCCGTTTTACGAACGTAATTACGTTTATTTTTATTTTTTTGCGCCGATCTTACTTAACTTTAATGGAATTGTTTTTTTATGTTTGAAATTGTAGTATAGTTACTGTTCTTCTGTTACTTACATTTATTAAATACAATTTCTTTGTAATTTTATGGTACCACTTTTAACCATTCTTTTTCCATTTATTAATGATCTCGTTTTTACTAGACAAGACGCTTTAATTTTTGCAAAATAAAAAGCCAATAGTAATCAACAAATCAAACGGGTTTTTACGTATTTCAACTTTAAAAAAGAAAAAATCCTTACAAATAGCGCCACTTGGATAAATTTTATTTCGTACAAATCACTCTCTCACAAATGTACTTCCCGTCCTTCCTATCAATCGAAAAGAGGCAGGGGAAAACGCGAGAAAGTCCATTTCCGCGATGACACGGAAGCTTTAATGTACTCCCTGAGTACACGCTCGCCTTTTTACGAGGCGCGATTTATTTTCCGCCGTTCCATCCGCTGTCTCAACTTTTTTCTGCCCCTCCCAAAAAAAATAGAAAAAAAAATTAAAAGTAGCAACAAACAATCTGCTGAAAAGCGCGCACTTGGCTGGATTCCGCCGGATAAAATATACTCCTCTCCCGCGAAAGTTCCGGGAAATATTCGTGTGAAATTTTAAGCGGCGATCAATTCGTACCCATGAAAAAGAAAAAATAAAAAAAAAAACGAAATAATAATCCGATCCGGAAGGTGGTTTCCGTCGATTACGGACGATTAAAAATATTCATGACCTACCCGAGTTTATCACGTGTTTGCTTAATAATAGCCCCGAGGAGTGTATATACAGTCACTGCGAATGATTTATGTGCCTTAACGGAGATTGAGCGCTATTCTTGTCGGCATGGAATAATGTCTCTCATTGAAAAATGTTCGAGTGAATTTCGAGGGGAGGAGGAGGGGGAAGGATTTAGGAGTGAGCTTTGAAGCTATTATGAGTTTTTTCCTCGCTACGCGAAAGAATGGGAAATTATCCTAAATGCATTATGGAGTTGAAAGGGTTTGTTTTTTTTATGTTTTATGGCACAATTAAAATTTTATTTTTCTAAGTCGGAAGAAAGCATTTGTCTTTGTACTTTAATTAATTTAATTCGTTCTACTCGTTCGTGGGTTATAAATGAATTATTCAGTTAAATTGAAATTCTAATTAGCCTGTGAATGAAAAATAAACGTAAATTAATATAGTCATTCAATTGCAGTGCTTTGTTTAACTAGAATTAAATGACAAATTGTAAACAGTTAATTGTCGTAGGACAGTTTATTCGGTGTTTTCCATTGGAACTCCACATAAATCTATCTATACGTCTGCGAATTATTTAAACTTTAATTTGTTGACGTGAGTTTAAATTAGGTATTGTTTTTCTTAAACATTTAATACTGTTAAAAGGAAATTTAAAAGTAATACTTTCTTTCTATTACCCGCAGTGCTTATTTTTAATGATGGATGAATATTACTTTTTCTCGGTGTAAAAACAAACAGAAAAAATTGTTTTCCACGAGATAACATCGTAAACGCTCCTATCGACAAAAAAGTGGGTTGAAAATTGCACGCGAAAAGAAAACGTATATTTCGTGAGGCGAAAAAATGTGCGACTCGCGTTAGTGAATCTCAAATTTTTACCGAAGAAAAATACGCGCACTTCGAGAGATATCGAGGAAGAAATAAAGGTACTTCGAAAGGTATACCAAGTAAAGAAATACGCATTTCATAAGATTCTTCGACAGTAAAAAAAGGGTCCGTAGTAAAAAAGAGTTTCAGCTATTGTTGTATTTGCTGAGTCGCTTTTACAACTTTTAAACTACTTCGAAAGATGAGGGTGGTTTGATCTTTTAAACAATGATGAAATCAACAATTTTTAAGTAGCTTGTATTTTTGGTCGCATAAGTTTGCTACGTATATTATTGCGTTCACCGAGTTTGGCAAGTGAATGTTTAAACGATTTCATAATTAAACTGTTCTTCTGAAGCAATTAACACCATTCGTGCTGGGAGTCGACGACTTTGTACATTATTCACGTCAAATTTCAAACTTCATCTCTGTACACTGATAAAATATCTAATCTCTAATTACTTATTTATTAATATTTATTATATTGCAACTATCAGACTTCCAGGTCGCGGATTTTTTTGAAAATTTTTAGGACTGTCTTCCAATACCACTCTTCGAAATTGTTGAACGTTAAACATTAACGTACTCTTGGTTTCTTCGTATTTTAATAAAAGAAAACAGTCGATAAAATTTAAAAAAAAAAAGCCGCGATCCCAAAGTCTGATAGTCTCCTACTTAGTCGAACTTTTTTCTTTTGCACTGTATACAGGCAATTCACTCTAAAAAAGTGACAGCGTTTCTCGGGAAGCTTTTAATGCGTGGTTCGCTTGACATTATCTCTCTAAAAATATGGCGCCAAGATAAAAAAAGTTAGTTATTTATTAAAACCAGTTGATACGTATAATCAATTACAATAATCGGTATATTATAAATAAGTTGCAAAAAAGTAACCCAGCAGAGGAAAGCAAATTCCTGCGTGGCGGCATGGCTCGAATATAAAAATGGATCTAGTATTTAAAATATCAAGTGCAGGGTTTCAGCAACATGTGCCTAAATTGCTTCCCCGACTCGGCAGTCTCAACCTGTGCAGCAATCGTCCGTTTCGGGCGCTACCCTCTTCAATCCAGGCCCGCATTTCAGCATCCTAACAAAATAAAGTCATCACCCCCAAGTGGGCGATCCATCCCCAAAGCAGCTCGGCAACTCGAGTAGTCCCCTAACAAGACGCGCGCAAAGTCTCGGGAATTTCGCGATGCGAGGAGTAGCGTCCCTCGTCGACGCGGGCACCTATAGCTAAGTACTCGCCGAAGGTGGGGGGTAAGAAAGGAATGATATCGGGGGTGGCGCGCGCATCGGCCTCGCGAGCGGCGGCGGCGGTGCGGTGTGGGTCTTCGAACCCCGTTCGCGCGCGCCGCCTCTCAGTCTGCATTGCGCATCCGAGAGCCGCCGCGGGCGAGCCGACCACCAACGACACCCTTTTTAACTCCCCACACACGCAGCCAACGCACTCGACGAAGCCGCCGACGAGCCGTTAAGGTCGACCAGGTGAGCAGCGGGTGTTTTCGTCCGACGGCGGGGTTTGCCTCTCGAGGCCGAGGGGTCGCGGCAATTGAAAACACTCCGCTCGGGGGATCTTTAACTCGTTCGAAGGGTCGTTAAGAGATTTTTATTTTTTAATTTTTCTTCTTGTAATTGTACGAATATTACTTTTGTAGAAATCTTATTTACCCTTCTTTTACATCCACTGTATTACTTTTTGTTAAAGTACATTTAGTGGAACTTGAGAGCTGAAGAAGCTATCGATTTAAGAGAAAATTCTTCATCTGTTTTTTACCAAATTGAAACAAGCACTCGAGTGCAATCGATAAACAAATTAGCCTCGAGTCCGTTTCTGTAGCTTCGAAAGAACCTGCGGAAGTACCGTAACATTGATTTAGTTCAAGTGCAATCGATGCCGGCCAGCCGCTCCAAAAAGGAGGAAAAAAAAAACGGGGTTACGAAATCGCCCGGACTGCCCCGCTCTTCCCCGCCGCGCGCTTATCGCAGTCACGCGACGGCCCCCCCCCCCCCCCCACGGAGAAAATAAATCCGCGATCCCGATCGCATCGAATTTGCAAGTCAGCCGGGCGTCATAAACAAAACCGGCGTCCTTAGGTGTCGTGAACGGCTGGCTCGGAGGTAGGGTAGGAGAGGGTGGGAGGATCGTCCCTTGACATTGATCTCCCCCGCGTTTTCGCCGGGATTTGAATTCGAGGTGTATGGGTGTGCGGCTGTGTGCGCGAGCTGACGCGACGCGCGCGATCAATCGGACCGTAAACTTTTCCCAGCCTGCCGTTTCGGAGGAGACACGGGAGCGGATTTACGGGTGTGCGGGTGTTTGCCTTGGATTGAGACGCGTCGGGGGGTTTGCTTGTAGCCTGCGAGAAAAATTTTTCGGCGACCTTTCCTCGAGATGCCGAGATGAATGGGCTGCTCGATTTTTCTTGCTTGATTGGAACGCCTGCTGCTTTCCACCTTTCGTGGAGAAATTACTTTCTTCTACGGAGTTTCTATTATTTATTTCGATTTCTATTTTATAAGATATACGGTACGGAGATTTTTAAATAAAAATATATTCATCTTCTTATAACGAAGAGAAAAGAAAAGAGTAAAATTAAAATTAAAATTACTCTTTATTGATGTTGGAAAAAGCAGGGTCGATGTAAATATTTCGAAAGAATATTGAAAAAGAAAATGTCTGTGATTATGGTAAAATTATTGGAACAAAATAACAGCTGTGAATAGATTTTTTAGTGTAACACCCCATTTCAGAAATGGAGCAATTGCCTCCGCGCGTCCCCAATTTATATCACGCTACAACCTAGTTCAAAATTACACCTGCTATATTGTTCCATCCGTATCTCGGTACGATTTTCCACCGTGTATTTTCACCCATCGCAGAATTGCAGTTTCGCATCGACGAAATTAGATTAGCCGATAAAATTAAAGATCCCTAATTAACGTCGTCAAATTTAAGTAGCTATACAAAATAGGACGCGAATATCGATTGTAACCTCGCGTACATTCCCATTAACGCGTAAGTATAGCTAAGGTATTTAATCGCCAAATTGAATTTAATTTGTAAAAAGTAAACCGACCTTCGGAAGTATCTATTGTCACCTTCATCCCAGTAAAAGCCAATTTCGTCCAACAACCTGACCTGCTAAAATGTAGCTCTCGAACGACCATCAGCGAGAAAATCGTCCCTCATCAACCGCAATCAGTCCCGCTCGAGCCATTGATACCTCACCCCGAAAACCCGCCGCGACCCGCAACCCCAACGACATAAAACAGATTCCCCCGGCTCGAGCGTCATTTCACGCACGATATCGGCCTGACAAGGTCTCCCCATCCTCAATCGTATACTCTCATCAAGCCAGCCAGCAAACAATATAATAAAAAAAATACGACGAAGAAAATATAAAGGCGACGACGCGTTCGCGCCCGGGGGGAGCGCGAGCGCCTTGGTCTCTCGGCGAAAGTCAAACAGAGGCGGCGGCGGATGTGTCGAAAGGGCGAGAGGATACACGCACACACATAAGTACACTTATATATATTGAACACACAGACTCGTCGGCGAGGCGGGCACGTGTATATGCGCGCGGCCCGAGACGCCGGAGGGGAGGGCCGACCGCATCGATTGTTCCGCTATCGCGAAGGCGAGGAGGTGCACCGCTCGGAGACAATGCGCGCGGGGAGGGGAGGGCGCGGATGCGGCAGAGGCACATGCACACAGGTGAAGGTACGCGTCGGGGGGTGGGCCCGATCGATCACCCGCGCACGCAATATCCGCGCAAAACGTCCGCCGTGCGCGGCGAGTCCTGCGGGAGTCCTGCGGGAGCCCTCCGATCCAGTGATGAGGGCCTCCACTAGGTTGGGAGGGATCGCATTCCCCTCAGCCTCTCTTTGCCCTCTCCTTTTTCGCCTGCCCTTTTGGCAGCTATTGTTTGCTTTTTGCTGCACGCCTCGCAATTGCGGGAGTTTCTAGAGGGTAGGTGCTACGCGCGGGGGATGTTGGTATTAACTTTCGCTGCGAATGAGGATATTTATCAAAGTTACTTTATTATGACGGCGGAGCCGTGGGTAATGTCACATGCAGCTTTGATTTATGCTGGCCAGGGTGTATTTATCACGAAGTGGAAATTTTGCTTAACGTGTACTTTATGCTTAAAAAAAAATTTTTAGTGGAATAGAATACAATAGAATAGTCGTTAATTGTAAATTATGGTATTTGCAAAATATTAAAGATTCGCAATGTAGAGTAAATGTAAAAGAATAAATATATAATACACAAAAAAACGTTTATAAAGTGGAATTACAGTCATATTTAAATAATTAATAATAATATAGTAAATCATAATTTAAGATGTAATCAGTACACAGTTTATATTACAGTTGGTTGATTAAAATGACTAAAACAATTTTTAAAATATAATAAAAATGAACCATAAAATTTATAAAAAAACCCTCTTGCACATGCCATTCACGCTAATAAGCTAAATTCGCAGCTCTTATAAGTAAAATGTATATGGGACGGTACCATAATTAATTAGTAGCTAAATAAATAAATAATGTGCGTAAAAAAAGTGGGTTGAATTAAAATCTCTTTTGCTATCCTTGAACGTCTAAAAAAATAGTCCACTTTGGTAATTATTTACGAAAAAAGAAAATAAAAAGCAGCGCTTCAGAACTACATATTTCAGTACACTTTTTTATGTCAAATCGATGTAATCACAATTTTTCGCCTAAGAAATATTCTAGAATTTATTTTTAAGCTTCCGTTCCTCAGAATTATTACAGATAATGAATTCGGTGTTTAAAAACAAAGTAAAATGAAAAAGTGATAAAGAAAAATAATAATAAGTTGGAAGAGAAAAAATTTTACGAAGAAAATTAATTTTTTAAAAGCCACCTCAATTTTTATTTCAACTCGCATAACATTTCTCGAGAAAAAAATGCAGCGACAAAAACTCATCACTTTTTTACGAATCGTGCTACTCTGCCATTTATCGCAGCTTTCAACCGTTTCATTCAATATTACAGAGGCCGCGGAATTGTTATATGTAAAACTATTCTTTAACAAAAGAAAAAAAAGGGTAATGCTTATGTTAGAGCATGAATCCGTGCATCAAACAATGCGTAGCTTCTCGCGACATCATGTAAAAGGCAGGGAAGTGTTACGACAACAGCAACACCCTCGCCGGAGATAAAAAGAAAAATTAAGCAGCGACTACTTTTACTCTACCCATAAAAAGAGGCTCAAGTGTTCTTATGGTCGACCGGCGACTTTCGGTTTATCGGAAGGGCGGAGAGAGGATGAGAGGCTAGCCTTCTTTCGCGGGATTACGTTTCTTCTTAACACCCGAGGTAGGCTTTCTCGTCGCCCCCTTTTGTTGACGGGCAACCGAAGCTAAGTGTCGGGGATTTGAAGGATGTGGCCCGACGTTCATTGTTTTGTGATTGAATGGATTTCGTAAGTATTCGACGAAGGGGACTTGAGTAAATATCAAGAAAGTGCCGGTAATTATTTATTTTTCTTTAAAATTCAAGACGAAAAGAAAAGGATTTGTGTTAGGAACTTTAAGAATAACTTTAGTTTAAATGTATAAAATATTCATGCAGCTTGATTAAAAATTAATTCAATTTTATCTTCGTGAAATATTGCTGTTTCTGAAATTAATTGAGTATCAATATTAACGGCTTATCAGTATTTTTCGCTTAATTGAATAAAATTTAGATTCAACAAAGATAATCATTTAATACGTATCAACTTCGGAATAAAAAGTCGACTTAAGTTGAAGCAATTATAATAATCAATTGCGTCTCTCATTATAATCGCAAATATTTGTAAAAAGAATGAGAAATCTATTTAAAAAAGGTATATTTAGAAGGTTTTTTATCGGATGACAAGGATTAAAATAAAGTGTTACTAAAACTTTTATATTTATAATTTATTTATTAATAATTCGACGGGCTAAAGAGTCCGTAAATATACACAATTGAAATAATAAACAATATAATAATAAATTAATATGATAAACAAAATAAAAAAGAAAGAAATAAGAATCTGCCTCGCGTAAAAAGAAAGCTTGATCGCTTGGCCGGGTCGCCTCGCAACCGAAGTTCTGCTCCGGTTCTCGAAGTTCCTCCCAACTAGAACGCCTGTAAAAGAGTACAAAAGCCGCCAACGATTTATCCTTGCCGCCGTTTAAAAGTCGCGGCGTTGACGTCACCGCGTCGCTGAAACCGCGAACGAGCGACGCGAAAAAAAGTAAAATCCGATCTCAATCGCAGTTAGAGATCCATGGAATTTCGCATCGGAATCCGATATCGACGTCGAAAAAAAAAATGAAGGGAAGAAGGGTGTCGCCGCCCTTTGGAGTCCTCGGCATGGCAGACGCGCGATCGACGATCCTCGGGTGCTCGGCCGGCTCCGCCGCGAATTTATGTAACCGCCCGCGGCAGGGAAATGTTGTGGGCGCCGGTTGCCAGGAGACCGCGGCGGAGGCATAACGCGCCCGGCACTCGAGAAAATTCACCCCCCGGGGCCACCGCCTCCCCCTACCACCGCTTGAGTGCCTCGCGATCGCGGGATATTTACCCCGTGGCCTCTCCACAGTCCCCTCGGCCTTCTCGACTTCGAATTTAGTTGTGTTTTTGGTCGCGGATTTTAAGTTCGCCCTCGAGTGCGCTTCTTTTTCTTTTTTCAAGTGGCCCGGAATAAGCTTGAAAAGATGTGGATTGGGTTTCACGGGGGGTTAATTAATTTTGAGGTGGGTTGGAAGACAAATGCAGGAAATTTCGTTGGCTGCACGTTTTAATTTGCTGAAAAATTCAATTTTACAGCTGCGAGATGCGCGATTCTGGATGTTTATGAAATTTCGATGTAATAAAAATTGGTTTGACTTTTAATTTGCCCTACTTTCTTCATGAAATCTAGCGCTTATTATAGTCATTAAAATGGAGGCTCCAATTTCTTCGGAACTAGATTAAATTATTATTCTTTAAAGGTGCCTTTTTGTGCAGAAATTAATTCGGTTTTACTGACCGAAGATAATTAATTTTATTTTACCTTGCAGTAATAAATTCTAAACGTGAAAAGTAGAAATTTGCTTAAGTAACGAATACGAAATTAGTCTTTGCCTTTAGTTTAATACAAAGGCAAAATGAGTTACTTGAAATAATGCGAGATAGACTGAAAAACAAGTTACTAAAAATATGTATGAGCAAGGGAAATAGCTGCAATTTTATAAACTAGTGCACACTAATTAAGTAATTTTTGAGGCAGAATTTCTATTTTCCGTATACGAACGTTCCATTGTTTCAAACGGAGCTTTCGCTCAAACATTTTTTTCGTTGGCGTTTTACTTTAAATAATACAAAATTTTTGAGATACATATTTTCGCTATTTGAACATGCGACTAAGCAAAATATCTGAAAAACAAAAATGTTCGTTTTTAAATAATTGTATTGATTGGCAGGCTTATTAATTTTGTTCATATAATCTATTCCAGCATGTTTATTTTACTGTTTATCAACTGATAATATTCAATTAATTGAAAGCTGGTTTAACCCATTTACATAGTAATAACAATGTAACGTCCGCTGAAATGGGGGCATTCATCTGATAGAATATTATTGGGCGCTTTCATGTAACTTCATTCAACAGAACAATTACTGGAATTCAATCATTTACACACACTAGTATTACCACTGGTATGACGCTGTTAGTGTACTAATGCATGTCTCATTATAAATTAACGAACGAAGACGACAGCGAGATGAAACAAAAACCGATTTTTAAGAGCTTGTAGAACTTATAGGTACTTGCCGTAATATTTCAGCATAAGATTTTATTAAGTAATTTTTTTTATGGCGATAATGCTCGTGAATTATTAAAATCCATCGGTGGAGAATTGCTCCGGTGGTGTATGGGTGAGCCGGTTCTGTTAGTATGGAAAACCAATAAAGCGAGCAATATTTATCGAGTCACTTCTATCTCATAAAATTGGAATTTTCCTTATAATGCGCGAGCAAAAAATGCACAACTGATATTGCAGTCGATTTTTGCAGATCGAAGGGGAAACTTGGAAAATCGCTGTTTCTATTTCGTTTAATGTAGTGAAAATAGCTTCCGTTTATTTTCGTTCGGTATGCATTTAACAATTGCTTACTCGCGGAAAGGGCAGTATTTTTTTACAAAATTAATAGTTTGGATTGCACTAACGTATCCATCATTATTTGTAAAATTCTGTTTTTTTCTTAAGCAGAGTAATTAAATAAAAGCATCTGTACTAATAAAAAGAAATAGAAAAAAGATCCTACCTTCGCGTACGCATGTTTGTATGGTCTGACCACACACGGATGTTACTACTGAAACGTAATTTACTTTTGGCATTGTGTCTATGAAGTCCGTCCTCTAATAAAGTGAATTATATGAAACTAAAATTGATAAGTTACTGAAAAATTACATTTTTGACTAGTGACGTACCAGTAGAACCTCCTTAAGCAGTTCAACTGTTTACCCTTAGAATCACAAAAAGAAACG
Source organism: Sycophila sp. Sp_5 (assembly GCA_018906775.1). NCBI lineage: Eukaryota > Metazoa > Arthropoda > Insecta > Hymenoptera > Eurytomidae > Sycophila > Sycophila sp. Sp_5. Next base: position 2,335,563 of record JACCID010000019.1, on the reverse strand, counting down.
TAGCGTAATAAACTAAATTCGGCAGTATAAAGGGTTAAAACGGTCTAAATACAGCCGCTAAACAAGTCGCACTCGAGGTCCAGCAGAGCGGGCATTGGTGGGAAGACCAGTACATATAAACGAAGAGGTACTCGCGCCATTTTTTGCCGCGGCGTCGTGCGCGAGAGGAGCTAATTACGGCGCGGCGAAACATGGAGCGGAATTAAATTCCAGAGGCGGGGGGAGGAGGGGGGGCTCGGGAAAGAAGGAAGTGTATGGAGGACGCGTTGCGCTGAAAGTTTCATCCCCGACAGGCCGGCTAATTAATCCCGGGCCGCGCGCGCCCCATCTGTTTGTCCGCAGAATGTGGAGCAGAGCGAACATGGCGGCGGTGACCCTGCTCCTGCTGCTTGGCTGGATCAGCGCCTTCGCCGAAGCCGAGGGTAAGTGCACTTTTTTTTGTTTATGAACTTGTCACACGTCCCGGACCTGTCCTTCGCCCCCTACGACCGTTTGACGTCCGTCGCTCTCCCTCCCTTGGCGGCTGCTCGCAGGTGCCTTTTATAATTGCCGTTGGGGTGGAGCGGTCGGACGCGTACGGGATATTCCCTTGGTGGAGTGATGGAGCGGTGAGGAGGTTTTTTTTTGCGATTAGCGGGGATGTAGATAAGGAAGTGTCTTAAGCTTTGCTGAAGGTGCGAAAGAAATGTGGAAATGTGTGCGTTATAAATAATTATTATAATAATACTTCATTTTCTTAGATTACTGTAATATTACTCGATAACTTTTTGCGTAATGTATGGAAATTTTTTACAGAACTTTCGTGGTGGTAAGGCGAAAAGTAAAAAAAAAAAAGAAACTGTCAAGCCCATGAATAAAAAATTGCATTCATGAATAAATGCAACTCTGGTCGTTCTTAATCAGAAGGCTAAATGTCGCACTGTATTTATGGTAATGTTAAAAACATGCAGTTTAAGACTGATTTCACTTTCATTGAATAAGTTAACATTTTCAAGAAATTTTAATTCAGCCGTTTATTAATTTCGGATTTTATAGTACGCCGTGTAACATTTCTAGGAAAAATGAATGCGTTGAAATAGATTTTTATGATAATTTTTCATTCTAATTAAAAACTATATTTGATTGCTTATATACAAGTAAAGTAAGTTTTTATCTTCTTTAATAAATTTATCTGCTTCAAAATTTTTTAATTTACATTAAAAATTAAAACATCATATAAAATTGAATAAAATTGAAGTAATCCAATTGATCAAATTACGGAAAATGTATTCTCACAGGAGATATAAAATATTTATTTTGTATAATCTATAAACGAATAACGTACTTGCATCTCACATGAAATTATTACATTTTCTCTTGAATATTTCACGAAATCGTTTTAACAATAAAGACATTTAATCTCGCTCACATATTCCAGCAAAGCGCAAATAAAGAAAATCCAACAAAATTTTCCAGTCGATCAATTCGCACGCTCTTTGATATTCGTATAACCAGCGTACCATTAACAAAAAAAGTACACGCCAACTTTTTGTCACACATTTTCCATTCACCAAAAAAAAAAATATACACTCCCTCGACTCGCACCGCTAACACAGAAAATCCGCAGGCGGGCTTCGCACGCAGCAACAGTCGCACGCGCGCCACTGAATAAAAACCCCGTCGGATAAAGGAGGAAACGAAGTCACGCGAAAGAATTAACGAGCCGCGTAGTCGGAGTAATTAAACGGCGAAAAACTGTTGGGGAGAAAAAAACGGGGACGCGCGCGTCCGCCGTTGAAAGGGAGGTGTGCGCGTGGGATATTAAAAAAGCGCGGGATTACGGAGACGCCCGTCATTGTCTTTCGCGCGAGTACCGTTTTTTTTTTGTGGGCGGAGTGTCGTCGAGTTTGCAGCAGTTCGTTTTTTTTCTCGCTTTTTTTTAACGCGGAGGGAGGACCGCTTTGTAAGGTTCTCCAGGGCGCGACGAAGAGACTCGCGGATATTTTGTCGCGCGCAAGTCGAGGCACGCGAAATTTTACTGCGATTTTCGTTCAAGAGTCCGCGGTTCACGAAGTACGGTGAATTTCATATTTTCGGATTATTCGAGGTACGCTTTGTGTTTGTGTTTCTGTATATGTTTATGCATGCGATATTGATGTGGAGTTAATTTGAAATGGGCGGTGCACGTTGAATTTTGCGCATTTATTGACCTCAAGTTTTCGTCATTAATTTGTACCGCATTTACAACATGGATTTGGAAACTTTTGCTGAAACGTACCTAATTAAAGTTTCGTTTGAACAAACGAATGGAAAACTCTTTATTAATGTTTCATGCAGGTTAATGGCAACATTTTACAGTACACTTTTTTTTCATGAAAAACTATTCCAAAGAATGCGTGATGGAGTTATGCAAGCGTGAACCACGCTTTCAAAGGGATTAACGTAAATTCCTTAAACTAAATAAACGACTGAACCAAAAGGGATGTAACCCTTTCAATTCCATTTGAAAAGAAGCTGTATTGCACGGTGGAGCCTGCAAAGCCGTAAACCCCGCGAGAAACGTCTAAAGCGCGGAGCATAATTCCTTGCGATTACCCGGTATCATCGCGGTTCACGCGCAGAAATTTAAATAGCGCTAATCCAGGATTGTCTGTCCGATTACGGGGTAAACCGCGCGTCCACGCCCGGTCCGCTTGTTTCGCGGTTTTCGCCTCCGGCCGAAGCAATACTACCAGCGGAGAGTTTTTTTCCCCGCAATGGTTTCCTTTACATCGCGGCGGTGCGAGGTTCACTTGGAAAAATTGAGGGAAGTAACTGTAATGGAGCAGTTGCGATTTCAGCTGCGGATTTCAACCTGAGATTTCATTTTTTCGTATGAAAATTGCGTTTGTACGGCGGACGTTCTTCTGCGTTTTTGTGAATCGGTTATTCTTTAGAATTATAATTGAATTGACGTTGTTTGTTTTAGACTTATGCCTCATTTTAAAACGGAATTATAAATATTTTTGTTTATCTTTTAAATGAAAATGTGTTCCTTTTAAATTAAAATGTATATGCATGCGTACAGCATTTGCACGAGTGCAATATTTAAGAGGCAGCTTTTCGCGTGTTTACGCAACTTTTTTTGTAGCTATAGTATTTACTCTAAAATCTGTGTATGTAAAAAAAAGTGACGTAAAAAGTGAGCGTTTTCTTGCATACCTTTTATGTACCGTTGTTACAATTTCATGAACTGAATAGACGTGGTGTATGAATAAATTTTTTTTTCCCCCAGCAGTGTCCTCGAGTGCATAAAAAAGTCTTACGAACCTTTTCATCAAATTCTTTTGACGACCTCTTAACTCCCTCACAAGGAATTTGTATGTCTTTTTTCTCATGGACTCTTCATCACGCATCAAATGAGAGCATACTTCATTCGAATGATATTTACCGATTCTTAGAAGATGAATGAGGGACAAATGTTTTTTTTTTCACAAGTTTTTTCGTAAATTAACATTACTGCGAGTTTCTGACAAACAAGCGAAATGGCAATAGCTAGATGTTGAAAAATCATTACGACGAGGACGAGCTTTCGAGGTCTGGTTGTTTTCTAGCTGCATTTGAATCAATTCTCAACCGCCTGGAACTATTCCAGATGAATTTTCGCTAATTTTAATTCTCTGATAGATCAACGCTCTTTTAATATTGTAATATAATTTTAGAGTAGAAACTGTAAACGTTTAATGTCTAGTTAAATGGTAACTAGTCATAATTTTTTAATAAAATTATGTGTTATAAATCACAAAAGTCAAATGTAAAAAGTCCGTATGATTTTTAATTTCTTTTTGTACACGCAAATATTAACTACACAATTGTAATTAACATACATACATATTTTTATTTTTATTATCGTTCATTCGATTCCATTTATTTAATTTTTAAATAATTATACGAATTTCTTTCATTCGTATTCGTGTTACTTTTTCGACGGATTTTTCACTGTGATAACATTAACACGCCTGGGAAAATGGGCTCATCAGCGTTTTTCATCGCTCCCACCACAAAAGAATCTTCTCCTCGCCCTTAAAAATCGCACACAAAGAAAAACGTTCAAGTAAAAATTAGTATACTGTTTTGTAATGCAGGGACATACTTGAAACATTAAAAACTTTACGAGGAAGTCTAGTAAAATTTGCTAGTCTTATACTTACGTACATTTTACTAGTGTTACTTGCGTAAGATTTACTAGTCTCACTTACGTAAATTTGACTAGTCTTCCTTACGTAAATTTTACTGCACTTTCTAGGAAAGTTTTTAATGTTTCAAGTATGTCCCTGCATTACAAAACAGTATAGCAACTTTTACAAGAACTGAATTCTTCTCGGTGCACTCCGGAAAATAAAAGCGCGACGCAAGCCACCTTATAGCGAGCAACGCGCGGATTTGTTGGGTGTTGCAGGTGGCCGTAGTGGCGGTTCGAAGCAGCAGCAGACTCGCGCGGCGGGCAGGGAGGTCCCGGCGAGGCAGCCCGACGCCGCAGCGATGCTGGAGCGAGCGAGCGCCTGGCTGTGGAGCCAACGGGACAAGGACGCCGGCTGGGGCAACGACACGCAGCAGGTGCTGCTCGCGCTGCGCCTCGCCAATCTGTCCCGCGACGACAACGTGCCGCCGCCGGCGAGCCTCGAGATGCAGCTCAGCACCAAGCAGATGGAGCTCGAGATCGTCCTCATGCTCTGGAGGTAAACTTCGCCGGGTGATTGGATTGCCATGGCTGTTCCGATCGGGGGGGAATACTTTGAGCTTGACTTCCGGGGGATTATGGGTTTCAGCGAGTCTCTTTGAGCCCTGGCGATTATAAAGACTTTAAGGGGATCGACGGCGATTTAGGAGCAATCGCGTAGGGGGATGAATATCTTAGATGTTTTGCGGGAGAAAAATGATTGGTAAGATTTACTGAAATGCGGTAAATAAACTTTGCTTAAAAAGTTAAGCAAACTTAGTCGCATAAAATTTACCGATAGAGTAAATAAATTATACTCAACTTTTTAGCAATATTTATTTGCGTGGTTTAGCAAAGTGGATGTAGACTAAAGTGACAAGTAAATATTTAAGCAGTAAAAAAATCAGTATTTTTTACTGCAAGCTTTTCAGTAAATTTTACTAATATTTTCATTTCGCGTAGGCTGCTGCGTGCAGAAGTAGGCTAATGCGGAGTTTTTTCGATAAAAAGATTAAATATTATCGAATAATTTATCGCAATCCGCAATTATCAACTGCACTTTAAATCATTAAAATAAACAATGTAAGCTGATTCATTACTTGTTCATGTGTATAATACATTAATTATTTCTGCAGCACTTTCGTGCAATTAACAAGTTACATTGTAGGTTACACCGTAATAGTTATTTTTGAATTATAAAATTGTTCAGTGAAAAGGTACTATTAGACAATCGTGTAAAAATACTATAAAAATTGAATAAAAATTGAAATTATCTGTCGAGGTCAAAATTAATACCGTATAGCTATGTATACTTATACGCGAAATACCTGTAGAATTCCAATTTTGCCGAAAGCATCAATCAACGGCTTTTTTTTTTGCTCGTCGACAATGTGAGTACCAATACCTTTTAAAGCAGCTTGACAAGGGAAATGGAAGTTCGATCAGCTGTGCAGCAAATATTTAGCCCGCGCCCTATAAAGCAAACAAAAAAAGCAGGAGTTCGACAGGCAGCGTGTGCCACCCGGTTTATTTGCAAACAAATTGCTTAAAACTCGTCGGGGGTGAAAAAAAGGTCCGAACATTGAAAAAACAAACGACTCGAGTGGCGAGTTACAAAGCTTTGATCCTTCCACAGGGAAGGGGGACAGGGCAAATTAAATTTGCCCGTAGAGAGTTAGCCATGTGAGCCTAAGTGTCCTCATGTACTGCATAATACAAAGTACAATGTAAAATCACAGAGGTTCCGCCCTGATTTTGGATATTGTCCTCGGAGTTGAAGAATCGCATATTGTTCGCTGAATTGCTTATTGTTGCGCGAAGGTGCTTCGTCCCCAACGCGACGATTGTGTCTTGTGTCAAGGAAAAGAAATTTCTCTTTTGACTCTCTCTCTTTTCAAGGATTTATTTGAAAAAAAGGGGCGAGTTTTTTTTTATTGCTGGGAGAAATTCTGGGTATGTTTTTGTATTCATGCGTTGGCCGTGCCCTGCTAGTTTTATTAAAGTATAAATTATTCTAAGCAAGAAGTTGTAAAATCAATAGATAAAAGAATATTTATGCAACATTAAAGAATAGAATAATGATGCTATTCTTATCTCCCTCATCGTATAAGTCGACGAAATAGTTGATTTATGTCGACAAGGATAAATGAATTTCAAACGATCAATCTCTATCACCGAATTTAAAAATAAAGTAGGGCGATAAAAGTACGGGGTTGTTCCTTTGTCCAATCGAGCGTTCAAACCTTAAAGATTCTTTTCGAATAGAAAAATAAGCGCATTTTTTGTGTTCTAAAATAAATAATCATTTATCTAGAATAATAAGCAAAATAAATATGAAAAAATTTTCTAACGTAATCAACTATGAATTTTCATGACGACAGACACCGCGAGATGAGCAGTTCTCCGGTGCGCCTGGCGAGGTACACGCTGGCACTGAACGCGATGTGCATGGACCCTCGGCAGTTCCACGGCCATGACTTGATCGGCACACTGCAGCATCACGAGCCGCCCGCAACGCACAATTACGATTACGAATTCGCCCTGACAGCCCTCGCCGCCTGCAACGCACAAGCCCACGTGCGCAAACGACAGATGCGCCGCCTCCTCGACATTGCCCACAGCGCCCAGGACCACAGCATCGGTGAACACTTTATTCGCTCTTTTTCACGCGAATATTGATTTCATTTTCAATTTGCGCACCAATCATTTTTATTTATTTTTTTTTATAGTTTTTAATTTGCGTGATTATTAATTATTTTTAGTTTATTATTTCTTTTTAATTTCGATTCATGTGTTCATTATTTCTCTTGCTTATTATTTATTGGTGATTAGTGTGTTGTCCGAATAGCTTGTTTTATTTTTTTTTAATTAGCACAGTTTTTGAACAAAGGGAGACTTTGAATTTTCAACATTTTGAAATGCGAGCACATTTGTTTTCTTTATCGGAAAGGTAAAGGACTACAGATTTCATCTTGATTTACGAAGTATCGTTTTATGTAGTGCTGCGTAATGTGAAATTTATACTGCTGGTAGTATGTAACGTCTTTTGCTATATTTTTCTTATGTCCGTTTCAATATCGCCTTTATGTGAATCTGTATCGACGGATAAGCGCATTGATAAATAACAATTCTATTGTTCACGTTACGATCTATATTCTACGATTATTGAAGTAATTGCGATGCAGTTTTTATAAATTAATTTGATCAAATTTAAAATGAAAAAAATATTGTACGCCAAGAAGTTATTAAGAGAGCTAGAAATTCTCGACTATTTTAACCGAATTAACGACCTGAATTCAAATATAATGACGAAAAACAAACTTAAAGTCGGGCAGGAATTATTAAAGTATACAAGAGTCGAGAACCTCGCGGTGGAAATAATTAAAAGTATAGAGTAAATAAAGAAAAAGTTGTATATAAGGTATAGTTGAAAAGCTTCTGACTCAAATATAGATATAATGTTTAAATTAAACGCAATTTATTATTATACAGATTTAGTTAATATTAATTGAAATTTAATTCAATAACATTATTTTAAGACTGTAAAATAATTACGCAATTTCACATGCCACTCGTTGATGTAATTTGTGTAACATCTACAGTTACATAACGCTTACATCACTTTCCAGATGTAGAAAATAGAAACTTTCTTTATAAGATAAATTTTAAATCCGATTAAAAAAGATTGTTCTCACTAAATATAGAAAAGCATCGAAGTATTGAAACTGGAAGAAAATGCAGTTAATTCTTTAAATTTAATCGCCTTTTTATGCGTAGTAATAAATAACAGAAATTTAAAATGAAAATGAAATAAAAAAAAAGGAAATATATGAGCAAATTTAAATCAATTTGCCAATCGATAAAAATTTTCCCCTCTTTCATTTTAACAGCAGTAGTAATTGAAAAAGTTACTATCGCTATAAAAACTGTCAATTTTTTAAACAAGTTTTATTGAAAATTAAATTCTCGAAATAATTTGATAAATAATGCTCTACACAAATAGTACCTGCAGCAGGTAATTTATATAGACTACAGATATAAATGCTTTGTGCATTGAGCAAAAATAAATATTTTATATGAGCCGGACCAGTATATAAAAAGTGGAAGTTTCACACTACTCTGCACTCAACAAATATAAATGTATAAAAAAACAAATAAAAAATGTAAATATGAATATAACGTGTTTATATATTTTTTAGACACCGTGTCGATGGATATAATGACGCTGCGCTGCATAGTGCAGGACCACCGTCACCGCAATCTGCAACACTTCGTCCGCAAGCCCTCGGCAAGCCTGGCTCAGCGTCAGAATCGCGACGGTGGCTTCGGCGACCTACGCAGCACCGCGTTGGCCCTGCAGGCCCTCGAGGAGCTCGAGAACGAGTCCCTGGACAACTGGAACCGCTCCGGGGCACTTGCCTGGCTGGCAGGTAGGCAGCGCCCCGACGGCTCCTTCGACGGCAGCGTCAGCGCTACCGCCGAGGTGGTCCTTGGCCTGGCACCTCGCGGTATGGCCAGCATCAGGACACTCGACTGCGGACAGGGACTCACTGACAGTCCACCTCCTAGGATCGCCGGAGCCACTGGTACGTTTTTTTTTTAGCTCGAGGAGGTTCTTTCGGACGATAGCGGGAACATTTGTACAATGAAGGGTGATTGGGTATTTAAAAAAAATGTTGCAATCTTCGGTATTGAATGGCAAAAAGGCGGAATTCATTAAAAATGAAAGATGCTTTGTGGATTTGTCATAAAGGATGCCGTAATAACTTTTATAGTCAAATATTATAACAAAAGCTTTTTTTAATTCTGTTAGATACTGCAGACTTAATGTGGATGACATAACAGTCGTTGAAACGTTATTAAGTCGGGTCAATAAACTGATGCATCAAAATTGATTTATTTTTTATATACAAACGTAACAGTTTTTAAATCACCCTCAAGGAATCAATGAACAATTCCAATTATTCATTTGTATAATAAAAGAATTTTACTCAATAGGAGAATCTCTGGTTCCAATAAACCGTAACGGCCCATCGACATCCGGAGTTTTACCAACAACCTCGAGCAGTCAACCGTCGTCCACCACAAGGTACATCACACACGTCAATAAAAATGGGCAAACGACCAACCCAACAAATTAATTTTTGTAGTCTCTTCGGCAAACGTTTACTCACTAAATTTCTTTAAAAAAAAAAAATTCTCATTAGTCGCAAACTCACCTTACTGAAATCCAGTACAAGATATACTTGGCAATTTTTCTCTGAAAGAAATTTAATGAATACACCAAAAGATGTAGATCATACCTTGATAAAATAGAAACACTTTTTAAAAAAAAAACCTTCTCTTGCATTTTAGCAGCAGTAATAATAGCAACAATAACAGTAACAACAACAACAATAATAATAATAACAACAACGATTATGAATCCGGCAGTAACATTACAACAACCAGTAGCCAGGCAACGACGATCGAAGATGAGTCAACATTGTCAAGCTCCTCGGTAGTTGGTCAGCAACAGCCGCCGCTAGTGAACGTGACGTACACCCTCTGGGTCGGCAGTGACGTCAGCGAGATACACAATCTGACCATCACCGCGCCCAAGAACGAGACCTTCTACGAGGTAATGGTGCTGGCGGCCCAGCGCTCCACCGACTTTCAGTTCTCCGCCTACGAGTGGCCGAACGGCCATTACGTCCACACCTTGGCAGGCTACAAGGAGGAGCCCATGTCGTACCACTACTGGCTGCTCTACAGGCTGCCCGCGCCACCAGAGTCCACTTCGCCACCTGGAAACCAGTTCGTCGCTCCCGGAGGTGCTTGAGGCCTAATTTTATCACGAGCACTCAGTTTTCAATTTAAATTTTATTTAATTAACGGGATAATACTTTAAATAACATAAAATACGGTTGGTTTCTGAATCAATTTTTTTATTATTCAGTCGATTCATTGAATATCAGAGAAATTTTAGTTGTCAAACTTAAAAAGTGTTTTTTTTTAACATTAATTGACTGATAGTTTAAAACATTCTTTTATCTCACTGAGTCAATAGAGTTTGCTGTTGTCATACAGGAAATATTTAGGTGAAAATAACTTTTAATTCGATTTGAAGAGAGAATTCCATAAAAAGGACGCGTCTGACTAATGACGGATAGTACTACTTACGCGTTTTACTAGCTTAATTTTATTTGATTGATTCATTGCGTAAAGAATTTCAGTATTTTCTCATTAATCATTTAATTAAAGAGCGCTCAAATTTTGTTTAACGCAACGGATATTTGTGCTAAATAGCGAATATTTAAGTCTCGCTTTTTGTTTACAGGAGTGGACGATTTGCAGATCAGCGACGGTGAACATTATCTTTTCTGGTACAAAAAGCTCTAAAAGGTTCGATGAGTAACAAAAAAAATAATAAGAAAAAATACAAAGGTCACGAGCGAATGAGTCGACGATCACAAACAAATAACAAAACAAACAAAAAAAATTAAAAACCAACGTGAGTGAGAGAGCGAAAGAGAGAGAGAGAAAGAACTAACGACGATAATAAAGGAGAGAATGCGAGAGAATGCAAGGCTTGATAAGCAGTGGGATAGTACACAGTATACATATTATATATTATTACCAATGGCGAAATTAGAGACTGCAAGTCTAAGTATATCGAAGTAAAAAAGATAAAATAATATATTGATTTAAAAAAAAAAAAAAACAATAATGCGTGGCTTGCCCAATGGCACGGCGAGTTTAATGAAGATATCAAATTGTCAACGTATATAAATATATCGTTACATCGTAATAAGCTACGAGGCATAACATTTTTTATGAAACTGCAATGCACAACCATATTGTACTAATACGTCGTATATTGAGTAATGATTAATAATTTAATAAATGCGATGCGTCAGTATTAAATATCAGTGTTAGTGGTTTAATTATCCTTTTATTTCCTTCCTGGCGTCTCCTTATCACGACTACATTTTCAATAATATTTTTGTTTACTAGCAAATGCAAAGTAATGTTATTACACTGATAAACAAAATATTTATTTTTATGTATGTAGTTTTTTCAACGTTTATTCTGTCCTTTGAGAAAGTTCAAAGAAAGTGAGTATATCATATAATTACTAAAAATTTAAATTAACTGTGAAGTTGTGTTTATCTTTATTTTAATAATATACATTCTTATCTTTGAAACATAAGGAAGATTTTAAATGAATTGTGTAGTTTACTGTTACGATCTTGACATGGTACAATTTCAGTTAGTGATAAGAACATTGATTTGCTTATCAGTGCACAGTATCATTTCAGGTCCCAACACGAGGTTTTGAAGGAATCATCTTTATCAACGGTTATCAGTTACCGACGAGAAAGTTTTCTGATAGTGTAGAACATATTTAAACCAATACCTTCAAACCGACCGATGGCGCTACAACGTCTTACTGAGCGAAAATTATTGACAATTTTTTTATTTTTTGTTACTATTTAATAACAATTACGTATGCTCCCGATTTTGAATTCGTTACTGTGCATTATATTTATATTACAATAGGTTGTTTAATTTTATTTAAAAATTTTAAAAATATAGCTTATTTTATTTACTAATAAGTTTAAATAAATGTACTTGTATCTTTAATAAATTGATATTACTTCAGCAAAATAACTTAATTTTGTTAGAATTGCAACCCACTTTTCTTTTTTAATTTAAAAAAACCATAATTACGGACTTTTATATCTTTCATCTTATCTGCCGTACAAACAGAAAAGTACTAAAAAAGTCCTGTGCACAAATAATACAAAATTCCAGCTTGCAAAAATTAATTTCTCCCCAGCAACGTTCCTTTCTCAATTCCTAATAATCCTCCTCTAAAAAAAAGTTGAAGAATTGCTCGGAAAGGCGAGGTTGCGAGAACAGTCGCATTGTTCAAAAGGCTTGCCAGCCTCTGCAGAGAGAAAGAGCGAGAGAGAGAGAAAGTGAGATAATGGTGGCGGGCGGAAATTCAAAGGCGAGCCGCCGCGCGCCGGATTACGCGCCGCCGCTAAAGCGGATCGAGCCAAACGGTGTTGGTCAGGAGGAAAGGGGGGAGGGGGAGGGTGGCGAGACGATCGGCGGCGGGGTGTTCCGGGAAGACGTCGCGCTCGCGCGCGTCAATTATGGCCGCCGACGAAATTGAGGGTTAAAGAGGCGCGGAGAGACGGATATGATCGATGCGACGCGGTCGCGTGACGCGAGTATGTTAATTTTTCGGCTAATGAGACGGAAATGATGGCTCGCCGAGGAAATTTCTGGGGTGGGCCTCGGGGGGTTCCGCCGCTTTATCGATGTGTCCGACTTGGGGAAGGGTGATTTTTTTTTCTTTTAGTCACGGAATTTTGAATATGGGTGTTGCTTTTTATGTTGTGTTTCGAGATTTTTTATTTGGATTTATTTATTTTATGTAAAAGGAAGGGTAACCCTCAAAGATTCCGACAGTATTTCATTAAATAATTACTACTTACATATTCATAAAAATAATGGATTGGGTCCATAAGTCTGCTGTCTTTCAGGAAATATAAAATAAAGTAGAATAGAATATTTAAATATTTCATTATTATAGCTAGTGTAAGTTAGTTTTTCCAACACTGATCGATATCATCAGACAACACGACGCGTTGAATCTTGAAAGAAATATCATAATACGTAACAAAAATAAATCAACGACTAAACAACTGATCTTTTATATAAACGGTATATATTCTTCGACGTACAAGATTTTTGCAAAAAAAGTGTAACTGCCATCCAAGAAAAAGATCATTGAAAACTCAGCGGCACATCAAAACGAGAGCGGAGCAGGATGTTCCTTTGAAAGGCGGTGATAAAGAGCGTAACCGACGGCGGCGAAGGAACAAAGAGCGGTCGATTGCGCGCCCGGGCGAGAAAAATAATTGAGCCTGGTTTATTTTGCGCGCGCGCGGCCACCCTGGCCGTTATTGTCTCTTCTATATAGGCGCGATCGCCGTTTTAAACGAGCGACAGGGGGTCGCATAATTCATCGGCGAGTATTTGAAGGGAAAAATCGGAGCGCGCGCGCGCGCGATTGCAAACGGGCGGGTATTTTCGTGCTTTTAGGTGGCGACGGAGGACGAAAGTGGACCGGGAATAAACAATTTAACAATTGTCTAGCCGCGCTTGCTGGATTATTCAAATTTCTCGCGAGTCTGTCACGTGTGCATCTATGCCGCCGTATAATTTCGCGCTCGGACGAATTAGACGAATCTTAAGTTTCAGCTTCAATTATTTCGGTACAATAATTCTCTACCGTTTTAAAAGTTATTTTTTGTCAATTCTAAATTCTTTAGTTATTTTTTTTACTACTTTAATGCTGTATTGGTAATTTTATTTGTTATAAGCTGTACGTTAGAATGCGAAAATTATAAAAATTTAGATTATATATAATTTGTACTAACGCGCAATGCTTATTCAATTTATAAAATAGTTACAATAAATTATACTTATTGTTGGATTTCAGTAATTTTACTTTACTATGTTGAGTTACACTTTACTTTAAAATTCAAATAACTTACAGGGATGGTTAGAAATTCGATACTATAAAATTCCTTACTGCTAAATTTGTGGTAGAATAATAAATTAGCTACATTCAAAAGAGTATAAAGTACACTCCACGGTAAAGCACTTCAAAAATTAAATCGAAAAATTACAAAAAAAGATTTTTCTCCCAAAAGTGCGTATCAGTCAGACTCGATGAAATCCTACATCTTAACGCTCGCATTTGAAGCTCCCCTGTCGTCGCATCCGTCGCTTAACGCCTCGGCACTCGGGGTCCCCGTCGTAGCGTAGGAAAGGGGTGCCTCGCGTCGACCCTCTCGACGAAAAGTCGGACGCTTCTTACCCAGGCACGCAGGGGTCGAGTGAGGGAGGCGCGCGCCCGGCCGCGTCCTTTCAAGTTTCAAGCCACGCAAGCTGCTTTATAGTAGTTAAGACCACCTGTTACACCGCGAGTCGCGCGCGCGAGCGGCTCCCCCACCCCCGCGCGGCGCCCTTTCGCCTTTTTCCTTTTAAGCCGCGAAACGCGCCCTCCTCTCCCTTCTCCGCAGTCCAATTATTCTCCCGCCACCCGCGACCTCCCCTACTCCACCGCCACCCTTCTATCCCCCTTTACCGCGTGGATTCGCAACGGCCGGGACGCTTCCGCTTTGGCGGCTTTTTTTTGCAGGGGATTTTTTTTTCGACGCGAGTAAATTTTTCTGACGCTAATGCTTCTGAAATTGATGGCGAGTGGAATGCCGATTGATTTTAGCGCTTCGAACGTTTGGATTTTTAGTGCGACGGAGAATTTGTTTGTTCATATTTCTATAATATTCAGGGTAAAGTAATGATTTAATCGCAACATTATAACGATTTCATGATTGTTTTCATTGTTATTCATCTTATGATAATCGTTTAATAATTATTGTCCCTGTATATTGGGCGGATAAAAAAATCTTTTTAAAAAAACTATAAAAAGAGTGAACAGGTTGTGGAACTCTTTATCTAATGATAATTTAACGACCATTGACTCTATCGATCAGTTGCAAAGGTCTTTACATTTCTTCAATTGTATTTTTTAGTTTACTTTACTTTAAATAGTTTAAACTACTTTAAGTATGTTATTATTTCTATAATATGCTGGACTCTTTATTCCGTTGAATGAAATGTTGAAGTGTTATATTATTTCTATTATAACGAGCCAGACCAGCAAACAGGAAGTTTCCTTCTTCTACTGTATATTTTTACTCTGATTTAACAAATAATAATTAATAAATACATATATAAATAAAAAAATCAATAATCATAAAATATTTAACGAGAAGCACAGAGTAATTTTTATGTACAAGTTCTCGCGACACATATATGCAGTCTGCAAGTTACACTTTTGCGCACCAATGTCCAACGGCTAAGCGGGATCAAACGACAACCCCACGTCGCCCCTTATTATCCATTCATCTGCCACTTCACCCCCGCCGTCTTTACACCCAACGTCGATCCTCGTCTCAAATTCCGAAATCCCAACCCCGCCCCTGCTGCAGGGGGAAGGTCCACATTTTCGCCGGCGGCGTCGCGACGGGGCACAGTCGAGGGTATAGGGTCGACGCCGGCACTCGAGAGCGAGCGCTTTACGGGCAATTTACATTAATGAAAGATTTATGAGATGCGCGCGCTCGCGAATTACGCGTCGTCACGATCTTTAATGCCCCGGCCGGGTCGGGCTCGCATGCGTCGACGTCTCTGCATATTCACAAGCGCCGTCGGCTGCCGATTTTGTGTTATACGTGGCCCTGCACCACGAGGGACGTGGATTTAGCTCGGAGGCGCGCGCGCGCTCATGCCTTTTTCCGCCAGATTGCGAGCGCATTTGGATGCGAATTTTCGTAGATTTCTATCAACTTTTTTTTTTCGTGTAGACGTTATATACAAAAATCAGTCAACCAATCACTTTCTCGTATCTTGGTGACCATCTTGCGTCGTCCAATCAGAATCATGAATTAAAAGCTACACCACAAAGGCCATCGCGTTTTTAAAAAGGATGACGTTTATTTGCTAAGATTCCAGAGGTTAAAAAACCTCATAAATTTTTTGCATCAGATTTCTCGAATACTGAAGATAATTTTTTAGGACCCATACGCCACTCTAAAGCGCGCAAGAAATTCATGAGCTTTAATCTTGGCATCAATCTATAAGATCGAAATCATTATGCTAAGGTGCAATAACGTGATGACTTAATAAGGCCTATAATACTTTACGATACTCTAAGAAAAATAAATTATTCTTTACTACACTTTTTGGTCGGTAAGTTATATCTTTAAATTTTAAAATTCGAGTTCTTATTTAATGTTTATAGATCATTCCAGTGACTCGTCAAAATAGAAACAGATACACACCATTTCCAAAGCGCAAAATACAAAATAAAATATATATGGTAAAATTATAGGCTTCACTTGACTGCTCCTCTGAAAAAATATATTAATCCTGCACCCGCCCATCGGTCAAGCACGCGCCTCCGTCCGTATATATTTCTCCTTGTCCTTTACAAGAGCGCTCGTAAAAATCGCCTCGTTCGGCTCTGCACCTCCTCCGGACTCGGGCGAACGGGCGCGCGCGGCCCTTTGAGGTGCCGCGCAAATTAGCGCGCATCCGTGGCCGCTGCTAAATCGCTCCCTAAAGAGCCGCACCTGCGATTCTCGAGCTCGTTACCGGGAGCGCGACAGCCGATCGAAACGCTGAATTTCGAAAACGCCTGATTACAAAGCGGCGATGATTAAACGCACAGCACGCTATGAATTTTACGGGATTCGGAGAGTTTCGATGACCGCCTCTTGGATGATCATATGCGGCGCTCGGGCTTAAGCTTTTGGATGGGGGGTACCTGTTTTTGCTTCGACTTAAGGCTTAATTATATGAAACTACTTTGAGGTACCTTCGTAATTAATGTGCGAAATGCATCATCTCGTTCAATTTTTGAATAAATAAATAAAATGCTCTTTTAAAAATTCTATGATTTTTAAGAAAGATGGATTGAAAAGACATTGTTTTCGGCTATATAAGTAAGTAGTATTATTCACTGATTGTTGCAATAGTAACAGTAATGATATATTTATTGTAAGTTAAAATATTTATTAATTACGAAAAAAACAAATACAATATCGATGAAACAAAAAAATTTTGGCCATTTGAACATAAAAAAATTGTACAGTCAATCTTTTAAAAGATTAATCCTGAATCAATAAGTCACAAATCGAAAGTAATGTCACAGAGAATTATATTTAAAGAATCAGACAAAATCTAATAGTAATAAAAATAGACATATCAAAATTCAATAAATAAATATACTATAAAATAATTAATTATATTAATTTAAGTCATTATTATTTCAAATCTTTATAATATTAAAGATTATCTGCTCTATTTAACTATTAATAAATAAATAAACAAAACACACTTTTGTAGGACATTTACGCGGGACTAGAAGTTAGCGCTGATAACATAAAATTATAATTAACATTTTTTTAATATCTCTAGCATAAATAATCCAATAACCAGCAGTCCACACATCCACAAGGCAAACTCCAACTTAAAATCAGTAAAAATCGTTCGTTCCTCGACAGCGAAAAACGCAGTGAGTTTCTCGCGTCCCCCATGCAGAAAAAAGGGCACTCGACACAGGAGGGGCATCACCTCCCCCGCAACACGACGGCACCTCGGGCGAGGCGCGCCAAGAGGGGTGCGGCGCGGGAGCCAAGTGGCGCGCGTGGGAGTATGGGAGCGCGGCGATTACGCTCGCGCGTGCCGTGGGGAGGGCTGCGAGTCGCTCTGATTGAATTTGACGCGCCGGTGCGCTCGGCCTTCCGAAACACGCCGTGACGGCCGCTTCCGTCGCGGCAATTCGCTCCTCGCTCGGCCACCTTTTTTTTTTTATTTTGTGGATTGTGGTGCCTGCTGCGCACTCGTTCGTCGGGCCACGGAAAATTTGCAAGTGACTACGGTCTTATATGTTTGCAGGTACGCAGAGAAAAAGGGATTAAAGAAATTTCATTTTTTGTTAGAGTTTTGCATAAATTTTTGGGATCCCACTTTTTACTGTAATCATTTGGAAAGTTAGCGTTCAAGGAAGGTAAAGTTTTTTTCAACGTTTGTGGCGAGTGTATAGTTCTTTTTTCGTGTAAAAGAATGTGTAAATATCGATATTTTTATCAAAAGTTAAACAAATCTCAATAATTTCGGCAATTTTTTTTAATTAATAAGTGCTTTGCTCTCGGCTTCGTTTTATATATTCGAGCTTCAAGCAAACTGCTTTATCTTTACAACTTCTGGAGAAATAAATAAAAAGCTCGGTACATCGTAAAACGTCGACATAAAATTTTCCACTAACAAAGTTCTAAAATCTTACGATCAACCGGACGAAAAATATTCGTCATTACAATTTCGGCTCCACATGACCACTAATCGACGCGGCACCGACTCGCCCCGGGAGCCTCCGATCAATATTCATAAACTCTTCGTGCTCCGAGCCTCCCCGCCAAAAAAGTCCTTAAACACCGTAAAAAAGTCTCGCTCGTATCATTACGTTAATGCGCAAAAAACGAGCCCCCGTCGAATCCCGAAGAAGAAAAAAAACGGGGGGACAGAGGGATGGAGGGGCAAAAAAGGACTCGAGAAGGAGAAGCGAGACGTTCCCTCGTAAACAGAGACGTCGGATCAGGAGGAGGGAAGAGGGGCGACCCCCTCGTTGTCTCCTCGTCAATTAGGGGCTCGCAGGGCAGCCGCGTAATGATTGCCGGGGATCAAAGCCGCGCGCGTTCGAGAGTCGATTTTCGGCCGGCTGACTCTCTTCCCTCGTTGTACACCGCCTGGGAATTGATTCCGACTTCTAATCAGAAGGGGAGGACAGCAAGAAATGCCACTGTCTTTCTTTCGTTGTGCTGTACATGGCTAGAAAAATGATGCCTTTCGAAGAGTCTCCTTTCTCCTTGTTGGGCGAGTGTTAACGGCAAATTTCAACTTGGATGTTAATTTTTTAAATAAAAGGGAAAGTCTTCCGCTAAATAGATGCAAGTTTTATACATTTTTTTTTGTATCGGGAGGAACAAGGTCTGCTAATTTTTTTAAAATGTAAGAATATGGTGCAATGAAATTAATATTATAATCGATTATGTTTTTAAGTATCTCATGTATTTTCACGGAGAATTTAAAGTATCCTTAAATAAAATCACGGTATCCTACTGAAAGTCTATCTCTACTTTATATTCAACTAAATTATTTAAGAAATAAAATTATAAAAAATAAACACTATATTTCGTCAGTGATTATGAAATTTTTAAAACGTACATTGCAGTATGAGTGTGTAGTATGAATGACTTAAACATTTTGCAGAAAAAGTTGTCAAATAGGAATTTTTTTTTAAAAAATGTTAAAAAGACAACAAAAAGATGCCCTCATACATTTTATCCTCGCAGGATTTCTTTTGATAAAAATGACTAAAAAATATCTAAAGTAACAAAAAATATCAAGGGAAAATTATTGTAAAAGATAAAATCCCCACAATGAGCATTCGATTCAAAATAGAAAAATCCTAAATCCTCTTGGGGACACCGGCTGTGGGATTACAATATTTAATTGTGCAACTGCGGGAGGACGAGCAACGGAGTTTTTCCTCCGGCGCGGGGAGCGAAACTTTGGGACGCGGCGCTTTTTGAAGGGCTATACGCCCGAATTAGAATTTCAGCCGAGGAATGAATTATGCAATCCTGGAGACGGAGTTTTCGACGCCGACGGAGTCACGCGGCTGCAGATTAGAAGCGCCGTGGTGTTCGGATCCGTCCCGGAGTGTACAACTTTTCGCCACTCTCGGGGCTTGATCGATAGTTTCTCAGTGATTTGCTCCTTTAATATCGCTGAAGAAACTATTACATTTTAAAATTGAATTTTTTAATTGAAATTTTTAAATTGCGGGGATTGAGGTGATTCCTATTTTAAAAAACTGAGGGAACTTAATGCAAGATTATAATTATTTTATAAATTAAAGAGCTTTTTTTTTAATAAAGAGAGGCTGCAAGCTGTAAGTCTTGAAGTTTTTCCGAAAGTATGAAAAGTGATTATTTGAAAAAAGAATTCGTTTGTCGAGGCGCAGTTATAAAGCAGGACATATTGAAAAAAATTGTAATTAGCTTTAAACGAATTTCTCTTCTATTGTTAATATATCTTTCTTAAAATATTAAAATCTTAAAATATTTACAGAAAAATCTATTATACCTTAATGCCAATGTGAATATTATACGAACAAAATGCATTTAAACTACTCTTTTAAGTTTAGCATAAGCGACGTCCAGAACCACCTTTAATGTCGCGTTCGACAGTTCTACAAGTTATTCAATCGACGTTACAAGCCATAAAATTTGGCAAAAAATATTTCTTCATCAGCCCCGAAATAAGCATAAATAATTCGAGCGCGACTCGGTGGACAGGTCAAAATTGGCCGAACGACCGCCGGATGAATAATGTAACGAGCGTCGATCGAAGGTCTGCGCGCGCGCGTGGCGCAGCACAAAAAAAAAGAAGAAAAAAAAAGGAGGAGCCCGAAGGAGACGAAGGTGAGGGGGACAGGGTGGTGCGCCTCGCGGGTAGTTAGGCTTGTAATGGAGCCTTAAAACGCGATTCGACCGGGTGATCAGGACAAATTGAGCCCCCAGCGCCCTGTGATCTTTAACGCGCGCGGCGCGACAATTACCCCCGCCTCCGTTTTGGGCCCGGCGCGCGTCAATCCTCCGAAGGAGAGTCTCGTTAGGCGGTAATCGGGAGTGCCACGGGCCTCGGTGCTTTCGCTGTACCTTCCGGTCTTCGAAAAATTGAGCGAAACGTAATTCTCTCAAGGGAGGATCCCGTACGAGAGCAAATGAGCGCTGATTATATCCTACGTGCGTATACATTTTTTTCGTGGATTTTGAACTGATGAAAAGAAATTTATAAGAGTGTGGTTGTAGGGTAGTACGAGCTACTGCGCAAAAGTACTGTATTTTAATAAAGGACCGATGTAAATTAGCCTTGTAAAAAAAAAGTTGAAAATAAAATCGAAAAATACACTGTTTGCAGGCACTTTACTTTATTCGCTACATTTTACTATCAGAAATTCAAATTAGATTGAAATAATCGCAAAGATCAAAATTATTTATTTAATAATAATTCAAAGGACTACAAATCCTTCAGTACAAATTTAAAATAATAAACGTACTTAAAGTATACCGCAAGCTAAACTAGAAACTACAAGTGAAAGAACGTAAAGAGGCTTTTACAGTTAAAAACCTTTGACCAACAAAATCAATGGATGTTAAATTATTAAGTAGAGGATTCCAGAACCTTTTAACTTTTACAATACAAATACGTTACAACAATAAAAATACTGCGGTTAAATCTTTAACAAAAAATGAGTTTCGCATTCGTAACGAAATAATATCACCAACCTCGCAATAATAACGCCATTAGAATTCTAAATTACAACGTCTCAAGAAAAATCTCGCCCGCCCTCCGAAATTCGTTAATCCGCAGTCGGCGCGGCGCATTACCCGTCCTCCGGCTTCCCCGTCGCTCCTCGCCACCTCCGTCGTCTGCACCGAAACTTATCCCCTCTCCTCGTCCCGCCGTATAATCGAGCCGAGGGAGGCGAGATTTTCATTTCCGCGGCGTAATTAACGAGCACGTCGCGCGGCGAAGTTAATTGCCGGAGCGATCGAGAGCCTGGGTTGTGCGTGTCCTGCCCCCTCCCTCCTTGCATATCTCACCTAGCAGCCCGAAATTTCAGAGGCGCCGCCACCGCCGTCGTGGAATTGATTAAATAACGAGATTTCGCGCGGGCGCTCTCAACTCGCGGTGCTCGTTCGGTCGAGTGTTTTTTTTTTTTTTAGGGGAGAAGATACAGGAGTGGAGGTGGATGTTAATTGGGTTGGGGTTACCTTTTTTTTTGGAGGCGGAACGGGAAGCGTTGGTTGGAGGGACTGGTTCGAAGATGGAGTGGTGTATAGATTTTTTTGGTCGGAGCGGACGAGAGAAAAGGTTTTGTATTATTTTTGCGATTAAAAGTAAGTATACATGCAGGTGTAATGTGTGTCGTCGTATAATTAAATATATTTTGTTTTTTTATATATTTTTTTATTTTGATAAAACATTTTGCTTGTAATGTTTTCGTGAAACTTTTAGTTTGAGCGTGGTTTGGACCTCGAGTAATTGAAGTAATTTTCGATTGAATAATGATCCAGTTCAAGATTGTTATCTACTCGTTTTATTGCTTTAATAAAGGAGTGGCAAATTATACGTGCAAGAAATAAGACACTAACTCTTGAGTAAGAAACTTTCGAAAACACAGCCGCGTGAAAAGTATAAATATAAATTACACCAAAATAAAGATCCAAGGACTTGAAATTGAAGATCGAATAGCAGAAACTCACAGACGCAAAAACCAGGCTCCAATCTGCTGAGCCACTTTACAAAAAAAAGGAGCCGGTTACCCAATCAAGCCGAAACAAGTCCAAGCATCGAAAACAAGTAAAAAAAAAAAATAAATAAAAGCCCGAAGGAATCACAGCCGTGAGGCACACGCAACGCGTGGCCGGTTGGTTCCTGCAAATTTGACGAGGAGGACGAACCGGGGCGCGAATTCAATTTAATAGCTCGCCTTTAAATCGCCCCGCAAAAAATGAAAAAGAGCAGCCGCGCGACGGTGGGGACGGAGGGGGTGGTTTGCGTTTCAAATCGGGCGAGATTCCTTGCTCGCGCGCATGAAAATTGAATTCCCTGGCGGTCGCGAGCGGCGCCCCGCTTGCGGGTATAAATGAGGAAAAAGGACCGCGGGCACGTACGCCACCGGGGCGCGATGAAAAATGTCGGCGATTCCCTCGTTTTTGCGCCACCCCCGTGTGGGCGTGTCGAAAAAGCCGCAGTCGAGGCACACGAGATTTTCGATCATTTCTTATTATTGTGCACACGACGACAATGACTTTTGTTCACTGTTAAAGTAAACTTTTTATCTGCGCCGAGAAAAGTTTTGCGTAGGAAGTGTTGTACCCGCAAAACCATTTTTTTATATTTATTTATTTATTTATTTAGCGATAGTTCAATGGACTTAAGAGTCATAAAGTACAAATTTGAAATAATAAACGTACGTAAAACAAACTTACACTAAAATAAAACTATCAAGTGATGGAACGCATACGTTTGTAGTTTATTTATAGTTTATTTATAAACATTTTGACCTTTGCACATAACTTCATCTCGCACATAACATTTTTTCCTCGCACATAACTTGGCTCAACTTACGGGGGAGTTCATATTATGGGGGGAGCTCAAGTTATCGGAGAACTCAAGTTCCTCGCACATAACTTGAGCTCCCCCATATAAATATACTAACAATTATTGTATTTACGATAAAATTCACCGGAGTTTATTCGTCTAGTAAACTTATTGAGAATTATATTGAAGCATACGTATTCTCCAATTTATTAAATTCATTTTAAAATTGAGTAGATAATGTTTAAGTAGATTGGTCTACTAATACTAAGAATCTATTTCTGTGACTGTATAAAGAGGTTTTTGCCTGACCAATAGAATCAATGAACGTTAAATTATTAGGTAGAGTGTTTCAGAACTTTTTAACTCAATTGAAGTCAAAATTGGAATGACAACTTTAATTCTATGACAAAATTATGAAATAATATTCAAAAGTTAAAGATAAATGGAAACATTTATTTTTTTAAAATTCCTTATAAAAGCAAAAATAACGAAGGGCGTATACGAAAATTCACAAACTTTATGATAAATATGCATTTCTCAACACTCTCCCAGAACTTACTTTTTAAACCTTAAAAAAGTCATAAAATTAACTAAAAAAAAGCTCGAATCTTAAGAACGAAAGAAGATCGAGTAAGAGAAGCCCACGGCCCCCCGGGACCGCCTCCCAAGGGAGGGCTCGATTCGTCGGCAAGGCGCGCGCTCGCCTCCGAATTCCCGGTCAATTAGCCGCAGCAGGTGCGCGCGTGCGATGCAGGCAATTACGCGCCCCTCCCGGGGTGTATAGAGGCGCTACACGAGTGGATCCGCCTGGGGCCTGCGATATCGTCCTATCAATTCACGCCGGCCTCTAATTTTTTCGCGCGCCCCGTCCGGGCTACCCTGTGCTCTAACGAGGCACCGCCGCCGCCTCGTTACCGACCCGAGGCATCGCTTCCCTTTGTCCTCGACGAAGCGCCCGCGGCCTGATTAGGACTGTCACGGTCTTTCTGCCGTGCGTTAAGACGAGAACATGGGATTTAAGAGTGAAGGCTGGGGAGGTGATTTCGGTGCATGCGGAAAGGTGGGCACAGATGGATCGCTGGGAGTGTCTGGTACCCTAAGTATCTTTAGGTTTTAGCTTTTTTTTCGACTTATGCATAGTTGCAAAGCAATTTTTAATTTTTCAAAATTTTTGGAGGACGTATTCATTTTAAATAAAAAGTTGCTTAATAAAAGAGGCAACTAGTGTAAAATTTTAAATCGTTTTAAAATGATACTGAATCGTTTAACAGAAATTAAAATTATCTTCCTTAGTTTATCAAAAAATGTGAGTAGCTCAGTTTTTCTGATAATAAACCATTATAGACGGTCGAAACCACATACGAATATTTAAATGTTCATAGAAATCAATGTAAATGAATTATGTAGATAAACTTACCTAACCACTGCAGTTGTATTAGACAATTGCTAATATACCTGAAATAACATAACAATAAGAAAATAAAAAAACTGTCATAAATAAAATAAAATAATAAATAAATAAATAAAGATATTAAATTGCCAAAAAGACTCATCAATGAACGAAACCAATAATAAATAATAAATAAAACGAGTTTTTTTTTTAAATAAAAAAAAATAAAACGCAAGGAGTCTGGTGGGATATAAAGGCTTTAATAAAAACACTGTCGATTGCGTAGTTCAATATTTGCGTGTATTGACTGCGTCACTAAGTACACTGAATAATGTAGACCGGATCGCAATATATTTTAGCAATTACAGACACAATTAAAACTTTTGGAATCACGAAGTAAGTATCCTACCTACATTTTCTTATATTAATATAACTCGCTCGCACTCTTTCTCTCTCTGAATTATCCACTCACACAACGAATATACACGCTATATGCCCGATACTGGCATCTCACTCACACTCGCGCTCCGATATACACCTAGATAACATTAAAATAAATCTATGCATCCTCGATAAGTTCAATAGCGCGCTCGCGGAATTCTATATACAGGTGCGTATGGAAACCGACTACATTATGCATATGTATAATACTCGCGGGAGGCGATAAAAAAAAGTAAACAAAGAAGGGAAAATCGGGAGGGATGGCTGCCCTGCGTAATCGTTCGCACGCATACACCTCCCTAATCTATATTGCGTGACTTTCTTTCTTACAATGTGTACATACATACAGTTTCGTATATTTTCTTTTTTTTATTTATTTGTCTCCTTCATCGTCGTACCGTCGGCGCAGCTATACGCATAGCTACCGGGAATCTTCGCAATCGCGATTCCCGGTCGATTTTCTTTTTCGTTGCCTCTTCCTGTATTTATTTTTTTTTATTTTAAACTCGTACGTGTATCTAATTACAAATGACAGCAGGCGTGATTATTTTATAATCAGGCGAGAATCGCGCCAACGGTACGATACGAGCGCTTCTAATCTACAATGCAACGACGCAAGCCTTAGAAAAGAACAGGAGACATACGATGGGGTAGTTTGGAGAGCGCTCGGTGGAAAACGATTTCGTTGTTTAAGTCGTAGATCAGCAGCTGCTTCTTTTAGTTTTATTGTATCACTTGGATTTTTATCTGCCAGTCGTACTTATATACTTTGAAGAAGCGATCGGCTGAATAAGGGAGGATCGATCGTTTTGGTGCCCGCTTTTGTCTACTCTTCTAACGGTACCACTTAAACAATGAAAAGGTCTTGGGAGATGCACTTTGCATAGGGAAAAAAGCCGTGCGTCGGACTATCTCGTCGCTAAGATAAAACGTCGACGCTCGTTTGCGCTTTTCTATACATACGTGGTGAGTCCTCGTCGAGGCCTGGGGTAAATTTTCGTGTTTTCTTCTGTTTTTTTTTACAAGGTGATCTTTATAATCGAATCAGTCTAGTTGCCGACGAGGAATCTACTTTATATTTTCTTTTGTTTGCCTTTATACGAGAATTTCGAACTAGACACTTAGTCCGAAGGTCAGCGACTAATATCGCGATCTACTCTATTGTTTAGGCTATGGTTAAATTGACACACTGCGTATGTCACTGTTTTCCTTATAGTTCCCTGCACAATGCCGGAGCTTTCAAGCTTTTTTACCTTGCAAATTCTTCGTTGTTTATCCGTTAGTTAAACTTCCATTGGTACTCCGCGTAAGTACTCAATTCTCTTCGATGTCTGGTGCAATATTACACTCGATTCTTTAATTCTGTTCTCCTAGAGAAAGTGGAACAAAGCGATTTAACGAAAAGAAATAAGATATCCGATGCTTAAATCAATAACAATCCAAATGTATTCGATATCACAATAGCGATGAAAAAAAAAAGTTCCGATCTTTAAGAAGAATCCTCTATTCTTTTTACGAAAGCGCGACGCGGACGATTCGACGAATCACATCCGACGTCCAAGTGTCAAGTAAATCACTGTCCATATGGCCGCGTGTCTACCAGGGTCGCCACATGCCCTCCTCGTCCTTGACGGGCTGCGAGGCTTCATCCTGTACGGGTGGTGTCCTCTCGGGTTCGCTCATCGGCGGCTCGTACTTCTTCTCCTCTTTAGTGCTGACCACGTCGATGGGCTGACTGGAGGGCGGCCTCTCCTCCCCCACCGCAGCCACGGCCTGCTGCTCGGCCTGCTGCTGAGCAGCCAGCCTCGCTGCCGCTGCTTTGAGCTTCTTCCAGCTGCTGGTAGTGAAGTCGAGGGGTTGCTCGGGCAGCGCCGTCACCGCAGCCGTCGGAGCCGCTTCCATCCGCGGGCTCTTGCTCGGCTTAATGCCCATGCCAGCCACTAGGCTGGGGTCCACTGGCGTCGGCCAGTCCTGCATCGGTTCCTCGCACAGCGGCCTCTTTATTAGTTTGTCCGTCGCCTTCAGTAGGGACATGTTCGTCGTCGCCCAAATCGCCGTGGGAGGGTTTGGCCCAATGCTGATTCCGTTCGCCGCTGCCGCCGCCGCCAGCTGTACGTAGTGGCTCGGCAGCAGGAATACCACTTGACCATCCGGTAACCGCGATGGTATCACCTGCAAGCAGAGGACAACGTCGGGGTAGGGGTTAGTCGAGGGGTAATTTAGTTTTGATTACGTGCCATTCTTATTTTACCCGCGAAGTATTAATTTGTATTTCTTAAAGCAGATCTTAAAACTTCTAACTTCTAATTTTAAAATTAAATTTATACTGTGTAAACGGCAAAATTTACTTTTCTTTTTCGTTGTGAATATTACCAAATTGGTCTTTCAGTGTGCGACTATTTGTTACAGAAAATTTTACTAGCTATGCGCGTAAGTAGAAAAAGACATGTACCGACAGACGAGCTTAATATTTCATAAACACTTCTAAATTTCTTTCATAATTATTAAATAAAAAAATTTCGTTAATGAAAATGCATTATCAAAACAATAAAAAGATTGTACACAATGAAATAAAAGCTTACCTGAACAACAGAGAGCATATTAGGGTTGGCCTGACTGGCGCCGGGCTGCTCAAGTCCAGGCATTCCGGGCACCGCGGCTGGATGTATTTGTCCAAAAGCCGAGGTCGGCCTGCTGCTGTTGTTGTTCTCATCCCCAGGCGCGGTGCTGCTGTCGGGCCTGGCGGCCTCGAGTTCGGGTATTTCCTGTTTGATGAGGGCGGCGCCCAGCGCGGCGCTGCAGTGTGCCGCTGCCGCGGCCGCAGCGGCCGCCACCGCGTGATGCTGGTGATCCAGGGGTACCGGACTTCCGGGGCCCAGGACGCGGTCAGTGACGCTGCCGGGACTGGACCCCAATCCCGAGTCCGGCCTTGAGCCTAGGTCCAGGTCCAATTCCGAGACGCAGCTGTCCAGGTGGCGTAGCAGGCGCTGCTTGAACGCCGGATCTATCGGCGTTGTGTTGCCCGTTATTATGTCCGGGGCGTCCAGGTAACGGCTCACCTGAAACAAGAGGGTCGACCGCTGCGTTAGCGCCTGGTGCTTTGCGGTTACACGCGCTTTGTTTGCGCTCGGGTTCAGCGGAAATTATAAGGGGGGTGCAGAATTTACAGGTGACTTTTGGGCTCGTCATACTGCTGGTGATTGAAACTCATCCCAGTTTAAGAGTGTAAGCCCAATATGTGCCCTTTTGATTTTCCTTGCAATTATAACAGCGCATTGCAAGTTTTTAATAAAAGCACTGCTTCCATTTCTTTTTACAAAATCCATTCACATTGAATATTTCAAATAAAAATGTAGATACATTATGCGAACGAAATGTAGAATAGTTTAGTTTTAGATTCATAAAACAAATAATAGTGCATCTTGTATAATAAACTATAATTTCTCAAATATGCCCGCAGACAGAAGCTTTAAAAATTGTCGAATATTTAAAAATTTAAAGTAAATTTTTAACAGAGGATTTCGCTCCAAAAAAAAATTACAACGTCAATGCAAACTATCCAATTTCCAAAAAGCCGCCAGTCGTCCACTCTCAAAAATCGATCAAATCTACGAAAAGGATAGTCGTTCGGCTATTTCCTTTCGGACAAAAAAAAGCTGCAGCGAACGTGAGGCGAGCCGGAATCCGCGCGCATTATTAATCGCTGGCGCGAGGCAAAAGTCCGCTCGTCGACGGCAGGGGGGAGGAGGGGGAAGTCGGTCGCGCTGCGTGCCGCCGAAACGCCGCGCGTATAAATAGGCGAGCGGACCGAGCGGCGTTCGATCGGTGGGAAACGGCCGGAGTGGCGAGTGAGAAAGAGAGAGAGATTGAGAGAAGTCAGCGAGGCGCGCGGCGCGTCCAAGCGCAGGAAGAGGTGGCGGGGGAGGAAGGGGGGAGGCGAGCGTGCCGCCGACCGTCAGAGCCTCGCCAGTGGGAAAAATAGAGGCGCGCCGCGAGCCAGCCGCTTTAATAAAACAGAACTTCGGCTGCGCGGGGGCTGAGAATTAGGAATATTCGCCAGGGGTTTTAATAGATTTATCGGTGCAGGGTCGGTCGAATTTTATAACGTTTCGGATGAACAATCCATTACTTTCACGGCTTTCTTTAAATTTTCGCCATTTTTTTTTGCTTTTTTTGTTTTCAGGAGAATAGTTTATGCAATAGAATTAATTGCGTCTTTTTGGTTAAGTTTATTGATGCTTAAATTTCCTTGAAATTTTTTATACTCTATGCATTATGTTTTATTCGTTATCATAAATGCAATTTCAAATAAATCATAATGTTTGCAACTTTGATAAGAGTTGCGCAGACGATCGCCGAAGAGTTTTTAATAGTTAGCATCGCTATTATAAAGGGATTAACAAGAAGCACACGCGTGATTTTCAAAATAATGGCGAAAATGTTCATATATGTAATATATATGGTTTAAAATGAAAATACTCAGCGAGACGGTACGAATTATTTAATTTTAAAGTTGCCTGGTTTTTCTCGATGCGCGGTCACGACTGCGAAAACGAGAGAGGAGGATACGCGTAAACAAGAGGGGCAAAGCGAGAATACTAAGTGCAGATACCTCCACATACTCGCTCGGTCTGTCTCATTTACCCTCATACTCTCTCACGCACTCAAGAACTCACTATTATTTTTTATATTTATATATATATTCAACTTTAATAACTATAATAAATTATTTACAAATTGGAGCATACATTACACCGTATCTACTTAATGAATATCCATTATTGTATATCTTTATATTAAAAATATAAATAAACTTTATATTTAAAATAAATACAGAATATCTTCTCTTTTTTCTCACCTCATCTCCTCTTTTTTCCTCAAAAAAACCCTACCCGTCCTCCTTGACTATAATATATATTAGCTATAACTAATCAAGATTTTTCGTCGTTGTTAAAATCCAAGAATAATCGGGGCCCGGTCGATTCCGTCCCGAACGATAATAATCAGCCATAGAAACTTTAATTAATCTTTTTCAATTCCCCGCGCGCGAACTTCTTTCATTAAACTTTGCGAAAACGCAGGCCGCAATATAAATAACCAGCGGCGGTCTGCTGCCTCGCTATAGACACCAGACGCGCGCTCGCGACAAAAATTTCCTCCTCAACTTCTCTCGCAATCTCCATCGGAAAGCAAGATAGGCAAGAAATAGAGACGAGGAGGGGGAAAAAAGCTCGATCGAGGCGCGAGAAAAAAAAATCGGGACGGACGTAGACACGCGGAACGAGTCGTGGGAAAAGGACGGAGCTATATACGAGGCGCGCAGTGCCTAGTCAGACATCAAGCCGGCGGATCGTGACGCACGCGTCGCCTCGATCCGGTATATATTATATGCGCGCGTCACGGGAGATTCTCGCCGGTGGCCAAAGTATTGTCAGCCGCCGCTTCGAAATAAAGCGATAACCGAGCCCGACCGAGTTTTCGCGCTCGCGCTCCGACGTCGATTACGAATTCATGCGGCGCGCCGCCGCAACTTTTTTATATGCATGCGCCGACGCGAGCAAGCCTTCCTTCTCTTTTTTTGCTCCCCTCCCCTCCGATCCCCCTTCGCTCCCTTGTCGGGGCTGGTCAGGCCCACGCCCTACTCTTTCTCTGCTTTTCAGGCTGATTAGCGGTCGGTGTCCGTTTTTTTTCCAGTGGCTTTCTCGAACGGCGCGCCAACTCGTTTCGATCGGCGGAAAATTTCGATGCTCGGAACGATTGTTTACGGATTCATGCGATTTCGCCAAGTTTTTGTGCCCCGTCTGCGTTATTTTCAGTTCGATTCGATGTTTATTATGATTTAAAAATAAGATTCGTTAGAATTAATTTTGATTTCGCCAAAAAAGGTCATTAAAAATTACAAAAACTGGATCGATACTTTTGTTGTTAATCATAATTGTCGTTAATCCTTTAATAAATTTTACGAAATAGAAAGTCTTCGATTGTCTGGCAAAAGTTTTAGGATGGTTATAGTAATAAAAAATTAAACTATGACTATAATAAATTTCACATCGCAACTTATAAGTTCTTTCTTAGTTGGTCTTAACAATCGATCAACAATTAACTAAAAAGTCAAGAAACTTTCCCTCCGTCCACCCGCACCACAGAAAAACCAATTTCTCGCCCATTATTTTCGTAACAACGCGCCTCCCGATTTTTTTCTCGTCGGTCCCATGCGCCGTGAAAAAAAAAACGAAGAAACAGAGAGAAGCCGTCCTCGAAAAATCCAAGAGGCGCGCCTCGAAGATTACCCCACTCGCAAAAAAAACCAGAAGAACGAGAGGTAAAAAAAAAAGTGCGCGCGTCGAGGAGAAGAACTGGCTCGGCACGCCGGGTATAAATATCGGAGAGCAGCGCGCGAGCGGCATGACTTCGCCGCCGCGCCGCTCTCTCTCTTTTTTCGTCGATTTACGGGCGCGCGGCGAAAGCAATTCAGCGGCAGCCCGCCGCGCGATAACCAGAGGCGTGCCACCTACTATCGTCGGCCGGCAATCTCCCCGTTATATCTCGGTGTGCGCGCGGCCTCTCGCCGCTATTTCTTTTCTCTCCTTTTTTTCACCTTCGCTTTTTTCCTGCCCCCTCCTTACAACAAAGTGCGCGACGCTTTTCCTTGTTCAATTCATTTTTTTGGCGTAAACCGTGCGGTTTATTATTATTATTTTATATTTTTTGTGGATAGAGTAAGCAAAAATAATTTGGCAAGTTTTTAACAAAAGCTTCACTAATATCGTATAGAATTTTGGTAAGATCGGTCTCCACTGAAATTGATTAATTGATATACGCGGAATCGTGTAGAGGAATCATGAAAAACACGTTTTTATTTGCGAGAGTTAATCTCTCGGTTTTTTTTGAAAAAATAATTAAAGCGTAAAGGTATGTTTAAAATAATGTACTCAATACTGAGGAATCTTATGAGCGTCACTTTTTTATAATAGAAGGCTGGAATGTTCATATTTATAGCTTGCAAAAGTTCAATTCAAGGGATTCTGTTCGATTTGGTTTTTCTTCACGAATTTTTTATTATTTATTGTCATTTTTTAGTAAACAACCATTCATTGTAAAAATGACACGGTAGAATCCACAATCGCTTGGATAAAAAAATAGAAATAAAAGGATCTTTTTTTTTTTAATACTCAAATATTCAATGCAGAATTGAAATATTTATATACAACATTTTTTAATCAATGGTTAAACAATTAAAAATAGCGTTCAAACTTTCTCGAAAAAATATATATTTTACTCCCAATGAAAGAATTAAACCATTTAATAAATATCGCCGTATCTCAAAACTTGAAAATCCAAATTAAAAATGAAGAGCTTAAAACGAATTCTATTAATAGTAACAAAGTTTTTTTAGATTCCACACACTACCTTTAAATTCTCTAAATACTTAAAACAATAAAAAACAAAGAGCGTAAGACTCCGAAGAAGCCTCGCACGGAAATGCCGCAAAAGGAGAAGGATCGCCGTACAATAAACATCGGAGTCGGCGATCAGCGCACGTGTCGTCGCCGCCGCGATAAGATAATCGTCCGACGATAAATCTGCGCTCAAAATCCATACCCATCAGCGACGGCGGCGGCGGCGCACACGCGCGCGAGGAGATAGCGCCTCCACGGCCGCCCCCGCGCGCTCGCGCGAAAGGAACGACGGAAGAACATTAAGCGGCGGCGTCGGGAGGAGGGGGGAGGGGGGCAAGCATTAAATCGAGCGACGCGTCACGGAACGGCGCTTTGCGATAGCATCGGCGCGCGCCGTGCGCGGTACACCGACGGCGTTTTAGCGGTCGCCGGATATATATCGCGCGAGAGCCAATTTCTTCCTTTTTTCGACGCGTTCGCGCTCGCTGCTGTTCTCTCGTTCTACTCGTCGTGCTTCGCTCTTTTTTTTTTTTTTTTTTTGAAAGGGAGGACGTAGATTTTCTGCTTTGTTTCGGATTTTTTTTCTTTTGTATGAAAGACTCGTTTTTGTTGAGATTCTTTTTTTTGTTCATTTGGTTCATCGGAAATTTAATACTCTAGGTGGTAATTATATTAATGTAAATATTTTTTTTGATTCACAGGTGTACTAATTATTCACTTTTTAGCAATAATAGTGGTTTTTTTTAGTAATTATGTTAGTTGGAAATTCTTTAATGCCATTATTTAATGAGCAAAAAATCGTTACAGTGCACACCAGTAGTCATGACGCACAATACTCATGCGCAAGTAGATAAGCCCCGAGCACGGTAAGACTAATTTTTCATAAAGATATTTATAGAAGTTTGAACTGTTTGATTCATATAAATT
Organism: Sycophila sp. Sp_5; assembly: GCA_018906775.1. Lineage (NCBI taxonomy): Eukaryota > Metazoa > Arthropoda > Insecta > Hymenoptera > Eurytomidae > Sycophila > Sycophila sp. Sp_5. The sequence goes on along the minus strand of JACCID010000019.1, from coordinate 2,302,424 downwards.
ACTTTCTGAGGAGTAGCGATTCTTAAAAATTGTTACACTGATAATTGACTGTTCCTACGGAAAATGCTGCTGTATGCACTAGTACCACTTTGAAACTGAATTATTTTTTTATGAATCTAAAACTGAAGCATTAATTTTTTCTAAAAATAATACGTTTAAATACTGATTTTTAAATAAACAAAGGGAGAAAGGAGCAGGAGAGTAAAGAATATAGAAGACTCACCTCTCTGGAGCAGTCCTGGTATCCGGCCTTGTACCTAGAGAGGCCTGGCTGGGCAAGGGAGCGTTGCCTCTGAAGGTGGCGCACAGTCAGCTCGAGTATGTCGGCCTTTTCGAGTTTGCTGTGCTTCGTGTTTTCGAGGCGGGCGCTGTCAAGGATCAGGGCCTTCAGCGCCGCCAGCGACTGATTGATCCGGGCTCGTCTTCGCTTCTCCATCAGTGGTTTATTAGCCTGCAAAAATGTTATCCATTTGCATGTTTACTTTTATTTTATAATTGTTTCTAATCAGTAATTAATAATCAGTAAAAGTTACTGTTTTTATTTCTAGAAGGGAGAAACTTCTGTTTTTCTAATTCATTCTTGAACATTTTTTTATATATCTGGAGTAGATTATAGAGACAAACAAGGACAAAATTATTTGAACTTCTTTGTAAATTAACAAGTAGTCTATACTTAATAGAACTATTTACCCATAAGTTAATAGGGTCAAAATAAGAAATAAATATTAATCGTACGAGGTTTGGTCCGGTACCCTAAAAATCACCTCCCTGGAAACTTCTCACCGACCCCTGACTTTTTCTCATGAAAAAAGAAGAAAGAGAAAGCTCCGTAAAAAATGTAGCCCCCGCACCAAGTGCGCCCGATCGAGCCCAGAAATTCCCGGGGGGAAAACTTCGGTCCGGGCTCTAAATTAATTAGCGGTCGGGCTTCGAGCCTACGCTCGCTCTCTCGCGAGTCTGGCGCCTGAAAATCGCGGAAGCAAAAGGAGAAGCGCGCCGCCGCCTCGCTTCGCCGGCGGCGTAGGGGGAGACGGCGGGGGGAGGGGGAGGGGAGGGTAGAAAGAGCGGCCCGAGCGGATGCCTGGCGCGAGTCGGCCGGGATTCAAATAAGACGAGTCGCCTTCTAAAGTCTCGCGCGTGCAGTCGCCCACTCCTGCCCTCCCCACCGTCTCCCCCCTTGCCTCCTCGAGCCGAGGCTCTCGCCGCGCTTGGCAAAGTGCCGGCCCCGACCGGTTGAAGAGCAAGCCGCGCCGACCGACGGATCGAGAGGTGTGGGTTATACGGGAAACGCTGCCTTCCTACTTCTTTTTTCTTTTCATCTTTTTTCATCGTCCGTAGCCGGCGGCCCGTCGATGCGCTTCTGCGAAACCTTGAGACCTGCCGATTTAATACTGCGTTTTAGAAGTTCGCAATGGCGTCGCTCGTTTTTTTTTTTTTTTTTTTTTTGTTGCATTTTGAAAGATCGAACGTGGTCGGTCTGCCTTTGTCAGGAGAACAATGGTTTAAGCACAGTCTTTTTTTTTTGTCGCATTTCTTTTATGGACGATTTTTAAGCCGAGATCAATGTATTTTCGTGACGGTAGTTTTTATAAATAGCGATTGTTTATGAAACTTTTGAAGATTCTAACTTATTTATTTTGCGTACACTAATTTCTTAATCAGAGTCTTTGACACTTGTATACTGACTCTTCAAATATAATTTTACTTTTACAATAGCAGCATACGAATTAAAATTCTTTTATATTCATGAAGATTGGAGCTCTTTCAGTTTGTACAGCGACAGATCACAGATTCAACAATTTCATCCCACTAAAAGAAATTCATGTCGCTACGCTCTATGGAAATGCGTATTTGCGCCAATAAAAAAAATGAAAAGATAACTCGTCCAACGACCTTTACCACTGACGATCGTGTCGAAAAAGAAAAATATTTCACCGTCTTATCATCAAAAATAAACGCGGCGTGCAGGCCCGGCGGATGACTCAGCGTAAGCGCGTCGACGAGGCGCAGACGGATCGCACTAACGACGAGCGACGGCTTCCCGGCCGACCATTGGTGGGAGGGGGGTTCGCTCGTCCGACCTCCGCTCGCGCGAAAATAGAAGGAGCGTGACCGTCGGTCGCGGGGCCGCCCGTATGATCACCGCGCGACGCCCGCGGTTTACGGGCCCGACGCCCAGGCCTTGGGGCGGTTATCGACACCGTCGCCGCGACGCCTCCTCGCTCCCCTTTTCTCGCGCGAGGCCAGAGGCGCGAATAAAAAAAAATAGCCCGCTCCGTTTTGACGTCGCGTCAACTGGCGCGCGGAGCTGCGAGCTTGGACCGGGAACTGCGCGTATTTCTTGCGATGAAATTGGAGCTTATTTGTGTCATTTTTCACTCAATTACATCGCGAGGATACGATCGCCGAAGCAGCTGTTCAAATATTTTAAGAAAATATTAAATTATTTTTTTTATAATTTTCTCTACTACGGTTTCTAAATTTTCACGTCCCTCGGCAATAAATTAAAATTGATTTTTACAGACTATTACGTTTTATGTAACTGTATACAATTTCTCGTGAATAAAATACGATAAAATTTGTTCTTTAAATAAAAAAATCATCGAAGTTGCTACTAAATACTACCTAAACCGGTAACCAACTAAAATAAAAAGAAATACTAAAACTTGCCATTATACGCACTTCAGCGCTAGGAAGAAAAAGACGCGGCCAATCCAAGCACAACCCCCTCGCAAAACCGCACGTTGTTAAAAAAAAAAAAAATAAAGAGAGAGCGAAAAAAAGACGTCGGCGCGGGAGGTACAGCCCGTTTTCGCGCAGCTTTAATTCCGGTAATGGGGCGTCGACGCCGCGCCGCCGCCGGCCGAGGAGGCTCGAATGACGCGATAACTCGCTGTAAATAGCCCAATTACGGCAAATTGCCGGGGCTGCCGGCGACGCGCGCGCCAGCTCCTCTCCCACGCGCGGCGCGAGCCGCACAGGTGCCAGTGTCGCGACGCTCCGTCTATCCCCCCTCCTACCGCGGCTGCGTCCGCGCGACACGGAATCGCTCTTTTTCAATTTTGCAGATTTCAGCGAGCGATTCGTCGTTTCGGAAATCCGCCTGCTTTGATCTTTCGATGCTCTTTCTTCTTTTGAATTTTTTTTGCCCGTGTAACAGCAATGACATTTATTAAACTGTTCATTGTAAATCAGCTAAAAGTATCAGAATGAGAAAAGTTTTTTAATTGACGAGAGGAAACGAAGCGATTTCTAATGGGTTTACAGCAGACTTAATGTAATGTTTACCGGAAGCTAGAATGTTTTACAAAATTTCAAACCAACTGCCATTTGGACATTTTAAGTGTTTTTAAAGGTAAAGTCGCCACTCAATTTAAAAAAAAAACTTTACCAACATATCCGGACCCTGCAGGAAATAATTCCTACAGAAAGAACTGCGAATTACTTACCTACAAGAAGATAGCAGGATTTCCCACAGGATGTCCTGTAGGATAGTTTGGTAAGAGTTTTTTTAAATTTAGTAGCGACTTTACTTCTACCAGATGATACAAGTACTATAATTTTTCCAAATCTTTAAAAACATATTGCAGTGGTAAAGAAGCGCGAAGGACTAGAATACAAAAGAATTTAATTAAAACCCTAGGCCGTTTACTTAAAGCTACAATTTTATCCCCGAATGCTCTATGCAATTTCACCCCAACGAAATATCCCCCATTAAGCAAATCGACTCGCAGCACCGCCTATACGAATTATTCAAAATTCATCCCGCAACAATTCGTCAAGAAAAAAATCAACCGTACGACCGCGCGTGTCGAAAACCCCACCGCCCAACGACAATCCTCTTGATCCCCGTCAAAAGATCACCAGGGCGAGCGGCGGCTTGAGTATATCTCGGCTCTCGGCGCGTCTGAACCATCTGTCATCTCCCTGGGGTGATACCTACGCGCGCCATGCTATATATGTATGTTTGAGCACCCCCGGAAAAAAATTCACGGGACTGCGGGGGCGAAAGCCAGGCGCCGGGGTCCGGCTCATTAAGTGGTGCGCGCACGTGCACACCGCAGTCTTCCCCCCAGGGGACGCGCACGCGAGAAGGACGAAAACGAGCCCCCTCGGTATGCATTACGCCGGCACGTGCTCCCCCTCCGCGATTGGATTTCCCGCTCGGTCGGAGGAGGAGGTCGACGCACGCTCCCACCTCGCAGGTGGACGGGCGTGCGCGCCACCGGATTCGAGGGGTGGCGCCCGATTGTTGTCGCTCTTTTTCCGGGCTCCGACCGGGGGATGCAGTGTTTTCTTTTTTTGCGAGTCGCGACCGACCGTGGAATAATCGACGCTCGCTACGAGAATTTTCGGGGTTTTAAGGGGAGATTTTTGTTACGGATCGGCGCTTATCGCCAAGGGTAGCTGGGGCGTCGCTCGGGCGATTAAAAGGTTTGATGGATTTTTTCCGTTTACTGCTTATAGTTTTAGAAAGATAAGATGTCGATTTTTTATGGTTGTTCGTGATATTTAGGTGTTCTATTTTGATTTACACTTTTTTAAAATGAAGAGAATTCTATTTATTATTTATATCGGCAGTGCCTTTACGTTAATTGTTGTATGCATAATGTCCGTATCAATTTGAAAAACTTTTTTAAATTATCGACTAAATCAAGACTTCTGCTGATAAATAATTAAATTAATGCAACTTTAATAATATTTCCGTCAAGTAGTATGTCTCATTGTGCCTTTTATTTATTCTTCGTGTGTTTACCGGAAGTTCGCTCATATTTATGGTTCGGCGGAGGCAGGAAATGCAGGAGGGGTGGATCCTTTAACTGTCTGTTTACTATTATAATACTTATAATTTTTTTTCTGCATATCCTTTATATGAAACCCTTTATGTAACGCTTTATGAATATATATATATATATCTACACATTTGAGCGTTATTCATTACATTCAACCTGAAAGGTATCTAGTACATTGTCCTGTGATATCACTTTTGCTCCAGTTATACAAAAAAAAAAGTTCAAGTGCACCGACTAAATAATCTGATTTAAAAAGTTTACACTACTGCGCTTCCTATATAAGAATTAGTCACGTATTTTTAAAAAATAATACGGTGTTACTATCGAAAAACTTTCTCCAGTAAATTAAAAATAAATAAAATAAGAAAAAAATAAGCAAAAGGTCTTTACTCACTCTACGACCGTCGGGAAGCTTGGGACCAGGGCTCGGTGTGTTGCAGGGGCTGGGCTCGGGGCTGACCGCCACCTCCTCGTAGACTGATCGCTGCTGTTGCTGTTGCTGGATCTGCAACTGATGCTGATGTAGCCTGGCTACGGCGGCTGCTACGGCCGCCGCGGATGTCGCGGCTGTGCAGCTGTTACCCGCCGGCCTCTTGGCGCCGCTGCCGCTCTCCTGCTGACGGTCCTGCTGGTGCTGCTGCTGGTGCTGTTGCTGCTGATGCTGCTGCTGCCTCGGCGAGTGAACCCGTGCGGTCATTTTAGCAGGCCCGCGGGGCCGACTTCCTGCTGGCCACCTCCCGCGCCCTCGGCACTTGCTCAAGCGACGCCAATACTCCTGCTACTATCACGCTACCCGAGCCACGAGCTGACAAGATCAGCATCGTCAGTCAGTTTTATTTATTGAGCTTGCTGTTCCTTTTTTTTTCTTGCACTTCCACAATTATCAGTCCACCCTTTAGTCTAGTCGTATACTAGCTATCGGAGACTTTTATACAGTTTTTTAATAATTTTTTTTTTAATTAAACACTTGAATACTTGCAGTAAAAAAAACAACTACCACTTGCGCAGTTCACGGTAGTCTTTTAATCACCCTTTAAAATCACTGCAGTTTCGAACAAACGACCGCTTCACTCGGCCGATCCTCACCAGACACTGTCGCCGGAGTCACTTGTGCAACTCCAGCGATCAAGCCGCAAAGATTTTCCGCGGATCCGTAAAGCGCGCCGTGGCGCATCGGCCACGTGCTTCTATGTACACGCGAGACCGACCACTTGTCGGCGCGGTAGAGTAACTGCGATATCCGCGAGTTGCACGCGCAAAAAGGGCGCTGGGACCGCGCGCTACTGGCCCAAGTCCGACGGCTGCGTCGGGGGGCCAAAGAAATGAAAACAAAACGAGCGTGACGCTCGCGGAGGTGCGGGGACTGTCCTGGCGCTCTGGGCTGCTGCTCGCGCTCCGAGCGACGTCGACGGACTGAGGCGTGCGCGCGCCCGCTCGGCCGGTCGCCTCGCTCCGCGCGCGCCTGGCGGGGGGAGGCGCGCCGTCGACTCTTCCCCCCTCGCCGCCCCCCCTTCCCATCACCCCCGCGGCGTTTGCCGAGGCGGCGGTCCGTGCACGCGCGCGCGAGAACACCGCACGGGAGCCCCGAGTTCACGCCGCTGCTCACGGGCGTGTGTATCGCGCGACGTGCCGCCACGGGCGGAGGCGCTTAGCGCCCGTAAAAAGTTGGGGGGAGGAGGGGGGAGACACGTGGGTGTGGGAGAATTCTCGCGAGAAGAGCCTGGCTTCGCCTTCTAGCTCTTTCTCGCGCGCGCTGCCGGAACGCCGAGGAGACGGCTTCGGGGTTTTTTTTTAGGCTGACCGTAGGAGGATGCTTGGTTATTTTCATGGTAAATTTTTGGAGACTTTTTTGCTCCATTTGAGGGTACGGCTTTTTTCGTGGCAAATTTTTGGTGGCTTTTTTGCTCCTTTTGAGGGTAGGATTTGGCTTTTTCTTTTCTTTTCTTTAGGAGTGTTTTTTTTTTTAAGAAAGATTGGACTTCTCAGCTGTCAAGTGGTAGTTATAGTGGGATGGTCGGGTAGGTTCAACTTTAAATAACTTAATTTAAAAATTTCGTATTAAAAATTTTCACGATGATGAAGAAAGACTAATTAACTATTTTGAAATCACTTTGTTTTAGCCTTTAACACTGCAATAATGCAGGCTATATCATTATAATGATGACGCTGATATTTTCAATGTCATTAGCATCTTTACTGAATTTTAATTCATAAATTTTTAAAGTAAAATTGGGTATGATTTCGAGGTTTTTAAACTCTTTTATATTTTATTAATATGAAACAATACAGCTCGTACTAATGAATCACATGTTGTCAATATTTAAAAGGTGCAATGACCGTAACTATCAACTCGTTTATGAAACACAAAACGACCTTTATTACAGTCTACGTAATCCAAAAAATCAAAATAACCGTACGAATTGCAAATATTACAGCGCAAGGCGATGATCAATCGTGATTTTTTTTACAAAATCGCAAATATTTCCGCATAAATACACCCTGCATCTTTCGCGAATTAAGCGATACAGAATTTCTCGTTCATCAAAATTACAGACTATGAAAAAGCATGGCGATCCTCGAAAATTTTTCACGAACCCAGCATTTCATCGCCGCTGCATTTATCCGTGCGGAAAAATTTCGCCGAACAATCCGCAGCATCATCCAAGTCTTCCCTCGAAAAAGAAAAGAAATGCAAGAAAAGCTTAAAAAAAGAATTAAAAATTCATCCACGACTCAGGCGCGCAACGCAATCCAAGAAGAGAGAGAGAGAGAGAAGCGGCTCGCGCGCGAAATGCGCGCAATTCCACGGTCGAAGCTGAGCGAGGCGGCGGCGACGGTTCGCTCAGAGGGAAAAAAGGAGCGCGAGAAAGCCCGGGCTCGGAGAGCCGTGGCGGCGGCGGCGGCCGAGATTAAACGCAAAAGCGCGCGCGCCGGCGCCCGATATAGATAGTGCGAGAGGCGGCGCGGGCGAAAGGGTGAGAGCGCGATAAAGCGCGCCTCGCTCCCTCTCCGTCCCACTGCCGCGCTCTCTCTCGCTCTCTCCCCCCCTGCCGCTCTCGAGTGGAAGCGATGAGCCCTCGGGGGGGCTCGAGACTCGAGCCAAGCGGCGCGGAAGGCCAGCGTGTGTACGTGTGGGTGCGGGCACGCGCGCGCACGCCAAGTGCCCGCTCTCTCCCACGCGCCGCCGAGTGTGGGTGGCTCGGCCGGCTGGCACGCCGCGGCGCGCCGCCCGTCAACGAGCGACGCGAGCCGAGTGTATATAGGTATAGCCGAGTAGGTGCGAGTCGTTTGCTGCTTTTTTTTTCACGTCGCTTCGACGGCCTTTTTTTCTTTTCTTTTTTTGTAAGGACGGGCGATTCGACTTGCGTCTTTGTTCGCGGAGAGATTTTTGGCGATGGATGCGCTCCGCGAGCTGTGCGCGTGTAATATTGACGAATGAAAGCTGGGGATGCAATTTCACTTGGTGATATTCGGGAGTTTAAGGTGGTATTTTCAAAACTTCGCGGATGAAATGTTTTTAAATAAATAATGTATGCGGATTTCGAGAGTTGATTAGTAATTCTGTACTTATTGCAATAAAAAGGTTGCACTATATTCTTATTGAATCCATCAATGATTGATGTATGTTATATTTTAACTTGATTTGTCGATAATAAATCGAATAAGTTTGTTTATTAATCTAACGAGAAACTTTGAGAAGAATTTTTTATAATCTGCCATAAACAATTCATTGTTATAAGTGACACATTTTGATATGGATGAGCTTGATATGAATTATTGAAACCAATTTAAAAGCCATTTGCCATAAATTTCTTGTACATTTTGCATGAAAATTTTGAGGAATGATCTGTCAACTCTTGCCAGCGCGAAGTGATTCAAAGACCCAATTAAATTTTATACACAATAAATCAGCAACTGAATATTTTAGAAACAATAGCTTAAATATTTTTATGCAAAATATAACTTAATACTTCTCGATCTTTCACTAAACGCTTTGTACCCAGAATTCCGTGATTAAGTAGTAACATACGTGTGTGTATTATTACTAAACGTCACGGGAACTATTATAAGATCCGCTTTATCACTTTTGTTCTTCGCATTGTAAGCCAAAACCGATAATTTAGCCTTTAATGATGACCATTTATAATTATGAAGAAAAACATTCTCGAATCACAGATTCTTTATTATATAGCACGTAACGCATGATAAAGATATTCTTTTGATATTTCATACACAATGCAAACATACTCTTAATCTTCGTACACATTATATCAATCATTAAAAAAAAAGCAGCAACGAGTCGAAAACGAGTATCCAAGCGAAAGAAAACAGCTCGAAGACTATGCGCGATCCAAAGCACGAGGAAGCATCTCCGTCCTACCGGGCAATTAAAAATCCATTTTCGCCGCGCTTCTCGGAGGTGCAGCTCGGCGGCTCGAAAAATTCCGTCGCGGCGGTGCGGCAAAAAACTTGTCTCCCGAGTGCGCGCGGCACAATCTCGGCTCTTTTTGCCGCAGCCCGTCCTTTCGCGCGAAGGATCTCACGCGCTCCGCCGGGCGAGAGAAGGAAGGTCGCCCGAGCGTCGACGCTTCCGTTCGCGCAAGAGCGACAGAGAAAGAGAGAAAGAACCGAGTGCAAGGACGCGACGGCTCGCTCGGTTGCGAAATTCACGAGCACCTCGTTTGCCGGCTCGCCTCGTGATTTCTCTCTTTTTAGACGGATTTTAAGTTTCCGCGAGGCGGAGGTGAAATTTGACGCCGCGGTTAAGGCTGATTGTTGGTTCTCCGTGGGAAATTTTCGTTTTTAGGCGAATGGGGTGCGTTGTATTTTGAAAATTTTCCTGACGAGAGAAAAGTCCAAGAGTTTGTATAATTATGAAACCATTTTATATTAGAATTTTTCAGAAACGAACGTTAGTAATTTTTAATGCCCTTACATACTTTTTATTCTATCCCCGTGAATTATTTGAAATGATTTAAGGCGCCGCGCCTATCAAAACGTACGTGGTTCTCGGGGTCAATCTTTCGTGCGGTCTTCGCGAGCACCTTGACGTCAAAGAAATACGAAAAAAAAAGAAACAAAAACAGCTCGACGAGGCGCCGGGTAGGAGAGCAAACATCCCGAGTGCGAGCCGGAATTTGGCGCGACGCTCGCGCGAGAAACTCTAAATTAGCCGGGCGGCCGGGGCGGCGAGAGGCGAAAAGTCGGCCAGCGCGGGCCGCTTTGATTTACGATCGAAAACTTTCGCGCGCGGTTTGTTTGCGCACGTGCGCCGCGGCCTGTCCGGCCACCGCCGCCGCATATATACCCACGCCCCCGCGGCGAATCGCTCTTTCGCACGCTCCGGAGCGATTCCGCGCGGATTTTCGGCGATCTCGGGCGACTCTTTTTTCGAAATTGCTACGTCTGATATCGATTAGTCGCGGAGTGACATGTGCTATTCAATCGACCGCAATTTTGTCATTTTCTTTACACGGCCTGCAAAAGGATACGTTTTCTTGTGCCCACTATGCACGGAAATGATTTTAATTACTTTAAAAATTAACACTTCGTACCTGAGGTATGGAGAAGATGCTCGTTTCGAATGTATTGTAAAAAACGTAATTTTCCGAGAAGTAAATAAAATAAAGAAGTAGTTTTATTGTTTATTTTGTACGCAATGATTTACAAATTAAATAAATTAACGTATTCTATATTTGAGCCCTTTTTATCTTCTAATTTTTCCCTTACCTGTCGCGACTTCCCTCGGTTTACCTTATAGTAAAGAAAAGGACAAAATATTTTCAAAGCATACTATTATACTGAATTTTCATGTCGCACGAAGAGATGAATTGAAAAAATAAAATTATATCAAGGTATAATCGAAAATATTTTCACCGATTTGTTTTTAAACGAACAATTTCCATATGAAAGAGAATTTTCAACTGATAAATGCAAAAAGTGTATTCATCACATTCAATTCTGCATACTTTGCCAATGTCCGCGAAATTCAACGCAATTTAACAAAAAAAAAAACAGCGGCAATGCAAAATATACTTCTGTTTATAAAAAATCCCCTGTGAGATAAATGGGGTGATCGCGCGAAGCATTAAGTCCTTCTCAAAATATCTATCACGAGGTCGATTTCCAAAATGAATATCAATGTTTTTTTTATGATTTCTAATAATGCTTTTTTATCATTTATCATTTCTTATCTTTAAATTCATTGATATTTTAACGAATATCAATGTTTTATTTTGATTTTGCCAAAATCTTTTTATTTATATAAAAAGAAGACTGTCAATCTTGAATGTGAATTTTTGGAGTTGGTTAAAAATAAGATCGTTTCGCAAGTTTCCGGCGAGGCAGCTACACCGCGTAAGTTGGAAGTTCGACACGGAATGTCTCACCGCCAGGCGCGCGAGCTAACTTATCTCCTCATTAATCTCCAAACTCGATTTTCGTCGTCGCGTTCCAGTTTGCTGCGGCAGAAAAAAAGCGACGCGTCGCGATGTTTACCGCTGGCTCGACTGGAATTTACACCGGCCCACGTCGCAGGCACTCATTTTATTACTCAAATTGCCCTTAATGATCGTGCTTTTAAGTTCGATGTGTCTCGGATCGATCTACATTTTTTTTATCCACAGGAATCAGAATCTTCGACGCGTAGGTAGTAACATACACGACCGAATCCAAATGAAGTCCAAAAGAGGGAAGCAATTCCGTTTTTATTGATATTAAAAAAAAAATTATTAATTAGGGTAGAGTAAGTTCGATTCGACTTTTTGCATTCCTCTCTTAAATTTTAAAAATCTTTCCTTACATGCCGTACTACGTCCGTCCGTTACTACTGAAAATGAAAATCAAGTAGTAACAGACGCCTACGCTTCTTAACGACTAATTTTTAACAATCGATTTTACAATAATAATTATAATCAGTAAATTTTAAAAAATGTTAATATATTAATAAGTTGTTTGAGTAATTAGATTCTGCAATCATACCGAATAATTGTACAAGGAGAATAAAAAATAAATTAATCTCCACTCCCCTTAATTTTCTCAACCCGCAGCTGCAAACTTTAAAAAGTGAAAAAATAAACCCTGGAACTTGGAAAATTTCAGCTCCACTCGGTGAAAAATCCGGTGGCTCTCGTGGGCGGCCGATCGTACGCAAAAAAAACGCACCGAAACTCCGCAGCGTCTGCGGGAGTTGAAAAATTCATGGCGGAAAAAATTGCGTCTCCCGCCTCTCGCGGGGCTTTCTCTCTCTCGCCTCTCGCCGCTGCATATTCAAGGCGGCGGCCGAAGATCGATACCGCCGGGACGTATTCCTCCCCCTCCCCCTCTCGGCCCCTCCTATACCCCCGCGCTATATTTCGCGTATAAGAAAACAAACTGGGATAACGCGCGCGGCGAGATGGTAGCTCGCCGGAGAGATGCAATTAGCTGGTGAGCGAGATGATGACGCGCCGAGGAAGATTTTAGATAGGAAAATATTTTTAGTCGCGACTTGCTGACTTAATCGTTTACCACCTTTATTTGGATTAGATTATTTTAGGGCTCGGTTTAATTCTCAGTGAATAGATTCAAATGCGACTCTATTTTTTACAAAACAAATGTTTTTTTAATGTATTAGTAGAAGAGTATATTTCAGATTATTTTTACTATAGTTTATTCTTTATTAAGTTATAGTTTTTTTAAACTATAATATATAAAGGTTTAAAAAATTGGTGAAAAATTATTTTCTGGATGCTTTGTCGTTAAATAAAATTAAATAAAATGTGGGAATAGGTTAATTTTCATATAAGATGTACGAACAAATTATCATGAAATAAACCTTTCAGACTGATTTAAATAAACGTTTGTACAAGTAGCTTGTACATGGTTCGTTGAACTCAATCATTGCGACCATAATTTTTAATATCTTAATAATAAATCACTGAATAAACTACATGCTCTAACTTTCTTAGTAAAACATCAATTATTTAAAACCAACCAAAGGTCACAACGCCACGTTTCCGCTGTATTTCTATCTAAACTTCCAATGACTTCTATTTCAAAAGATATACTTAAAAAAAATACATCCATCACCCTCGCTAAGCTAGAAACTCACGAGCCTCGATAAAACCCCAATTATCATAACACCAATCGAAAAAAAGGTCACTCGTTCAATTTCTTCTTCAAAAAATTTCCATTTCATAAAAAAAATGCGTGAAAAAATAAAGCCTGTGCAGCCTCGGACCAATCCTTCACCACTAACGCTCGAATCAGCGCGTCGGGTCCACCTCGCGCGAAACGAAGAGTCACGCACTCTGTTCTGAAAAAAGAGAGAGAGAGAGCGACGGAAACAGAAAGAGAGTGGGAAGAGAACCGGGCGGTCCGAGCGCCCACGCGCGCTCGCGGCTCAGCCGTGAAAAGGGTAATTTCGCGCGGGCGCGCGTCTTTGAAGAGGCACGGAGCGAGGCAAGGTCGTGTGTGCGCGAGACATTAGAAGAGGCCTCGGCGCGCCGCACAAGAAGCGACGGCCCGCTCATTAACGCCGCCGCCGTCTCCTCTTGCCAGTTCGCTCTTTTTTTTTCTTACTTTCTTACTTTTTTTCTTCTTCTCCGTGCTATCTTTCTTTTTTCATGCGGCACACGTGCGACCCCGAAAAAAGCAATCTGATATGCCGGGCGGGCGCTTTGAAGCCGTTGCGCGGGACACCGCTTTTATCGAGAGATTAGACGGAGCCTTGCTCTTCTTCTTATTTTTTTGTTTTTGAGTGTGTCTCGGTTTGGCAAGCGAGACATGGCGTTTATATTTTTTTTCGAGGAGCACGCTGGTCGATTGTTTAAGAATTTCGTGGAATGTCTGCTTGCTTTTTTGGGAGGCCTGACTGCAGGGTCACCGGAGGTTTTCAGTGGAATGATCAGTAACTTTATAATCATTTGTACTCTTTAAATTCATTAATATAACGATTTCTAAGGTTATTATACGATTTTAAAAGAATTTCACATTCATCTATTAATAAAATCGTAGTAATTTTCGTTAAGTTAAAGATCTATATGCACATATTTATATACTTTTCATAAAATAAACAAAGTAGATCGATATTTATCCATATCAAATAATAGAAAATACTACTTCCATCATATGACTAGCCATTCTACTCTCACCCACTTACAGATACAGACATATTCGATCAGACGTTATAAAAAAAAAACCTGAAAAATCATAAAATAATTCGAAAAAATCTAAAAAAAACAAAACAGTACGTCAAAACAATATCGAAAACTTTCACCGAAACGTATAGAAAATTAACGAGCGACCGAGGCACTCGTTACCCAAGCCAATAAACACTTTCCTTTTAATTCTCCGTCACAGTATAGCGGCGTCGCGTTGAAAAAGAGCGTTGCTCGGCAATGAGAATCACGCGGACTGCGGGAAAGAGAGAGAGAGACTGTGAGAGACACGCGGGCGAAAAGAAAAATAAACGCTCGACGTAAACAAAGGGGAGGAGACGGTGGGGGCGAAAGGGGGCGATTCGTACGCGCGCGGCGATAAGGACTCGGCGGCGGAAAATCAGTCGCGAGCGCGCGCGACGTCAGCCGACGGGGAGATAGCGTCGCCGCCGCCGCTGCGACGCAATTCCCCGCACGCGAACGGACCGACTGTTGGAGCATACCGGGTGACTCCGAATTTTGCGCTTTTTCGATCCGAAGGTTTCATTAAGTTCTTTCTGTTTACTTTGTTTTGAAAAAAATTCCTAAATTTATTGTTTATCCATATTTACTACTATCTTTTATTGTTATTATTATTGTTCCAAATTAAAAACCTTTTTTTATATGTATTAAGTGCTCTGTGCTAAAATTTTGTTCACTCCAAAATTTTCTAACATTTGAGCTAATAAATTGAAATATTGAGTATAAATTTTTTTATTTTCTTATCAATTGTTTAATTTCGTGTGGTGCAATTAAAAAATAATAGAATTTGCAGGATAATTAGCATTGTTGCTTATTAAACAATGCGCGGATTTTGTTGGACGTCATTCAAAAAGTTTACCTACTCATAGTTATCCAGGTGTAGGTCATGGTTGTTCTTTCCGCCGAATGCAGAATTTTAAATGCATTACCCATCCTATTGTGTATGTCTAGACTGCAGCGCGTACCTCCGGCATTGTGCAAAAAAGAATATTGTGCTCTTTTTTTTTCTTTTAACAGAATATTTGAAATTCACTCTGGTTGTTTAAATAGTTACTATAGCCTTACTTTTAACAGCATTGATTTGGCAGATTTTATATTTACTTTTAATTTAAATAAAACCTTTTCCAACGAAAATAGCATAATTTTAATAATATTGTTACTCTAAAAAGAGAACCTTGACAGCTAAAACCCGATTTCAAAGACATTTTTTATTTTTCGCCAGTTCGACATACATATGTATAGGAAAAAAAGCGCAACAAAAGAGTAGAGTTCAGAGCAATATAAACTCGCGTTAATGCTTATTTAGCCGAGTCGATTTCCACTCGGGCAAATGTGAAGAATAAAAAATTATCATTGACTCGAGCTTGATTCTCGTTGGCGCCGAACGACGCGTGCATGCTTTACAAAATTCATTAAACATTTCAAGCACTTCGCCGGCATTCGTAGCGTTAAATGTCTTAATTACATTCGCGCTCGATACGGAAAGCCATTGAAAATTCGTTTTCCTATAACAGCGGTTCTTTTTTTCTTGTTTAACTTGTTAACGTAACCGAACCATCCATGAGTATTTTGTTTATTTATGCAAAGTAGACGCATAAGAAAACAAAAAATTCAAATATTCCAGTCAACGTAAAATTGAATCTATGACATTTTATATCATCATTGCGCAAAATTTTTTTCTTCATACGCTAATTAGTCAGCGCTCGTTACATTTCTACAACAACGAAAGTTCTACAAAATGAAATAAAACGAATTCTTAAAGCAACATAATTAGTTTAAACAACGTGAATATTAAAAACGATTAATTGACTAAATTATAATCTTTGAATGAAAATCAAAATTCAAACGCGCTTATATCATCATTCCAGATCTCAGCAACCCTATAACCGAGAAATTTCTGAAACGCACCACTTCGCCCCCCCCCCCCCCCAGCATCTACCGTTTGTCCTGGACGACGCATTTTTTTTCTCACTCGCGACCGACCTTCTGGAATTTCTCGCGTCACCGTGTACACTTACATAAAAGCGAGACGCCGCCGGCGGCGGCGGCGGCTCTCGAAGTAGTAATGGTACGGAGTACGTGTGGCAGGCGGCGGCGCGCGTGGGGGGAGACCCGTATAATGCCTTTCCCGTCTCGAGTGCCGCGCCGGCAATCATCGGGCGCTTGTGCTCGCCCGCGATAGCTCATATATATATATACATACATACGCGACACGCGCGCTACTCGCCTATATTGAAAAATGCAGGCGCGGGCTGATATCGTGCGGTCGACCCTGTCGCCGCGGATTAACCGAGATTACTCGCCGAGACCTCCCCTCGCTTTGTTTGCGCCTGGCTCTCCTTTTTTTTTGGATGCGCGCCGGGAACTGGTAGCTTTTTTTTTAAGTTTCTATTCGCATGCGATGCATTAGAGAGAAGGATAGATATAGATTTCATAAAAGATCGGTACAATTTAGTGAATGATCAAAGTTGATATATGCATATGCGTTTCGTTTATAGACGTAAAATATTATTTCCTATGCGCTTTTTCTTTGGACATAAAATAGTATAAGCTAGCTGTTTACTCATATATAAACATATTTACATTTCATTCATAATTCTCACCATTCGTGAGGCAATAGGCTTCATTAAGTAGAATCCAACCGCTCTAACATCGTGAAAAAAAAAGTTTGCACTCTCGTCGTTGTTACAGCAACAACAAAAAAAAGAATTACAAAAAAAATAAACGAAATTTTCCACACACCAGGGGCGTCGAAGGAGGGCGACGAGGCTCGCACGAAACGAGAGCATCACGCGCGCGCGCCGTTAGACGCGATGAGTGGCAAGAAAAGCCGAGGCGTTCGGTATAATGGACAACGAAAATAAGGACGACGGCGATGAGCTATATACGCGCGGCTGCGCTCCCCGCTCGTCGCCGGATCCGCTTTTTCTTTCTCTCTCCCTCTCCTTCTATCTCTTTTTCGCTCGCTCAGTGCGGCGCGCCGCTCGACCGATTATTTCGCCGCGCGGGAAATTGCCGCGAGTTTTACTGCCTCTCGCGCAACGAGTCGCGCGCGCGCCAATTGCTCGTAACGCCCGAGGAATTCCAGCTTTTTTTTCTCGCGCCCGGCTCGCAAGCCCGCGCTTCGATACTGCGGATCGGATTTCCCGATTTCCCGAGAGTCCCCCCTCGGCTGCAGGCATCGACGGTGGGTCACTTTTTTTGCGTGGACAGGATCTCTTTTTTTTAGGAGAAACGGAATGGAAGATTTTAAAAAATTTATAGTTTCAGAATTTTTCGGTGGACTCGGAGGTTTTTATTTTTTTTTTTTCAGTGGCATCGGTGAGGGATATAGGATTTGATTTTAACATTCATAAACTTGATTTCTCTTTGTAGAGTCGAGTGCATTAAAATCTTTAACCAGCGTAAAATTGTACCTGTGGAAACGAATCGATATACTTATCAATCCAAAATCAACCAGTCGCAGATAAAGTTATCTTCGAGTCGTGATAAAGGCCCGCTTCACAAATTTTATATAAAAGAAATATTCGTTTATTAGAATTATAATAGTAATAATAATAATAATTTATTGTAAATTACAGTATTTACAAAAGTTTAGAGATTCACAGATTAAAATACATGAATAAAAACCCTTAACATAGTACGGAAAATAAATATCTGTCATTTTTATAAGAATTATTCCTATTCTTATAAAAAAAGAAAAGAAAAATAAGCGAATCGTCACACCGGTACCATAAAAAAATTCTAGAAATCCGCAGCTTCTACGTCACTTATACATCACCCTGATGCTCGTTCCGAAAACGCTCGAAGACCGCCGCAAAAAAAGAAAGGACTAAACCGAACAAAAGCGAGAGCGAGCCAAAAAGCAAGATTCGTCGCTACGAAAATAAAGAAACAAAAGAAAGAGACGGAGAGAGGGAAAAAAAGAAGGAGGAAGAGACGACGGCGAGCATAGAAAACGTCAAACGGCGCGCGGGCGAGCGAACCAGTCGGTCGGGTCATTATGAGCGGCGAGGCAGAGCCGACGGGCCATGCATCATTAATGCCGCTGGCGAGCCGCCGCGGCTCCCACGATACGCGCGCGCGAGCTACGCCACCTTTCGCTGCATCAATTCGCGCCGAGGGTCGACCTGACTCTGCTGTCTCTCTCTCCCTCGCACGCGCGCCCGCACACTCTCGGTTAGCGTGGCGTCCTCGCCGTAGGTGTGCGGATTTTACTTTTTCTTGCGGTGTTTTTTTTTTTAAAGGAACTTGCGTTTAGAAGGTATGGTTGGCTTTTATAAAAGAGATTTTTTTTGTTTTTTTTAAATATTCCTTTTATCGAAATGTTTGCGATTAATTCCGGGAGTGGTATTATTGCAGTTTTAGAGTTTGGAGGCGTATTTTATGTCTTTAAACTTTTTCAAAAGATGTTTTATGAAGCTGCAATTTTATTATTACGTATTTTTTATTTTGTCGACGGTAGTAGTGGCTATAAGTGCTTGTATCTGTGTGAAGCCGAAATTTACTAAGGCGGAAGCGTTGCTGCGAGCGGTATTCCTTTAACGATTTACTTTGTAACTTTTATTAACAATTATTGGGTATTGCGATTATCTCGAATAGCTTTAAGCGTTAGATTTTATATGAGATATAATTTTTTTTTTTAATTTTAACTGTTATAGAAAAGGGAAAGTAGAAAGTTCAGCTATGATTGAATTACTGCTCCTGCAGCACTTTTGAGGAGTATATAAATATTGTGTTTTAGGATATGAAGGAAAAACCTAAATCGTTTATCAGCTAAGCGAGTGAAATTCGACAAAAAGAAACAATAGTCGATGAATTTTTGCTCCGGTATCCTTTGTGAAATTCCTATTACTGTTATTCAACCGCGACATAAAGAAAACACTTAAAATTTTACAGCTTTATCTAAACCTTTCATTACGATTTTCAATAACTGTAAAAAGTTCGAATGTAAAAGAATTGAATCTTTATTTTGCGTATGATTCTACGCACGTTGCTGCAAGAAAAAATAGTAGATACATTTGTAGGTAAAATAAAAGAAACATTAACATAAAAATAATAAAAATTAAATGAATATAACTCATATAAACAAACCTATCCTAGAAATTAAACGCAAATTTTGATTTCAAAAACGAATGTTCTCTTTAAATTGAATATTTAGTGAAGCTGCGTGAAATCCAAATCAATCGAAAAATCTCATATATAATTAAAATAAATTAAATTTTGACCGAAGAAGAATTCATACGTATATGAACGTGACTGAGAGTGCCTAAGAGGATTCTTGTCGTTGAATGACGGAAACGTCGATTTTCGGGCAGCCGGTACGTAGGTATTAATTACGCGTAATCAGCCAGACAGCCCACGCCTTGATCGAGTGAAACGCGTGGGATGCACATAATGTTATACATTATGCGTAAGGCGGACGTGAACGCCCTGACACAGTGCGTGTTCTGCGAAAACGCTAAAGCGCCATTCATCAAAGTTGAATTTTAATTGTACATTGGATTAAGTTTTTTAATAGTTCAGAGGTTGATCGATTAATTTTAGAAAAAATAAATAAAATAAAATAAAATTTATAAATATTCTGTATAATGTGCACTCTATATCGTTATTCAAGGACGGTCTAATCCCGTGATCGCAGTTGAGTATTACGAAGGGAAACCTGCTTAATTTTTAGGCTCATCATTTCGTTGAGAAAAAAAACAATTATTCACATCCAAACGATACCCCGTTTTGCCACACTAAACCTCGCCGCACCGGAAAATAAAAAAAGCATTATTATTATACAAGTCCTTAAAAAAAAAGTCAATCAACCTAGATCCCATCCCGGCCGAGGTTCTCTCTCACTTTGTCTCTCTCTCTCTCTGTCTTTCCAACGTGGCCGGGCGGGTTTCTCAAGCTCGTATCCCAGGACGAGCGGGCGCGCGAAAGCAGAACGGCGAGGTGGCGCGCTTGCGAGTCGTATCGGCGATAAATAAAGATGAAGCCGCCGCGATAAAATGCGGGGCACGAGCGAGGCCGCGGCGACGGAAAAAAAACGAGTCGCGCGCGCGCGCTTTTACGGCCGCCGCGTAACTACCTCGTGGCTTATTAAGGCGAGCGGCGCCGGACGTTCGTTATTCAACGTGCGATTCCTTTTTTTTTTTGCGAGGTCTTGTTTTTTTTTTTATAACCAACCCAGGGCGTTGGTGCCGACTGTATTCAGTTTCCTTTTTTTCTCGACGGCATATGCCTTTTTAATGAAGCGATTCGGCGGGTATTAACGGCGAGTTATGCACTTCAATCCGGATGATGTGTGGTTTTCATGCTGCGCAAAAATTACAAATTTAATTACCGACTAGTTTTGATAACAGTCAATTAATCAGTAGTTTCCTGGTACAATTAGAAGTTCCAATACTTGTAATTTAAGATGATTTAAAGATTTTCAGTAATTACATTAAAAAAAAAAACCTTAAAGCAAAATAATAAATGCTGCATGCAAATAATTTTTTTCTCGAATTAAAAAAGCAACTGCAATATCTCTTTCTTAAAAAATGATTTGTCGAACTGTACGCCACCTCAAAAATTCGTCGAGCTGCATCGTCGAATCCCAAAACCCTGAGCACATAAAAAAAAGAGAAAAGAAAAAATAGAAGGTAGGCGAAAAGTGCCTCGCCGGGAGAGAGAGAGAACGAGAGCCCTTCCAAAAACGGCAGCGACGAAGAAACTTGCGCTCGTCGACCTAATCGGCTAGAAGGCGGCGGAACTCGACGGGCGGGAGACAGCCGCGGGGGAGGTCGGACGGGCGGTAGCGGCGAAAGAAGCGAAAAGAGAGAAAGAGAGCGGCGAGCCGGCCGCGCGCGCAAAAAAGGCGAGCGAGCGCAGGAAGGAAGGAAGAGAGAGAAAGAGAGAGAAAGCGAGAGAGAGAGAGAGAAGCGTGGAGGTGGGGAATATCCCAGCCGGGTTTTCGAGAGCAGCTCGCGCGCGCCGTGACATTCCCCGACCTCTCGGGCGCTCGCTCGCGCGCGCGGCTCGCCGTTAATCCGTTTATCGCGTTACCGCCACCCCGCCCCCGCTGGCACTCCCCCCGCTGCCGTCCCCCCGCAGCCACCGCCGCTGAGCTCAGTGGTAGCACGCGCCGCCGCGGCAAATAGACTCGCCCGACGCTGGAACTTTTCAACGATCGAAGCTGCGAGCCGCTTTTTTTTTTATTTCGGGGGGTTTCGCCCGTGAGGATCTATTTTTTTTTGTTTTGTCGCTTTTTTTTTTATTTGGAATTTTGGCGAGAGCAGGAAAAAATTTAGGCTTTGTTTGAAGGGAACACTATGGATTTTGCAGTTTCGCTCTCGCGTTTGCTGTGTTTTTTGAAGCGAAAATTTGGTTGGTGTATGTTAGTATACTTATAGCGTTTAATGAGATCTATTTATTTGGGATTTTTGAACTTTTTTTTTAATAATTAAAAGCTGTAAATGAAAATCTTAATGGATGATTAACGAAATTTCATTAGTCGTATACAGATATATTATTTAAGGATGAAATTTCAAGGGTATAATTTTAGTTTGAAATGCATTATATATATTTCTGACATGCTTTCGTTTAGGAATTTTTATACTGTTAAATAAAAAATATATTAACGTTGAAAAATAATTATTTGATATCTTAAATGTAACTAAATAAAGAATACTTCATTAGCAGCATTACATCCTTGAGCATCCTGTTTTTCACTCACTAATTAAAATATTACAAACATATTTTCGTTACCAAATAAATATTAATATCCCGTTAATCGCTTAATATGCAATTTCATTGATCCTCCCGCTCCTACGTGTGGAAACGCTAATAAGGCAATTAAAATGGCTGTTGACGCGCGGCCACCTCGGGGAAAAAAAGCGTCGAAAATTGATCGCATCGCGCGCAAAATCGTCACGCCGCGAAAAAGCCAATTAACCCGAAAGAGTGAACCGCGCATTAAAACAAATTCGAGCCGAAAACCTGGGACGCCGAAAAATCGACCCGCCATCCATGGCTATATATACATATATATATATATATACGGGATCCACGCTCGCCACGAAATTCGCGCGGCCGAGCCATTGTGCTCTCGGGACGATTAACGACGCGTCGACGTGTCATCGTTCACGCTCGATCGCACCTTTTGCGCGCGCGCCTGCTTTATTTTCCACGGCTTTAGTCGGGGGGCGGCGTCGCTCGCGAAATTAGCGGAGATGGAGCTCGGCACGATGAATAGTTTTCGAAGAGGGGAATATATTCGGTGGTTACGGTAATACGAGGAGGGAGTGATGAAAATAGCGTTTTTATTATAATAAATATTTTGTCAAATTTCACGAAGGAACTTTGGATATATGATAGATTGTTAAGACGTCATTTTAAATTTTCTGTATGCAATCTATTTCGGACGTGAAATTTATGAATCTTTGAAATTTTTTAATTTCAAATTTAATTTTTTATTGCTTTACTTTTTCATTTTTTGAATGTAGTGGATGTACTTCAATTACGTACGATTAATTTTAAATAAATAGCAAATATATTATCATGACAATTATGAAGGTACACACGTCATTGTAAAAATTAAATTAATATACTTATATAGCAATAGAATAAACTAAAATTAAGAAAAATAAATGAATAATTTAATTTCACTATAATCAAACTTATAGTGATCTTGCTAATTCTTCATAATAAATTAATTTTAATCAAAAGCTTAAAAGATTTTAGCGTTGCTATATGCAAAAAAAATTAACTCCACACAATCGCGCGGAAAGAAATTTTAAATTCTCCCGAAAATTACAGTCGCCCCCAGGGAGAGACGGGAGCGCATAATTTTTTTTCCGCGAAACCCCGTCGCGCTCGTGCAATTACGGGCTATCGCTTGGCCGACGAAAAGCCAATTGCCCTTTTTCGTGCGGGGCTTGCTCGCTCGCCGGGAAAATTATCGCGGCGCGGCGCTAATTCGGCGACTCCATTCTCCACGGGGTGTGCTGCGCCGACGGCGGCGGTCCGACTGCATTATTGCGCCGCGCACATCGAAAATGCAGCCCGGCCTCGGCTATTTGCGCGAGCGGCGCGCATTAATCATCCCCGCGGTCGCGTGCGTGCCGCCCACCCACCCACGAGGCCGCGGAACTCTACACGGCGGTCTGCGTCTTTATATAGTGATTTTCGATGGTGGATTATTATAGTTTTTTTTGCAGTGATTATGCGTGGAAAGACACTTTTTTTCATTTACTTTATACTTTTATTTACTTATTTTTATTTACTTATATCCGGAGTTCCCTTTTTTCAAGTTTACAATTATGAAATTAATGGTTTAAATATAATAATATACCTATAACTTAATCGAACGATTAAATATTCAAGTATCCGTTTAAAAATTATTATTCGCGGTTACTTATTTATATTAATATGATACCGAAGTAGGAATTGGTATAAGATATTTCTTAGATGTTTTGTTTTGCTCAATATTTTTTCCTTATTTACGTAACCAGCCATCTTAACATAAATTATTATAATTGCATCTTCCGGTGACTTACATCTCTTAAAGTGGTATTGTTGGTCACCATTCTACTTGGCAGATTATTTTTATTTTAAATTTAAGTAGCCCAATTTTTTTCTCATTAAATAGCTATTGCAGTAATAATGAACAATATGGTTTTATTAATGATTATAGCGTACTTTTATTTATGCATGAGTATTTAATCAAGAAATAAAATGGTTTAAAAAGCATTAATATTGAACTAGAATATTTAAGATAATTAGTGGTCTGTTAAATGGTGATGAAACATTCAGTAAATTAGACATTTTTATTTCCATCAATAACCCTTATTATCGATCGTTCACAAAATTCATTTGTTTGTATTCCCTCACATTGCCAGTACATTTAAATTACTCGTCTATTTAATAAAAATTAAAATGCAATCATCAAATTATTCATGAGATCTAATCCAAAAATAATATATTTTGCTACCGAGATTATTCACCATAGTGAATCACCTCGAATTTCCATCGCGATACACCGCGTGAAAAAAAAAGTCTACCGCGCGCGTGCACTTGGAATAATCACTCAGCGCGCAGGCCGTCCGCAAATTAATAAATCAACGGCGCGACGGGCATCAGCGCGACTTAAGAGCGCAAAATGAGGAGAGAGGAAAAAAAAGAGCCGAGCACGAGGCGTAAATCGCGCGCTCTCCGGGCGGAAAATTTAATGCGTGCAGGCGGGGTAAAAGCGCCGGCGGCGGGGACGCGTGTAATCGGCCGCGCTTTTTCGGAAAATGAAAATTTCGGGACGGAGCGTGCTCGTTCCCCTGTGCGGTCGAGTGAGCCCGGCCGCGGTGCTATGCGATATAAAATTGAAAATTGCTGGAGGCTTTAATCCGCGCTCGGCGCTGCCGGTGCCTCTGGTCGCCCTTTTTATCCTTTACGCGGCTGCGGAATTTCCGCGCCTGCGCTTGATTAAAATTGGACGATGCGCGTGTGTTCTGGTAAAAATTCGCTTTTTTTCATCCTCTCGACGCCACTTTTTTTCTCTCTCTTTCTTTCTCGTGGACTAGTCGGGGGTCACAGGGTAACGCAATTGCAGCGCGATTACGCGGCTTCGAGGTGACCATGATGACGGCATCACGAAGGCAGTCTGTCTTTAATTGGGTGAAGAAATCATGGAGAATGATGTTATTGATTATTACTTTTTGTTTATTCATTATGAAAAAAAGTTTTTTTGCATGGTAGTTAGTTTTAAGTTGCTAATCAAATTAATTAAAAAGATTCTTAGGCGATTCGTCTAAAATGCGTCTATTTTTTTTTCAGTTAAAAAATGAAAGAAAAGTAAAAAATTTTTAAATGACATGATAATTTTTGATCCATTACCACACGTTGATAATAAAAAAATTAAAATATTCTAAAAATTAAGTAAATTAAAATTTATTGAAAGTCAAAATGAAAAAGATATCGGATTTTACCGTACTTGTGGGTATAACGTTGAGAAACAAAAGAATCTAAAAATAAATTACAATCTATAGCGCAAATGCTACGTACAGTGGTGAGACTTGTATGTATAGATAAAAAAAATTTAAGCTAGACCAGAAGCCACAACTAATACCCAATGAAAGTAACTTTGCGCTTGGAATGAATTTTCGACATAAAAGCTTACAGAAAAAATGTCACATTTTTTTCATTAAATATTGAAAATTCGATAGGCTCCTTTTTTCCCTCGCAATAATGAATCAGTAATTCTATTTTAGGTAGCACTTTCAGGAATGTCCGAAAATTTAATCTCAACATTTTTGGGATCCTTTCAATTTTGAGTACCGGCTTTATTAAAGTTTCAGATTCTTAATAATTCAAAATCGTATTGCATTTCGCTAAATAACAATTTTACAGAAATATACGCCATTTGGCTCCTTTCGACATCACCCATTGCACCTCATTATATGTATAATGCAAAATCATAATCATCGCGTACCAAAGGGTTGAGTGAACGAAATCATTTACAACAAAGAGCCACTTAACCGACTAAATCTATTACCGAGAAAATTTCGAAATACACCAAAATATAAATCAAATTCTGTTTTTACATATACCCTCACCAAAAGTGTTTACTTTTATCCCGATGCCTGAATGAAAAAAAAATTCATTTCGGTATGTGTATCAAGAAGTAAAAAATCCATGAAGGTTTCATTGTAGTTAGTATTTCTTGTGATGTGATTCGTCTAGCGCTGAAGATTTTATTTTGTTTTTCCAATTGTTTGTTGTGACGCTATTTATAAATCTAAACCACATTTCCGCGTAGCCCGCGCCTGATCTAGTGTAAAAAAATCGCATATATGCCTCTGGATTTATTTTTTTGAACTTATACAGTAAATTTTACTATACTTTCTAATAAACTTTTTAATTGTTCGAGTATGCCTCGTTATTACTAAGCAGACTAGTTATTTATTACAAGAAATTTACTCTCTGAGCATGTGATCTGTGACAATTTTTTTATCATCTTCATGTAGACGCATATAATATTCTTTTTTTATGTGCCTAATATTAATTTCTCCCAATCTCAAAAATATCTTCTGCAAAATCCGAGGAATCTCCTTCGTGGCGTAGCGCGTGCATATAAGCTCTGCCCTCCGGCCGCCCGTGGTATCTTGGCACAGGCGTCGATTAGCGCGCGCGCCTCGCGCCCATTACCGGCCGCCGGCGATGTGCACGCGTTCGGCGCAGCCTTGTTGCGTCATTGAGAGATTAAACTCGGGCGGCCACTGGCAACGCGTTAATTAAAGCCGAGCGCGGGCGCCGACGCGGGGAGGGGAGTGGGGGGAGGAAACGTCGTTTCCCGAGATTTTTGCGCCGACAGCTCGCTCGCGCCGGATGAGCATCGGAGCGGCATTAATTGATCGCGCGCCCCGCTAATTTACGAGCCCATGACGTGAGCGCACGCGACATTATTTTTTCTTCTCTTTGTTTTTTTTTTCATTTAGTCGCTTGGTTTTTCTTTCATACCCTGGGGTCGTTATACTTTTTTTGAGCTATGCGCGTGGTGGTTTTTGCTTGTTACGGAGGGAGAATATTTGATTCGATTTTGAATGTGTTTTAGTTGAAAATTTATCCGAAATATGAAGATACACATATGTATAATATTTATAGAGAGTAGAATTGCGGGGTGATTAAACGGAGCAGTTATTAGATTGATAGCAAAAATAACGGCGTTTAAGTTTTGCAGTAGGAGTATATGGAGCTGAGCAAATAATAGATAATTTTTTATTACACATAATTTGAAACATTTTTTTTTGTAACATTACGTTTTATTAGAATATATTCCTAGTGAAGACTAGCATAAACAATGAAAGAATTAAATATTGAATACAACGTATTTAAACATTGCAAAAACATTGTACCCAGGAAAAAAAAACGAATTAAATCATTAAAATGACGAAACAAATAAAAGTTTAAGAATTTATTTCCTGACATAGTTCGAAAGTAGAATGGCGCATCTTGCAAAGAGCAGATGTTCGAAAAATATTTCAAAATATTCAAAACTCTACTTCGATCCTGCCTCGCTACGCCCAAAAAGCGTTCTCGCACTATCAGAAAGCTCTCCTCTCTGATAAGTGGACACTTGGCGATGGAGGAACGAAGGTATACCAGAGGATTGGTGTGTGTAGATCCCACGGGCTGTGGCCACTGCACAGAAAAGCGCATCCGGGCGCGCGTCCGGCAAATCGATCCGGCGCGGCGTGCCCCGTCCCCCGAAAGTCGCCCCCCCGAGAGCCCAAGGCTCTCCCACTCTCTCGCTCTCTCTCTCTCTCGAGTGGCCGATTTATGCGTCGTCACGTACGCGCCAAGCGCCCCCCTCGAGTAACGAGGCCGCGCGCCGCTAACTGTTGCGTCGCCGAGGCTCTCGAGGGCACGTGCACGCTGTGCGAAAAATTCGAGACGATCGGTGTGGGAGTAATTTTTTTTCAAGAGGGTTCGGCGATGTTGGGATACGAACACTTTTCACGCAGGAGACTGCGATGTAGTTTTTCAAGGGTCTGGGGAATTTTTTTCGTGTAGAGTATTACGAAACTGTATTGTATTTTACTGTTGTATTTTATATAGTCATTTTGATATAAACCTCTGTGATATAATTTTTTGATCTATGACTTACTGCTTTAGGTACAATTAATCAATCATTTAAAAATTTGACTCTGATGTCATATCAGTAAGAGCAATTTTTATATTTAATTGACTAATGCCTTACACGACGAACTTTTTGAATCTTTTGTATATATTGTGTATTTGAATATTATTCCGTACCATTACTATTATTTTTAATATGGTAATTTACACTATATACATTACAATTGTTTTAAGGATATGTGCAAAAATAATGAACCTATGGCGCAGATTAAACATTATTTTTGAACAAAGTAGTTGTGCATTCCCCTTTATTAGATTTATATTTCTGAGCTTATGCGAGGCAAAAGTTGGTGTACGATTAAAACTCGATTTAAAATTTAATCGTAAATTTTTCTGGTTCAATAAACAAATAAATAAATTAAGAAATTAACAATAATTAAAAGTAAATTACGAAAAAAAGCTAAAAACAGACTTCGGATCCATTAGGCGTGAAAGCGATCCAGGAGAAAGGAGAGCATTCACCTGTGCCGAAGAATCGCGATGATTTCCAAGTTCGTTCTCGCGTCGAGCGTGCCTCATAAAAAACGAGGCTTGCGCGCGGCCAATCCATCAGGCGAGCAGGCCCGGCGCGTCCCTCATTACCGCGCCGCCCATCAATTTCTCGCGCAGCCGAAGGGAAAATCTCGACCCCTCGAGGTGTCCGGAGGCGCGGGGGGACAATAGCCCGCCGCGAGGCCATCAATCAGGCGGCGGCGGCGGCGGCGGCGCCCGCACACACGTACAACGCACACACTCGTCAGCTTAAAAGCACTCCGGGCCGAGTGCGTGCCGCCCCTGCTTTTCTACGCTCAGATACACCCGCGCCGGGGGTGGCCAGTGTCTTCCACGCTCGATTTGCGGGGGAGTGCCGGCGCTTGGCCTTTGACGAGAAATAAGGGAGTAGAGTGCGAAGCTTCCTCGATGGACAGGAAAGGATTATTGACGAGTTCTGCGATTGTTATTGATTTGTGCAGTTTTTTGGAAAGTGGACACGTTGAGTTTAATTTATTTATTTATTTGAGAAATATAAACGTTATTTAATTTGAAGATAAAAAATTTACATTTATATATTATATTCAAATGTTTACTGGTACCATATTTTATCATTTTTAAACTTTTCTGCTTTAATAAATAAATAGAATAAAATAGAATAGAATAAATATACGGATTAAATAGTTCATTTACATAGAAGTAAACAAAATGGACTTAGACGAAAGTCGAACGGTACAGTATAAGGCTAATTAACAAGTGTGAAATTGCTAACTGGTATATTACGAATGGAAGAATTAAATTGTTAGAGTTAGAGTTAATGATTTAATAAATTGTTATTTTTGCGTGGTGTTTTTCTGACAGCTTTTTCGTTAATTTTTGAACCTTAAATCTTAAAACGTTTCTTCTTATCTTACCATATTATAAAAAATTATAACATTTGTTACTATAAAAAACGTAAGTATAATAATCACAATTTATTGTAAATTACAAACTTAAAAAATGAATACTGAATCAGTAAGTCACAAATCAAAAATAATGCTACAGAGGGTTGTATTAAAATGCCTAGATAAAATATAATAATGAATAAATAAATAGGAAATTAAATTCCACATCACGTCGCGCCTAAAATTGACACAAACAGTTCGCGTATTATTCTATTAGAAAAAAAAAACAAGAAGTCTCAGTTTTCTAAATTATGCACATCTTAAAAAAAATTGACGGTTCAATCCCACCCCATTTTTGGGCTAGATTGCGAGCGGCGCCCGTCAAGCGTGTAGTATCCGGGTCCCGGCTGGCGCGCAATGAAACTCCCTGGGTGTTCGTGCTAGCTCGTAGCGGCGCGGCTGAGGGAGAGATTAGAAGGCGAGCGCTCGCTTGGCGCAGGTGGCGCAAGTCTACCCCCGCGCCCCCGATGGATACAAATCAGGCTAATTACTCGGCTCGCTTGACGGCCGCCGCGCCGCCGGCGGCTCCGAGGGAGGGGGACGTCAACCGGAATTTCCCACACGCGCGGCATACAAGAGAAGCAGGGGGAGCGTGTGCTGGGGGCGTTTTCGTGAGGGGATTCCGAGATCGCGCAACGGCGGCCGCGCGACACGCGAGAAAATCTGGCAGATTAGCGCGCGAGCTCGGCTCAACGTCGGGGGACAATTTAGATGGTTGATAGCGACTGCTTTTTCATCTGCGGCGAGCGAGTTTCATTGGAAAGGAGTTGTTCATTTTATGCTGTGGATCTGATCATTTTGATATTTATGATAAGAGTTTTAGACTGATTACTTTTACCCGAAACTTAGAAAATGCATTATGTATGGAGCTCAAATGTCTCAATGCAAAATTTTCCGCTCGGTACAAAAGTCGTTCTTTACTTTTGAGAATAAACTGTAAACGTAAAATTCTATTTTTGCATGTTTTTCTCATACTTGTAATTACTTAACAGCAGTCCAATTATTGTCTGATTGCTCAATATGAAAAGATAACAGGGTAAAATTTACAGTAAATCTTGTAAGATGCGGGCACAGACTTGACAAGTCAAAAAAATTACTATAAAATTTTGAAAAATTACAATTTTCTTGCATCTTACAAAATTTATTGTAAACTTTATCCGTCTCAGTATACGGCACTCAGCTTCTTATCCAAATGCCTTATTCCTAACCAAATTTAGGAAATATATTCATTTAAATAGTTAAAAAAAAAAATTGGCTTAATTCAATATAACATAAAATCTACTGCACAATTTGTAATAAAAAAACCATAAAATTTTCAGTTATCCGCATGAGCATCCCGCAACGAATTAAATCACGCCTCACTAGCAGCAGCCGCAAGAAAATGAAATTTTCGTCGAGCCATCGCGCAAAACTGGGAAAAAAATTGGATTTCATCCAGCGACCGCTGAGCAGCCGTTCGCCCGTCAGGCGATATCCACTCTCAATATTGTCGGAGCCTGGGCAAACCCACATATCCCGTGAGCCCGCGATGCGCGGAAGCCCTGGGCAAAGACTAATTTCCGCGCGGGCTCAACGAACTGCGACCCTATAGAGCTCGGGCGCTCGGCAAAAAGTTCAGTTCTGACTGGCGAGCAGAAAAAAGAAACGAGAAAAAACGAGCGAGGATGATCCACGGTGAGAGGAGGGGGTGGTAAAGGAGAAACGCGGAAGCCGCGCGTCGCGTCACGGGCGCCGTGACACCGCGGGCGCGTCACCTTTCATTCGATCGATCGCCCCCGCTGGCCGAGTACCGTCTGGACGTGTGCGCGCCCCGCCGATGATGGATGAATCGCCGGCGCGCTAAGCGGATTTTCCCCTAACTCCCCCGTCGGTCTAATTCGCCGCGGCACGCACCGATTAGACACGTGGACGCACTTGTGGGGGAGCTTCATTCCGCGCTCCGGATGTGTACGATTATCAGGCTGCTATTTTATGCTTTGTTTGGGATTGTCTTTTTGGGCGACGGAAATTGACATTTCCCGAAATGTATGCACCGAAAAAAAAAAAAAGTAACTGCATGTCCGCTGGATCAAAAAAAGCAATTACTGTTCATTTAGCTAAATATCGCGGAAGTACGTAAAATTTTCGAAAATCTATTTTCGATCACCCGCGGTATTTACGTCACTGTGAACGCACTGACACCCGCTCAGCAGCTTCCTCCACGGGAGCCATTATCGAAATTGCGCCAAGTGTCTGCTCGGCACGAGCCAATCGTCCCCCTCATCTTGTTTCACCGTCGGTTTGTCGAGACGGCGTAAGACGACGCCGAGGCATCGATCTGTACCAAAGGCCTCTTCTCAAAGCCTCAGCATTGCGGCCCAACTTCTCGTTTGAAGCTTGTCAAAATTCTCCCTCTGACGAGAGCTTCCTTCGGGACAGAGCTTCATATTTATCACTTCACGAGTCTCTGCGATTTTTGCCGCGAGATATTTCCGTATTTCTATTGCGGATAGTGCGCTGTAATTGATGAGGTCGCTACTGAGAATTTCGATGAGAGATGCAACGTGAAAAGGAAAGTACATTTTCTTTCAGATTTTGAAAATAGACCTGCAGAAATTTAGAAGTACCATCAACATTTGTACAAATGACCAGTAATTATAGCAGCAAACTATAATAAAAATATTACGTCAATTTGAAATTATACGAAGTAAAATTTACAGTACAATTTTTCAGATTTCGGAAAGTTTTGTACACTGATCTATCATTTTTACCAACAATAGCCTTTAGAAAGCGAATGTATAATTACAAACAAACGCGCGAAGTGCAACCAACCAAAATTAAAAGAATCTCTATCCGCTATAACTTTCAAAAATAAAAAATATCCATCATCGTACATCTCATTTTAAAAGCGCACGCAGAGGCATCCCTCCCGCAGCGAAGTTCGCGATGCGCCAAGGTATCGGTCTGAGCGTGCGACTCGACGCGGACGAAAAGAAAAGTCGAAAGAGAAGTTACGTGTGCCGGGCTCGTTCGCTCGGTCACGAAATTTCCCCTTCGGAGTCGCCCTATAGCTTCCTCCCCCGTCGGTTCGTCGAACTTCCGCCTCGATAAAGCATTCGACGTCCTTTTTTAGCCGCCGCCTCCCAGCCCCTCCTGCCGAGCCCCGGAGGCTTCTCTCCGTTCCTCTCTTAGCCCAGTTCCGCGCGCTGTTTAACCTCTCGGCACTCTCTCCTATCCTCTCGTTCCCGTCATCCGGCCAGAGGGGCTCGTCGCTCTTTTTGTTTAATTAGCGGGAAAGACGGGGGTGCTCGGATGTTTGACCAGGGGCCGCGTGCGGACGAAGCGCCTGCGCGTATCACTGTATACGAGAATTTTAATGGTGATGAATGGTTTGTTTTGCCGAATAGATATGTAAACGCATCTATGCAGTTTTAAGAGGTGCGTGTAGGTGCTACAGCCTATTACGTAGTTTTAATAAAACTATACCTAATAGAACTGTCTACCTTCAATTGCGAAAGGAACTCTATTTTTTTATTGGAAGTGCATGATTTTAATGATTTTTTCAAATGAAACGTAAAATCTATAATCTCAAAGATGAATAAATTCCGTTGCAACTTCGAGTCTAAAATTTGTTATTTAAGAATATACTTAAAAACATTAATCTTCTTATTTTATATCTTTTCGAAACTTGCTCTAAAATTAGTATCACTAATAGCAATATTTTGTACAGAATCCAAGCCCAAGAAAAGTTTAGATGGCATGCCCGAAGAAAAACAATATAACAATTGAAAACTTCAACTCCTCTATTATCAGTTCTCACGATTTTACCCAAGGAGGCGTTAATAATCGCGGCATCCAGTCGCACTGTCCGCACACCCACTGCTTTGCCAAGTTCCAACGGGTAAAATCCCCTCGGCTTTATTTCGCGACGACGGCAGCTGCGGAAAGGTATAGTAACGGCCGATCTGCTGGCCGAAGGAGTCGAAGGCAAATCGAGGAGAGAAGCCGGTGAAGATGATTAATGCCCCTCCCGCGAGGCCGGAAGGATCGGCCGGGGTAAAGGGGGGGGGGGGAGGGAGGGATCCACCTCGGGCTTCTCTTTCGCGATACTTCCGTGCGGCTGCGGCTCGGAAGCTCGCTCGTTAGAGAGGCTCGGCGCCGACTCCCCACTCGCCCACCTTTTGCTCGACCTCGTTTTCTTTTTTCGCGGCCGAGGCGCACGCGACGCTCCGCCGCGCCACTAATGCCCCGAGAGCCGCCTGGCGACGCGGTCGTCTTTCGGCTCAAGGCGGCGGGAATCTCGACCGGGATCAACGAGTGGAAATTTTTCGGCTCTCCGGGGCGATATAAAAAATTCTTTTTTTGTATCTTACGTCTTACTTTTGTATTTTATTTTAAAAAAATATATTTTTTTATGTTAGAATATTTTTCGTTTTTTCTATTTCTATCCCTCGATTATATGCTGAAAAAAAAATTGCCAATTTCCAGTAAATATTTACTTCTATTGTGTTTGTTAAATATTTCTTTAAAACTAAAATAATTTATTTATTTCTATAAGTAAATTTAATAGTTTTGGAAAATAATTACTAGGTTCTAATAAATATTTAACAAGTACTATTAAATACTAAGTTAAAATTACAAAATTTCACTCTCAGTATACTTTTTCCTTATGTTTAAATGTCTAAATTTTCTAAAGATGAACTTTTTTCAACTTGAAGTATTCGAACTATATACTACAGCCTAATCATCTTCATGTAATTAAAAACCGTATAATAAAGACCCTCAGTTAACTTAAACCGACTTAGTAAAAAATTAAGTAGATAATTTCCGACACTGGTCAGACAAATTTTAAAAGAACCCTGCCTTTTTAATAGAAAGAATTCCAAGATTTTAAATAAACTTTACATCGTCCATTCAAGTTAGATTCGCTTTATCAGGCACAAACTCTCGAAAAACTTTGTCAAGCTCGCGCGAAAAAATGGGGGCGGAACGTATAGGGTGGAACCCGGTCGACTCGTCGTCTATCGCTCACTTCTGCGCCGCGTCCATTTCGCCGGCGGCGCCTCGATTCGTTCTCGCCTTGGGAAAAGGGCTAACGCGCATGTGTTCGCCTACACTCGGACGACGCCTTTCCACCTTCTGCGATTCCCGGCGGAGTTGCCGCGCCTCGGATTTCAGCGCGCGCTCCTCGCCGCCTGTGACTTTGTATTCCAAGGGCGTTTTTTCAAATTGAATTTTTGAAGTGCGGCGTTCAAATTTTTCACTTGGCTTTTAAATTGTTGCTTGTGACTCCGGCTTTAACTGCTTATTGGCACGTTCGTCGCGTTGGGCGGACGTGACTGGTTAGTAGGGAAAACATTCAAGAAATTTTTGGCGAATCCTATTTTAAATAAGAGAAATACTGCTTTTTCTTGAACAAGCATGGTATTTCGTTATTTATAGTGTTCTTTCTATCTTAAAACAAATGTGTTTTATTTTTACATAAAAATTTCATACTATTATTGAGTAAAAATCATCAAAATAATTAAAATACCCTTATATTTTATGAAAACGATATTGTACTTATTCTACGAATAATAATCATCCGTATAAGAAAAAGTTAATCTGATAATATAAAGAATAAATGATTATAGTCTGGTAATACGCGAAGCATCGCAATAACAATTCTTTTAATTGTACACACATGTCTGCGCAGTTACACGAATCGCACGTTTCACGCCAATTACATTCGCTCTGTATTGAATAATTAAAGTCAAAACCGGCGAAGTGATTTTAATTTCACCCTGCACCTTAAGCTCGCGATCGCATTCGATAAACTATGAAAAAACCTACACCAAAAAAAAAAATAATAAAATAAACGATCCTCTTTAAACCTCAGCGCATTTCACCGGCCCATAAAGCGAGCAATTTTTCCGACCCGACAGTCCGTCCCCAAAACTAATAAACCCCCGATCCATAATCAACTCCATTCAATCACCGCCATCCCGCCCCTCTTGCCCCGCAAAAAAAAAACACCTCCCCGAAAAAAAGTCTCGGTCATTATCGCGAATCCGCGCTCAACCAACAAAAAAAAAAGAAAGAAAAAAATGAACCTCCGAGCGGAGGGGGTTGAACGAGAGGCCGTCCGTTATCGTTATCGCGCTCGCGTGCGCGCGCCTCGTCGGTGCAAATATTATTGCATGCGCGAGTGCGCGGATAAAATTATTGTCCGCGCGCGGCGCTTTGTGCGCGCCCGCGTGACATATTGCCCATAGAGCCCAGAGGAATTATTTTATTTTCTTTTTACTCCGTTTTTTTTTTCGACTAAGGGAAATTTTACTCGTCATCGTTTGGTATTTGCAAGTTGCAGTTGTGATATTTATTAGATTTTTGGCTGGTAAATTGTTACCTTCGTAATTGCGAATTTTACTTATTGTTAGAGTAGGCCGTTTATTAAAATTATTCTTCAATTACTTTGAAACTGCGAAGAGTCGCAATAATAACATTATTTAACATTAAAAACAAAAAATTCATTGCATCTCTCGCTTTCGAATCTCTCATCTGAAAGAACTAACAACATTCGAAATCCCTCCGATATCTAGGAAAGGTAAGCACGTCGTCAAAAAGGCAGAAATATTCGCAGACAAGCGCGCAAGAGGATCTATCACCCCTTAATTGCCCGGCGCCCCGGAACATATTTCACCGGGGCGATCGGGCTCGGGCGCCCCTTAACACCTAATCCGCGTACGCGCGTGTCTCGCGCCCGAGAAAAGAGTGCGACAGAGCGGGCGGTCTGCAGGCAAGCGAAGCGAGAAGACGCGGGACAGAGACAGAGGATGAGAGGAAGGGAGAAATCCGCAAGCCCGCACGCGCGTATCTCGGGGAGTCAGGCGTGCGCGCGCGCCCGTATCCTCCCGGGGACGCGTCGTCTTCCTTCGGCGATCTCCTTATCCGCCTCTCCTCTCCCTCGGGGGGAAAGGGGGAACGCCCCCGGCGAGGATTACCGCACGCGCCGCAATCTCCCCGACGCGCGCGAGCAGCCGCACCGACGAATCGCGAGATATACGACGCGCCCGAGGGGTCGAGCGCCATCGTCGCAGCCGTTTACGCGTCCCGTATCTGCGGGTGACGATGATTTTTTTTCTGCAGAGGCGCTGATGGGGACTGTGGTTTTTTAGAAAACGGGGTTCTCATAGCTTTTTGAAAGACGATTAGATAGACGAAGTATTGCCGGGGTGCGGCTATTTGGATCCGGCGTTTTGGATGGCCGGCAATAAGGAATTTTATATGTAAATCATAGTGTAATGAGAAAGAGGGTATAGCTTACGGAATATACGGAGATCAAGATCCAAGTTAAAATTGTACTTAAATTTTTCAATGCTTATACTATTTCGTATACACGCTAAAACGGTCGGAGTCAAATTTGACACTTTATATGAATAGAGTGATTTAATTTAATTCTGAAGTAAAGTAAAATTCACCGTAGGGTCGAGTGGAAATGTTAAGGGTAACGTTCTATTTTAAAGTAAAAAAATTACTCCATAAAGAGAGTTAAATTGACATTAAAACGAGTGAAAATTTAAATCCAGCTGATTTAGCGTGTATATATGATTTGAAGAAAACCGACCGAAATATGATAAGCAATAAAGTATATATCTTAAAAGAAATAAATTTTCAAATAATTATTAACTATAGGAAAGCAGAAAAATAAGACAAAATATAATTTCTTTTTCAAAAACTCAATGTATGTATCTAAAAAATAGGTAAAACCCCAAACAATACATCCACATAAACCTTCAAAATTTAAACATCCAAAAAAAGTATCTACTCCGGAAGGGAAATTCGACCGACGCTAATCCCGCCGGCCAGCGGAATTGTCTTCAATTCCACGCATTGCACGAAGCCCGCATTCTAAAGGCCAGCACCCCCAGGCGGCATTAAGGAAAGCCAAGCGCGCCGGTCACGCGAAATGCGCGAGCCGCGCGAAAGTCGCATGTGCAGGCGAGTCGCTGCGCCAGCGTAATATTGATATGTAAATACGACGTGGGCGGCTACCGGCCGGCGGCCCCGCGGGAGCCTTCGTGCGTGCGCGCGAGTCAGATAGAGCCGTCTGTCGGCTCGTGAGTTACGGTTTTTCCGCCGCCGCCGCCTTCGCCGGGGATTTTCCGCGAGGCGTGCTCGCTTCGACGAGGTCGGGATTTTACCGAGTAATTAGAAGTGGGTCGGGTGGCCTCCGTTTTTTTCTTTTTTTTCCTCACTGAAAATTTTTAAGGTTTACGAGGAAGCGGCGAACTTTTTTTTTTTGCCTGCCAGGTGGCTGCATTTTTAAAACTTCAACGAGGAACGAATTTATACGCGATAATGTGGAACGCGGGCATTGCGAAATTCGCGGGTAATAATTGTGCATTAATCGTGATAGCGAAATGCACGGGAAAAGGTGAATGCAATAAAGTTATATTTGGCATTGGCTATGAAATTCGAAATTATACGAAAGGAATATTTTTGGCACTGCGCGTATTCGCATTGTCCGGTCTTGACTTTTAAAAGTGTTATTTAGCGCGAGAGACGGAATTTTGTAGAAAATTAAAACTTTAAATAAAAAGAATTATTTGCAATAGTAATTGGTAATATTGTCGATATTTTTTTTTATTTTAATATTTACAATTTTTTAAAGATTTTACGCGCTCCGGCAGAGCGCTATCTCGTGCAGTACAAAGATTAAAGTGCGATAGACCGAAGCAGCTTGAAACTGACGCGCTGCTTCGTCTGATCAGGAAGATTTGAAGTTTTTCTCATTCGCCAATTTCCTTATATTTTATATAGTACTTTTTCATGTATATATAGCTATATATTTTATAAAGTAGCTGAATAATTAAAATCCTGAATGCAATGCATTTTCAATTAATGAATTTTATTATTTTAAAAACAATCATTGTTAAATTTTTATACAACTATACATGACTATTCTTAATAATAAATTGTAAACAAAGATTTACGTAGAAAGAATTATCTATTAAATAAAATAATATTAAAAAAAAAAAAGAAATTGCCTTTTAATTTCTTATAGACAGCTTTAAAATATTTCAATAAATCTTACATTTCAACTTATAAACAAACATCCTGCTTTTAAAAGATTCCCCTTTAAAAATTCCACCAGCAAATCATTCCATCATCAGGTTGCAGTCCGAAGACTCGAAATCCAAAAATCCACCTCTCTGCAAAAAAAAATTCCGAGCACTACCCGCCCCATTCATCACATCCCGCCAGAATCCAAAAAAATCCCACCCCTTTAACGAAAAGAACCGAAAAAAGCCCACCCCGACCGCACTTTAAAATGAGAGAAAAAAAGCGCTCGCCGATATTCCTCATAATCCATCACTCGGCGCCCGAAAAAAAAAATCAAGCGAATTCGCCCCCGCCCCCTTCGGTAAAGAAAAAAAAAACAACGCGACCCGTCCGCGCTCGCACCCCCTTTCTCCCCCCGGCGCTCCGTCAAAAGTTAAAGCTCGCTCGGGCGCGCGGCGCGCAGAGAGACATCGCAACCCAGCGGGCTATATAGCTATCTCCCGCGCAAAAGCGTAAGTGGAGAAGGGTGGCCGGGTGGGGCTGCGGG
The DNA here is from genome assembly GCA_018906775.1 of Sycophila sp. Sp_5. Lineage (NCBI taxonomy): Eukaryota > Metazoa > Arthropoda > Insecta > Hymenoptera > Eurytomidae > Sycophila > Sycophila sp. Sp_5. The sequence continues at coordinate 2,263,822 of JACCID010000019.1, read as the reverse complement.
GGGGGGGGGGCACGGAGGAGGGGGCGAGCGAGGCGAGAGCAGAAGCGCTCGCTCGCTCGCTATATATACGCGGCGCGGCGGCAGGTTAACGAGCGGCTCGCGAGCTGCTCCACCAACGGCTGGGCGGGGGCGGCGGGGGGGTCAAGGGTCGTGAGCGAGAGCGCGGGCGGGCGCGGGCGAGCGAGCGAGAGGGAAACGTGCTCGTGCGGTGCGATGTGGCGTGGCGTGCAGCCCGCCGAGGGGGAAGCTCGCTCCGCGCTATATAGCGCCGGAGCTCCGGCGCTATAACAGAGAGACGACCGGGCGTGCCGCGGAGCGTGCCACCAAAGGGGATGAGAATTTTGCCGCGCGGCGCCAAAGTATTGTCCGACGCGGCGGTCCGCGAAAAACCGGCGAAATTCGAGAGGCCGCGGGAGCCAGGGGGTCCGGGGCCCAGTGGCCGGAAGGGCCCGAGAGGGTGAGGATCAGAGAGAGGGATTTTTTTTTGGGGCGGCGAGGGCGCAGGGGCGCGGGTAGATGGCTGACGTCGGCGGGACGATAGTTTTGCGGCTCGCGCGGGGGGCGAGCAGGGACATGCCCTGCGGGACACGACGGTGCGGCGCGCGTTGGGGGGGTGGTGGCGGTCGGAACGGGCCGCGGAAACACGGAGAGGGCGGGAACGAGTGTATATATATATATACACACGCGCACGAGGGTCGCATTCGTGTGGGTGTGAGAGGCGAGGCGAGCCGAGTCGAAGGGTATCTCTCTCGCATAGATGAGGAAGGCGAGCGGAGGAAAGAGGGTTTCCGAGGCGGCGGGGGTGGCCTGGCGCGCCGGTAGCTGAGTGACGCCGGAGAGACTCTCTTTGCCTTTCTCCGCGCGCCAGCTCGCACGAAGTTATAGAGGGGCGGGCGGCGAGGCTTCGACCCTCGTCGCTCTCTCTCTCGCTCTTTCCCTCAGCGGGTTTATATGGCTGGCGGCTCTCGCTTCGGGAAGAAGGGTGGCGAGGGGGTTGGACGAGCGATTTCTGCTTCCGCGCGCGAGTACCGGGGTGTGGGTGAGCCGCTGCAAACGAGTGCGTGCCAAAGTCGCTGTGTTATACGGCGAGCGCGCGCCCGAGCTTTTCCGAGGGATGAGGGAGAGACGACGGATGTGTGGCTGAGCCGTCGGCTCTCCTCCGTGTCTTTCCCTCGCTCGCCAACTATTTTCGGGGGGATTGAGAGCCACCGGAATGTTGGGATGCGACGCCCGCCTCCGTGCGAGATACTCGGGCTAGAGCCCGATATTTTTTTTCGCGGTCGCTTTTTTTTGCGTGGAAGAGGAGGAACGAAAGCGAGATATATAAGAATACTACGGGTTCTTATTCGTTGCTCGTTAATATGCATACTGGTATTTTATGTTTATTGAACTGTCCGTCGTTACAAAAAAATCAAATTTCCCCCTGGTATTCGGAAAGATTTTGCAATTAATTTTTTGTAATTATTTATTAGAGCGTGTCTCACTTTTGAAAGGAAAAATTTTGTTTCTTAATTTATTTTCCTCTAGGGACATGTGTATGTAATAATAGTAGGCAAATTTTAATGTTGTCGTTAGTTATGAAGTGTTAGTGATACGCAAACTGCGGTTGAATATCGGTACGATAAATGGCGAACATTTGATATATTCCCAGGCGGTACGTTATTTATGTTGCGCTGTTGTAAATTTTCCGGGCTAGCATTGTAAATTTTAATTTTGTGGTATAGAAGCCCATGTATTGCTATTTTTTCGTTGATCGGCGTATCTGTGGAATTACCTATTGAGTCTCTTGGTTCATGTAATTAAAAAAACACATAAATAAATATTTTTAAATAATAGTAATAGTAAAAACTACAACATAATTTACTCGTTACAGTATCGTGCTATATTTTGCAATAAGCGATTGATGATGCATCGATCGAAATATTTTAATATTCTTTTTAATTTTATGGATTTTGAAAAGACATTAAAAGTTTTTTGCAAAAGCTTAAGCGAAACTCGCATAAAAATCCCTGTCAATATCAGTATACAAAACTATTATACGACATGATGCTTTGTGTAGTAAACGAAGAATACTTTAGGCCAATATTACATTTGATCCAATATAATGTCCTAAAATTGCATAAACCTATGTGCAACTTATTAATGTTACGTACTAGGAACATTCAATTTTTAGTAAGAAAAGAAGCAATACAAATCATAAAATCGAACTATAAAGCAATCAATTTCATTAGTAATAACGCCAATTTTTTACACATTTATATTGCAAAAACATTTTCTAATTTTATACCCTGAATCTTAAAGTATATGAAATACCAAAAGTAAAGTTACTTAATAAAATCATTCTATATTAGCATACATAATGTGCAAAAAACCTCCGTTTAAAAAAAAATGAATTGTGTCGTATAATCAGAAAGCATATTTAAAATCCGTCCGGTTTTCACAATCGAACAATCACAATTTTTTTTTTTTTAAAGAGAATAGAAGTACGCGGTCTGGTGGAAAGAACGAGAGCTCGCTCGGGGAAGACGAAAGGCGGGTCGCTCGTCGTCTGGGGCACAGCTTAACTTGCGCGAGAATCGCGCCAAGTGACACGGGTGATTGCACCAAGGGCCACGTTACAAGTGCAGGGAAGCCCCAACGCGGGCAGCCGGCGCTCTAACCTCTTCCCTCCCACCCTCCTCTTTCTCCTCCTGTGCTTTACACTTGAATAAATATAGAAATTTAATGCGCGGCACGGATTCGCCGCGGGCGCCGCGCGATCGCTTGCCGATGAATCGCCCGTTAAAAATACATCCCCGCTATATACGCGCCTCGCAGTATACCGGCAATGGGGGCAGCCCAGCGACGAGTTCTAGATTCTCCTTTCAACGGAGGGTGGATTTGTTGAGCGTGCATCGGTGATGAGCGGCGACGAGGGGGAAGCGTTTAATGATGTTTATACGCTGCCGATTGACGCACTTTTACGTTGGGTGGTGTGGTCGAGGATTGGATACGCTTAACGTTTATAAAAACTTTTTTAAATTGCATAAAATTTTTTTAATTTTTACTAATGTATGCGCTAAATCAGCTGGAGTGAAGTAGAGTAAAAATTATCTCTATCGGAGTAAAATTTTCACTCTGATTGATAGTGAATATAATTCAATATAACTCAAAAAATCACTCCCTTATTGATGGAGTGATTTTTTGACTCCTCAGCAGAGCGAAATATACGACCGTAGTCTGCAATATTTTACTCTACCTTAGAGTGAAATTAAATCACTCTATTCATGTAAAGTAAAATTAGACTCGTTGTAAACTAACAATGAAATTTCACTCTAACATTTTTACCGCAGCATACAAGTATATCTTTATTGAATCATTGTTGAAAAATATAGATTTTATATGTTAATTAAGATCGGTATCCAGTAATCCGGAATATGGAATCGGAAAAAATAAACAAAATAATTGGTAAATTTAATTAACACAAAACATATAGCCTAGAAATGTATATTAAAAAAGAACACTATAAAATATAAAAAGAGAAGAAAAAGAATAAAGAAAAAAGGATCCACAAATAAAGACCCCCAGCTGAAAAAAAAAATAAAGGAGAGGATATAAAGAAGGATATGGAAAGGCATCCTCGTCGATGGCGGTGTATATACGGGAGGATTAAAGCCGCCTCTTCGACGATCCTCGGAGAAAGCCCGGCTGCTGCGTGTGTATATATATATGTATATGAAATAATTAAACTCGGTGGGAAGGGCGCGCTCGGAAGGCGAGAGCGTGCGCGCGCGTTACGCCGGGATATAAACGCCGGGAGGTAAGGCGGCATGGGGCCGCCGCACGGTTAAGCTTTGACGCCCACGACGAACGAGCGGGACGGAAGACTTATCGAGTATCGAGCCGAAAGCCGAGACGCACCGTGGATAAAAAATAAAAAAAAAGGAAGGAACGATCGAGCTGAATTTCCGAGACGTTCTCATGTTGTTGCAATGTAAAGATTGTAATAACCGACCATACTTTTCTTAAAACAATTCCAATTCATTTAATTTTTAATAATTATATACAGTAATTAGAAATTATTTTTCCTACAAAACGAGCCTTCGCTCAACACCAACAACCGGGCCACGTCACGTCGCGAATTTCAAGCAAACATCCAAGAGCTCGCGAATAAACAAATAATTTTCTTATCGAAGCTGCGTCAACAATTTCCCCGCCACCTGCAAGAAGAAAGAGAGAGAAAAAAGCCCAATAAAACTGAAACCCTGCAACGGAGGGGTGGGAGGTCCATGAAAAGTGCCTGCGGGTCGGGAAGAAAAGGCGCCGAGTGGATAAAGCCGGCCGAGCGATAAGGCGGGGGTGGGAAGACGTCGAGGCGCGTGGCGTAACGAGGCTATAACGCGAGCGGCCGGGGTGATTACCCAGCGCCCCCCCCCCTCCCCCTCACCGAGCGACGGCTGCGGCCGCGCGAGTCGTCAAAACGGGCGCGTGGCCTCGTTAACCCTTGCGCGCGGCCTCGCCGATAGCCGCGCACCCTTATCGTCCCGAAGGACGGCGTTCCTTATGCCCTTTTTCGTTGGCGATTATTACCATTTTTTTTGCTGCCGTGGCTGGGATAACAAGTTGTAAGAATCGTTTTCTCTCAAGAAGGTGTTGCTTTGAACTTTGTCTTTTCATTGAAAAGTAACGTTTTCGTAAATTATTATAAAAAATATGCGGAAGAAGTAGCTCGATCAAAAATAAATATCGCAGATTATTGTATTCTCAGAGACTGATTCATAGTATAAAAAGTTATCACGGATTTTTTGTATAATACACATTTTTTATTGCGCTTCTACCTTAAATGTTAAATGAAACTATAATTTGCAATTCTCTTGTTAATGACAGATCTAAAAGTCTTAGAACTACTAGTTTTTTTATACTGAAATTTCTATAAATCAACAGTTATTCGTTTTGTTAATAATAAAAAATATACTACAATTCAGCCATTACGGTATTTGAACAAACCTGAGCTAGAGCCACTTAGTATTGCAAAAACTTTAATAGGAAGGGAGAGACTAACATTTGCAGGTCTAGACATCCAATCAATTTTGAAATAAACTTTAAGAACTTTTATAACTAATCGTTTATCGTGTGGTGTAAGCGTAATCGCATTAATTTCATTATATTTCGATTAGATAGAATATTTATGAGTAAGCTCACTCTAAAAAATATAGATCATGATTTTTGCATCTTCCTTTTTATTTAAAACTTTTGTATTTTGCAAGAAGTATTAACTGCTGAATCTCTTGTACGCCAGTGTTCACGTTCGAAATATTTATTATGTTTAAACCCTACTGTCAAATTATTAAAGTGATTTGAACAATTTGAACAATAAAACCGATGAAATTTTTTTTATTTTATATGTTACGATATCTGCAAGGAGCATTCGAATCGCAGAGATAAAAATTGATTTAACAAATGCAACAAAATAATAAAAGTTATAACATATTCGTCATCTTTTGTTGCAACGACTAAAAAAATGAAAAACGAACGGAAAGTTTAGATATTAAAAAAGGACACCCAAAGAATTAGAGCAGCTCGCTATGAACCCTCGCAATTCAAGCGGCGAAACTCCGAGCCATTCCAGCAGAAAAAGAGAGAGGAGAAAAATGAAAAAAATAAAAAACGGGAGAGAAAAAAAGGAAGTGACGCTCTCCAGCAGTGAGCGAGAAAGAAAAAGATAGCTCTCCAAGCGGATCCGCGTGCAGGAAGCCCGCGCGACTGGCGCTAGGTAGCACACCGGGAATAGGAGTCGGAAGGTGGAGCGACGCCTCGGCGGCTGCACGGAGCGGAGGCGTCGAGTCTCTTTTCCTCGCGGGAGTTATATCGAGAGACGGCGAGGCGAGCGAACGAACCCAAGGGGGGAGGAGGATGGGGTGGCGGCGGGAGGGGGAGGCGGGCGAGGGAGGGTTAAAGAAGCCGAGGAGGCGGCCTCGTAACGAGTCGGCACGGATGCTCGGGAGAGAGCGCCGGGGCGCATATAGACGCGGAAAAAAGAGAGAGGGAGATACGATCGGCGCGCGTGATAAATAACCGAGAGAGACGGGAGCCCGGCGCGTTTGTCGTCGCACTCGGGCGCGCTCTCGCTCTTCGCCTTCTCGCTCGCGCCCGCGAGGAAGAGAGAAAGAGCGAGGAACCGAGGCGAAGCGGTCTCGCCTCTATTGCGCGCTACCTACCCAAGATCCCGACGCCGCCACCGCCGAGCCGCACAGATACTGGGTGACCTCGAAAGAAGCTACTTTTTCTAAATAATTTTTTTTGTTTCTTTTACCGGGTCAAGAAAATCATTATTAATTTTTCAAATCAGAAGAATTTACGGTCGAAATCATTGTGTGTCGTTACTTTCAATTAATTCTGACAAAAATAAACAATTTTCAAATGATAAAAGTATGCTAATTTTTTTTAGTTACGCTGCTAAATTATCTTGAATATTCATTAAATTTATTATTTATAAAAAACCGCAAATGACTGCTGCGCGCGTGTAATTAAGTACTCGGCGTCTGACTATAGCGAGACTATTTCTACTGAATGTGTAAAGACAAGTCCGTATAAAATTATAATATTAATTAGATCCTACATTATTTTAAATATAGAAACCTACGTCTTTTTCAAGTCTTATTCATAAATAATATTTTACTAATAATAACATTTATTTAGACGCTTTATTAAGTTAATTGTGAAGTACTATACATTTTAATTTATAATTTAAATAAACTAAAGAATCTTTACAGTTACAATATGATAGAATGCAATTAATAAAAAAAAGTCAAATAAACTAAATTGGAACCTCAAAAACTAAATGCAAAACTCAAAGAATCTGAAAGACTAAGTTTCTATTAAAAATTCTACTAAAAAATCAACCAAACACCCAATGAAAAAATCTAAAACCACCTTAAACATCAAAAAACTCAAAAAAAAAGTAACGAATAATAAAAAGATGAAAAAAATAAATAAACTAAAAATAATTCTAGGTAACGGTCGCACTCGAAGTCAGCAGCAGCGTGGAGAAAAGTCACTGCGACGCGAGTCACCCAGTATCCTGGCGTGTCTACCTATATCCGCGCGAACACCGCGCTCCGAGAGGCTGACTCGCTCTCTCCGACCAGGCTTGCGCTCGCTTGCTCTCTCTCGCGGCAACCGGCGCTTTGTGCCACCCTCCCCATACATATACCTATAGATTGCTCTCGCTCCCAGCGGGGGGATGAAGCTCGCCGCGCGCGCGGCGGGTCGGCGGCAGGGGTGAGCGGGTGGAGGCGGGAGGGGGGGGGGGAGACAACAGCGGCACCATTTATCGCTCGGCCTCGAGCGGCGGCGTGCCGCGCTCTCTCCCTCCCTCGCCCTCTCGGCGTAAACGTGCCGGGGGAATATCCAGACGCGCGCGCCCGCCCGCCCACCCACACAGAGCCGAGCGCGCTCGACACTCAGCGCGCCAGGAACGAGGCTATTACGCCCCCTCCGACCGCTCGCCCGACGAGGACGGAGCACGCGCGCGCGAAAAAGGAGGAAAAACGGAGAGAGTGAGAGGGAAGAGCGAGAGGCGATTTCGAGCGGCTCGTGCTTCCAGGATCAGCGAAAAGCTCCGCGCGTATAACGTGCAGCTGCCGAGCGCACGATGGATATATATATATATACATATAGGTATACGTATGGATACGTGCATATATACGCTGATATATGAGTGTGTGCGAGTGTCTGTACGCGTATATAGATATAGATATTGAGCATGCGGGAGGGAGGGACAAGGGGGGGCGGGGTTGGAACGAGCCGCATCCATCATGCCCGCAGCGCTTTCTCTCGCTCCCGCTCGGGTGAAAATCCAGCGGCGGCGCTCTTTTTTCCCGCCTTTGTCTCGCTCCTCCGTTGCGCGCGGAAAGTTGGCCAAGTGCGGAGCGGAGGGCCGAAATTAAAAATCCGTCCTACCGCGAGACCTCTCTCTTTCTTTCTCTCTCTCTCTCTTTCTCTTTCCGCCAACCTCTCCTATATATCCCTCCCCAGGCCGGAGCTTCGACGCGTCTCGGCCCCGTATTTTATGTACGTGTGCCGCACGGGGGATGAGGGGGGTCGCGTTTTTGCCAGGGTAGCCGACTTTTTCCCTCTCGGAGCTCAGCGGGCGCGCGTGGAGATCGACGATTTTCCTTCGTCGACGTCCGCGCCTCCCACGACCCGCTGGGAAATACCCTGCGCGCGAGCTCGCTGTGTCTCGTCGTTTCTTTTCTTTCGCTTTTGATTCCCGCCTTTTTTTGCACCATCTTTCTGGCTGGTTCGCCTCGTTTTTTACGCTTTTTTCTTTTCTTTTCTTTTTTTCAAGCGGAGCTCCTCCGAGAGAAAAGGAACGGAGAGAAGGCCGCGCCGGGGCGCACAGGTGGCGGAGGCATTGACGCGGTAATTGGCTGCATAGTCGGCGTCGCTTGGCCTTTCCGATGTACGGCGATGCGGACATGCCCGGGCTCGAATTAGAGGCACCGAATTGACGCTCGAATAGTAATGAGTCAATAGTTGGAGTATCACGCTTCGTTAGGAACGGTTACGAATTTTCTGTGGTTTATTGCGTTATGATACTGTAGTTTTTTTTTACTTTTATAGCTTCGTTCATTTTGTTTGTTATTATGTAAAAAATTTTTAAAAAATGATGTAAAACCTTTCTATGCACTAATAAACTAGTACACTAAAAAACTACAGTGTATAACAATTTAAATTTTTTATGGTTTCTGAATTTGTTCAATAATTTCACTTCAAATGAAATAGAAATCAATACAACAATATTATTGAAGCCTTATTCATTAAATATGTATTCAAAAATTGTTCTCAATTATAATGTAATATTCTTCTTAAAAGCGTTTTTGAGTTTATATTTAATTAAGTTGATAGTTCTAAAAAATTTATTTAATCGAATTTTCATTAATGTAAATTCAAATATACACAACTGTAATAAAATTGCACTAAAAACTTAAACAAATATTTAATAGGAAATCAATAAAAACATGATAAATGGTTAAAGAAAAATTTATTTAGCAAACTTAAATTCACTTGTTCTTGCAAATGTAAAAAATCTAATTGAATCAATATTCATTCCCCTGACACTAACACAGCCATCTCCACTTACATTCATACATTATCTATCGCAAATCTCACAGCCACTTAAACATCGCGTTTATCAAAACAATTCTAAAAGACCATGTCGATTACTGCAACGCTCCATCGCTTCGAATACATCATAAATTTAGTAATTTCATCAAAGTCAGAGCGTCGGTGCCCAACAGCCGTGCAAACAATCAAAAAAACAAACAAATCCGCGTGCGCGTGCAAGCGCCCCGTCGCACCCCCGGAACGGCGGTGAAAAGAGCGCGACGCAGAGGGAAAGGCGATATTTCGCGCGGCGGTGAACGGGGGTGAAGAAGGGCTCGCTTAGGGGCCGGGGGCGTGATGCCCGCTGATTGGAATTAACGACTTGGCGACCGTATTGATTATTCTCCCCTCGGCGGCTACGCCGCGGCCGCGTGCCGACTTTTTTTTATTTCCTCTTTCTCTCGTCGTTTTTTTATACCCGACAGGCGACCCACTCCTCCCGTCGGCTAGGCGATTATTTTCGTCGCTGCGCTCACTCCGCTGCTCCATCCACCGATCTTGAAGTCGATCTGCACGATTTCGAGAGTGGAAGGGGTTTTTTTAATGAGCAGTGAAGTCTGCAAAATGAAGCTTGATTGTTTGGTAGATTGAATTCGACGGAGACACTCGATTCAATTACAAATTTATTATAGGTACACGCGACGAATACGTTATTTATATTTTATGAGATTAGGATTTAATATTACCCGTTAAAATTTTAACTTTTTAGACAAGTCATTTAGATTTTTTTTATTGTAGACAGAGTAAGAAAATTATTGATGCAGTTAAAGTAGTTTATAATTATTTCGCGAAGTATCAAAACCAATAGTTTAAAGTAAGTTACTAAAAGCTGTCAATTTTTTTCTACTAGATATTAATTCGCACTTGAATTTTCTCTTTACATAAAAATTTAATTAGCTTTGAATTTGATACCTTCACACGTAAATGACAAAATAATTAACAAGGAGGTACTTAATTAACAGTGGAATTGAATCAATACTTCAATCCGGTGATAACCAGTGCATTATTAAAAAAAATCTCAAAATCATTCTCACTTCTATCAAAAAACAAATAAGAAATCAATCACAATCTCGCAAAACTTCGCTACATTTTTCCGTCGCGCAGAAAAACGGCAGACCGACAATACGCAACGTCGAGGTAAATGCAAGTAGCGTCAGGTCCTTCGGCGTCTTCCGAATCTCGTAAATATTAATTTTCCTCGAATATCCAGCTTCTTTCAGCTACGGGAAATTCTGCAGCGCGTCGGGCGATAACTTTTATGAACGCGCGCCCACGCGTCTCGGAAGTTTGAAAAGCGCTTCGTTCTTCATTCAACAAGTTGCTATGCGCGACCCCCCCCTCAATTCCAAGGCCTTTAACGAGCCCCATCCGCGGATCGCGCTTCGCGATATTTTCTGACAACCCTTTTTGCCACCTGCTGTATTCTTTTTTTATGTATATTCTAATTCGTTCGTTGATTCGACGAGAATTCAAATGGTAAATTTTGAACATTTCACGCTGCTGTTAAATTAGATATGTGTATTAGTCTGTCATTCGCTTAACTATCAAAAGGATAATTATTGGACTATCTGATTCTCCTCGGTTTAATTTATTAATAATTCAACAGACTCAAGTGTCCTTAAATACCAAATTGAAATACTAAATATACTTAAAAGTAAACTTAAACTATTTAACCAATATATAAACAATAGAAAATAAAATATTGGGTAAAGAATTTTATGATAATTTAATTTATAAAAATTACGTTCAATTGCAGCAATACAGGCATGCTAATCAATTTTTAACGGAGAAACTCCACCCCTAATTGTTTGCCCCAAGGACAGGAGCAGCACAAACGGAATACCATCCATAACTAAGAGACCTCTTGCTCCAAATTCACACCCTGGCCGATACATCGGAGCTCCGGTCATTCGGAGCGCGTTGCATATACAGACGTCGCTCGGGTTGCCGAGCGGCACGCGCGTGATATTCCATACGCGAGCGGGAGGAGCGAGCAGCTCGCGCGACTGATTGGCGCCGCTGTCAAATGAACGAAACGCTGCTCCAGCGAACCACAGGTACGAGCTGTCGCTTGATTGCCCGGGCAATGGAAATACGAGACTGGCGCAAGAAACAATTTTCTCGTTAAAAAGTAACTTGGAGCGAGGGGAACGAGCATATAGTTTGATAAATTTTATGTAAGTAGCAGGGAAATGGACGTCAATGTTCCAAGGAAAAAATTTTCATTTTAAAAAAGGAAATGTGTGCAAAGAATACATCTACTACAGAAATGACTACTGCTATAAGCTCGAATTTTTCCAGTTCGGTGGGAAAAAAATGAATTTCGCGAGTGAGAAACTCGCGTCGTATTTGTAAGGACAAGTGGGCGACGTGCCGCGCGTCTTTTCGAGCGCGACTGCCGCAAGCATACACGCTATCATGTACATACAAACTGAAGGGGAAATGAAGCTAATTTCGTCGTCGTTGGGGGTGAATTTCTTTCTGTTTTATTTTTATTTTGCTTGTGTTCAACGAGCGATCCTTGAACTCAGGAAAAAAGGCCTACCTTCGGAAGAACGAGGCATTCTTTTTCTTCGGGACTGTATAGTATTTTTAGTTTGCTTTGATTAATTTTGTCATCTTTATGAGAAAATATTACATGTTTTATGTCTATTCGGAACACAAACCACGATTGAGTAAGTGAATTGAGTATGACGATTCATCCATCCCTTTGTAAATCAAATCTTGTATTAAAAAAAAATGTTTATACATAAGTGCATTATAAATCCATGAAAAATTTTCCAAAATCTAGAACAATCTTCAAGCAGGCGAGAAGCTCGAACTGAATCAGGTGACCCACATCGATCGCCGAACAAATACAAGCTTCGAGTTCACAAAACCGCGAATCAATTATAAATTGTTAAAAAAAAGAGAGAGAGAGGAAGAAAAAATGAACCACAGTTACCAGGTCAGTCGTTCGAAAGCTCGAGTAAAAAACTGCATAACGCCTAGAGAGCTCCCCACCTCCACGCCGTCATCGCAGTTTCAATCCGACCCGCCGCGCAAAAAGACCACGAGCGTCTCATTAGCTTCCGTCACGCGGGAAACGTCAAGAGCCGTCACAATGCTCCTCTCGCTCTGCGTAAAACGAGCTTCTCAACGACTGCACCGCGCCGCGCGTATAATCCTCCAAAACGATGGATATTAACGCTCAAGCGCCGCGAGGGCGGGGAGTCGGGTGCTGAAAGGAGAGGCGAGAGCCGGTGGTTGAATAAGGAAAGAAGAAGGATCGCGCCGCGCGGCATCGATTGGCGCACGAACCCGCGCGATAACGCCGGGCGAGCGCGTACCGCGTATTACGGGGGAGCTTTTCCGGCTTGCGGCCGCTTCCGATTAGCCAAGCCGACTACCTGACTCGCCTTCGTAAACGTGCGGGCGTGAACGACGCTTCCCTTTCTTCTTTCCCTTGCTCAACTGCATTTATGCGATACGGACGGTATAGTTTTAGTTTAAGCCTCAGCGATGAAAAAATGTTGCAGTAGTTAAATTTTCAGTGTTTTATTGTCTACGCCGCGGTATCGGCGGGTGTAGCAATATTTCTTTAAGGCGTCTTTAAAATTTAATGCGCGCGAGATAAAACTGCGAATAGAAAGTAGAGTTCACTGTAAAAGGGTGTAAGTCTTAAGTCTAAATGAAATTCTATTTATTCTATACGAATGTTGTTAGATTTCGTAGAACTTAATCATTGATTTTTATACGTTACGGTTGTCTCCGGTTTATATAGCAACAGTGATTTCTTATTCCTATCCTATAGGAAAGATTGAAGGAAACAAAATTTCGTATAAAATCAGTTCCATGTGCACTCATTTTACCACCGAAATCTTCAATCTTGAAAAGAACGCGATTTAAAATTCACTCTGACAGACAAAATTAGTCATTTCAAGTATATATGTACTTCAATAGTACTTGTTAAATATTTCTCTTATTTGAATAGATATATAACAAGTAGTACTGAAGTATATATTTTCTGAAAATGACAAATTTTTTTTCAGAGCATAATTTATAAGAAATAAACATAATTAAGTCTTTTTCTCAGTCGTAATATCAGTGTTCCCTCACCTTTAAACGTGAAAAATTGAAAATATAATTTAATCCTGATGTCGACGAAACCGGCGCTCGCGAGACCTATCCGTTTGCCTTTAACGACGTTTTTACGCCCAAGCTCTCTCGGGTCGAGGGGCCAATTAATGTAATTCCGAGACCAGGGGAAGCGCGCCGCCACCTCCCCAACGTCCATTTGCAAGCCGAGGGGTCGGGAGACGCCAAGGTTTTCCGGTCCATTTAATAGATACGAGGCGGTGCGCGCGACGTCGTCGACTCCCCAATTTACGCGCCAGCGAAGACCTTCTCTCTCCACTACCGCCCACGAGCCTCGCTCGTCGCGTGCCATGGCATTTGGAATACGTGCGTGACACCGGGGGTTCCCTTCGCGCTCAGGACTCGAATTCACATCCCTTCCACAGCTCTGTCTCTCTTTTTTTTTATTAATGGCCGCTGTGGAATGAGCGTGGCTATTTTTAAGGCGATTTTATCGATGGTGGCAAGCGGAAAGGACGGTCTTGCCTCTCCTTTTATTGATTTATGCAGCGTGAAAAAGGTTTACGACCTGGTGTAAGATTAAAATCGAAAATTTCATTGAATTTCAGTGTAAACAAATATTTTAGAAGATAAACGTCGTGAAGATTTTATTCCTCGCGTTTCTTTTTATTTCCTTTTTTGTTTAAATCTGACCTAAAAATTCAGTAGAGAAATATTTTACCGAATGTTAAACAAAGTGCATATAAGCGATTGAATTTTACTTTTATAATTAAACAACGTGTGACCCATAGAAATTTTGAATTATACTCCAAGGCGAGTAAAATTTTTAAATATATCATAATTGAGCACAATTCAACAATTCAACTACGAATCTCATTTATTTGAGTTAAAGAATCACTAAAAGTTTCATTAAAATGCACTGTTTCACAAAACAGTAAAAAATGAACATTTGAAATTAAGTTTAATAAACAAAAAAAAAAAAAACATGTCACGCTATAGCGTAATCCATTTTTACTAAGCGTTAAATTGAAGTCAACTGGTTGGATAGAGTGAGAAAAGGGGGGAGGGTCAGGGAGGTCGATGGGTGAGAAAAAATTCATCAAGCGAAGGCGCGCGACTTATCCCATTAACGCGGAGCCGACCGCATAGCCGACGTGACGTCGGCGGTGGCGGCGTGGCGAGCTAATTCGTGGAAATTGGGAAATTAGCGGAGAGCCGTGGGCTCCGGCCTCGAGGGCGCACCACTACCATCGCGCGCTTAATAGCTGCGCAAAGAGTATTTCGTTATTAACGCGATTTTTCGATTTGTTTTGTTTAAATCTAAACTTCTAAAAATTGTATTCATACGATCATTCATAGTTTAGTTATTTTCTATAAACAGACCTAGCGCAAACTAAAAGCTTTTTGAAGATTTTTATGTAAGAGCTTTTGAATAAATGTAAAAGCTCTAATTATAATTAAAGTGAATTACTAAAATTATTAATAAATATTTGAGGAGGGGCTTGTAAAATTTTAGGGAAACTGATGAACTTCAAGAATGTAAATGAACATAATCTTTCTGCCATCATTAATATACAGTTTACATTAAGTTTAAAATATTTTTTAAATCTAAATAGACGAACTTAATCTATTTTGATTGCGCATTAAATACGGTTTGCATGTGGACGCTCAGTCATAAATGTTATTTTGCTTATAAAATATTAATAATTGATTATTAATACTCACTTTGCATGGATGAAAAATTCTCACAGTAAGTGCAGTGCTGTATCGATGCCCGAGTAAGAAAAAAATTCACAGGTCCAAAAGCTGTTATTAGTAAACTTTTAATAAAGCTGAAGTGCACCTCCATTTTCTGCAGAAAATACATTCTGATATTAGTTATTATGTTATTTAAGTAAGTTCTATAAAAAATTAAATATCGAACATACATGTAACTTTTATCTATAATATCTTTCAATTTTTCAAACGCAGAAAGAATATTTCTTAATGAATTTTAATAAGCAATTTGTACAATAACTTTTGTTTAAATGTTTTTTAACAAAGGTATTATATTTACAATAAAACTATTATACATGTTTTTTTCAATGTATTTTATGATTTCACAAAATGAATGAACCCACTACTCAACAGTATCTCATTTCTACCAGTATCGACCGGCTGTACCTAAATAAAAAAAATACCTCCATATCGATAAAATCAATAAAAAAAAATTCAATAAAAGGGTCAGTTGAATAGCGATAGCAATAAAAGCGACCAAAAAGCTCCGTGCTACATAAAGGACAAGCGCGCGAAATTTTTGAGCTCTACGATCGAGCCAGAGTGTCAGGTCCAGCGCTCGGATCCCCGAATGATTAACCGGAAGGGTGGAAAGAGCAAACAAAGCCGCGTAATTATTTACGGCTAAAACGAGAGCGTGCCTTCGTGGCGCAGATGTGCGCGCATATGTCCACGTCAATTTCGCGCGACGGCCAGAGTGACCAAAAATTTATATAATCCACCACCGCGCAAATGCGTGCGCTCTCACCTGACGCCGCGTTAATGACGGCGCCGAATATCGCGTCGTTAATTGCGGCCGGAAATCCCTTTTCCGGCATTTTTCGCGGGGAGAGAGAGAGAGAGCTTGCCGTGGTTTAGGCGCGCTTCAACCGTTTGAAGAGTGATGGACGGTCGGTGGACTTTTTTTAACAGTTGATTCAATGACTGCTTTTTGTGGCCGATCGTTCGAATTGCGTATCAGGAAATATTCTCCTTTATGTTCAATTTTATGGTAACAATATTAATTTTGGTTTGGTGAAGCTGCGCTCTCATAAGCCCGACATTCTGTTCGAAGATTTCTTCACATTTCAATATTTTATCTGTACGTTATATAACATTGAGTAGTAGTAATATTATATAATAATTAATTACTTAAGTATGAATTCTATATTTTAGAAGTATGATCGAATTCACACATCAATCGATAACCAACAATTTTGAAAAAGGGCCCAACATTTTCAAATTGAAATACAATTATTTTCATACTCGTTAAATGGAGTTAAACGATAATTTAGCAGATTTTAAATGTATCACGTGCTATCATATATATATATTATAAAAAAAACAAATTAGCAAATATATAATTACGCTCAATACAGCGTTACAATTAAACGCAAAATTACGCCCTTTTTTAGTTATAATAGATATATAATCTCGAGTTTTTATTAATACTTTAAGTTACCCGCCTTTGTACAACGAAACGTCACTTTACCTGCGCAGTCATATCGTAAATATCATGGAAAAAGCAGTAGGATCCGACCTTCTAAACTCTCGTGAAAGCAAGGGCTTTCTAATTATTCCCCCTCGCGTGGCTTTGCAAACTTCCTTCCTCACCCGGCCTGCACTTTCGAGCAAAACTCACGCTAAACAATATCCCTGGAAATTCCCGTTAACGACGGCCAGCGGCATCCGATAGACCGAAAAAGGAGGAAGCGCGCTACGCACCATCGCTGCATTTTCTCCCTCGCTCTTCAACCACCGCGTGTAAGGGTATGCCTATATATATATACAGTTGAGCGAGGTACGAAGGGAGTTTAAGGAAGCGAGCGCGCGGCCGGCAAGTTTTCCGCGCGACGAAGTTCGCCCGGAAGCTCTCGATACACCGGGAGGGAGGCCACGCCGCGCGGAAAGTAAGGTAGACGCGCAGCCAAGCCCGCTTCCGCTTCTTCCCCCAGGATCCGACCTCGATAAATCGTCCCGTCTCGACTTCCTACTTCTTTTTCTGGCCCCCACCAAGGCTTTAATTGGACGGGCATGGTAGTCTGCTTTCTTTTGCTCGATCGTAGGTGTGACTTCTTTGTTGTTGGATGGCAATGCGGGGGTTAAAGTGTTGGTACGGTTTGTTTAGCGTTTAAAATTCTACACTAAAAATGTACCGACATAGTGCGAATAAAACGGCTGATTTCGCCAGCTAATACGAAAAGGTCTTTATTTACTGTATTTATAAATGAAAGAGTTATTTGCCTTGAGTCAAATGAAATTTTAGATCGAGATCAATACTTAATCATTTGGAAGGAAAATCAAAATTAAATTTATCAGACATAAAGACAGTGTGAATTCATTAATTAAAATGAATTTTCTGTCAGCGTCTATCTGCTTTAAGAAGTTTCATTCAAAAGCGAAATAAAAAACACAGAATTGAAATTGTAGTATTTATCCATTCGTGGATTAAGAAGTTTTTTAAAAATGTACAGTTAATTAAAAGAATTTATTTAAACAACAAAAATTCTTTCACAAAAACGAATACACTTCAAAACCAACTATAAAAAAAAAGGAACAGAAAAGCCCCCAAAAAAGCTCGCGAAAAAAGCTCAAGGCGGAAAAGGGGGACGCTCGGCGGGCGACCTTACGCAATCCATCCGCGGGCGAGAAAAAGAGGCGAGTCCCCGTCTCCCCCGAGGGCAGAGGCCGGCGAAGCCCGACTCGTCGCGCCTCCCGTCCGTGTGCGTGCCACTGTGCTCGTGTACATTAATTCCCCCGGGGGCGCCTCGCACGTACAGCCAGCGCGCGGTTTACGCCGCGTGGGTGGCCCGGAGGGAGACAGGGGACGAGGAGGGGGGGGGGGCGACAGAAAGAGAATGGGATTGCCGCGAGCGGCGCGTGCGACTCGCTCGGAGCGGGTCGAAGTGGGCCGCACGCCCGCTCGGCTGAAAATAAAGCGGTATGGCTGTGTCGGTGTGCGTGTGTGGGTGTAGGCAAGCGCGCGCACCGAGCGAGGCTGTGCGCGCGGGGGAGTATACGTAATTGCCGAAGCCCCGTCCGGCGCGCGCGGCACCCCGCACTTGGGATGCAAATTGAATTTCGAAGCGCGCGCGCCGGGGCGTCTTTCGCATCTCTCGCTCTCTCTCACTCTCTCCTTCTCTGTCGCTCGCTCCCTAATTTCCAGAGGTAGATTTCGCCGACGCGCTCGCTCCCTTTTTCGAAGATTCACGGAATGGGATTTTTGGATGACTTAAGCACTCTTTTTTTAAGAGACGATTGCAGGATTTGTTCTTTTATTTCTGTTTAATTTGAATTTTCCTTTTTCTCTTGTTGACAATTTCAATGGAATCAAACGAATTGGAGTTTGCGCATAAATGAGAAAAGTGTAATTACCGCGGAATTTGCGCAACAGGAAGTATTTATTACAATTCTACTAATAATCGTTTGATTAATAAACTATAGTTTCAAAAATTAAAAAAAAAATACAAAATATACGGATTGAATTGTTTAGTTTATTATAGGCAGAATTTTATTTAATGTTTTACAGAGAATAAATACATTTAAATAAAATGATTCATTAGTAATGTGCTATACGTATTGTATTTTAATCACAGCGCCTAAATTATTCAATATATAAGTACTGTAAATGAAAAAATACTCTTTCAATATATAATACGTTTCACGTTAATCGAAATTGTTGGATAATAATTATTCAAAAATCACTAGAGTGTTATGAGGGGGGGGGGCAAAAAATCTAATTCACAATTGTTCACTGAAAAATACCATATGGCACATACAAGGCAAAGAATAAGTTTCGTTACTTGCACCAACCCCAAATGCGCAGATGTTCGTTAAGAATAAATTTCGATAAAATACTCTATTTCAGCAATTGGTAAATGAATTCGCAATAATTAGAAAGTTTAATAAATAAAATTAATCAAATAAATGAATAACAATCATATAGTCGATCTATCCCACATTTTTTAACACAAAATAAGACAAGTTTTATTAACCATATCAAAGATTACAAAGGCCAACCATATTGCATCCACTTATTATGCAACAATAGCAAATAAAAAAATAGAAAAAAATATTTCTTCACGGTGTGATTAATCCAACGCTATATAATCTACTAATTAATCAATGATCCCAGAAAAAAAATCACGCCTCTACATTTTACAATCACATAATCAATTCCGTTTAAATGCTTAAATGCCCCCCGTCTATCACCTTAAACCACGCGCCCACCGCAAACCATCGATCCCGGGCAAAGCAAGGCGTATCCCGCGCGGACGGCGAAGCTCGTCGCCGTAAAAAAATACGCGAAGAACGAAAGAGCCAGTAAGAAAAAATATATATGCACACACAGACACACGCGCCAAGTGCGCTAGTGAACGGCGCCCGCTCGGGGCGGGAAATATAAAATATGCATAAAAGCCGGGGCGACGCGCGCTCCAATTTCAGCGCGCGCGGCTCGCGCGATTATGCGGGGGCGTCGAGCCCGCGGTACGGCTCGGGGGAGGAGGAGGGGTGACGGGGGAGGAAGGGAGGCACTTACGCACGGGCGAGCCGCAACGGCGTCATTAAAGCCGCGCGAGCGGAATTCCCAACAGGCAGTTTGGCCCGACGCGCGCGCGCTCGACTCCCCCACCCACCCCAGAGGAGCGCAGCTCTCGCTACCGTATACACGTATATAGATATAGATATAGGTATATGTATATAGGCGTCTGTGTGAGGCGCGCGCGCAAGCGAGGCGGCACGGCGCCCTGACCCTCATTCATCATAAACGCAATCAGATCGCATTACGCGCCATTACCATACGCTGCCGCTTTCACCCCGCTGTGCACGGCGATGCGGTTTTTATTTTTGTCTCGCCTCGACGTGAGTGTGTTCGTTTTTTTTGTGGGTGGCGAGGGCGCGGGAGGAGGAAAAAAGTGATTCGGGGGGGAGGTTTTTGGCGCGAGCGATTAAATTAGTAGTTCGATAGAATTGAACTACCGTTTATTAAAGAATTTTGAATATGGTTCAATAATGTAACTATTAAAGGTAACATTTAAATGCAGTTCATTTTATAAGGGAATAATTTTAGTAAAATCTGTATATTGATGCAACTAGATAATAAATAATTTTTCGCTATTTTTTAAATTTCAGTTTTGCCTTATTTGACCCCATCCTTTTTGTTAATTCAATTACACGCCGTTGTCACATTTTGTTGATTGAGACAGCCAATTTGTCAAACTTCTACCCCCTATTCACTTAGTTGAGTGTGAAACGACACCTGAGCGATCATCAAATGTCCGAATTGCCTGAGCAGTCACCTATCCAAGTAGTAACCGCGTTAATCGCTGCTTATCTGCGATGATCAAGATATCACTCGCAAGACATGCGCAAAACTTTAATCTAAGTAAATTTATTTATACACTTTTATCTTATAAATGATTTATTTTTTTTTTAACGAAGATTGAGGCTAAATATTCTCTTCGCCATGAAAACCAACTACTATAAATAGAAAACTTTATTAAAAGACTACAGTATAGAAACTAAAAAAGACCTACTTTGATTGTTCATTGAAATTTTAAGAATACTTAGAGTACCGTTAAAATATCATTCATTAAATAACATAACATTAGTTTGCCAAATTTTGGCATTAAAACTTAGAAAAAAAAGAAGAATTCGTAGTCTGATCACACCCGTCTGTTTCTACTTCTAATAACTCCGAGCTCTGTCAAAACTTTTTTCTGTTAAAAAATATGTACTAATTAACACTCTAAAACCTTACAGTATATCAACTAAAAAACTGCACCTCTCGCAAAGTCATTATACTCATCTCCCAATGCAGGTTTTGCTCGGCCAAAAAAAAAAAAAAATTTTCACACAAAGCCCCGAAAAAAAGCGTGGCTCTTTCTCTCACCCCACAGCCCGCTTCCCGACAGTCCGCCCACGCTCTCGGCGCTTCACGCTCGATCGGCATCGGCTCGCTCGCTCCGGCGTCCCCTCCAATTTCGAGAGCGAGCCGAGCGTGAAGCGTTCCGCCGGCGCTCGAGTGCCCGGGCGGGTGCGCGCGCCCGTGTGCGGCTGACGCGCCCCCCTACCCACCCCCGAGTCTTGACACTCTCGAGAGGGCGACGCGGCGCCGGGGGCCGCGCGATAAAACTGCCGACGGCGCGTATCGATCAGCGCCCGCCCGCCAGCCCGAGGGAGTATGATAAATAGACGAGCGCGCGCGCGCGCGCCATCCGAGCTTTAATCGCCCGATCGCTCGGCGAGCCGGATTCCGGCGCACCGGCTGAGGTGTCGTCTGGAAACTTCACGGTTACTATTTTTTTTCTCTTCCCTTCAACTGGAGGAAAGGAAGGTAGGGGGTTCGTTATGCCAAATATCTCTCGGAGCTTCGCTACGTTTAAGATTTGCGAAGCGGTTATGCAGCGTATATTATAGTTAAAACTTGTTTATTTATGTAACTAGCAATATTTATGACTATTTATCATATTGTTATCATGATAAATATCAGGTAGTTTTTGCAATTATTAATCCTATAACGAGCAATCTTATGAATATTATTATGAACCGTAAAAATACAAAATAATCATGAAAGTGATAATCTTCAACAACAATAAATAATAAAATATGTATCATTAACAAAACTTCTGCGTTAACAATTTAACGAAAGATCTTGTTGAAAAAAGAAATGTCATTTTTTACTGAAAATAATACGAAGTATTTTAACAATAATTTCCCAGTAATGAGTTCCGTATCATTTAAATTTTAATTAGATTTGCTTAATTGATCCATCAACGCTTATCGTGATTCATTTATTTATTTAACATTTGTTAATTTTTTTTTGACAATCATAATCACTAATTTAAATAACTTACAAATCACTTCATAAAAATATATTTTTTTAAGGTCGTTAGCAATAGAAAATTTAAAGCAGTACTTAAACCATAGCAATGGAAAAAATCGCAAAAGTTCGACCAAGAAGCAGACAGCGGAAAAAAGACAGACGGTATAGAAGACAATCCATTCGGCTGGTTAGCGTGCAAACGAGAGACAAAGAAAAACGACGAGAGAAAGAGAAGGACAGAGCAAAGAGAAGCGACGCAGAAATATCCTCGACGGAGATAGCCCCGTCCCCTGGTGCTAATTGAAGCCCCGCGTGCACTTGACTTTCTCTCCCGGCCAGGGGGATTTTATGCCCCGGACGATATCGCCCTGACTCCTCCCGACGGCATCCCCTGTGTGCCCCACCCCTTCATATCGCGCGCACGCCCGAGGACTGATTGGATGCGCCCCGAAAATTAGCTTCTTCGGCAACGTCGACGCGGACGACGGAAGACCCTCCCCGGCGTCTCGTGGCTACGAAATTTGCATCCTCCGGAATGCGAGAAATGTTTTAATTTTCTGCTCCCACTCCATGTACTTTTTCCTTTTGGTTTTAATACCGTCCAATTTGTTGGCCCCTTGAAAGTGAAGTTACGTACCTTCTTATTATTTTCGTACAGTTTTAAGAAATATATATGCTTTGGGCGTGCGAGATTGGAAATATTTCTTTTTCGTTTTAATTTTCTTTTATTTTTTCGTGCCTCGAGTACGACTGAAGTTACCAAATTATTGGAACTCGCAGTAAATAAAATTAGCAAAACATTTTCACAGAATCACGTAGGTGACGATTAACTAGTTTTATTTTCTGAATAAAAAAAATAAAAACGAATAAAACCCACAACGAAAAATAATCTCTGTTCTACCGATAGCTTAAAAAGAGAAAAAAACTCGCAAAACACATCGACTCCAACACGATCGGCCCGTCGTCCGTCGATATATCGTAGCTCGCGTGTCGCAGGCGCGGCTCTGCGGTCCAAGACGCGCTATATCTGTTTATCGCATTTGCGGTGGGCCGACCCTCGAGTCGCTCTCACTCCCGTGAGACGACGACGATAAATCGCCCGAAGGGGCGACGAAGCCCCGACGATGGAGGCGGAGGCGCTTGGCCGACGCTCGATTTAGCTGTCCCCCCCACCCTTCCCCCTTCATCCCCGGGTGCCCTTTGGCCGTGTCCGCTCCAGATGAGACGAGGCGCGTCGTTAGGCGATCCTTCGGCCAGGGCGCTCCCCCTTAACTCCAGGCGTCAGGTTGCGCCAACCATTTTTTCGGCCCAAGGGTCGTTACGCCCTCCGCCACTTTTTTACTCCGGGGTGAAAGGACCTCCTTTATTTTAGATCGTGCGATTTTTCCCGCTAGACTGAGGGTTGTTTACTTTTAACGCGGGAGGTGCTACCGCGCGGTTAAAGGGACGTACCAGGTGAGGAGGACGTATCCTTCGTTTTTGGCAGTGAGACGAGAAGAAAGTTCTTGTACATCGTAGGTGCGATAATATTGTTTCGAGGAGAAGATTGTTTTTAGTTTGAGACGCTGTTACTTTAGTTATTTCAGGTCTGTTTATCAATGAGAGTTTGTATTACAACGTGTATGGGTAAATGTTCACAGTAGTTACAGACGAGAAAGGCCAGACAAAAAATATTTAGAATTTATTTATAGCAATGAGGATTGTATATCTAGTCTAATTTTCATTTTAGTTACGATAATAAATAATCAAAATATACTCTGTAATTTAGAAAGTTTGTAGTCTTTAGACTTTGCAGAATAAAGACTATTGTGCTTTTTAAGCACACATAAACAAACTATATTTTACAGAAAATTTGCAAAGTCGTCATTTGTTTATTCTCTGCGTTGACATAAAATATAAAAAGTCACCAAAACCCACCCCAAGGTAAACATGGAAAAGCAAGACTTTTTCCCTTCAACTTAATCAAAGCAAACCTCAAAATTCCTCTGCAAAAGCACAGAGCGAGCCAATACCGAAAAAAAATTTCCACTGCGAGAGGCGAAAATTTTGAAAGAGATGAAGACAAAAGGGAGTGCAAGTGTAGTAGTCGTCCTCCGGAGCACAGTTGCTCGCGCTTTATTCCGGTCGACCCGCACTCGGCGCAGATTGGGTCGAGAGGGCGAGTTGACGCAATAACCGAGGGATCGCCGATGCGCTATATATACGGGCAAGTCCCGTGGGCCGCCGCCGAAGCTCCTCTTCCGTCCCCCGGTGTCGCCCACGCGCGACTCCGACGTTTTCCGCTTCTTCACGCTAAATTTCGCGGACGGAAGAATTCCCGATCGACCCTTCGACTACATCCTGCAAGTCTCTGCCTCTGGCTTGCGGTCGAAATTTCCTAATGAGATTGGCAGTTCGATGGACAGAATTTTTTATCTATTTATATACATTTTTCGAGATTTTTTTCACAAAACATTTATTCTGATAAGCAATTTCAAGGGTAAATCGGTATGGTCTCGAAAATGAATTACTTAAATTGTGTGCGGTGAATAAAATGGAAAAAATAATTCTAAATTTATTATATTTCTAATACTTTCATTCTCTAATTTTTACTACATACATGGTTTATAGATTTGTATTTATTTATTATCTGTATTAATTTTCCATCACCATCGTCCCAAAAAAATTCCAAAAAAGTCCCAATACTAATTAAAATTTTCAATGTATCAGAATAATTTAATTAGAAGTATGTTTATAAGAATGTTTGCGTAAATTAAATAAAATCTTTATTCTTTTTATATTAATTAACGTACCACCCACTGTGATATTTTTCATTCGATACTCGCTATAGTTCCGGATCGCGGTGTCCAATCCGCGAGAGCCGATAATGTGCATTTGCATACGTGAAAACTCGTGGGGCGTCGGCTCCCGCATACGGAATAATTGCTCGGGGGCTTATCATCCCCGGCTCCTTGCTCGGACCGCCAGGCTTAAAAGTAATAAATATACACGAGGGTACGTCGCACCTGCACCGAGTACTAACCAACCAAAGGCGCGCGTTTCATTCGATTACACTACTTGAGCTTCTTTTTAATTGTGAGCGCCGCACTGCCTGGCGCCGAACCCTTTAAATCCCGCATATTTTGTTGAATTACAAAAAGTAATCAAAAGATTAAATAAATTCAGAATCTAACGCGTCTACTGCATTCGGATGCACGAGTGCGAGAAAAGCAGCGAATATCTTCTTCTATTTCTCTCAAATTCGTACGTCGAGCAAAATATCTGTGCGGTAATTTTGAAAAAGGGCCCAAGTCACTTTTTTAATTTCAGGGATGTAATTGAGATACTTTTTGCTATTTTTTATATATATATAACAAATATAGAATAACACGTGAAACATGTTAAAATTTGGTAGATTATCATTTAAAGAGATACGAAATTGTTTTATCTCGTTTTCGAAACATTTGTGACTTATGCCTTTTTTTTAAGAATATAGATATATCCTCTATGACAGAACTGATAAAAGTATAATTTCATGGCACAGTTTAGCGTTACGACGGCAGTCTAATGCGCAAGTACGAGAGAAAGAAAAGACTATATATATACGTATATTCCTCTTCTTTTGGATTCGCACGTCGATAACAATTGCAGTAGTACGAAAATGTTTTGTCAATCGTAAAATCGCTCGAATTCTAAAAAAAAAAAATAAATAAAATAAAAACGCAACGCACAAGTGCAAGGGAGAGTAGAGTGAGTGAGGCTTGTCGTTTGGTGACCTCCGAGCGCTCCGCCCGGGTGCGCTTATAAGCGCGCACGCGGGGCGGAAGGCCCGAGGCGCTCGTTGGTCTCACCCTCTCATCTGTCATCGCGTCTCGCCCTTTCCCCGGGGCGCGCTTTTTGTCCCCGGCGCGAGAAACGAGGGATTACGAGCGGAGCCGCACGCCACCGCCTCGGGTATTCCCGCGCGGCTCCACTGGTCGTGCGCAGATGCGCATTTGCATACTGGCTTCTCTTTTTTTTTCGTGCTATAAGGGAGGAGTGACTACTGACTAGAAATGCCCTTTTTTCGCCAGCCTACGCGATGATTGATTTTGAATAATTTAGCCAAAGGGGTGGGGGGTAATTTGTGGTTACTATGGGGTAGGCGGCGTGGTGACGTTTGACACGGAGGGTTGCGTCTTGTTTTTAGAGCAAATTTTATTTTGTTTCTCAACTCTTTAGGCACTTAGTCAAATAAAAGTTACAATAAATTTGGTGTCATGTTAAATTATGACACCATAAATTATTATTTACTTTATTTATTTTTATTTATACTTAACAATAATTCAACGGACTCAAAAGTCTTTAAATACGGAAATATGAAGTACATTGTAAACTAATAAATTAAAATAAATTTAAGCTACTATAAATTATAAACTAACTAGCTATACAAATGATCGAGTAAATTATTTAAATATTTTCTAAATACTAAAATGTCCGTATCAGGAATGCATAAGAGTACAAACTTAAAAATGAAAAGAAATCGAATTTTTAACTACGCGCTCGTGCCTAATCCGAAATTCTTAAACTTGAAAAAGTGCCTGGAAAATTCAGTCCTTACTTCCATCGCTGTATCTCATAATCCCGCGGGGCGTCAGCCGGTGCAGCGGGGCTCCCGGACCGATAATAATATATTCCACCGACTTTTGCGACTCCGCTGCGAGTTGCAAAAAGTCAGGCCGACGAGAAAGCCGGGGAAGGGAGAGAAACGAAACGTCCGGTCCATTTCCGCTGAATGTCCCGCGAATGTGTCTTCGATTCTTCGGCTTTGACGCCTACTACCGCATGATCCTCTCGAATCCTAACTTTTGCCAACTGCAGCGGCTAGACAGTGGAAGGCGACAATCCACGATCTATTAATTCGACATTTTCGAAAAAAATTCTTTTGGATTGCATTATATATGCATTTAATAGCACAAGAAAAAATAATCGACATGTATTTATTAGCGAAAATCTGAGTGACGTCACAATTGTACACAAAAGATAGATTTACAAATGTATTTCGCCGTGGTGATGACATACTATCGCTACCATTTTTAATATTTTTAATTGTTAGCAGCAATTGAACCACGGTATACTAAATTTCTCAAATTAAACTTCATCAGAACAAATTTTAGGACTGTACGTTATATTTTCCGATCGCAAGAAACCACACGAAAATCATTGTCGCGTTTTAAATATTCCTCGTCCCACAGTTTTTCCACCAATAAAAAAAAACGACTTGCTTTGATGAGGCCGAAAAAGAGACTTCGTGCGAAAAGTGAAAGGAGACGCGCAATATCCATTAGCCGCGCGAAAGGGTGCGAGGCAGCAAAATGTCGTGAATTCCGCGGGAGTCGGGTATCACGCGTAATTAGAGACAAGAAAGGAGACGGGGGGGGGGGGGGGGACCCAGCCGCGGCGCAATCAGCCGGAGCGCAGCTCTAGCTGCACTACTGCGACTCGAATCGTTGTCGCATCACGTCTTCGTGTGCGTCGCGTTTCGCTGTGCGCATCACTCGTGCATGGGCGCTTGCCTTTTTCCTCGCCGTAAGAGGAACTGAACTTTACGGGGGCTTAACAAATTTTTGTAAGAATGCAAATATTTTTTTGACTGTTAGCTGTCGTAAAAATTTGTAGTTTTCAGAGATTCAAATTAAGAAATTGCCGTTATCTCACACAGTAAATTGTTCATTAAATTTTGAAAGGCGACTACTACTCCTTAAATGAGTTTGCCTTAATTAATACATTCACTACTATTAAGAGGTTTTTACGAAATAAATGAAATACTGAAATTTTGATTTGAAGTAACAAAGAAAGAATGTGTATTTTTATACGAGGTTCAAAAAGTGTCGAACAAAATTGTTTTTTTTCGTTTATTTCAAAATAACAAGTAGCTTATAATTTTTCGAATTTCTTTACGGAAATAAGCCTTATCTGCAGTAATTGTCGCTCTTTACTTTATATGAACAACTGGAAACGAACACAAGAGTATCCCAGTTGTACCCTGAGCCACTCTTTCTCTGTAACGCGTCATCAAATGAAAGATAAAGAAGAATAAAAAATGCCAGGCAGAATGTGGCCGAAAAAAGAAACCACAAATCACGCTAACAAACCAGCGCCAAAAGAAGCCGGTGGTGGTAGACGCGCGGAAGCCATAAAATCAAATTAAGTCGTGGCTCGCGGCGCGGTGTTGCACTTTTTTCCCTTTCCCGAAGCGTGCGACGTCACGTGCATTCAGATGAGCCCATTTTCCGGTGCATCGTTTTTTTTACGGTGGCGCTCTTTTTCCGCCGCGGTCGCTCTCTTTTTATTTTTGTCCTCCCCGCTTCCGCGGGCGAATTTCGCGGCGGGGAACGAAAACCCATGCAGCGTGCAGCGCGTGCTTGAGCGGAACGCCCGGCTAAAAGTGGTAATTGATCTATTATGCTGCTCGCTTTTGCGTTAAAAATTATTTTGAAATCCGTGGATCCATTGGAAAAGCTCTCATCTAATATAGCGTATTGTTGAAACTACTACGAAAAAAAATCGTAATATTTATTCGGTTTGCAACCCGAAAATTGAAAAAATCAATTAGTAAAATATTAAAAAGACAATAATTTTCATATGTTGACAAATAGCACCCATTTGTGTATAAATATGTAATTGCGTACGACAAAAGCAATTAACATCCTGCCGAGGTTGATAATAATTAATAAAAACTATAAAATATTAACTTACGTTAACCCGAATATCAAATGAAAATTCATGAGTCGCGGTATAAAACAAGGATACATATTAAGATAAAAAATATGAATGCCCTTTGCCTCCATAATAGCCCTGCCAAAAAAGGAAGATTATCTCGCGCGTGTACGTTTGGCCGCGGCGTTGATGCAATCGAATCTCCGAGGGAGTGTCGCCTGAATTTTTGAGGGCGCCGGTCAAACCGCCGCGCCGCGAGCGCGTCCGCAAATGGAAAAGCTCTGTACATAAAAGCGCAGCTGTAGAGGCGCCCGCGCGCGAGCAACAAAAAAAGCTTCGCCGTCGGCGACGACGCGAGCGAGAATAGACAAGCGGGTCGTGAACCAGACGACGCGCCGAGCGGACAGAGCCTCATTATGAAATCATATACGTCGCCGATGCCTCCCTCTCTCAGCTTTCCGATCGATAGTCACCTCCCTCCGCCTCCCTCCACGACTTCGGCATCGCTTCAGAGCGCAGACGACTGCGGAATTTTAGAGAGCCGGGAGGCGCGCCTTTTCTCCATTTTCCGCTCCCAGGAAGTAGGATAGGTTTGGTTTTTTCTCTCTTTTTTTTAGAGAGAGCTTGAGAGGGGGTTCAGGTTTGAATTGTATAGGGTATATGTTTTTTTAAAGAGGATAGGTCCGCGGAGTTCTGCGTGATTTTTGCGAGGAATCCAAGATGATCCTGTAGATCTATATGTAGACATACATTACAAAGTATTGACACGATTTCGGAATGTGAGCGGAATGATTTCAATTGCTACGTGGTGCAGTAGATTTTGATTTTACCTTTTTTCCATTGATTTAATATTCGGTTGATTCGCCCTTTATTATTATTATAAATATCATTGTTCTTAACACTACAGAAATAAACGTACTTGCCTAAAGGTTCTATAATAGTATCTTTAATTGCGGAAGTTACTCCACTGCAAAAAATGCACTATTCAAGTAAAAGCTTTCATTAAACCAAAATGTTATTAAATTACAAATAAGGTAAAGCAATATATCTACTACTTTTTGAGGGTATTTCAATAAACATTTTGCAAAATAATTCAAAAAGAAAATAATAAAAAGTTGTCAAAAAAATATAAATAAATTTTAGAATTGTCAAAAAAGATGTATAAAATAAGGACGCGCGCACCCTCCTAGTAATTAACGTAGAACAAAGCCCAAAGACCGTCACCATTTAACACAACCTCCAGGCATGCAATCACGACACCCGAAAGCCTACCACCCCCGAAAGAAGAAGCCCGGCCGCACATATAATTCCGCTCAGCGCGCGGGCGCGTAATACCAGGCGCCGGGTTCCGCACACAGAAGAGAAGTGAAAGAGGGAGGCGAACCGTGAGGGTCGCAGATGCCACTTGCAGGCGTCTACCGCCCCTTTTCTCGGCTAGTAATCTCCCCGAAACGATATTCCCCTTCCTTCTCCCCCCCCTCCCATCCTGGCGTACGGCTCATGAATCGAGGAGCGATATCCCGGGCTCTCCGCGTACTTTTGCTGCGTGACCCGCTGATTAATCCTCTCGTCGCAGGGTGGGGGAGACGGACAGGGCGAAGGAGGGCGGCTGAGTTCGTCCTTTAATGAGGGAATCTCGCGAAAGAAGCGCGCGAGCGAGCGGAGGATTACCGGCGGGCTCGATTATTCCGTTCTAATAAATTGAACCCCCGCATGCTTCCAACGCGGCATTTGCATACGGCGATTGCTGCGGATGCCTTGCTCTCGGCTTTGTAGCGTGTAACGCGGGAGAAGTGGAGCCGCTATGTTTTGGCGCGGCCAAATTGGAGCGGTGGGTTTTTCACAAGGTAGGAAGGAATATAGTGTAGTGAAGGATGCGGCCGCGCATTTATTGGTTTGTTAGCTTAATTCGCGTACTATTTCAACTGAAACAGCTGTGCTCGCGTTAATCTGCAGATCCAACGTTAAAGAGTGTTTTTTCCCAAAATAAGAATTAACAAGCTCAGTGACTGGTCTGAGCTATATTTTAGCACGTGATCTAAATCATGCGAAGTAATAATTATAATAATATATTTTATTGTAAATTGCAATATGTATAAATGAATGATTCTGAAGAATACAAATAAAGTACATGATAAAAAAAAATTGAATAGGTCAGTTGCATAAGACATTAACTAAACTTTTAAAATATTATAATTCTGAATCGATAAGTCACGAATCAAAAGTGATATCACAGAGGGTTATATTAAAATATTAAAGTAATAAGCAATGCATTAAATAGGACAAATGATAAATTGATTAATTACGTCTAGTTTTTCGCACATCGTGCTAAAATTTTACTGTTCGATGGAGATATGGAAAAGTTGAATCTCGGAAGAGTGTTTAGTGACCACGATAATCACACACTTTCGAGAATCATTTTTCGCTCATGCGTCGAACCATTTTTTATATAAGATGACGGTAAAGAACGCCGATTTATCACCCGCTTGATGCGGCGAATGACAAATGATATTTTACATTCAGAACGTTACATAATGAGATTTAAATACCTACAACTAATTGTTTAATATTTGATCATGAGTTATAGAATACTACACCTA
The DNA here is from genome assembly GCA_018906775.1 of Sycophila sp. Sp_5. Taxonomy (NCBI): domain Eukaryota; kingdom Metazoa; phylum Arthropoda; class Insecta; order Hymenoptera; family Eurytomidae; genus Sycophila; species Sycophila sp. Sp_5. The sequence continues at coordinate 2,232,739 of JACCID010000019.1, read as the reverse complement.
CACATCCGTACAAGCATTTTTTAATAACATCGTAAAATGCTCCAAAACAAGTTAAAACAAACATCTAAAATGTTTTTCGAAAGACTTTTTCTACCGTTGTAAAACTTTCTCAGTGAGAAAGAAAGACATTGAAGATGTAATAAATATCAACAATAAAGCAGTAGATTAAAATTAAAAAAAAAATCGACAATGACAAAGTGCGAAACCGCGAGGCTCTTCCTCATCCGGCTTCATCGAACGCCGCTTATCAATCTGCGTAAGCCCGTCCATATAAAAGGATCGCTCTCCCGAGAACATTCGGTGGTGTTCGCGACGGGTCCGAGGTCCCGGGGTTGGGTCACGTCACCCGGTTTCCAGGGGCGCACGGGGAGCCGAGTGTTTGTCGGCAGATTAGAGCGGTGTGACGTATCAGCCGGTGGAGGCCTGGACGCCCGCTTTTTAACGGATTAGCCGCGAACCGTCGGGGGGGGGGGGGGGGAGGGTAGCCACGTTGTTTGCAGACTGTCGGATGAACGAGCCGCCGTTCATCGGCCTGAGCGCGCGCGCGCCGCCGTCACCCTCGTCAATAAGCAGTGTATAGGGAGCTTCGCTATGAAAGGAGGGACGTTTCAGCACCCTGAGTCTATGTACCATCTCGAGCGAGAAATTTTTCTAATTAGCGCGTCGTTTCCAGTAGTAGAAGCAGTTTTGATGTACAGTATCCTTTACTTTTATCTATTATTATATAATCTTTTAGAGCAATTACAATATTTGAAAGCAAAATTGTATGATTAATGTTTCTATATAATTTTAATCACGAATTAACTGCAACAGGTGATTTGAACATTAAATAACAACTGAATATCTGAGGAATTATTCGATTAATTTAATTTTCAATAAATTCATATTTCAAGCGATTTTTTAACAATATATTAATCAAATTCTACTACTGGCAACAAGTAATTTCATTTCATGAACAATTGCAATGAGTTAAATGTACATTAAAAGCTCAAGCAAAAAAATGCAGATCTCCTTTTCTATCGCCTATCACTTGACCCGCGGGTCGTAAAGCAAAATCGAGGCGCGACCACGACGAACCTACGTACGATCTTCCTCGCATCCTCGAACAGATCCCCACCGTTCACATCGAAGTATCTCAGCCAGGGAGGCTCCCCCGCGCCGCGCAATCGGGCGCACGTGCCGCGAAGCTTGAGAGACCCTCGGCACGCCCTTCTGAAAGGGTGTCAAGACACCGAGACGCGCTCGGAGCTCCCGTGTGCAAATTGCGCGCGCGGCAGCTGTCACTCGCCGCCGCCGCCGCCGCACACGCGGCGATGAATAGCCCGGGCGGCGCGCGGTCAATTACCGAGATTAAAGGGAGAGAGCCCGAGGCGCGCAATCGATATATACGCTCGCAGCCGCTTCGAATTTATCGAGCGTGAGGGAAAAGCGGATCGCGATGTGCCTATGCTTAGGCCGAAGGGTGCTCGCTGATAAGGGTGCCATGGAAGAATCTTAGGGGGCGCAGGGTGTGGATTGATTATTGGGGAGTATAGATCAGGGATCGCAGTGATGATTGGAGATATGTAGGGCTGATAAGGAAATTGAGCTCTTGATTGCGCATAAGTGCCGCAGTTTTTTTCATCTGCATTAAAAAAAATGTTTTTATTGCTGATCTATAAGGTTTTTAGTGTGATGGTACGATGATGAATAAATATCTATTGTTTAGAGACACAAGGGCGATAGTCATTTTTGAATCACTGTAATATCACACGCGATATCTTCTCCCAATACACGGTTAAAATTTTCTTGTTTGTTTTTCTCATTCCATAAAAAGTTAAAAAAAAGTACACCAAAATAAAAAAAAATTCAAATATTCGTGTAGTCTCGGACCTTTTGTAAGTTCTTACGCAAAACTAAGTTCGAAAATTAAAAAATTGTTGATTACTTTAACAAATTTAAGAAGGCAGTATAAACGGAAAAAGAAAACTTAAAACTTAAACGAAAAATAAAAACTTTTCCTTTACATCCATCACTATCAAATTCTCAATTCACGTAACTAATTACAAACCGCAACCGCAAATGCCCGGCCCATTAGTCTCGATACCCCGAAAAAGTCTCCCCTCCGCTCGGCGAAAAATTAAATCACCCGGCGCATACAGAAAATCCGGACGGTCGGCCGCAAACGGGGCGCTGGGTCGCCTCGCCAGCGGCGATATATATTCGCAGTTGTCGGCGGCGAGGCGGATAAGCGCCGCCGCACCCCCGGAGCTTTCCACAGCGCAGCGTTGGCGATTATCGGCGATGCGAGATTACGAGCCTGCGAGCCCCGAAATTACACCCCACCACCACTCCCTTTTTTTTTATTTCGCGGCAATATTTGTCGCTTCGGAAATTCCGATTTTTTTCCGACTATAGCTGCTGCAGTAGGACGATTGATCGATTAGCGGAAAGAGGCTACTTTACGATGAAATGTATATCAGGGGTGATTTTAACTTTTGCTACGCTTTTAACGATTTGACAATAAAAATTAAATAATAAAAAATGATAGTATATTTATACTTATGACGGTAAAGTATTATTTAAAAAAAAAATTGTTAATATATTGAACTTCAATTAATTAATTTGTGCTATGCATTTTTAGAATATGTTTACTGTTAAAAATTTGAATTAATTTTCAGGTTTTTCAAATCTACATATGCACACCTTCAACCTGTACATTAACATTTATAGATAATTAAGCCAAAAAAATTCCAATAAAGTTTAAGCATAGCAACGAAATACAAACGTTTAACTATTGATTCTTGCCACACCGAGAAAACAAAACATATTACTAGTAAACTGAACCGAATGCAAAAATTTAGACCTCAGACTAAAACCTTAGAATTTTCCTGGTGAAACGATAAAAACCTGCAGTAATCCCCTGACCCTTTTTTTCCCCCACGTCGCACTTTTCCATAGGCCACATTTTATAGCTCGCACTAACACAGGCGCTCGTGGACTATACTCTCGAATCCTGCCTTTTATCGCGCAATAAAAGCCCGAGGGGTTAGCGCGACGATGCGCGAAGCGTCCCGCATGAATCATCGCCCGAGGGCTTGCGTCCTCTCCTTCAATAAAATTCGCTGGGCCCTCGAGTTTGAGCAACGCGCGCCGATTAGGACTCCACTCGATTAATGGCATTAGCCTTATCGGCAAACGACCGAAGGGTGCGGCATGCCCTTTTTGTATACCCGTATAATTTCAACTGCTCAAAATTTTCTCATCTTTTTTCTAAATATTATATTACCTACCGATATTACAAATTTAAATATCAAGTAAATGAAATACTGAAAAATGATAGTGTATTTAATGCTTAAAAATTGTACAAATGTATATAATCTAAAAAAAAATTATTAAATAACATTCGTCAATTACAAATTTGTACTCACGTGTAATCCTTCGTTTCCATTGCTCTCACGCGCAGTTTTCTCAGTAGTCTATAAAGCAAAAAAAAAACGAGATTAATAAAATTTTATCTACACACGAAAAAAAAAACTATAAATTGTAATGAGCAAAAAGTCTTTAGAATTCCATGAAATACCATCCCCCAAAATAAACATCGAGCATGATTCCCACTTTCCCATGGTTAAAACTGCTTCAAAATCACCCACCCAAGCCTGTACAATCGGAAAGTCATCGAGCGCATCAAATGAAGACTAATTCACGGTGCGTCAACCGGCGCGAAGTATAAGCAAAACCGCAACGCAAACAGAAACGGCCGCAGGGGCTTCTCGAGGGGCGGCGCTATGCATGGGATCATCAAAGGACGCGCAATCAAAATTGAAAACACGACGGGACATGGATACCGCGGGCGGCACGCGCGTCCGCTGAGGAAATCGGATTTCACGGCTGCTTATGCGTGCCGGGCAAGGGGGCGGCGACACGTGCCGCGGCGCACGTGCGGCGCGTGCGACGTGCGAGCTGAACGCCCCGTCGACACCCCCACCCCTCGTAAATAAGGGCGCGCTCGTGTGCACACGCCGCGCTCGCGCCGACGGCCCACGCGACCCACATAAATATCGCACTAATCGTCCGCGGAAGTGTGACCCCCGAACCCCCGCGGTACCTTCATCCACCGAGACTTTCTTTCTACTTCTCGTCAAAGAGCGTCCCTTGCTTAAACTTCGAGAATTATTAAAAACTTGATGATTGCTAACATTTTTTTTGTATATATAAAAAAAACACACACACACATATATATATATCATCTATAGATAATTAATTCTATATAGTTAAAGATGTGTTAAATAGATGTAAAAACTTATCCAAGACAATAGGTAATATAATCTAACAATTCGATAACTCACATTCCCATTGAAAGGATCTTATAAAACTCTATAAAATGGTGCAAAATTCGCATAAAACGTGATAAATAATTTATCGGATTTTATAAAATTTGCATATTTTTAGTAATTTATAGTTATTTTTATTTGTATTTATTTTTATTTATTTTTACTTTATTTGTAATTTATAGTATTTTCTAAGATAGTTTCCACGGGGATAGGATGAGGAGCAGAGTAAAACCATACTCATTGCTCTGATGATTTTGAGCTGAGAAACTCGTACTCCGCAATTTTTTTTTATTTTCAAAACAAAATAAAAAAAAATTGTTAATGTTCCGCGACAGTGACATCTGCTAAGCAAGGAAAAAGTAAACATGATTTATATATACGAATATTCGGATACTTATTTAACTCTAAGTTTCATTAATTTTCACTTTACCTGCACTGAATTATCCTATGCTTTTAGCTATATATAAGTAAATCCAACCTCAAAACACATAATTATCAACATTTAAAGGCGCGGACCTCCACAGCGCCATTAACACTTCAGCGGCAGCCGGCTGAATGTGGCCGCCTCCTCCTCCCACCCCCATCCCTCTCGCGGCAACATCCGCCCAGCCGCCAAGAAATTTCTCGGAACTCCGGAAGTCAGAATAGGAAATTTCGAGATGCGCATTTAACGAAGATACGCAACATTTTATCGCGATCCACATTAAAAACAGACGCTAATGCGAAATGATAATGATAATAATGAAATACTGACTAAATAACAAAAAAAAATAAGGAAAATCGAAGAAATAAACCACACAAGTCCGGAATTTCCAATCGCGTCGCGGATGCATTTATTCGCGCTTCACAGTATATGTTAGTATCACTATTTTCGCTAATTTTGATAAAAAAAAGGCTTTACCTTTATATAACGGCATTGGGTCTCGGTGATATTTGGCTGATTTTTTACACAAAGACGTTAGCCTCCTCCGCGATCTTAGCACTGCAGCGGCCGCCAGACGAATGGCGGGTCCTTCCGGCTCACATCACCAATTCTAAATTCGAAATTTCGAGATTCCTAGTTGTACACACTTTCGAACATCATCACTTTTTTCATAAAAAAGGAATCGAAATTTGGGCTGAAAGTACATTGAGATGCTAATGTGAATGTATTTTCGCGACTTTACATACTCATTAGCAAACGTTTAAAAACGTTTGATTTGTACAATTATTAGACTCTCAAGAATCGTTAATTTTCATAAAAATCTTTACCTGCAGTGCTCCATCTTAAGCTCCTAACTGCATTTGAGTGATTTCGTCTTCGAAAAATGGAATATCAGCCTCTGAAGACGTTGGCCTCCTCCGTGATTTTGACTCTGGAATGGTCGCCGGACGAATGCTGCCGCACCCCCCCACCCCTTTTATCGGGGCACCGTCATCAATCGAGAGTATAATTGAAATTTCGCGATTTTTAAACACTCCAATTAACGAAGACCATCATTCGTTTTAAAATAAATCTTATAAGGATATTGTTAGTAAAAGTATAGAATCCAGATCAATAAACTTATTTTTATTCGCGAATTAATAGTATTGATTAAATATTGATAAAATAACGGAAGTAGATGCACTACATACCTATCTATATTCCTTCCCCTTCTATTAAAATTTTTCGCGGCAAGTTTTAAAAAATTTATTAACATTTTGAGCTTTATAATTATAATTACACTATACGAAACACGATGTAAGCTCAATATAATACTAAAAAAAAATTCTATACATATTTACTTATAACCATGTACATTAGAAAAAAAATTCATATTTTCAAATTTTCTTTTCTATACGGAATAGGAAAAAAAACAAGAATACACATCGCGTACTTCGCACTCGAATTTTAAAGAGCAGTTCATACAAACAAATTATTTTATCCTACGCACACATTCCCCATAAAAAGAGAAAATATACCTGGCCACCAAAAACAAAAATTACACATTCAAAAAAAAAAATAGAAGGGGTGAAAATCTCAAAAATCAAATTGAACTAAAGTCGAAAACGCAGCCTCGCTGGAGTGGCCGCTGCGAGTGTACACCCAGAGAAGCATTGCGGTCCGGCGACGCGCAGCTGAAAAAAAAAATCTCCTGGGAGGCGGAATTCGCGCTCGCGCGCGCTTTGACTTTCAAATGGCCCCCGGGCCGCCCGCATGTTTATGTATGTCCTCGCGCGCGCGCCGCCCCGCGCCGATTTGCATTTACGCGCGCGGGGAGATTTTCTCTCTCGCTCGCTCGCGCCGCGCCGATAAACGGCTTTTACGAGCGGATCGCCCGCGAGCCGCGAAAGCGATCTCGCCCGCCCCCGCCCAGCCCCGCGCGGTGATTCGCCGCACTCGTTTTAAAGGGGAGCCTTCCTTCCCACTGGGGCAGCAATTCCGCCGGTGCGAGGGGCTTCCGGGGGATTGCCGTCACTTCTTTTTTTTCGGCTACGCGTTTCTTTCACGAGGATCTTCTCTTCTAGACGAGGAAATGAGTTTGAGAGAATACGGGGATATTGGGACGTTAAACTGGAAGATTGTGGGGCTTTAATTATTGAGGAGAATTGCTGTTGTAATTTTTTTATGTAAAAAAGAGAAGTTTCTTTGGGGTGGGGAAAGAAAAAGGTTTTCAAAAGAGGGTGGTGGGGACGAGTAGAAAACCACCTCACGTTTTACACCTTTCGAATCAAACTGAAACTCTATTCAACGCTGGAAATGACCAACGCTCGGGAAAACCGCATTGGCACCTCGGTGGAATTTCGAAAATCACGTCATTATGCGGTGACGGCGCGTTGCAATAGCTGGAATTGCAAAACACTTGGCTATTTGTCATTTCTATGTCAACAAAGACTTTTCAGAAATTAATTTCCTCTTGAACTAAATATTTCCATATAAAAGTAAAAATTGTGCAGATAAATTGTAAAACAGAAATATAATAAATGGTATTTAAAAACAAACGGTATAAATTAAGCATCTTTGATAATAAATACAAGATCATTGAACTATTTAAATTTCAACAATAGAACTATCTATAATCTATTGCGTTCAATAATTATAATGTTCTATTCCGTTATACTATTTTATTATGTTATTTACATCAAAAGATATGCGCTACACAGTAAACTGTAAAACCGGTGACAGTGCGCAATAACCGTGAACGATTTCAGGATTATTCCATCTTTTAACTCGGGTTTAAAAATCGACAAGCCAAAAAAACGCTGCTTCACCTTTCAACTATCTAATAGATAGATTTACATAATGCATATTCGTGTTATAAATACAATTTACACTGGATCTCTTTCTTTTTTTTTTGTTGTCCCTGCATGACCAATAATGAAATTGGCATGCGTTACTTTATTAAAAAAAAAAGAAAAGACAAAAAAAAAGTCGCCGTGCATACATTTTTCTTATTTTACAAATTGCCAACAACATGAGCGATTTGACACCTTTCGTAAAATAAACTACATCGACTGTCACTTGTTCAACAAGTGGCATTCTTCACAGCACTCGACGCGAGTAATTCCGCATACTCTCGCACTTCTTATGTCATTAATAACTCGAGTCATTAATGGATATTTCGTTCTTTTAAATTCCTCAGACTATTCACTTCTCTTTATTCAGCGCCTGAATAAATTCCTCAAGCTTTTCTTGGATCTGTCTTACGCGCTCTGAAAGTGTAAATGCAAGTTAAAACTTTTAATAATACAACATTAAAAGTATTATATTAAAAGGAAACTTGTTTTACTTACTCAAATCCTCAGCCAATGTAACTCTCCTTCCAGTCAACAACTGCTTCTTCTTATCAGAGTCTTGACTATAATCTTCGAGTACTTCTTTAATTTCTTTATCGAGTCTCCGGGCTTCCCTATTCATGATCTGTTGTCGCAGCGCGTTTGCAGTAACCTTCAGCATCTGTTGAATTCGCCAGAATAGCACGACGTCGTTGCACTCCAGCTGCAGAAATCAATTTAAATTGTAAAATCACGCTTATTCGAAATATAAATTGCGCGAAAGATTTTGATACTTGCCTCGTGATCGTGCCCAGTGTGATACAGATAAAATGCTTTCCTGCAATCGTAAGCCCTCGCTAAACTTTGTTGCAAGAAGAATCTTCTATAAACGGGATGCCATGTTTCCCGAATAAATTCGTTATCGATTTCAAGTCCATTGCGTTGTAAATTTTTTCTAACAGTCGTTAATTCATCTTGTGACAATGTAGGTGCGTGCTCCTAAATGAAAAGATTTTTTTGTAAATTGTGCTAAAAAGAAAACTAATAACAAAGATTTACCTTGTCGGCGTATAAAATTTTGTCCAGTTCATTTTTCACGCTGGTTCGCGTCTGTTGTTCCTCGGATTGGTACTTCCAGTACATCCATCGCTCAGTGCGACTGGGTCCGAGCATGTCGCGTAGAATCTGTTCGGCTGCATGGAGTTTATCTTTGACCGAATTTTCCAGGAAACGCACCGCCTGATCCCAATCGCGTTTGTCGTTCACACTCCTGTCTTCGAGAGTATTCAACTGAATGACTCGCAGCATTTCAAAGGCCTGTCAAAATTCATTATTTTTTTTAAACTATATAGTTTCCAATAGTTAAAGACTAATAAACTGTTTGTGTTTTAAGTTATTTAATTTAAACAAATATTTATTATTTATTTGAAGATAGCGATACCTTGTCTTCCCAAGTGTGCCTGTGTACTGCTTCTTGAACGACCGAATTTTTGAGATTGTCAAAAATATCGTCGTGGTCTGGACTTAGCCTTGCTTGAATCAGGAAGTTTTGGAACTCTCGTTGTAAACATTCCCAACCAGTCTCGATACTTTTTGATGGAAGCTGTTGTTCTGTCCAGTGCCTCAATTTAATGTCAACAGTAGTATTAAAATTACCTGAAAAAATTAAAGGATAAATGCATTTCAAAATAAATTTGATATCAGTCTCTTTGTCACTGTTACAAAAACTTTTTATTTACCTGCATTTCCAGTTTGAGCAGCAGGGAGGTATATGTTCTCGAATACATGCATGCTGACTTTGTCCCACAAGTGATTCATTAAAACTTCTTCCCAGTGTCGTGGTGACACTTGCGACAGATTGACTATCTCGTCTAAAATTTCCCCTCTAGCCTTCTCAAACAGCTCATCTCGGTCTAGCTCGCGTAACCTTGGAAAATTGTTTTTCCACTCGGTTTCCAAATTGAATCTGGTTGCTTTAAATGCGTCAGCCTGCTGTTCCACCGTGTCCCTCACCATTTTCCAAAAACAGTCTGCGACTGCCAAACTTAAGTTTCTAGTAGTCACTTGGCCGGACATTGCTAAACCATCTCTGAAAAATCATTATTTCAATATTAGAATTTATAAAAAATGTTGACTATAGTTTCAAGCATACTTGAATAATTTTGAATTTCTAAAGAATTTTTCCTCGTAGTCTTTTATGGTCTGAATGCTATCGTCCTGTCTGCCACGTCCAGTAACAACTGCAAAGTAGCCTAATGCCTTCATCGGGAACAATTTTCCAGATAAAATCTTTTTTAAACGTTCAGGATTCGCTAAGTTCTCCTCGGCCATGTCCACCTGCACAATTCATACAAATAATCAGTCGTTAGAAATTTGATATTTATATTTGTGTTTTTTTTTAATATACGAACTTTAGTAAGAACAAAAATAGTACGCTTCCCGCTGGGATCCATCTGAGCTACGAGGTCTGTCACGTTGCTTCTTTCTGCGTCCACCGAGCCGTCTTGGATGCACAAAATTATGGCATTTGGATTGCTCATGTACTGCTGTGTCATATTTCGGATGGCATCTCGTGTGTCCCCTGCCATCTCAACAGTAACAGTCTGTTAAAAAAATAGGTTTTAATATTAAAATTTACTTTTGAAATAGTTAATGATTATTAGTAAAGTGAACTAAAAAAGATCTTTCATCCAATTGAAATAAACTGGAGTTGAATGATCTTTCGATTCGAAAAATAAAAGTAAAACTATTTTCTTACACTTATGATTCCAGGCAAATCAACTAGAACCATACGGGGTAGACCTGGTCCTTTGACTGTCATTGCTATCACTTCCTGGCTGACGGTTTTCCCTCCCTTTACACTGTTCTTCATGCGTATCTCAACTTCACGCCGAAGCTCCGCAAGCTCAGACTCCTTTGTCAGATCAAATTCCCTCGAGCTGTCTTTGAACTGTGCAATATGATACGGACCTTCGCTCAGCGTTACCTTCACCGGTGCTCGCGTCATCATCTCGCCACCTCCCCTGAATTATTTTTGTTTCATTTTGATTTTAGAAAATAAATAAACAATTCAGTGATTTAAATAAAAAAATATACCTTGGAAATATGCGCGCTTGAGCGATCATTTCAAGCACTGACGTCTTTCCTGAACTTTGGTCTCCTACGACTACAACTCGTGGCAGATGATCGGCTGCAGAATACGCACTGTCATAATCATTCAGTTCGTCAAGAACGTCGCTGTACATATCTATCAAAGATTTCTGAAAAATATTTAATTAATAAAAATACTAGAAACTTACTCTGCACTTTATTAATTCTCAACTAAATCTTACTTTAATTTTTCGACTGCTTTGTTTAAAATTGCCTCTCAGTAACATTTGCTTCCTCAGCTCTTTATTTTCACGTTCAAGCCTTTCGAGTTCCCGTTGATATTTCATCTGTATTTGCATGACTTCATCGTGCATTGCATCTATCCTCTGCTGCGACTCTGTAAATATAAATCCATCTAATAATCTAAAGAGCCAGCATTAGAAGTATAAAAAAATTCTACTAAAAATGAACTTACGAGTTTTTCTACGATCTTCAGATGCATCGGCAGCGGCGAAAGCTACTGTGTTTTTCGCTATCTCTTCCTTAACATCTAGAAAAAAGAAGAGTATTTTTTAATGTAAATAGAAAATTTTCTAATAAATATACATCAGTTAAAAATTTAAGAATGTTAAATCTATAAAGGAGATGTTCTACAATCGTTCATAAAAGTAACAAAAATACGATAGAATTTTGAACCGTGCAAAGCATAAAAGGGTCTGTCCCATTCAGTACTAAATAAAAAGAATTAAATTAAACTCTTCACTATTAGGGATATAGTCATAAAGCGCATAACGCTGAATGGACAGACTAAGTAGGTGAAACTATTTCTCTTACACACCTGAATAAACTTGGTTTGCAAAGGCTGTGATCACTTCAATTTCACCTGAACAGAACAGACCAAATTATAAATTAAAACGTGAAAAATAAACTACATTAATTGTTAATTCATCCAGTATTAATTTGTGCGTTCGTGCAGGTAACTAACAATTAATGTTTGACAAATGAACAAAAATCGACAGCATATGAACAATGTTAATAAACAAAAAATAGTTGTTAGAAATACATTACAATTAGAATATAATGAATTAATTCTAGAAAATCCATTGTTTTTAACTATAGTGTATTTCAAGCAATTAGTTTAAGAAGATGAATACTACAATATGATATCTGGTTGGATCAGGAATTAGGGTAGGCATCTCAGCATCACTGAAATTAAATGTTAAATTATCACTCACGCTTATTATTGTTATTATTGTTATTGCCATTGTAATATTCATTTTTGCTGTCTTCAGCAGCTTGTATGGCATCATCTAATCTTTGATTAAACCACAATTTATACTCATTATATTTTGCTTCCCCCAGCTCCTTGAATCGTGGATCTGCATACATTTGTCAGTAGATTTTTTAAAATCATTTTATAGTGATATTTTATAGTTACTTTTAGAAGGCTTAAAATCTTACCTATATCAATTTTATTACTTAAAGTATCTTTCATGGTCAATAAGGAACTTCGAAAATCTTTCCATTGTTCATCAGTTGGAAGTAACTCATTCATCCATGATACTGACGGCAATCCTTCTTTCCACTGTTCATATTTCTAGAAATTGATTTAGCAAATATTAAAGGAATTATTAATTTTAGTTATTATAGACATTAAAAAACGATTTTCAAGAAAGCAACCAATTATAAGTACTTAATAAACTATTAAATATATACCTTTTGCATTTGATATCCACCTCCTACAGCTCCACCAAGTAGAAGATATCTAATCTTCAAAGCTCCTCTTAAAATCTTTGTCACAACCATAAAGTACCTCCGATGTGAATTAACTAAGATACGAGTTTGAGGAGACGCTAACAAGGGTTTGCAGTAACGAAACTTCCCAGATGTTAAGTACCGTGTACCCACTATGGAAAGTGGATATCGAGATGTCTTGGATATCAGCAAAATGCTGTAGCTAAAGGACAAATCAGAATTCAGAGCAAACATAAATATTGATTGCATAATCAAAGACTTCAGTAAGCCTACATCGTTTAAGTTCTGCAAGTCACATTGTGATTTTTGGATAAACAAATACTTTTACATTAGATTTGAAAACAAATTCAGTCAATTTTCTGAGATCGTTGCAAAGTATATGACCTAACCTAAAATTCTCCCTCTTCCAAGAAACTCTGAATACACCGAACTCAGATTCCAGAAAAAAAATCCACGCATGACACCTCTCGAAAAAGTTAATGTGATAATTTAATTCATGCACGAGATGTTAATCATAATTTTTATTTAAAAATCAATCGGACATTGCCGGTCAGTGCAATGATAAGAAACGGAATTTTCTTGAAAAGCTCACCCGAATTTGCCGCACAGGATCTGCTTCATCTTGCCTCGGAGTCTTCACGTCGGTGTCAGGAAGTCGATATGCCACAAAAGGCGATCGAATCACTCTTATTATAAAAAAAAAACTTTGAAAAAAATCAACGACAATCCATACCGCTCTCGGCGCCTGTCCCTCCGAAATTTTCGGAGCAACGAAAAAGTCGAACCCTAAAATCGCCGCGAGCTTGCAGACGGCAAATGCTCGCGAACTAATCGCTACTTTTGCGCATGCGCATGTTCACACACACATGTAGACTCCATGTCGGTGTGTAGTACACACGACACACCTCAATGTAGGAGACTTCTATTGCGCATATGGAGGGGAATAACGAGTTAACGACTGCTGCGGATTTCCAGTGTGTACATCACCGTGTCACGGTCACCTTGATTAGAGGTTAGGAAATTCGCATTTTATTTTCTAATTCGAGTTCTGAGTCTCTTTTCAAGAGGAGTCGATTTTGTTTTGATACAAGCGAAACGACATGGCTGATAATAACGAGATGGAGACCAACGAGGATCAAACCGTAACGGAGGATGTTAAGACGGCTGGACAACCTCTCTCGGATTTTTTGCTACAACTCGAGGATTACACGCCGACTGTGAGTTAAATTTTTATTTTTTTTTTATATAAATCATCTTCCGAGTGATGTTTTGTATGTGTGTATAATATTGCAGGTGCCTGATGCTATCAGCGAACATTACTTGCACTCGGCAGGCTTCAACACAACAGATCCTAGGATGTAAGTATTTAAATGATTTGTAGAATTTGCTAGAGTTTCCTAATCTAATATTTTAATGTATCTTAATTCAGAGTGAGGCTGGTATCTCTAGCTGCTCAGAAATTTATTTCTGAAATAGCCAATGACGCTTTGCAGCACTGCAAAACAAGAGGCGCAAATCAAAATGCTAAATTAAAAGGAAAAGACAGGAGGTTCACGCTCACAATGGAAGATTTAACACCGGCAGTGGCAGAATATGGAATCATTGTCAAGAAACCTCACTACTTTGTTTAAATTAGACAAATTAATTGTAAAATTTGACAGATCTCTCCAAGTTTTCGATAGTTAGGACAAATGTTTTTTATTTAAAACTTTTTGATATTTCATAATCACATTTCATCCGCATAATTTAACTTTCGAGTAATTATTTTTATTAGAAGAGGAAATTAATTCATGAAGTAGTTTTAAATCTACTTTGTTAGAGAATATTTAACATATAAGATACAGATTGTGTATTTTGTATTTTTCTTTAAAACTACAGTAAAAAATAAAAACGCTCATCCATTGTTGAAGCAAAAAGTTATTTTATTGTACTATTAAATTAGATTTTTTATCACAGAGATCTTTGTGTAACATTTTACAAGATAGAATAATAATTCTAAATTTTTTTTAACATATTCACCTTTAAAATATACTAACTTTGTTAACACACATTAAACATACATTAAACAGTCAAAACCATTCTCGATTAAAGATAAAAAAAGATTATAAATATGAATTTACTATTTTAATATAAAAGTAAATAATTATAGTTGGATTGGAACTATTCAAATTGACAATTGTAAGTTTATTTTATTACCACAATCAATTACATTCAATTTTAATGTCGGTTACATATTTAAAACTTATTATTGTAACATCTGCTCTATTTTTTAACTTGTAATAATACATTTCTTAAATAAAATAATTATTTGTAAATAAGTATTATTGATTTTATTAATTATTATTCAATAGTAAATAATTGAATAGAATTATTTACTTCTTTAATTTTACTTTATATAAAATCAATCTTTGAAAATTTGCGCTTACAGTGTCACCAATACAAAAACTATAACTGTTGGCAGCACTTACCACTGACGCCTACTTACATTCACATAATCACATCAGTCATCAGAATGTTTTGGAACTCTAGCGTTAATTGACGTTCGTATATTCTGCTACGTACATTTTCTGAAAACAAACAAATAATACTTTAAAGAATATTAAAAAAATGCCTCCAAATAATGACGATGACCCTTACGCCTTTGTTGCTAAAGGACCTTTAAAAATAAAAGGCTTGGAATCATCTGGTAAAAAGTAAGTTATTTATTGCATTAACCTAATACAGTAGTGTTATTGATAATTTTTTATTTCAAAATGCAATTAAACAATTCATGTTATTTCAATATTAATACTAATGATTAAGAGACGTTTAATTATTATACTATGGCTTATTTTTTATCTATCAGATATTGAAAGTAATATAGCATTGTATTTGATACTACAATCAACGTATTATATTTTTAGGAAGAAGAAAAAGGATAAAGAGATGAAGAAACTTGTAGAAGTAGCCAAAGTTGTAAATAAAGATGAAGAAGACGAAGCACAAAGTAATGAACCAACTGAAAGAGTACGGACTAAGACTAAAGCAGAGTTAGCTTTCTTGAAAATGAAGGAAAAAACGGTATTTTATAAATTTATTTTAATAATTTATATAATAAAATATTTTTGTAAATTATATTTTAATAAAAATAATTTTTTTGTAGCAAATGGAGCGAATAAAACAAAAAGCCTCAAAATCGCATAAACAACAAGTAGAATCCTTCAATCGTCACTTAGATAGTCTTACGGAGCACTTTGATATTCCTAAAGTCAGTTGGACAAAATAAGATTTATATTATTGGATTGTATTTTGGTACAAGAAGTATGGACTTAATGTGCAGAAACAATGTTACACATTTTTTAACATTTAATTGTTTGGACTTAATTTAAAATAGTTATTATTATGTAGATAATATGAATATAAGTAATACATATGTTATAAATATACTTATAAATTTTTTATATTAAAAAGAAGGTATTTATTGTCCTTACGAAACAATTTATATTTTATTTAGAACACTAAATAATCATAAAATTCCCAAAGTTGTTTTTGTAAAGCCACAATTACGTTAAGCATTTTTGTGCGAATCTTAATAAATTTAATCAATTCCTTTTATCTTATCTATTTATTTGACGCGAAAATGTATGTTTAAAAAAAAAATAAAAAGTATACAATTCAACCCACTCGCACTTTAAAAAATTTCATTATTTGGCTATTTACTTCCTGTCCACAAAATTTGTCCAGCGACGCGAGGCGATTGGTCGACTCTCACCGGACATGTCGTTCGCTTGGGAACGCGAGTCCGCGGCGGAAGAGGCTTTCTGGCACAACGTGTCTCGCTCTTTTGCTTCGGCGTTTCTCTGGGCGAACGACATTCAGACGTGAAAATGGTGCAAAAGAAGGTAATTATCGATACTTCGCTGCTGCAGCATTTGTGATTTTTGGTGCTCGCAATTATTTTACTCTCACTGCTTACGAAAATTCACTTAAATGTATTATGTGCTAGCGAAATTTCGAATATTATTGCTCGGCTAACCTAAAAAGAAAAACGTGATCACCACTTTGTCCTTTCGTCGACATATATTCGTGATCTGTTTACACGTTATTCTTATTACCCGCTAATATTTATTTTTGTCATTTAAACTAAAGTGGAATTTAAAATTTTATGGTTTTTACCTAAGAGATTTGTGGATACAGTAGGCGTGAAATGTATTTTTTGAAAATTATAACTAATTCAATAATAAGCATGGCTGTTGCCATTTGAGTAGAATGATGCTACTATGCTTCTATGGTTATTGAATTTGTAATAGTTAAACTTAACTACTTTTTAAAAGTTTTATTTTTAAGTTGTAATTGGCATTTATTATTCCAATTTTACTTTTTTGCAGCCTAAGAAGAAGGTTGGAAAGAAGGTAGCTGCTGCTCCTTTGGCAGTGAAGAAAGTTGAGCCCAAGAAGCAGACCAACCCGCTTTTTGAAAAACGCACACGCAACTTTGGCATTGGTAAATATTCTTAAAAATTAGAGTTTCTGATTATTTAAATGTATATTTTATATAATAATTTAATGTTTTGCTTCTTTATAGGCCAGGATATCCAGCCTGCCAGAGACCTTAGCCGTTTTGTCAAATGGCCAAAATACATTCGTATTCAGAGACAGAAGGCTGTTCTCTCAAAGAGGTTGAAGGTTCCTCCACCAATCAACCAGTTTACACAGACCCTTGACAAACAGACTGGTAAGATTCTAAACTAATAATATTAGTTGTATTGAAATATTATTAATAACATTTATCATATAATTTTAATTCGTTGTAGCTACTCAGCTCTTCAAAATTTTGGAGAAATACAGGCCAGAGGCTGCAGCAGCCAAGAAGCTAAGGCTAAAGGCTAGAGCCGAAGAAAAGGTAGCCAAGAAAGAAGATGCCCCAACCAAGAGGCCCAACACTCTGAGAAGTGGCTGCAACGCTGTCACAACCTTGGTTGAACAGAAGAAAGCTCAACTGGTTGTCATTGCTCATGATGTCGACCCAATTGAGGTATTTTTACTGATGAAAAAAATTATTTTTTATTCAAAACGTGAATCTAAATCAATTTTTATGATTGTAGATTGTTCTCTTCCTGCCAGCCCTTTGCCGTAAAATGGGTGTACCATACTGTATTATCAAGGGCAAGGCTCGTCTGGGACGCCTCGTGAGGAGGAAAACTTGCAGTGCTGTAGCACTGACACAGGTATGTTTTAAAAACATTCTTACATTAAATCTATATCTTAAATTAATTTTATTTAAATGATGAAGAAAATAGAGCCAATCCAATGATTGTCTGTGATATATTCTATTTTAACTGAAATTTATGTAATAAAGTGAAAGAATTATAATTTTTTTAATTATATCATGAACAATATACATTAAAGTTATTGATTTTTTTTTTTTTTCTTTCAAAAAGGTCGACTCTGGCGATAGAGCCAACTTCACCAAGGTCATTGAAGCCATCAAGACCAACTTCAACGACCGCCACGACGAGATCAGACGTCACTGGGGAGGTGGTCTACTTGGTAGCAAATCTGCTGCCAGGATAGCTAAGTTAGAGAAGGCGAAGGCGAAGGAACTTGCACAGAAGCAGGGTTAATTTTAAGTTGTCTGTGATTTATTGAAAAAAATTTCATCTTATTAATAAAAAACAGACAATTCTCTTATAAATAGTCTCTTCATTTTAAAAATCTTATAATTTTAATGTCAAGAGTTTTAATATTTATAAATTAATTTACAATTGTCAATTTCTTTTTTAAGTCTTACATTCTCTTTTTAATCAATTTTTCAAGTTTTTTAATTCTTCCTGCTTCATGTTCTGGACTTTCTGGTAAAATACTTCCTGCAACTTCAGCAGAGGCGTCCGTGCTAAGGCGCTGCTTAAATTCTTCCATCAACTGAAGTTGTTCAGTTTTTCTTAAGCCCTGAATAAAAATTAAAATTAATTTAATTTAATACAACTTCAAAATATTGACAAGTGATTAAATAAATCATACTTTCATGTCCAAAATTTTTTGAAATTCTGGAACCTTAAGATCAGGCAGTAACTTTTTACATTGATCAGCAAATCCACTAGGAGAATCTGTTGGTGACATAACTATCTTAAGTACCATTTCAGCAGTTGTCATACCTTTTGTTACAACCTACGTAAGAAAATAGTAATTAACAAATTTAATTACTAAAACTTATTTTATTTAAAAAATGTCAAGTTTACCTTAGTATAAGTAGCAGGTGCTTTTCTTTGAATTTGACACCCTGTAGATGGAAGATCTAAGAGAGCAGTTTTTAACATATGAACATCTAACAGTAGCTGTTCAGCTCCTACTGTATTAAGTGGTTTGCACTTAAAAATTTGATGCGTTAGTTTTGGAATGAAGGAGCTGTAAATTAAAAAAAATATTTTCAGATTATCTTGTTAACCCAATTTGAATTATTTAAAAATAATAAGCTGCGACTTTTTATATACCTTACAAATTTAACACACAACTGTGTAAAATATTTTCTACAAGACGACAGTTGATCTCTTATTGAGGGAATAGTCTGTCGTAAGTGAGATATGATAGTACTAACATAACTACTTTGATCTCCTACACTTTCAAGTAAACTCCATTGAATCTGTAACGTGAAAAATAGGAATATATAATTATATTAGTTTCAGTTTTTAACTTAATCATAAAATCAAACTTTTTTTAAAATCGTTACTTTTATCATGATGTTTAAGGCAGGTTCACAGGCGAGTTCTAAGTCTTGCACCAACAATTGAATGCAATTTGATATTACCCTAAAATCATAAAAAAACATACAAACGTGTTATTTATATTTTCTGGACAATTCGAAAAGCTTGATAATACTTACCCGTGGAAAATGTCTTGTTCTTGTGATAAATTTATTTTATCTGCATACACTTTATCGGTTTTCAATCGCAGCTTTTCTTCCAACTGCTGCGTCGTTTCGAGACAGTACTCAGCAGTCGTTAATATGCTGTAAAAGAATATTCAAAAAATAAAGAATGCTATTTCATAAAAAATGAACATAAAAATAGGAATAATTTCTCACCAACAAATGCGAGCTTGCTCTTCCTTGCTGAATCTACTACTTTCGCCTTCTTTCAAGAAACTTTGAAAATTTTGCATAAAACCCGACGTCGATAAATCCCTAAACTCTCGCGTTATGCTGCTTACACTTGATCCAATACTAGCACTGCCGATTCTAATAAATCAATAATAATTTATTAAGTGGTTATTTCATGAAATTCCTACTTCACTACAAATTTAAATTTATCTTATTGTGTACTTTGGCAAATTATTCTGCAATATTTTTACGGCATACTCCCGCAGATACTTTTGGAAGGTCTCAGCCAGACTGAGCATAATAGCGCCCGAGCTGAGCTGCGTGCACTGCAACATGCACTTTTTGTAAAATACAAAAAGATCGGCACAGGAGGATAGGACACTGCTGGGACCTTCCGCACCCTCGTAGGCCTGAGCTCCCGGAGGGTGAGTCTTGCAATCGGCCACGAATTTATCGATGAGCTCGGCCAGGTTCCGATCGAGGCTCTCTATGTATATGTACAAGTATGATTCAAAGCACTTTCCTATCAGATTTGCAAAAGGAGATGCCAATGGTTTATCCTGTTCCACCTTAAATCATGCAATATTTGACAAAAATTAATGGATTCATATTGGTTACAACAGTAGTTTTTTAAATATAAAATAAATTTATATGAATTTCTTAATAATGAACACCTTTTCTGCAGTTTCTTCTTCAAATGGATTACCAGGGACATCAGTAGAAGCTCCCGCTGTTACTAAAGGAACCTTTTTCTTGCCTTTTGAATTGGTATCCTCAAGCGTGACCCCTGGAAACCTTTTGGCCAATAAATTTTCAAAATTTGAAGTTCGTTGAATTGCGTAGAGCAACAATTTTACGTCGATTTCTGCTGTTCTTTTATGCATAAGTTTAGTGAGGTCATCTCGAGTTATGTGACAAAACTGAACAGCTATGCGCTCGGATACTTCCCACTCCAAAGGGAACATATTTCCAAATTTCGATTCAAAATCGATCAGGTGTTTTTTGATCCACGCATACCGTCGATCGATTTTATCTAGCCACGCAAATTCCTGATTTTCATCAAATAGATGGGTATATTCCTGTAGTTGCATTGATACAAACCAAGTTAGTAATTCTTTTCTGCAAAGATTGAAGGAATAATTAAATTTTATTTAAGCTTCTAAATTTCTTAGACGATAGAAACTTACTTCACTTTTGGATCTAATATTGAAAGGACTGAACACGCCTCTGGTAACTGAGCAAAATGTTTAGAATTTTGTCCAGTGAAAGCTTCTTTGAAATCTGTTGTTATTTGTTGAGCTAATTCAACATGAATTTGTTGCACCTAGAATTCAAGTGAGTTTATTAAAATAGGGGTGCAGTTAATTTACGTTACATTAATTTGAAACTTTGTAAAATTACTTGATCTAATAGTTCCTTTATTTGTGGTATGTCCATATAATTATTAAAATGTTTCATCACTTCGATGACAGCTTGCAAGGGTAAAGAAATCTTTCCGTACTGTTTATTTTTTGTTAAATCTCTGTAAAAGTAAAATATTATTAAAGAATAATTGTAAATCTAGTGAAAATAAAACTTGATTTTAAATTAAATAGAAAAATCTGACTTTAAATACTTACTTTAAGGTCTCGACTCTATCTACTAACATGTGTAAATGGTTTAATGTGGTAATAGATAAGGTAAGATTCTTTTTAGCAAAGTCCAACTGCTTTATATCTCTTGTAATATCTTTGACAGTTTCTTCAGATTGTTCTGCCTTAGATTTGATATCTTTAATTTGAACAAACAATTGTCTTATTGCTTTTTGTGCATCATCCAGGGCCGTTTTTCCTTCCTGAGCACTGCTAGTCTGTGTCCTTACTACTGTACGTATTTCCTTGTCAATATGTTGAATTTCATTTTCTAATTTACCAATTACTTCGTCTATGTTAGAGAGAGATTGCTCAGTGGGAAATAAAGTATTAATATAATCCACAGGATTGAAATTTGGCTGATCCAATGGATCGTTACTTGGAATAACCTGTAACAAAATTTAAATCAATTATTTAATGAAAAAATAAGCAAACAACATGTATGCATATGAAATAAGCACTTAGTGAGATCTTAAAAATAAACTTTAAGTAACTAAATAATGAAATTTAAACCTTTTCGATTACTGCTTGAACATTGGGTGGAAAATTGAAGATTGTCGACAGGACATCTTCAAGTTTTTCTTCTTCGGCAGATGCCATTTTTAAGCGAATAATTCACAGGCACTGTATAATCATGTAACCACCACCTGGCACTAGGTTAAACATGCAAAATCAATTTTTGTCCTCTTCAAATTAGCTCCGATTCAAATTGGAGCAGGCATAACAGTTGCTGTCAACGTCAACAAAACAACGTTTTTCCGGTATCCACCTATAGTTGCAAAAGCTGATACAACTTTAATAAGTTGCCAACGTAAATTCCATTTTGGCAGGTGTCTCATAGAGATTTTTTTGTTTCTTTTGTTGTCGAGCTTCACTTATCACTAGCGCAGGCTTTCGCTACTATATATGTGTGCCGCTGAATTGATTGTGTGCGTGCGTACGGCAGTCGCCGGAAAAGTGTACTGTCATTCACAACCTGCAAAAGATTTTGTTTAACAGCCGATTTTAAAAGTTTTAACTTTACAATGGCCATCGTCGAGAGGGACCCGTCAAGATATTTGCCCGATTATGATATACAAGCTCCGAAACAACAACAATTCAGCCCATACGCTGACAATGGAGGGTAATTCTTTTGAACTTAACCTAGCAAGATATTTTCTTCGATTATGCTTTTATAAATAAAAGTTTACATGTTTAAAAATATTGTACTTGGATTAGTTTAAAATGAGAAAGAAGTAGATATTAATTTTGAAATTGAAAGAAAAATTTAATAGATTTAGAAATGGTGGAATATTTAGTTACTCAAAACGAATCTTCCACTCTTTTGTAAACTCATTGTTTTAAATATATTTTTCAGGAGTGTAGTAGCTCTGGCAGGCAATGATTTCAGTATCATAGCAGCTGATACTCGTCTCAGTGCAGGTTACTCTATTTACACACGTACCCAAGAGAAATTATTTACTCTTTCGGATACCACAGTTTTGGGATGTTCTGGCTGTTGGTGCGATACTCTAACACTCACAAGAGTAATGGGTGCTCGTATGCAGGTAATGTTAATTTCAATATATAAAAAGAAAATACTAACAAGATTTTTTACTTAATAAAAAATTAAATAAATTTTTATGCAGATGTACAAGCACGAGCATCATAAGACAATGTCAACACCTGCAGCAGCTCAAATGCTTTCGACCATGCTTTATTACAAGCGATTTTTCCCGTACTATGTTAGCAACATTTTGGCTGGTTTAGATGAGGATGGTAAGGGTGTTATATACAGATATGACCCTGTTGGTCACTGCGAAAAAAATACATATGTAGCTGGTGGATCTGCAGGGGCTTTCTTGCAACCCTTATTGGATAACCAGGTATTTAATTACTATATTAGTTAGTTATACACTTTAGAAATTTACAGATCCTTATATTGTACCTTGTTTTTTCTTTTAGGTTGGTTACCTCAATCAAGAAAATGTTGAGAAGGTTCCTTTGACTAAAGATAGAGCTTTAGCAATTATGAAAGATGTGTTTATCTCAGCAGCTGAAAGAGACATTTATACTGGTGATGGAATTTCGATAAAAATTATTACAAAGGATGGAATAGTTAATGAAACTTTCGCATTAAGAGCTGATTAATTTAAGTAATTTAATTACGATTTTTGTACAGCCAGTCTGTTTTCATTTCAACAAATTGTACTTTACATTGAAATATAAGAATTTTCTTTAAATGTAGTGAATTTTTTTTCGAATACCTAAATCAGTATAATTAAGAGACAAATTTGAACCAGAATTTATTGAGATGGCATACTAAAAGTAAAAACGGACAAAAAAGATAAAGAATTGTTAATGATAAATCAACTACGAAGATCTTTTACTGTATCCAAACTTTTTTTAAATAACCTTTTAATGCATCTCATTGGATTTGAATTTGGCAATCTCACAATAAAATTTTGTATTGTACTTTACGTTAAAAGATGTATAACAACTAAGTATTGAATGATCAAAGAGGGTGATAAAAAAATTAACAAAATTATATTTTAAGTAACTTAAGTAATTAGACTTTATTATCGCATTATTTATATAAATTATAATAAACGCCGTCAATCCTAAGTTATGAATCAGACGATCCGTGTGTGGGTACGTGTAGGATCCAATATTTTTAGAGAAATCCCATCCAACGTCAGCCAACACTCATAATGAGTTACATCTAATATACATCTTACTTTATATTTTTCATATACAAACGTAATACAATAAACCTACTTTATGGTAAAGCATATCAAAACAACAAAAAGTAAAACAGGTATAGATCGTCTTGATGATGTACTATTTTCTCAAGTGACTGTTTCATAGAAACAATTGAAAGGACAGAAAGACTCAATTTTTTAATGAGATTTAAATTTATCCGAATTTATTTTTTTGGTGTTGGTGCTGGTAGCGGCTTGCCGCGATCTTTTCCCCGAAGTTTTATGCCAAGAACTCTTTCAATCTTGCCAATTACCATTTGATTTGGAATACCTCGTCCGGCCTCATAATCATTGATTACTTGCGTTTTTTCATTAACTTTCTGAAATAAATCAAGAGCAACAGTATTAATGATAAATAATTAATTTCTTACAAAACAAATAAAAAAATTCTTACTGTAGCAAGATCTTTTTGGGATAAGCCCTTAGCCTGTCGTCCTTGTTGAATGAGTTTTCCAAGATCAAGAGAAACTGTTTCGTGTTTCAATTCTTCAGTCTCACGATCCAATTTTGCAGTGTTTTTAGTGGTAACATGTTGTCTGTTTGCTCCTCCTCCCCCTATAATTTCAAAATGGTTAATAAATTTTAAATTATTTTCACCAGTAAAGATACAATATATCTAATATTTTTACTGTTACTGAATATTGTTAAAATAAAATGTTTATTAAAAAATTAAACAAGATCTTTTTTAACATTGCACTTTTATCATAAAGTTAACATGATAATTACTTCAATATACCTAAGAATATAACTGTAACAACCTCATAGTTAATAAATTTTGACATTGTAGAATTAATTACACAATCTTTAATTAAATGTGTTTAGTTAATGTGGTATTGTTATAGTCTCTAGAATTAGATTGAAGTTAATATAAATTATGTAGAAACAACATTATTTATCTATAGTAGTAACTGAAATTTTCGAATTCATATTATGTTGGAATATTTGGAAACAATACATTTTCAAATTATAATATTGTTTGCACAACTGTTAAATAAGATTTTCCGCAAAGAATATTTAAAAGATGTATTCAAGCAAATTCAATAGTAAAATATGTAATCTGTTGCAGTTAAATAATGCATAGATATATGACAAGTTTCCAAGAAGATAAAAATTTCAAATAATACACAAAAGTTGACCGTTTCGTTCAATTAATTGGGCACCTAAACATGAAACGTTACATAAGGTGTTCTAATACATTAACTAAGGTGCGCCAACGGATGATTTGATATTGAAATATCTTTTCAGAAACTACGCAATGAGAAGCTAGTAAGTTCAACTACACCTTGTTACCTAGACTACTAAACCAAAACTTTTCTAACCATTACCAATTGTTTAGATAGCGGAGCACATAATAAGCAGCACATTCACTGCCGTTGCAATACAGTACACAAAGTCTCAAAGCGACATTCGTGTAACCGTTAAGAGTCATCCTCGAAAACGTGTAGCTATCAGGTCGACACGTAAACATGTTTACACACGCGGCGGCATCGGAGAAAAAAATTAAGCAACAAAATACGCTCTTCCCAGGGCCTACAGCCCCATTGTTCCCGCGAGTTCTTCGCAAGTTGCAGGGGTAAAAAAAGCAGCCAAGAGGACGAAGGGCAGAGGAGCAACTTACACTTGGCCTGGGTCTCGACGGCGACTCCCTGGCGTCGCGCTGCGTTCACCGCCTGCGGAGCAAAAAACAGAAAGAGATGAAGGGCCCGGCTTTGGTCACCCGCCGAATAGTCGGCTCGGCTACTCATTAGACCAGCACGCGGCGACTCCGCCGAATAAGGCGACGATCGCCGGCAGCTCACGAGGCCCGCGGTCCCTCACCTGCTCCGATTTCATGGCAGACGCCTTGGGGATGCGCTTACGCAGGGTAATCGGCGCCGTATCCCAGTCGGACATCGTTGCACTTGCGGGGGGGATTCTCCTCGGGAACTGAACGAGCGAAATCGAGAGGAAAAGGTGCGACGAGCGGCCGCTGCAGCAGATATATGCGTGCGACTTGTGTTTGTAAACGTGGGGTGGGCGAAGAGAGAGCGCAACTTGCGTGCGTCGGCAACCGCGAGACTACTGAATACCGAGGCTGCGCATGCACGGCGTGTACGATTTTCCAGATACTTCTATTCCGTACGTTCCGAAAGGCCTCGGCTTCCGGACTCGCGACTGCGCGCGCCGTCGATTAGTTTACGAACGCCTCGCGCTCCCCCGCAGGATATTCAAATTTCTCCGATCCTGCGTACACTTCGTAAGTTTATACGCTGCTCTCGTCGGAATAACTTTTCAATTTCAATTTTAATTTAATTTCGAGCGCCTGCCCCTTTTAAGGTTACGTCGGCGTTATTTGTTACCCGCGCGCGTGAAGCACGAAACGCCGTTTCTATACATCTTATCGACGAGGAAGACACGTTCAGCTATTTATTTCGAGTAATTGCACTTTCAATCGCAGGTACAGCTTAGAAAGATATCCAAATTGTCAAGTTGGACCAGCGTCGCCGTAGAATCGCTGGGTACGTAGGTAAAATTGGAAAAAGTTGCAGAAAGAAGAATCCGCAGCGGGAAGCTCGCGAAAACGGGCGGCTGATAAAAGGAGAAGGAAAATGCGCGAAGAAGCGTGGACTCTAGTGTGCTCTCCTCGGCGCTAAGAGGCTGCGCTGCTCCACTCGGCGCGTCAAAGGGGGTTAAGAAGGCGAAGGAGAAGAAAGGGGAGCGAGGAGGACGGAGAGACTAGAGCGAGTCGCGCCGTTGTGCGTGCAGTGGCGCGCGGCCGTTGGCGGAGTTACTGCACGTCGCGCATCTTCGGCTCTAGATTGAGCGTCACTTGGACAGGCCAGTCACTCTCGCGCGTCAGTGGTGTGTGTCGGTGTACGCGCGCGCGCCTCAACGACGCTCTCCCACCGTCCCCTCGACGACGTCGTCGACGGCGGCCATCCCGTGCACGGCTGTCACGAGGTTATAGGCGCCTCCCGCGGCTGGACTCCTCGACGCGGCAGCTGGCCTCTCCCGTTATCTAACGACTGGCTGCACACCCAGCGAGGGAACTTGAGAATCATATGCACACCGTGATGTGATATATATATTGGGCTCGGGACGACAAGCGAGTTTCGCAACATGGGAGTCTGAGCTGGGAGCGTGGACGACGAGGCTCTCGGACAAAGGTGTACCGCAGGGACGTGCCGAGGGAGGCATGTAGTTGTGCGCTCGTAGGAAGGGAGTGCAATTTGGAAACCTGACACGATCAACTAAGGTCGCTGAGGCGAGGAGGAGAGGCAAGAGGCACAAGTGCCTGAACTGTCGTCGACGTAGACGTCGCCGTCGAGCACCAACTGGGCCGGCGGACTCGCAGTGCACCAGCGATATGCAGGACAACATCATGGATCGGATTTTGAAGGAGATAAAGTGCATCCTCTTGAGCGATAACACAGAGGAGGTGAGCGATGCCTGGAACAAATTGGAGGATTGGTCGAACAACGACTGCAACGACATCAACTACAGCAAGCTGTTGAAAACAGTTCTGCAGGAGTGCAATATTAAGAACATCGAGGAAGTGCCTCAGTTGCTCCAGTGGTTCACCAAGTTTCCATTTCCAGATACAGCTTCTAATCCTATTTCTGATTATGTAGCATCATTTCTCATGGCTTCGGCTCCATTGTTTCAGGTGAGTGGGGCTTTTTTTAAATGTTAGTTTCTTATCAATGTTTCACAATTATTAATCCTTCATTTTGCTGTTTTATAGAAAAAATCGTGTCTCGCAGAAATTCTTCAAGTAATGTCAGACAGTCGAAAAATTTACCTACCGCAGCACAATTGTCATAGCAATTTATGCACAGCTATTGTTAATGTGTTATCTTGGATGGACGTACCTGGCAATGTACCTGAAACAGAGAAGTACATGGCTGATTTAACAAAAATACTATCGTTTTTGAAAGAGCTTTGTAAATCTGTAAACAATGAAAACACAAATTTATCACTTCTTTGTTTTAAAGAATTGTTGGATATTGTTTTAAACTCAAATAACAGAAAAAAATATGGATTTGGTCTAGTAATTGTGTTACAACTTGTTGATGATAAATTGTGGAGGGAACACATGTCAACTCCAGTAAAAGAAGTTTTAACCATTGTTAAAAATGAAGTAGAAGTTACCAACATGCTGTGTTTGTTTTGTGAATGGAT
This sequence comes from Sycophila sp. Sp_5, assembly GCA_018906775.1. NCBI lineage: Eukaryota > Metazoa > Arthropoda > Insecta > Hymenoptera > Eurytomidae > Sycophila > Sycophila sp. Sp_5. The sequence goes on along the minus strand of JACCID010000019.1, from coordinate 2,204,740 downwards.
GGTTCAAACAACAAATATGTTCCCAACTCCATCTTACATGAAACATCTTAGTATGTGGTTAACATTATTCTTTAGAACCTTAATCAAATTCTCTGGAAAGCGTTGCATAGTAAGAAGTGTAGGAGAAGCTACTCTTCCAAATATATATTATAAATGTTTAACATCACATATATTTAACACCATTGATATAGAAGATAATGTTATTCTTACATTACTTCCTGAAGTGTACTCATTAGATTTGTATCACAAAATAAGAGAGGAGAATTATCGCTGTTTTAATACTTGCAGTCCAGCTAAGATTTTCAAACAGCAAAAAGTATTGGAACACAAATTTATTGAGTGTATGACAAAACTTATGCATCGATTCAAGGATCATTGTATTCAGACTAGCAATGGTTGTGGTACATGTAGTCGAACAGTACTGCCCTTTTTTACTAATATCTATATAAGTAGTAGAGAAATTAATCAAAGTTCTAGTTTAAATATACCTGAAGAATGTGAAGAAATGGAAGTTTCATATCCTAGTACAAGTACTGGAGTAGGTAGACTAACTACTGCTAAAGTTGGACTTTTAAATCTTGGCAACACCTGTTACATGAATAGTGTTCTGCAAGCATTGGCCATGACAAGGCAATTTTGTCATGAAGTACTGCTTTATAAAAGTACAAACAATTTGACTGATCAAACTGTTTTGAAGAATTTGCAGAACCTGTTTGCATTACTAAAATATTCAACAAGAAATGCATTAGCACCAAATGAAGTTTTGCATGCTTCAAGACCATCCTACTTTATGCCTGGCCAGCAACAAGATAGTTCAGAGTTTTTATGGTAATATTAATTAATTAAGGAAAATTAAATTTAGAACATTTCTTTATCTTGCGTTATTGTTTACAGCACATTAATCATTTCTTATTTTTCAATTTACAGTCATTTATTAGATGTTCTATACGAGCAAGAGAAATCTGCTGTAATGCCCACTAGTACGAGTGATAATAGCATTAGTGCAAAGTCAAAAGCTGAAGACAAAGAAATGGATGTTGAAGAAGTTACTGGAGCAACAATCTCACCTATGAATGACGATGACACTTCACCAAACATGATTCGATGGACTACAGAAGAAAATTTAAGTGAAGGTGCTTCTATGCAAAGGAAAACCCAATCCTTAGCTGATTTCACTCAAGGTTAAAATGCTTTTGCAAAATTAAGTTAGCATCAAGTTAAAATTAATTTTGTTTATCTACTCTATAATTTTATAGACTCAGAAGTCTATATTAGTTGTAAATTTTTAAAATCCACAAGGAATAAGTGACAAAGATTGCTTTTGTTAAAAATTTAATGTAGCACTTAAATCCAAGGCTTGTTTTAGAAACAATTTTTATTTTTTAATTTTTTTTATCATTTTATATTCATTGAAACTTTGAGGGAAACGATAAAACTACGGTTATTCGTTTGATTTCTCACCATAATATAGTTCAACAAAATATAACTAAATATTTTGAATATCGGTCTATATTGTGTGTCATGAACACGTTGAACTTAATGCTGACTCATTTTCCAAAAATAAAAGCGACCACTTGAATGCCCGAATCAAAGAAACTAACAAAGGCCATCGTTAACCTTTGCAGGCGAGGAGTTGGCACAAACTCAAAACGGACTCTCGGACTCGCACTCGGACTCGACCGACAGCGGCATCCAGTCGGTGGGTGGCGAAGACTCAAGATCATCCTCAGCTTCTTCGGCGTCATCGCCCTCGCCCTCCTCATACCTGGTGCATCGAGTCTTCGGCGGCGAGCTCAAGGTCATCTACCAATGTCACAAGTGTGGCAACGAAAGCCACAATACAGACCGTTTTAGAGATCTGCAGCTATGCTTCATCGACAATCTCGAGCCGGATAAGACGACTACTGTGCAGGATCTTATCAACGTCAATTACTTTAGCCCCGAGACACTCACTGGGGATAACAAGTACCGGTGTGATAAATGTGCTGAGCTTTGCGATGCTCAGAGAATCATAAAGGTGCTGCAGACGCCCGTCCATCTCATTCTTACACTCAAACATTTTAGGTAATATTTCTTTACTATTTTTTTTTAATTTGTAATGCTAATGTGATATAACATGTGTTACAAATTAAGTGGTAATACTGCTTACCTATTTAAATTATCTGTGGCTTCTCTACCAAAGGACAGCTTCCACTTTTTTATATTTTTCAAGATATTTAAGTTTATAATTTTGAATCTGAATGAATGAATAAATGAAAAACTATATTGGTAGTCTGAATTTGGGTGCATTTAAATTTTTTTCTCCGTATGCAGGTACGATTCAGAAAGCAGACTGCGCACAAAGTTGCGTCGCCGCGTTCATTACGACGAGACGATTACGCTTCCGGTGTTGGAGCAGGACAATGAGATTTACCAGCTTTACGCTGCGGTCGTTCATTCGGGCTACAACATGGACTATGGTCATTACATAACTTACGCGTGCGATTCAAAGAACCACTGGTACAAGTTCAACGACAGCTACGTCACGGAGACGACGCTGGATGACTTCAAAAGGTTGGAGCCGCCGGATACACCGTACATCCTCTTCTACAAGCGTTGCGGCAATGAGCTCGAGGACGAAGCACCCGAGCTGCTAACTTTGCCCAAAAGCGTGCAGGAATACGTGGAGCACGATAGGCGAAGGCAAGACGAGGAACGCAGAAATCGAAGGGTACCCATGACCTCGATCACCAGAAATAATCCGCGAAACACGCGGGACCGCGACAAGAACGATGACAACGATAAACAATCACCACCGAGCAGCTGCAGGGACGCTATAAACATGCCTACGAGTAAATTTCTTTACTGAAAGTACAGATGCCGACAAACAAGTGTTGAAAAGTTTTGACTATGTAATGGCTGCGAATTGACGAGGCTCGTTAATAACAAAGTGCCGATTTGCAAAATGGGAAGTATGTTGCGCTCTGAAGCGGATCATTTGAATATAAATTCTACTGTTTTTTTATTAATTCGATAGAATAATTAAAGAATTTAATTTTATTAGCTAAACAACTAATAATGTTTATTTGAGATCGCGTGAAATGTTAAAGTTTAAATAGGAGTTAACAAAACCAAACAAGTTATTATATACTTAGATGATTTTTATTATATTTTAGCGTCATGAGAAGTTACTTCCATACACAGAATTACTTGTCACTTTCACGTAGATGCATTTGTATCAGTAATTTGCTATTCATTAAAATTTAGGATAGTATAATAATTCAACGAAGTAAGCAAAAGCATCGCATTCTATTTAATACTAAAATATTAACAAGAAATTCAAAGTAACACAATGAACTTGAAATAAAATGTGCATAGCAATAGTTTCAAGTTTATCAATCTGACGTAGATGTTTGACAACAGTTAAAAATAAAATATTAACAATCATCACGTTGAAAAGTGTTCTTTATACAATCTTCTAAATTTACTTGCATTTTTTAAATTAATTTAATTACTTTTTTACAAAAAATATATGTAAAAGTTATTCTGTTTATCATTTAAAAAATATAGCTAATAAAAATTAATTTTAAAATGTAAAAAATAGTCGATTTTTGATAAAAGTAGTTCCGTAAAAATTTTCAATATTTTACGTGCAAAATAGCTTAATACACAAACATAAAGACAGTGTTCCATTCCATATTAGGAATCTCGCCGATTCGCAGCTAAAGATTCGAATTATTCATCAAACGTGAATGGTCGTATGAAAATTTCTGCCAAAATGTTTTTAAAGCATTTTTTGGTAAACCATAAAATAACTACTCTATTTTAGTTCGGCAGTAATGTTCGTCACTTTTCATGCTCATACAAGTCCATCGTTTTGATGTATGTACGTACACGTATGTATGTATAAAACAAAAGCAGTTACTCGCGCTGCGATTTAACATTGTCATTTCGATATATATTTGTAAATGCAGACATTAATTTCGAATTTAGGGTAATGCAGCATTGACAGGCGAGGATTCTAAATATGATTTAAAATACATACTTTAAAATCAACTAGCCTCTATTATAAGACTTGTAAAGTAATTTCACGTTGTCTTTCGAAATGTTACTTGGATACTATAAATAATTACGCAATAACACATTTTTTTTAATGTTTCCATTAAGTACTATTTTTGAATTGCATTATGACTTTAAAATCGATAACAATTGTTTTTTACCGTGTAAGATCTTTTAAGCATATATTCTAAATTAAATAACGACTGAAAAATGTTAAAAACAGAAAGATACTACTGCTGGTTAAGAATGGAAAGTCTGATATACTGTCTATAAACTTTGTGTAATTTTGCAAATGAAAATAATTTGATTAGATAATTGGCTGTGGTTCTTTAATTGCTCTAAAAAATACTAAGTTTCTCTTCTCTATTATATTGCGTCTATTTTGACAAAAAATATTTACAAAAATGTACATTTTTTAGTCATAATTCGAGTGGGTTAAATAAATTATTTATAATTATAGACACTCTAGTAGTTTATTACATTTTAAAAATCTTATTTTTAATATTCGTTAAAGTACACCTAATATAAATGTATAAATATGTTTATAAAGCATTGTTAGCGATATTATTTTTTTCACCCAGTACTTAACTAATGTATATTTATATACAATAGTCGATTACCGTAACTTATATGAATTCTAACTAATTTACCAACGTTGTATAACTTGAAAAATAAATTCTATTGAAATCAACTTCTAATCGATTTTATAATTATTCAAGATTTGTATTTTTTATGCACACAGACTAAAAAATGTACACTTTTAATAATATATTTTTTGCAACAATAGGCTTCTTTTATATAAATATAGGAAAAGTTAATTTTTGTTGATTTTACTTTTCATTTTTTTTCTATGAGTAAATAAGATGCTATAATTTACTAAAAGTAGATAAAACATTTCTTTTTGTTTGAAAATTATAAACTAGATAAAATTGTAAATAGTTATTTATTAAAAAAACAAATTAAAGAACACACGCTTGTAAGTTACAAAGGATGTTGATAACATATTTTTTCATGTCCTTTTATTTTTATTGTGTAAAATACAAAGTCTAATATTTTCTACCCGCGGTAAAAAATTTAAGTAAAATGTATTTAAGTATTGTCGTTCTTTCAAAATTAATTATTATCTACATATTTTGTCGTTAATTTCAAGTTATTCTATGTACATGGCAAAAATGTGCGAATAATAAAAAGTATTAATTCTTTCGTAGAAGCAAGTATTAAAGAATTAACTTTAAAAAGTAGTTGTATGCTTTGTCGTCATTAAATAGTTTAACGATACCAATTTAATATCGCCGTACAATTAGAAGCAATCACATTTTTTAAGTCTTATTTTATACAAATTTGATGTGTGATAAAAGAATCAATGTATTCTCAAAATTAACTCGTAATTTTAAATTCAGGATAAAAATGATTTATTTTACATAAAAATTTAGACGAACACGTATGACCTATTTTATACTTTAAATTTGTAATCTAACTAAATAAATATAAGCTTTCGTTAATGCAAGTATGCATCAAAATAAATACACATATATACATTACTTAATATAATATCGTGCAAATCTGTAAATTAAAAAACGTTTAATTTGTCAAGAATTTTTAATCCATTGATATTCGCATCATCTTTTGTAATTTTGTTGCAAGCCCCGTCGTTTAGTATCTGACTGATACATAAGAATTTTTTTCATTGACGCGTATACGTTTCGATTGATCTTGGGAATTCAGGTGTCATACGTCGTATCAAAACATCATAAAGAAGAAAGTTTTTTTGGCTGCGAATAAATGTTCAATCACGAGAGATAGAGTTTATCAAGTTGGCTATATATGCTTTTTTGTGTTTTATTTAATTTATGTTTGGCCAACGTCACGAATTTCTTGTTAAAAACAAAAAGCAACTCTATTCTTGGCTTCGGTATTTGTATATGTTTATTAGTGGTTATATACTTGACCGAATTATTCATTTATGCTCGATAAATTATTTATTTTGATTTATTAAAGCTACGTATCAAGGGGAAGGACAGTTCTTGAGATCGAAATTTTATTGACATTAATTGTTACAGTAAGGTTTTTATTGGAAATAGACATGTCATTTACAGTAACACGTTCTTGTAAATACAATAAGTTAAAGAAAGTGAAGAGAAATGTGACTTGTTTTTTCATTTCGAATGTCCCAATGATAGCGTTCCATATCGTTATTTTCCATTTTAGTCTCGCCGTTTTCCTCCTTCCTCAAATTACGTCCCTGAGGAACGGTATCCTTTTTTTTTATTATACAGAGAAACATTCTCCAAACTGTACATTAATAATTTTTATTAATGTATATTTGTATTTTTTGTTCAACTAATTATTATTTTTTTTATTTTCTTTTGCTTTCGATCCGTAATAAAATTATTCTGAGTTTTCTAATAAGTTTTATAAATATCGAGTAAAATACTGGTATTTTAGCACGTCAACAAATTTTCGGTCTGAATTTATTCATTAAATATAAAATATGATGTCGAATAAAATAATTTATTTTTTGTTCTTCATCTTATTTCACATTAATTTTCTTGCTATTCAGCGAGCATAGATTTACAAAAACAATCTTCAAAATCATTTAATTCTAGAAGATAGTAATAAAAAAATTTTATCTTCTTTTTCAATACTACACAGAAAATATAATTCGTTAAATCTCCCTGGGAGAATTGTAAAAGCTCTGAGAATCATGTAACTTGACGATAAAAAAATTCGAATATTTAAGCCCCGTCAAAAATAGAAATCGATCCGCAAGCCCATGTATAAGTTCACTATATGCTCTCCGAGTTCGCACGGTCGATCCACCGAGCAAAAAGCAACGGCGAGCTGCACATAACAGAAAACGAGGCTGCAAATTTAATCTTCTCGGCGGGTATATATAATTATATACGACCGGTCATCGTGACAATTCGACCGAATTGCAATTAAATGCCCAGCGGTCAATTGCGCAATTCCTACAGCGCTCCGAGCGCATTCCGCGGTCTTCTTAAATTCCATCGCTTTCCCGTTCCGTGGGGGTTCGTTCACCCTCTGACGGCGCTGCTCGTCCCCGGGAGCCGCGACCTGTTCGGAAAAGTTTCGCCGAGGCGGGCGAAAGTTTAAACTGTCGGGCGAACTCGCGAACCACTTCTTCGCTCGGACCCTGCCGCAGATGTACGGGTGTCCCTTGCTTATGCCGACACTCCAGAGGCTTGTAATTGCTTCGGTCTTGGCTTTCTTCTTTGACATTTTTTTTTATTTCGCCGCCATCATGATCTCAGAAGCATCCATTCTTTTTTTTCTTTTTTCTTGGACAGAATCTGATATTTGAATATTTTACGTGACATTGCTCAAGCGTCTAAGTTTCAATGAATTAAGTTTGTTTAATGTAAATTTTGTAATGTGAGTTTCACTGTAATTTTTTTTTGTGCGTTATAGTAGAATTAGTTTAGTAATATTGCTCTACTGCAGGTTTATTTACAACGAATAGCAACTGATTCTTTTTTTCTAGAATTTTATTTAAGAAATTATACTGCATATTCCATATAATTTACAGATTTAACAAACGTTGTGCAGTAAAATAACAACAATTTATTAATAGCACAAAGTATTGTTTTGCTGCATACATTATTTCTTTAACGTTTTTATTATAAGGGATGTTTTCATAATAAATTTTTGTTTTTTCATATACATTCTCCGGAGACGGCAGTTGAGTTATATATTTTTACCAACTACGGCATGCGCGATGCCTCTGGAATTTTTTATTACGAATGTTTTTTATCTGCTTCAATTTCATTGTATTCAGCGTAGCTTATGCTAAAAAAAAATTACGTCTTCATAAACATAATCCTTAAAATAATGAATTAAAATATAAATAATAAAAGTTTATGTTACAAACGTTAATAAAATGTTTTAGTATGAATATAGGTAAGACACAATGTGCAATTGTTTACGAACAAGCTGAAAATCTATAATTTATATTACAAAAAAAGGATTGATATTATTATAAAAAACGCATACATTATTTAGCAGTATCATGTAAATTACAATTCAATAGCGAAAGTACACTAATCCCAAATAACGAATAAATCCCCCATCCGTATTTACCTACGAATACATAAATAAAACTCGTTTTAACGAGGGCCGTTGCATATATACACGTCCAACATGCGCTCTCATCCAGCGCAAAATTGACGCGACAATTTTTGTAGAAAACGGCCGATCTCCCGAGCAATAGTCATTTAAATCGTTTGTACACTGGCAGCGGGCGAATCCAGCGTGCCCGCGGGGTCGTAAACGAGCGGGCGCATCAGCGCGAGAAAAACGAGGTCGTGTGCGGTGCGCCGCCCGCCGGTAGCTCGTTCATCACGCGGCGACGGCCAAAAAGCGCATCCCCGCCCGTCGCGGATTACAAAAGACGTCGGGGACGAGGTGGGCGGGCGTGAGCCCGATGTTGATGAGGCGTCGCGACCGCGAGACGGATCATCCCCGCGTCATGCGGCGGCGTCGCACCGGAGCTCCTGCGTGATCCGCATAATCGCCCGAAAGCCGCTTGGCTGTGTGCGTGCGTATAGGCCGTTTGCTCCGGCTCCTTCGACGCTTTTTGTCGCGGCGGCTTCGGCGTAAGTACGAGGGGATTGGGACGCCCTGGATTTACGTGTAATTTATACGAGCTGGCGGAGTAATTCGCGTGCGATTGTTTTAGTAGTATGGGTATAGGAATAATAAATTGAAGAGTTAGTTTTGTAGTTTCGAGTAAATTTTATGCGATACTTTTCATTTAAATGTAAAACATATCGTATACACGGAGAGAAATGTTGTAGTAAAAATTACTGAATTCCGTAGGTCATGCTCCACCTGTATGACAATTTACTATAAAACATAATAAAAATTCCTATGTACATAGCAAAAATTGCTATTTGTATAGTAGAAATTGCGACGTGTATAGGAATTTTGCGTAATTTTTATAGTAAAAATTTTCATAAGTTGAGTATATCCCAATGTTCCTACGGATCATTGTAATTTTTACTATAACATTTCTCTCCGTGTAGTACAGAATTTTTTTAATGTTCTTGAAGGTTTAGATTCTACTGTCGCTTTATTTATAGTGTAAAATTCACCCATAGTAACTTAGTTATTACTGAATAATATTATAAGTATTACTAAACTATTTTGTAAAGATAGCATATAAGATATATTCAATATAAATTATAAAATACATTGAATATTTAAAAATTATAGTGAAAGAATTGATTAAAAAATTATTTTCTAATGGCATGAACGAATAAAAAAAAAATGAAGATTTGAAATTTTTTTTTTTCCCGCCAAGAAGTGCACCCTTATTCAGACCGTAGGGGAGGGCGCTGATTGGTCGCTTTGTTTTTTGACTGGTGGCTGCGGGAGAGAACCGGAAGCCGCGGAGTAGAAGTCGCGGCAGATCGTACGGCTGCGGTCGTGCACTTTTTTGGTGGATCTCCTCGGTGAAGCTGCGGAAAGTCGAAGGTCGTCGTTGAGGGTGGACGCGGCCCGGGTGGACGAATTCAACTGTTTTGTAAGTAGTTCTGCAACGTCCTCTTCGCGGCGCGATCGTGCGCGTTTTAAGTGTCGAAATAATAATTCTTTTTATTTAATTATTTTCTATATTTTTTAAACTTCTTTCAAAATGGCCGGTAGTGCATTTCTAATTTTTTTTCTAACAATGTCTTCGATTTCCGGATCGCGATATTTCGCATTAAGCGACTTCGGCGTGTAAATATAATTTATTAATGAAATTAAATAAATTAAATAATTTAATAAAGTGAGAAGAAATAAAAATTAAATTCGGTTAAAAAACGAAGAAATCTAAAAGCACAAGCGGCGGTATTCGCGGGCCAATTCTTGGAATCGGCGCTGCGGCTCGGCGCGGCGCGGCGGAGGAGGGGAAGTTAGGGGTGGCGGAGGCCGATCGGAGCAGTTTCGATTGGGATGGCGCGCAGCGTTTCTCCGTGTTTCTCGAGTGCCGTTGGTGAAGCTGCGGAAAGTCGAAGATCATCGGGGAGATCATCTCCGTCGTGTCGGCGCGAGCAGGGATTTCCGATCATCGCGTAAGTGTAATTTATTTCTGTGTGGTCGCGCGCGCTCGAACAGGCATAATGGCTGCTTCGTTTCTCGCGGATTTCTGATTTTTTTTTTTTAATTATTTTACTAAATTCAAAGTACACGGAAATACACATTCGTAAGTGTCTCTTAAAATTTCTTTACTTTTCCAACGCGATACGTAGCCTGCAAAGCTTCCGTCGTGTAAATATTATTCGAAAAAAGGTAATAGTTAAAAAAAGTTTTTATCGAAGCAAGTGAAAAAAAAATTGGATTGAAATTCCAAGAAGTGGAAACCGCGAGCCTCGGCGGGCGATTTCTTGGAATCGGCATCCGCCTCGGCGCGGCGGTCGGGAGGAGGGGTGGTGGGGCCCAGCCGCTGATTGGCTCTCGGTTCGGCGCTCGGTTGGTTCGATGTTCGCGCCTCCCGCTTAGTGCAAATTGCGAAGGCGCGCGGGATGGCTTGTGCTTTTGATCGGATTCTCTTTTTGAAGCTGCGGAAAATCCAATATCGACAAGCGAATTATTGCTCTCATCTCGGCGCGGTCCCGAATGTTCGAAGTAAGTAGAACGTTGAGAATACTTTTGAGATTAGATTCACGGAAAAATGCGTGCGTCGCAGTGATAGAAGAAATTTTTTCGTGCTCTTAAATATGGCGGACGGCTATATCTATACTCACGGTTAAAATTAATTTTCGTTTTTTCGTTTAGTAATAATTACGAAATGGCATTTACAGTGTAAAATTCGGTAGCGAAGAGGATTAATTTAAAGAAATTTTTTATCGAGGTAAAAAAAACGGAGAAAAAATAAAATCGTTTAAAAGTGTAGAATTCTAAAAAAGGCAATTCGCGAGGTTCTCGGAATAGGCGCCGAGCCGCGTGGCGGAGAGGAGGGGAGGGACGGCAGTCGCGACTCACGACTCGCGCGCATCCAGTTTTCATTTGGTGGTGCGTTTGATCTGATGTCTCTTGGTTTTTTTTTAGTTTGTCAAACTGCAGAAAATGGAGCGTCGTCGCGGCGCTTACGGATATTTCCAATCGTAGTTGCAGCTGTCCGTCCACGGAAAGAAAAGGAGATCGGCGCGGACGTGCGCCTCTGCAATCGACACAAGTGTTGCCTCGCGAATCGCGAAGGGATGAGTTCGTCGCGCGAAGAACTCTCCTTGCTTCGGCGCGTTCGGTCGTCGTCTGCAATGAGCTTGAGTGATGCCCCGCGAAGCGCAGTGGAGTTGAGGACGTCGATCGATTACCCTCCTCATCGAAAACTTTCTAACACGGTTCGGGCCGATTCGTAAGTCTTCGCGGTCGGGCGTGCAGTGTTTCGGGAGTTGTTTGACGAGTGCGGTATTTCGCGATATTAATATATCTCGCGGTCGGGAGTGCAATATACCAGGAGGTGCATGGTCCGCCCTACCTCCTGATAACGAGTTCGGTTTTTTTTTAAACTAGTTTTTTCGATAAGGTGATCGAGTTTACGAAAAGGTGCCGTTTTATCAAGGCGCAATAAGAATATCATCAGTGCGCCGTTGGTCCAGTCTCCTAGGATCTTCTATGCTGCTTGCCTTGCTGTGGTCCAGGATAGAATTGCAACCTGTTGTCTTATTGGTAAATATATTTTTTTGCTGCTTCCTGTCTAAGGAAGCTTTTACTTTTAAATCATTATTTCTAAAATGTTTATATTTTGCTTTTAGGTATGTATAATAAAAAGAAGTTTTTTTATGACTTTCACAAACAATACGACCTAGTAATATCCTGCAACATCGCATGAGTGAACTGTAAATAGTAATCGTTTACTGTACCATAAGAAGAGAAATATTTCGTTGCTGTAATGCGACAAGCTTCTTTCCTTTTATATACACAATTAAATTTAATTTAACTTAAAAGTTCATTTTATGTTCATTTTATTTTAGACAGGATAAATGAAATATTTTATTTTACGTGTCTTCGTCTTGTTTACAAAAATTGACTAAAACTAGATTTCATGTTTCAAAAAAGTAAATATATTATTATATTTTTTTTGCTTTATTATATATTCTAATTTCATACAGTAATCTATTTGTAAAATAAAAATGGCATTGAAAAGCACAGGTAGAATTTATAGTTATGAAAAACACATTTCAATACTTGAGTATATTACAAATCTTATTTTATGTTAGTATAATCACTAAGATTGATGGCAATACAAATATATATTTATATTTATATACTAATTATCACAAATTTTCAATTTTATGGCAATATAATTTATATTTCTTGATTCTGCTAAAAATAGAAACTTTAAATTGATCACATCAAAAAAATAAATTACATAAATTACAATTTATAACGCAACTTGAATTATGTATTACATATTATATACAATCTAGTATTCAGTTTACAAATAGTTTTTTGAACTGCAAAGTAAGCTAGCACTACTTATTATTTAATCTCATTATATATGTGTATACCAATATTTTTATACGCCCTTGTTATAAAATTACTATTTTCTGATTTTTTAAGGAGTCATAACTGCATTAAGATCTTAGTATAATCATATTAGAATTATTGAATATCTAAAATATCACTTAGTTATTACAAAGAATCTTTTAACTTTATTTTTTAATGAAATATACTGTAAATTATAATATAATTTATGTTTTAGTCAGTCAATTTTCAAAGACTATTGTTTTATAAATACGTTACAAAATCCATACTTTGTATCTTTTTATTCTAACTTTTTTTTTCTTTATATTGATAATGAAAATTGTAGAGAAATATGATAAACAAATTTTTAGAGACGGTATGCTATGAACTTTGTATTGAGATGAGCTTGATAAAATACAATATATTTCAATTATGAATTAAAAGCTTTGTAATTTTTTCTAGATTTAAATTATATTTTATACTATTATATCGGTCTTATTGAAACAATGATCCCTTAATAGTATTGTACACACCATGTCTTTTTTTTTTCATGTTAATGTACCACGATTATTAATTTTTTTTTCTAATAACAACTAACCTGTCAAATCATAATCAGAAAGTCTAATTTAGTTCTCATTAAAATAATTTGTTAAGTAAGTATAGGTATAAGTATATACACAAAATTGTATCCGTTATTTATTCAGACCCACTTAATTTAATTTGTATCGGTAAGTCCTCATAGTACCAGCTCCAAAAGGAGAATTCTCACTCATTTATATTTTTTTCTTTTTAAGTAAATATTTATTACCAACTTGTTTTATAAGTTAATTCACTTCCTTTTTTATAGTACACAAAATCTGTAAAATATTTTAAAGTAACGAATTAGTTTCTTTTTATTTTTTTTTTGTTTTTTTATAATTGTATTCCAATAAATAAGCAAATTACTTTGTCAAAACTTGTCATAAATTAATAATTATTTTTCATTTCAGTAATTTATAGTTTTTGGTAGATATGATTTTGGTAGATATTAAATGTTTTTCCCTGCTCTTGCCATTTTACATTTTCAGCTATTGAACTACCTTATAAAACAAAAGAAAAAGTATTTTGTTTGAAGAGTGTCAACCTCACAATTGACCATTGCTTAGGTGTTTTGTCTCTATGAGACTTTCCTGTTCGCACTGCTGGTCCGCTGGTATAATAAGTTCCGTTTGGGGACCAATAGGCTGTTTTATTTCAATAGAAACCGCTTCATCTGAAACACAGAATGCGAGCCTTTGAAACGTTGCGTATAAGAGAATTCCCTGAAATTGGCATGCCCGAGCTCCACGAAAATTATTGCGCTCTCGAGCTTTACAGTTTTGTTTACAAGTGCAATTCCCAAGATTACCCATTTCTATAAATTTAAAGAAAAGTAATGTTTTATTTAAAAATAGTCAAGATGTAAATTATTTTAAAAAATATGACGATAAATATTACTAAATTTTAAATTTATATTTATTTGAATAATCCAAAATATTTATTGATTGATTATTGACTATCGATTCATGCGTTAATTTCAAGCCAAACACAAAGTTCTAAAATTTTAAGAAAAAATTTTACCGTAAAAATTATTTATTATTATGTACATTTTTATTGTGTCAGAGATTGCTGAATAACTATGACTAATTATTAAAATATCATGCACTAGAACTGCATCCTCGAACGTAATTAATTTATTTGAATTGAGAAAGATTAAATTGAAAACACGTAAATAATAACAATATTTACTTTCATTTATCACTTGTTTGGTTCAAATAAAAGTATTCTTTTAAAATCACGTTTTTCTTTTTTTACGCGATATTCCAAACAACTCATGCAAAATTACGCAAGTAAATATTCACAGAAAATTACTCGAGTCAATATCAATGGTAGAATGTTAACACTACCTATAAAAAATAAAACAATCGCTACTTAAAAGCAGAAAAAGATGAAAGCGTGAGAAGTTCAGCCTCGGTAAGGAAAAGCGCTCGTTTAATCGTGCCCAATTTACCCCGTGCGCAATGCCGTCGTCGCTCCCGTCATCTGCGCTTGAAAAATCCGTAAAACAAATTAGCCTCGTATAAAACACGTGACGGTAAATCTCGTGTATTATAAAAATTTGTTATATGTATGCAGCGTGAGCGCGCCAATCGTGAGAAGAGCGTGCGCGCAAAGTCAATCGGACCTGTTTTGTCGGTGTTGAGGGAGACGGTGTCGGGAAACTGCACGTGCTTTCGGCCAGTTCGTTCGTTGCCCGTCGGACTCCTCTCCGTCACCGTCAGAAGATTGGGGTTTGTCGTCGGGCTCTGCGTCGGCGTCGCCGTCATCCGCGTCTCGTTGTTCGTCGGAACGCGTCGCGAGCTCAGGCACGACGTCGCCGTCGTTGTCGGTTGTACTGTGTACCGCACTGCTGTACTCTGCGACATCGTGCAATTTGTTTTTTTTTTTTTTAATTGCTATTATAGGTTAAAGGATTTTGGCTAGGAATTTTACAGAAAATCCAGTGCAGTATTACGCTGCGTGTGAAAGAAAAGAGATTGAATAGATTGAATAAAAATTGTGTTTTGGGATCAAGTGAGGCGAAAAATTTAATTAAAATATAAATTAATTTTTTTTTCTGGCTATAGATCAAACATTTACGTTTATCTAATTATTTCTACGTAAAATAAATCAAGCACGAACATGTTAATTAAAATTGCTTTAATTTTTAAATTACACGTAAGAGCAGCAATATCACAAAGAATTAGAAAAATAAAGAAAAAGAGTCCAAAAGTTAATTTCAATGAAAGTCTCAGCAAAGCTCCACAATCTGAAGTTTTTCATCGATGAACTGTGTAATTTTAATAGTCTACAAGAAGCAATCAAGTCCAAAGGGATTCTTTTTTCTTTCATTACAATTGCAATTCATTTTCACTTTAAAAGATTATTATCGATTTCTTGAAGAGTTAGAAAAATTAAATTCGTAATTATTTTTAAAAAATCCCTAAGACTTATCCTCTTACGTGCTCATTCAAATAACGTACCAATATTTAGAATTCATCAGTGTCAAACTTCATTATGAGGAGTATTTGGCTTCGTACACTGAAAATGAAGTATCTTTTTATTAATTGTGATTGAGTATTTAATCATAAAATAATTAAGTAACTCTAATATAGATTTTGAGAAATATTAAAATAAAATTATTATTTAATCCTTATTTATTCATATTTTGTAAAGTAAAACAACTAGCCCACATTAGTTTTTTAATAATATTCACGTTGTTAAAAAAAATGAATGTTAAATCTATTATTATAAAAAAATATATTATACAATTTTGTAATTGTAGTAAAATTATCAAGTAATTGTCTCAAGTACTTTCGAAATCCACGAACTCTATTAACTTTTTATTTAAGCAAGTGGTAGAAAAAAGGAGAATCGAAAATAGCTTGCTTGCTTTTAACAACGAATTCCTTTTAAATTGAAATTTTGTTTCCAAGCAAATTCGAAGTATTCTAGGTTTCCTTAACAATCAACTCGTGCATACTATTACGTGTGATGGAAAAAGAGAGTATCGGTTATGTTAAAAAGGCAGAAACGAGATACTAAAAGGGTAGAGTCACAGATTTAATTTTCCAATTTTCCACAAAACTTTTTATTTTTCGGGCTTTAATCCTTTCCATTCTCTAGTGTTGTGAGTCGTGTATAGAGAAATGGGGTGGGCAAATGGATTTTTATCTTATGAATTCATCTCTAATCAGTGACTTAAACATATTTTTCTTTTTGAAATTAAATTCTACTGTAGGGATAAATCATTAGTAATTTATTTTTTAGTCGATTAATTTGAATGTGTGTAATTTTAAAATAAAAGCGACTCAGCAGGCCAATGACTTTAATAGAAACCAATCGTTGCAGATTGTTGTCGTCCTAATAAACAATTTTCGTTAAGCAATTACCTTTCGGTTGTTATGTAATCAATTTTAAGGCAAGCTGGAGCGCACACCACTTCATTTAGATGCGAGTCCTGCTCTTGAAAACTTTGTGCGGCTTTCCGACCCGTGCTTCTCTCTAACCCTCACCCCCTCTTTCATTCTCTCTCACTCGCTCACTCACTCCGTTTTTCTCGGTCGCACTGAGCTTTCCAAGCCATGCATTTGCATCGAGCTTTGTAGGGAATGAATGAAGATTTTGGCTGGCTTTGCCAAGTGATGAGATAGCGAAAGAGACCATTTTTTATTATTTAACTGGATTATCATCTTTTATCGCCGACTTTGAGGATCATTATAGATTGCTAATTATCCCTTTGTTTTTTTTTTTTTGCTCAAAAATGTATGAAATTTAATTTTTTTGATGCATTTGAAAGCATCAATTACTTGGTTAGGGTAAAAAAAAGATTGAAGCTTTTTGTGAATTAATTAAAAAATAAATTGATATTTTTTCAATTCTAAAACAATTAAATACTGTCGTTCCTTAGGAACGTAATTGGCGTGACGTTACAGTGGATTTCCGATTATCCTGTTATTTCAGTCTTCTTCGAACCACTCAAGTGCTCTTATTCCAATTACTGGCTCAGAAAGAACTATTATTTGCCGAAGACTTCATTTTATGTTAAAAAGAACATTGTTACGTCCGTCTAAACGTAGATTTTCATTATTTCTATGGAAATTTTTTTTAATAAAGTAGCAAATATTCATTAGTGTTTAATTAAAACAAAAGGCTGATGACAACAATGAACAGTTTATTTGAATAAATTTTACCAATTGTAACAAATTTCATCAAATAAATCTTTAGAAGTTTTTAGGGGTATTCTTTTTATAAAGTTATTTGCGACATATTTCGTATTTATAGTAGGATTTCATAAAAAGATATTTTATTTTACGTTTATTATTCGAAACTTTATATCCGGGCACACTCTTTATAGTACTACTAAACAGAAACTTTTGCGCTGGAAGTTAGCTTCTTTATTCGAGATAGGATTGAAAGAACAAACATTTTTTTTTAAATCAAGTGACGAGTCAGCGCCTCGAGTTCCATTATACGGACTTTTATATATGTTTAATCCATCTGTGCATTTGATAGATAGTGTATGTGACAATGGCCTCACCGCCGTCACTCTCTACCCCCCCCCCCATTCGGTGCCTCCTTTTTAAATAAATTTTCTCATTTTAATTCACATAATTTTTCTTTGCACAGTCAAGTTCTTTAAATTAAAATTAATCTTGTTTACAATATATTCATGTATCTGGCTGAGCGCCTAAATTTTGTTTTGTGCAAGTATGCCCCGGGGATGTGTTCCGTATTATACGCCTTACATATCTTGAAAGAATAAAGTACATACGTCCGAAGAATAAGCATAAAAAGTTCATTGTCCGCGTACTTTATAGGGCAAAAGCAGATAGCATAAAAATATGTTGCTCGAGCTGACTACGCGAATGAAGATTACTCGAGACAACCAGACATGCGAAGTTTTACCAAATTGAATGTACGTTTTCTTGTAGTTGTTCGTGGTAAAGCGAGGATATATTTCATTACATTTAAAACTTGGGCATCGTGATATTTGACTTATTATTTTTTTCATAAACTACGTTAACTGAAAAAATTGCATTATTAAAAGTAAAAAATTATAAATATTTGTACAGGAGTATTTTCATATTTATATATCGCGAGCGACCTTTTTGTCTTTAAGTATTTATAAATAAATAAATAAATAATCAAAAAGAAAGTTCATACTTTATATATGTTTATTGCTTGATTTTCTGCAAGCAGTAAATTTAAGACTTAAAAGTTAAGTATTTATTTTTTAAATAAATTATGTGGGCCGATCCTTGCGATTCTGCAATGTAAAGCCGACTCGCGGCGAAGTCGGAGTCCTCGCACATAAATTTTGCTCGTAAGCGAAGTGAGCTACAGCGAAGTAACCTCTTTTATAAATAAGTAATAGTACATTGTAACACTCCAACCTCAAAATGACAACCTTAATGCCAATCTTCCCATCTCGTACTGTCAAATGTCCTATCAGAGTGGTGCGCAGGTGATTGTTTAAATCGGGCGATCCTTTGCACCAGAGCGAGCGAGCGAAGCGAGCGAGGGTGAAAAGTTAAATAATAAATTTAATAACAAAACTAAAAAAAATTTAAAAAAAAATTATTTTCTTCAATCCATTCTCTAAACGCTAAATCGGCTAGAGTGAAATGGAGTTAAACTTTACTTCATTGAAGTGCATTGGAAGTCAAATTGTCACTCGTAGCTTAGATTGAATTTAACTCCCTCTATTAGAATGAATAATTTAACTCTTGCATCGCTGCAAAATAAGAGTGAAATTTCACTGTAGCCGTTTTAGCGTGTAAATACTGACCCTTTCCTCATGATCGTGGGATGCAGTGCCTCGCCCGGCGGCGTATTCTTGATATTGCGAGATTACGCATAGTACTGAATACAGCTGGATTCCATATATAGTTTGCATTTTTCCATATGGAACAGAGAATTATAATTGTGTTATATTTCATAATAGTACAGAATCAATTTTCATTTGTTCAGTTTTTATCACTGATAAAATAGTTTTTATGACCTATGAATTTCAAGATCGATTGGGATTTGTTAAACTTAATTCGATTTTAAAAAAGGCTCGGCTATTTTTTTTATTAAAGTAAGGTACAGCTTCATGCAACGACAATAAAATCTTTTAATTATCTTAAAACAACTCCGGTCACGCGATGTAATTCAAATAGGACATAAATTTTAAACAGGAGTTAATGGAAAAAGCTTATCTTCAATGTACATTCGAAATCGCCTATCCTACCTTTTTCCAATCGCAGGAGTATAATTTTTTTTCTATTGTCTGTAGAAGCAATGAATAGCAATGAACAGCGATCAGATTTTCCGTATCAAGATCCTCCCTTAAAAAATAAACCAAAAGTCGACAAAAGTGCGGGAGTTTCTCCTTAGTAAAATCAACAATTCCACGTTGTCAATGAATTTCCAGTTTGACGGAAACTAATACCGTACCAGATACGATCATAATCGAGAATGTACACGGCCGGGCACTTTACTTGTTTTCCTCCGGAATGTAGGTCAGAATGATCGAAAGACAGAAACCTGCGAACGAAGTCGCGACGCGAGTAACCAATGAACGAGTATGGATTGCGGTGAGAGAAACAGAGAGAGACGCATTAGCAGCAGCTGTACTCACATTGAGGCACAAAAAGAAAAAGTCGAATGTGAGGAGCATAGCTGTTGTCGGGGTGAAGACGAGCTGAAATAGAAAAAAGTTCATTATTAATCCGGGAAGAGTTGACACCGGCTTTCACTAGCGCTTCATCTCGCTCAAAATTATCTTTGAAGCTTCGCAGTCTAATATTTAATTGAATAACACAAGATTGGTGAAACAAAAATATTTATAGATTTTCATAAGTATTAAATGCATCTTTGATTTCTTTTAATGGTGTCAAGGAAATAACGA
Source organism: Sycophila sp. Sp_5 (assembly GCA_018906775.1). Taxonomy (NCBI): domain Eukaryota; kingdom Metazoa; phylum Arthropoda; class Insecta; order Hymenoptera; family Eurytomidae; genus Sycophila; species Sycophila sp. Sp_5. The sequence goes on along the minus strand of JACCID010000019.1, from coordinate 2,184,777 downwards.
AATTTGAAAATATTGCTATTTTAGCACACTTGAGGGAACACCTTTATGTTTTATCGATTGAAAAATTGCAAGTGTAGTGCTGACGTTGCTTCGAGTAATCGTAAATGATTGTAGTTCAGGTTAAAGCCTTTTACGTGGAAGGTGCACTTTACTAACCGCTGGTAGCATGGCAAATGTGAGATAGCAAAGTAGTTTTAGAATTTAATTTTTATTTAAACTCTGGATTGTAAATTATAAAAGTAAAGTCAAATGAGAAATTGTTCACCGTTTCATTCTAAATTTACTTATATAAATTTTGTTTACTCATTTAAAGATTATTACATATTCAAATGTATTTATACACTGTGCTAGCTAAAAATAGTTTCTTAAAAAAGTTTTAATTAAAAACGAAAAAACTGATATGAAACTAGTTTAACATAAAGATAGTGATTAAAAGTTAAAATGGAATAGTGCGCGTTAAAAAATTTTACATTTTAAAATTGAGCTTTTTTACATTTTTTAATCAACGGTGTAAATATAACAAGTTGAAATTAAAAATAAAAATTGTATAAACAACTTGAATATAAATGTAAAATAAAAAAATTAATAACCATAGATCTTAAGTTTTTGGATTCAATGGAACAGTAGATAGAAATAGTGAATGGTATTACAAAAAGGGGCTAATGAAATAAAATGAAGTGTATTTTAATAACGTTAAAATCCCTTTTCAAGTTTCTTGAAATTTGAACCCCATCGAGTGCTTATTTTTTTTACTCGGAAAATCAAAGCAAATTTTTTTTAGTACACATATAGAAGACTTTCCAATAGTATTACGATATAGGCAACGGATCATAACACGCGCAACGGGGAGCTACCCTTATACGTGCACTGGTCCATAAAAACAAAGACTAATCGAGTTGGAAGGTCGATTTTTTTTTGTGGCTCCGAGAAGGGTACAAAAAATCTTCTTTATAGTCTGTGAGAAACGGTTTGTTGTCGGGCAGTGTTTAATAATTGCATCAGAGAGCATTTTTTTCCATACCAGTTACTCTGAATAAAAGCAATTTCATAAAATTTTTTAAGAACACACATGAAACTCCAAAAAAAATGAGTAAAATGCAGAGGTAGATAAGTAAACATTTTCTAATTTAATTGATATTTTTCGAATGAAAAAAATATTGGTTTTATCAAATGCCAAATATGACTTTAAATTCTCTTTTATTTCCTGATCATTCCTATGGTAATATTAGATTTGAATTCTCAAACCATTCCATTTTAAAATATAACTTTAATCTGATCGGAAATCATAAAAAACCAACAATCCTCGATGAATCAAATGAAAATAAAATATATCTGCTCATCCGAGCTTAATTATCCACTTCCGTTAATTACGAAATCAATATAATGTACTTAAAAAGTCCCTTTTGTATAAGACCAAAATTATTGGACATCAATTGAAGCGGGCGACAAGCCGAGCTTCGCGAAAAAAAAGACAAATAAAAAATGGCTTGTTTATCCTCTTTGTCGAGGAGAGGACGTCGTCGCCCTTCGCCATCCATCTCTTTCAAGTTCGTTGCCTCGCGAGTCGCGATTGCTCTTTTGGATCACTTGTTTTTTTAATTCCTCGCCAAATTAAGCAACCTTTCATTTAGATTACAGCATGCTATTGCACAGTAGTACAGTTACTGTATGCGTACGCTAATTAAAAAGGTCCACTTAATTTGAATTTCAATTTATCGGCCGGTTTGTGTACTTATTTTTGATTGTAAGGTTCTGAGCTTTATTTGCGTTATTGTCATAATGAAATTTTGTTGTTGATGTCACGATTGCATTGGTTGAAGGATAATTAATTAAAAATTTGCTATCAATTTTCCAAGGAAGCAATATTACTTTAATAATTTTTTTTCGTATTACTAGTGAAACTCTAAAACATTTTAAAGTATTTCGCAGTACAGTGTAGTAAACTTTTCCAGAGCGAAGAATCGCGTTGATCCGCATACATTGCAGAAGGCCTGTATACGCTCGTTGGACCGTACTCGGGATAAACTACTGATTCGAAGCAGGCTTGCTACTTGGTGTTCGCGATTTAGTGCTATTTCGAGCGTAAGATTTCAGTTCCGTGATAAATATAAAAATTGTGAAGGGCAAGAAAATTAGTTTTGTTTCAGACGGATATAAATATCGAAACTTCCCTAATGAAAGAACGCCGTAATAGATTCTTTTTTCTTTTTATTTTATGGAAGAGAGAAAGTTGCATTAAGAAAAGGTTTGCGAGATGAAGGAGCTTAGCGTTTTATCTTTTTGTATACCTACATCTACTTTAGAACTTCATAGTTATAAAAAATTCATCTTATATTTTTTTTTATTTTGTCGCATAAAAGTAAAAATTTTCTTACTAAATTATTTGGAGACTCAACTATAGATTATTCACTACGACTCTAAATGCAACGCTCTAAAGCTCCTTGAATGTATTAGGATAGTTGTTAATTAAATATATAAACCACTTACATTTACGCAGTTAAAAAAAAATTAATGGAAACTTACCGAGTGGGTGACTAAAAGGTAGATCAAGTGAGTGATGTCGACGAAGCCACAGATGATCACTGTGCAAATCCATGGCAGTAGGAACATCTTTTCATCCTGTAAAACGTAGAGGTTGCGTTAATGCGATATAGAGTCTTCCACACAGAACGTTATTTATGAAAGTGAAGAGTTGAATCCGACTCGCGATGGATGTGCTCAATATTATTCATTAGTACAGGGTAGATCGCGATATACCGTGTTCAGGGTGGGATGATTTTGATGTATTACGGGTTTCATGAAGGATTATCGCCAGAGGAGTTCCTTAAGAGGAGAGAGTCCGCTATCGGATGGGCCATTATTTATTTGTAGTTTAATAACACGGCCGTTTTTATTTTTTCTATGTATTTCAGATAAAACATATTTGAATATAATATTTGATAAAATACATTGAAATATAAAGTAGTTAAAAATTACTACCTTTCATATATTATTTCCTTGATGAAATATAAAAAAAATTAAGAATAGTGTTTTAATAAGGGACAAGTGTCTGTAAGGCATGATCAACAGGGGATTGTTATTAAAAATAAAGATATCATTTTATCGTATGAACACGCGATTATTTAAATTTGTGTATTTCAACAGCAAATAATAGTAATTGTTAAAACAATATTTTTACGTGGGCACACTTGCAGCCAAAGCCACTGCGTGTGGTTTTCCCGAGGTCAAAGGATAACGCCTTGAAAATCTGATTTGATGAAATGGAAAAAGATTAAAGAAAATTGGTTACGAATTTTATTGTAAAAAAGTCTGTCTTCGAGGGTTTCAGAGTACCGCATGCTACACGACATTGCGAGTCTGTATAACACCTGAGCAAAGTTTTCCTGCTGATGAGGGTACGGTTGCTTTCAAGGCAAAAGAAAACACTACCGAGCTGGTTCGCACTACTATTCTTTATATACAACACAAGTAAATTCCTTTTTAGTTTTGATTTTTTTCATTTGATATATTGCAGACTTGTCTGAGTTATAGAAATCGAAATTATCAGTTTGAAAATTTAAATAAATATTTTGTTAATGCATCTAGGTGTATAAAAAGTGTAAGATAATTTTACAAATTAATACTTTTAAATTACACTTTGATTGTAAAAATTTGTACAAATCGTAAAGTTTCCGCGAAAAAAAATCTTGTTTTTTAGGTGTGAATACTTACCAAACTCAGCGATGAATTTGTGGACTATCATCTGCTACCCCTCGATAAGAAAGAAAGTTGGGCTTGTCAGGGATTCTGTTCGCGTGACTATCCGATAAAGTACTAGCAGGAGTCGGCTAAATTTGCCGAATGTAGAGAAGCGTTGAAGCGCGAGATCAGTGAATTAATCGTGAAATTCGATTTGGTGGTGCACCCACCCCGAGATTTAAATATATAAAATATTTTATACCACGTCGAATTTCGCTTCGCTTAGTATCGACTACAATAATTCTATTTTTAAATATTATCAGTTGTATTTTTTAAACAATACAAAGATTTTATTAGTTATTGATATATCAAAATAAACAACATTACTCATTGCTTTGAATCTGAGAGTACCGCAAAAACTATGCGATAATTAATAAAATTTTTTAATTATATTGAACTCTACTAATTCATCGTCATGATGCAGCAAATAAGTCGACATTGTTGAGTGAATTAAAATTATTTGTATATATTGTACACATAAAGTTAAAAGAACGGGCGTTATATATTCTACTATATAACATTTTTTAATGTGAATATTTGCTGTGAATAAATCATTTATTTTTAATTAAAACAATTAAAATGCTGTCTTATAAAGTGAGAACGTAACAATATTTAGTACGCATAAGCTTTTTGAATGTATAGACACACTATGACAGCATTCTAAATTTAAATTTAAATTTCGAATAAGCCTGATATATACAGTAGGGAAATCGATTTTCGATTTAACATAAGTATTGAATTTTCTTTTATACTCAAATTCGAAAAATTGACAGATCCGGGCTTGAAATAGCGTAACCGATACGTGGTACGTAATGTTTTATATGTTCAGACATCCATATTGGTGATATAAGACATTATATAAGTTAAAAAAACTTGTTCTTTTACTGAAGTAAAAGAACATTTCCAACAATTCCTTCTTGTATTCTGTTACTGAAGTTTTAACAAAAATGTCAAGTCTAGGAAAGCTAAAAGTCAATTTATTACCAGTATTTTTTTGCATAATTTTATTACAAATAAAGCTGCTTAACATAAAAAATAGTATTAAAAAGTTATTTGTTCAACAGTAACGAAATTGATCACTATTTCAGCAAAAGATCCTCTTTAAGTGCTGGATTAATGCTTTTAGTTAGTTCAGACGTAAAAGTCAAATTTTTCATTGTGCCAATTAAAACTTTTTTCTTTTTAAATTACGTTCGATTACGGTAAGCAAACTTTTGCTGTTAGTAGTCTAATTTATTGAAAAGTTATAAAAAGCTAAATTATCGATTCTGTAAAAGTATGAACATAAATAAATCATTTATTTTCGACTGGATTTAGTACGAAATCAATTTCAGAAAACAAAAATAAAGTGAATCTTTAAATATTTAATTATCGTTATCACAAACAAATCAATAGCAGTATTCTGCTATTGATAATATTATATTATTAAAATCTGTTAAAAATTGATTATGAGACTTCTTACTATTCTTATTTCTTATTAAATTACCTATTAAAAATCTTGATGAAGACATAAGTATGATTGACGCAATATGTAATCACAGTTTTATTTAAAATAGATAATAATAAAAATAGTTAAACAAAATAGATAAAATAAAATTTTTTATTTTGGTTTTCTGGTTTTCGATTCCGATGAAGAAAAGCAATTTTGCGGTCCTATACGCATTAGGATACGTCGGAGATGAGTAGGATCGATTGCGGTTATGGTGGAAAATGTACGAATCGAATCGATTTTGACGATAGCACATTGACAAAAAATTTCAGTCAACGTTACAGGGACGTTGGTTTATCTTATCTCGTAAATTTTGCGTCTCCCTATCCACTCTCAGCTTCCGCCCTACGTGTGCTGAGCTTTCGGTAGTTGTAATTTGACACATGTGTTACATCAAGGTCGTGGACCTGAAGTGAATCAAGTATCTACGTATGCTCACTGAGACTCTATTTTTCACATTAATTGTAGAGTGCAGGGAGACAAGGAGGAGATTAATTTTGTAAATAAACAAATGCAGTTCTTTGAATATTATTTTTTTCAAACAATTCTTTTCAGTTGTAAAATAGGTTTTGTAAAATTATAATTAACTTAACTGTATACCCTATTTTTTTTTTAATTTTGAAATGTCAATTTTTGCAAATATTTTAGTAAATTTCATGTACGAGATTACTTTCATTTTAATTATGAACATGAATTCAAAATTATGACCATTCCAAATTAATTAAGACAATAAAGGAATTCAGCGTAATTTTATTTGAATTTTGTGATTTAATTTCCAAATAACGTGATCGGTTAGTTTGTTCTACATCTCGAATTGATATACTTTCTATAGTTTTAAAATATGCCCTTAATACAGAAATTGTTTTTGTTTTTCAGTTTTATAGATAAACTTTATAAGATTATAAGAAAATCTGAAAAAATCTCGAAAAGAAAGTTTATCAGTATTCTTAGCTGCAATAGCAGCGTAATAAAAATTACAATAGGTTCCGTAGTTCTACCTCGGACTCTCGTGAAGAATGAAATTGCGTTACATGCTCGGCTTTTCTGTAATCACGTTTCTACGGGGGAATTGAAACACTTATGTAGCAAACGATCATAAATTACATTGACAGTTAAACGGCCTCGGGGTGTTTCCGTTTACTCGGGATAAGCAACACAGTGAGCTTGATGTAAGGGCGATAACCCGATGGATTCTATACTCTATACGTACTGCGGTATAACGCGCCGGAAGATTATTACGGACTTCGCTTTGAACCCCATCTTCCTGTGACCTCCTTTCTATTGACAATCCGATTCCTGTGCGTTAAACATTTTCCGGATAATTGAATAGTCAATAGTGGCTTAATAGTTTTGCAATTAAACATCATACTTGATTAACTTGGTGTATGTTCATTTATTTTTGGGCATATTTTTTTTAGCTGAGATCTTATATAAATTTATTTTTAAGAATGTCGTTTAAAAGTACAGCATTTTAAAAAAATTCCTTTTATTTAAACTTTATATACATCGTGGAATCCTTTATCTTAACGATAATGTTACGACCTCTTTTTTTTTACAATTTCACATTGCTCCTTTCAACAATGCTTTTTGAGCTTGAACTCACGATAAGGATACACATTTTCATAAACGCTTAGTGTGCGTGTTAAAAATTTACGAAGCGCGCTTTACGAATAGTGTCCTCAGCGAATCCGGAGCTGCGTTTTAACGTTTGCGGTCGATCTTTACATTTTTCAGTCGAGGATCAAATAAATACGATTCCACGAAAGTACAAAGTTGCGATGTCATTTAAGCGCAATATTGAAAATTTTAATTGAAACTTTTAACTTTCAATTTATTTTCTGAAGGTTAACGATACTTATATCAAAAATCACCATACAGAAAGTTACGAGCATATTTAATTAAACAATTTTCAACAAATGTAATTAATTTTCAATGTTACCGTTAAAGTAGTTAAATGGAGTGATCGCTGATTACACTAAATAATTTAATTACGGGATCATAAACTTTCTACACAGGGTCAAGAAAAATTACCTCTGCTAAGTTAAAAAGTTGAACAATCGATATTCGTCCAGAGTTCAGTGTCCTTAGGGAAGTTTACATCTACTCGGGATTAATTTGCTTATTAATTTCCGCGGACATCGCGGGGGCGGGGACGCAGCACGCGACGAGCAACGTGCACCGGGATCAATCCGGAATAAATTTGTCCTATGTGATCTCTCTCTCGGTGGCGGCGGCAGACTTAAAGTAATCAACCCTCTTCCTCTGGCAATTTATTGATTCATCGAACTAGAAGCGCCGGGCGCAGTCTTTTTGCTTTAATATTGAGGGGCGTGCGTTAAATTGCAGACCACGTAACGTAATAAGGAGTGTACATTGAATGGCATGCGAATATCAATGACGAAATAGAGGGAGGAAGGGGAGGGGTGCAGTCGTCGATTTTGCAGAGGGTGTATATTTCAAGCAGACCGTCGGCGAGCCACGACGCTTTCTGATTATGTCTTGGGGTGTAAGAGATATGGCTGTCGGAGGAACTTCGAAATTTTTTAAATGGCCTGCTTTCCGTCTTGTTTATCGGTATTTATGTAACTTGCAAGACGGTGTTCATAAATTTCTGAGCAGCTTTTCGCGATGCTACGTGGCGAGTTATGGTTTCGATTATTATTCAGCAGATAGATGTACGGGGAAGAAATTATTTTAAAATATTTTTAAACTTACCTTGAACAATCCAAAGAGTAGGAGGAGACAACTTATAACTCCACAGGATGAACACACGAGTAACGCTATGTTGAATCTCATTGTTACTGAAACATTTTGAGAAATGTGCAAAGTTTAGATAATGTTAAACTAAAATAAATTTTAGATAACATGCTTTCAAAGATAAAAATTATTTCTAGCAGAATCTTTCTTTCATTTTTTTAATTAATAGTAATACGTGGTATAGGAACATAGCGGTACATTTATAAAAACTGATAAGCGAAAATTTATTACCCATCATAAAGTTTTCACGATTTTTGAGAGAATTAAAGTGGAAGATTCACTCACCGGGGGATACTTCCTGTTCGAGTACGCTCTTCGACTTGGGTAGTAAACGATTGCCAGCCAGATACTGAATCTCCTCCTGTAGCACGATTGCTAATGATACTACTATACCTGCAAAATAAAACTATAAAAAAAAATTATTTTAAAAATAGACAGATTTTTTTAAATAAATCTATTTATCTTCTTTAAATAGAGTAACATTTTTTAAAGAAATCGCAGATCTACTGCTTTCTGTTTTCTTGAAATAAAGTTTGAAAAATGATTCTATAATTTCTTTATTTAAAAAAAAATTGCATAAATACGCGACGAAGCAAATTAAATAACAAAAACAGTTCAACTTTATTGTGGCACGTGACAAGTCTTTTCTCTAATCTACTGTCGTGTCAATTCCCTTTGTCGCAGATGTCCGTGAAGCGAAAAAGATCATCTTACATCGAAAACTACGATCGAACGATATTCCTTCGCGTTCTATAGTTGAAAGATTCGTTTCTTACAGGCTTTCTTGTCGTCCCCAGGATCTTTTCTACCCAAGCTACAAACTTTTACCGGAAAAAGCTGTGTGAAATAGAGGATGTATCTTGCACAATATCTCCTTTGTGATTTTTATTACTTCTCTTTACTTTTTTATCAAACTGTTGCTTTATGTGACAATAAAGGGTAAAACTTGCCGATATCATGTATATAGCTTACAGTCTTTCATTGGATTTTTTAAAGTCGATAGTTACGTTTGTAAGATTCCAGGAGTTTTCTTGTAGTGTTTAATGTACATGGAAAATGATACTTTATAAGTACTTTTAAAAAAGCTAGTAGAGTTTTCATAAATTTATAATCGTTATACCCCGCAAATTCTTCCTTAAATATTTTTTTGTCTTATTAGTTCGCGAAAGTAAAGAGATTTTTTCTATTTAAATGGTAATTCATACGTCTTTTACAAGCGTCAACGTGATATCCAATTTTAAATCAGATGTACATGCATTATTTAGGAGCAATGAATTCTAGACATTATTGCTCCCATCAAATCACCCCTTTATATAAAAAAAATCAATAAACAAAAGCAACCGTCCCCAGTGAGTATTTCTCTCACTTCCAGGTCTGTAGGCGAAGTGCATTGCTTATGCGCAAGGCACTCCTGAGAGGATCTCCTTTGCTCGTCATCCCTTCTCGCCTTTCTGGAAAAATATCGTGGGAATAAAAAAAAGAAATTTATGAAAAAGGGTGCGGAGAAAAAAAAATAACTCAGTCGAGGAGGTAAGAACGAGAAAAATGGCTCGAGCGGGGAAAAATCGTGGGGGTTAAAAGCCAGGCGAATCGCGACGAGAGCGGGACAGCGGAAGAATCGAATGACGGATCCGCACGTGCGTAAAATTGGCAGCTTGTGGACAAGGCCGAAGCTCTGAAATGTTTTATTTTTTTGCATGTTTTTCTCGTTCGTTTCTTTTTTGCAAGCTTTTAGCTGAGCGAAATACAAGGCGCGAGAGCCTGATGTGGATCCTCATCATTGTCAATGAAGTAAATCGAGCTGTTTATGCGGAAGCGTCATCGGATTACCCAGTTTTTTTATGATTTCATAAAGTCAAAGAAATTTACGGTGTGGTTATGCAAAAAAAACTTCGAATTTGTTATAGGTAGAATAATGAGACTAGCCAGCATAACGATTTTTTTTATGTTCAAAGTATTATTATTCAAATAATCAAAATAGGTTTGGTGCACCTACTAACAAAAAAGAAAACGTAATTTGATGATTCTGTTATAAGCAAAGTTTTAACCAATATCGCTATTAAAAAGAAGTTAAAATCTTATTAAATAAAGGTCAGTGACTCATGCAAAAAAGATCAGATCGAAGGGAAACCTCTTTAAAGTAGATCGTGAGCCACAAAGCAAAAAGTAGGTTAACCGTCCCGATTGTTGGCACTTCTTTTTTTTTAGCGGGCAGAAGAAGTGCAAAAAGAGGCGAAAGAACGCAGAGAGATGGAGCAACTAAAAGGCGATCGATTCCGCACCGTGGCATTATTAAAATCATTTTGGTATTTTAAAACTACATATTTTGAGGAGTTAAAGCTAGCAATAGTGAATTTAAACGTTTCCTGTTGTCAAAGTACAAGGAAGAAGATATAATAACTGTTTCTCTGTTGTATAGGGCTAAAGATATTTTTATTATCAAATCGCTTGGATTATTTGAAAATTACACATTCTACACCGTTTTGTGCTTTGGTTGCTAAACATATATGTAAACATCTATATATAGGGTATAATTAAGAAAATTGATAAATCCACATTGTGACAAACGATGTAAGTGAAATTCACCGTAACGGTACATTCGATTATCTCATTTCTAGGTATTAGAGTGATCCTTAACTTGATGAACCCGTGGAAGCTTAGAATGTCTGTCACATTGCGACGTGTCACTAACTCACACATTTTACTCAATCCAAAGAGATTACGCGTACTTGTAAGAAACTTAGACGCAGCCTTAATAAATAATACTCTGTAGATTTAGATAATTTAGTAGGGGAAAAAATAATTAATATTAATGAAACAAATCAAGTTAAAAAATGTAATATATGGTTACAATAAGTGTAAAACTATTTTTATCTAAAATCATTATTCAAAATGAAGTGGATAAAAAAAATTAATTTTTTATAAATTTTATTTACTATAGAAGTATACTCAGTTTTTTTATTTTTCATCGTAAAGTAGTATGATTTATTCTTCTTTAAACGAGAAAGTTTTTTCTTTAGAACAATGATAAATCGTAAACATGGACAGTAAAATATTGTACTGCGAAAAAGAATATTTCTTTCTTTAAAGGCTAAGAAAGTAATTTTTTGTTTCAACCTTCTTAGACAGTCCGATACGATTTTTTTTTTTAAAGGATGGAAGAAATATATTTATTCATCTGCTTAGATTAGTTTTCATTCGATCGTAGTTGTTTCAGGAGATGGTTTTCACCTTTTAAAGACTGTTTTTATTTATTGAACCAGAGAAGGACTTATAGAGATTAGTAATAATTTTTAATTCTTGTTTAAATATTAAAAAATTGAATAAGTTCAAAGCTTTATAATAATAAAAATATGATATGTTCAATTATGTATTTTGAAATAAATTTAAAATTTATGCACTGAGATTGAAGTGACTTTAATAGCATACATTATGCATTCATTTTAAAATTAATAAAATATTTTTGTAAACCAAATTTACTTAAAGCACAAATTTATATTCGTATTCATTCAGTAAATGTTTTATAAATGGCTTTGTACAGACCTTTTATTCTCGCAAAAAATACATAAATTTGCACTTTAACATTTTTTCCGCGGAAAAAGTTGTGATGTATACCTCAACATTTATCTAAATTTTCTGCCCCGTCAAATTCGAGAAAAGTTGTTTTACGCATATCTCGCAGTGCTTGCAAAAATACCTCGATGACATTTAAACGTCTACGTAAAAATTCTAGCACTACGTAACCGCACGATCGTAAAAAAAGGCGCGGCGTGAATTTCCTTCATTTGCAAAATCCAACTTCGGAGCAATTCGTGAATTCTCATCTTTATTTCCGGTCATCGGGTAAATATACATATCGCACTTAAATCCGTTTGCCTTGCAGCTCTCACTTCTCCTTTTTCGCTGTAAAGCTGAGCGCCGCTCGCGAAGCGTCTCCATTTCCCCAACGTCAGAATTTTATTGCGGGGCTTTTTTCCTACCGGCAGTTTTTTTTTTCACGTTTTATGGTGCTACGCGCCCCGCGTGCCCTCTGCGATTAATCGCTAACTTTTTTCTACCCACGAATGCTATGCAAAGAATCAAAGGTGTGCGTGTGTATAGAAATTTTTTAGCTCATCCCATGAAAGCTCATCCCGCAAAGCTTTTCGCGGTGGCTTCCATGTAATTGCAAGAGTTTATCATCGTTTTATGATGATGTATGTTTATTTTTCGCAATGAGTTTGTAGAACTGTATTAGGTGAGGTCAGATTAAAGTAGTCCGGGATAAGCGTGTGGAATATCGCTCGTTCTAATTTGCAGCGTTAAGTCACGTATGACTATAAGTATTCGTGAGATTTCATATCATTGACTGTGGAATTTGGGGTAGTTCCATTAGCAGATGTTCGAGTACTTTTTCCTGAATGTATTTTACAATATCCAATATTTTGAATCAGATATGCGATATTTTTAAATTAAAATAAACTTGTGTTTCTTAGAAAAAGTAATTGTCCCTCGAGTTATAAAAGAATTATAAATTTTTAAATTGAGTAATAACTGTAATAGATACAATTCCGTGTAATTCAGTGTTTATAACAGTTCCAAGTAGTTAAAATAAGTATTTAAGCGGATAGTACTTAAAAATTTAATTAAAATTTTCGCAATGTTATATAATATGAATTTTAACCTACATCATTGTTTGTAAATTATATAATAAATCGGGCAATTAAAATAATTTGTCGGCTCTAAGATTAAAGTTCTTAGTTCGTACAAATGATATAAAGTTGTCACAGAGTTTGTAAAGTCTGAGTTGAGTGTTCATTAACTCACAATTACATACTTCAGGTATTAAATTACAGATTAAAGCGATTAAGAGGTATAAGTCACGAAAATGAGTATGCATACTCTAAAATTTGTCACGACTTGCTTATGTACCGTGTTATGTCTTATGGCAAAATGTATTTTCGTAATACTGGACTCAATTAAAAAAAAATTTGTTATTCAATTTTTGGGAATGTAAGGTTCAACGTATTGTGATATTTTTTCTGAAATAAAATTGAACTTCAATATTTTATCTGTACAAAATATCAGCTGTATGGTAAACTGCCAAAAAGAGAAACTTCGAAATCAATCGAAAATGAGTTTGAAATAGATTTTTTTATAACATAAATAAAAAATAAAATCGATTGCACTTTATACGCTCGATTTATCTATATACAATCATTTTGTGATAAAAGCTTTTGTAAAAAGCTATTACGTCATTTACAATCATTTGATAGATTATTAATGAATATTGAAAACTTCATAATTTAATTAAGTTTAGTTTAGAATTTAATTTAGTTAAATTTGTCGATAATTATAGCATTTTTACTCATAAAGTAAATTACTTCCATATTTATCTTATCAATTTAATTGTTTTAATTATCTCGTCAGAATTTTGTTCCTGAAAGACAATAAATACAGATTTTTTACTGTGATTAAATTTATGTCGATTACTTTCATTTACTGTAATATTCATTTATAAATGGAATTAAGTTTAAAAATAATTCGTAAATTAATTCAAAGTTCTATGTAGCTTTAATTGCAGATAAAAGTATTATATCCGAGACATTTCTTTTGTGACTGATCAAATCAATATTACGAAAATCAAGCAGTGAAAAAAAATTATCGAGATTACATGTGAAAAACCCACAGTGCGCAGCTAAGCCAGTTCCGCGCTCGATCGACCTCGCACCTCGTCTTGCTGAAGCAAACAGCCGGGCGAGCGAATGCGCTCGTTTTTACGGGGAGAGAGCCTCTCGGCCGTATAACTCGGCAATCGCGCGGCCAACTTTACAGCCGGCCGTTATAGTTAAGGGGGCGTCCGTCCGGCCGCCGTAGAAAAGTGGCCGTTCGATCAAACCCCGCACGGTCACTTGTTTATGCTGCGCCGGAAAAGCACCGTGCGAATACCTTCTTTTTCACAAGTTTCGCTCCTTCGACTTCAAAACTCGCGCGACTCCTCGTCGATTTGATTATTATTTTAAGGGGGTGGTACGCTCTGCTGCTGTGAACTCGTGATCGTTCTAAAAATGGAACTGTTCAGTTAGCAACGGCTAAAGTTTTCTTTGTTCAATGCTATTGAAATTTTATACGTTGGGGTGGGATTGCGAAGAATTTTTATTACGCTACATTTCGATTCTAAAATTATATTTGATAAGTATCGTTAGTCTTTTTTATTATTGTGTAACAAATTGAATTAGACATGGCGTTTTTTTTTATCGACCTGAAAACAATTCTACTCAAAAATTGAAACTAAAATTCGTACGTTTAATTGTTGCGGCTCATCAATTTTTTCTTACTACTCGTTAGCTTGAAATAGACATAAATTGTTATACTTTAGGGAATAGAACTATTAATTTTGATAAAACCTCAGTTCTCGAGAATATCCGAGGGCAGCTGGTACTAAACGCATCAACGTTTTATACATAAAAATTAGTGGCTATTTCAATTATTCACTCGACAAGATGTGTAAGCATAAATAAGAAATGTGAGGTCGATGGTGCTCGGGCAATTACGCTGAATAGTTTTCTCTCTTGCCTCTAAATAGGGCGATTCCACTTACATTACTACAAACTCAATTATGCTAACTGCAAATTGCGAGGGCCTAGATAATAAAAATGCACGTATTAAAACTTTTATATGAAATTCTTTAATCGAGGCTAGAACGGCACTTTTTAGTAGTCCTTTTACATATTTTGTTTTGACTTCATTAAATATTCATAGCGAATTAATTTTAGTTGCTTACATAGTAAGTTAAATATTTCACAGCAATCTTCGAATAATTTTACGTAAACATTGTAAATCTCCATTAATTATCAAACATTTTGAATCGAAACTGCAAACTAAGCAACTACATAATCGAAACTACAAACTAAGCTGACCGACATAATTTCTAGCAAGTATATTGTTAATTTTTTGAGCGTAAATTTTTCGATTTAATTTTTTTTTTCAAAACAAATAAATAAAATGTAAAAACATACAGTCGAAGCTGTAAAGGCATTTAAATACATGCAATATCCATAAAATGAGCACCTTAGAGTAATAAAACGGAAATGGCGCGTAAGCCTGTTTAGACGGCTCGGAACGATGTGAAAGGCGGCGCAAAAGATTGTCTGACCAAAGAAGTGTATATTCCACTGTGGGTCGAGGCTCCGTCGTCGCGTATAAACATTCGAGAGTCAATTCAAAGCGCGTCTGAGAGTGCAATAAAGTCTTAAATCGATCGTGGAGCTAAAATTACACCGCGGAATGATCGGGACGTTGTCGTCTTCGTTTCACGTCTCGAGCGGAGAAACGCCGATAGGGCGAATCGAAATGCCCAAGGCGAAACGTAAAATTCGCCATATAGCATTGACTTCCACTCGTTTTTCGCTGTTAAGTGCGTTTCTTATGTGGTATCATCTACATTGTGTTTAGTGTCTTCAGAGTATCTTCTTTTTTACTGCTCAAAGAAAACAAATAATCTTTTAATCTTCAACAAACCTTGGTGCCCTTGTCTTCGATGTTTATTCTAAAAATGTTTACGATATTCACGTTGTAAAGAATATCAAATTTATAACTTTTTGAACTGAAACCTGTACCGCAATATATAACGAAATATATCCGCGTAAGTATACTTGAAAAATATTTTCCACTTGTCAGCCTTTAAGTTTTGTATTTCTCTTACTGGCTCGAGTCATGGAGAGGGAACATCAAGCGCTAAAAGTGACGGTAGGAAAGTCTCGCTCACTCCAAGCACAGTTGGCGAAATCTCGCATCCGCGCCTTTCGTCGGGCGAAGGCGGCATTAGCGAAGAAAAATCACACCCCTCGTCGGAATAATATTCTAGCAGACAGAGGGAGGTGCCCGAGAGTTGACGCATTGCTCGAGCTGCTGCAAGGAAGGAGGTGCCGCGTTTTAACTGACGTGAGAAAACTGGCTTCTTTGATGCATCACGCGAAAAGCGGAAAGGGACAGAGAAGAATGTTGGTCTGATAATGATTCCTTTGCTTAAATTTTTAAAGCGAAATTACTACAGCAACTTCAGCACCCTTCCTTTTTCTCTTTCGCAGATAAGATTACGCTAAATTGTGAAGGCGTGATATTTCTTAAATCACGTGTTCAGCGAGAAATCCGCGAAAGAACGATTTTATTTTATTTTTGAAGGAGAATTTAATTCAAAACTTTGAAACAATGTGAATTTATGTAAATTTTTAGAGATTTGAACCAGTTTTAAAATAGTGTTTTTGTCAGTTTTTTTATATCAAAAACATAGAAATATAAAGAAAGGCAAAACAAATAAAGGTAATATTAATATTGTGCAATTCAACAGAATTTCAGAATAATCGATTCAAGGCAAAAATAAAAGACAATAGGCGGACGGAGAAAAATGATATTCAATATTCTCAGAAATTCAACGGTACAATAAAAAACTATCTGTATGATCATATTTTAGAGAAAAACATTTCTGAAGTATATAATTGATTGTTCCCAATTCATTGATGTTTGTCGTGATAATTAACAATCTTTTATGACATCGAAGCCCACTGGTATAATTACATCAATTATGATTAAAGAGAGATACATTTTCACTTATTCAACGACAAATAGAAAGTTAAAGTATATTTTATTGTATTTAAATAATTAACCTTTTCCATTCAAGTGGTATTTATAATTTCCTCTTTAAAATATGATTGTAGGATGATGTAAAGTAAAATAAAAGCGATTTTAGTGCTTAGTAGAATGATTCGCTGACAAATAATTTGCTGACTTCGTTTCTTCTCCTCAGAGCTTACAGATAGTAACACCGACGGTCAATGAGCTATAGATAGCCTGACGGAAGTTTCTGAATTAATTGTCAGCGAGAAGTATATATCAGTAACAATTGAAAATGTGAATCGCGAAATAATTGTATATTCGTTTATGGAGATTAATTATAGATAATCGTTAAATTTAATTATACAACATATCCTGCAATTTTTATTAAGAAATTTTAGCTCAAAAATACATATAAAGCTCTCGATAATTTTCATTATCGAGTGCCACGAAGAAGAGCTTGTACACTCAGATGATCCTTATATAATGAAAATCCCTCACGCGATCCTTCAGCCTTGAGCCATCGTCGACTCTTTTCCACGTCGCGGGAGGTGAGAATCACCGGAAACCGGGTGTACGTGACTGCCGCTTCCAATTAAGTACGCTCCAATAGCAAGGGCGAGGTCCACGCGATATTTACACGAAATTCCGCGGGTAGATGACGTAGTCAGCGTAATGCCGGCTTTCTCGCGTGACCGGGAGCCAATGTATCCTGCTGTTGCGTTCTCTCGTTAAACCGTAGGTATATATACGATAACGGACGTATGCTCGACGAATCGTTGAGGTTTTTTCTTTCGGTATTTCACTGAAAGCTAATTTTTTTCTTCGTTACTCTAGTTTTCGAATATCTTCACTGAGTATTGAAAGAAGAACGTGTGAAAAAAATAAAATCGATTTCTGCTTGAATGGAAGTAGTGTAAACTTTTTGTGCAGGGATATTTGATTTCAAGGACAGTTGAAACACTAATAGTTCTATGGATATTTTTATCTGTAATATGAACTACTATATTTTTGAAAAAGTTTCTTTAAATACAGCAGAAACTCAAAGAACATAAGACAACTTGATTCGCAATTTTTGTAATATTACGCTATAAAATTAGTGAGAACACATTCCAGCTAAACGGATAATACTGTGCTTATGTAGCATTGGTACGTGCGTCGAAAAAGCAAACATCTCTTTCTTTACTTTATTTGTAAGTATAGGTAAACGTTGGTTCCATAGCCACCTGGCTTAGGCTCAATAAAAGCACAATGTCTGATGAAATTTTTCTTGTCGTAGTAAGGAATATATTGTCAACTTTTTATTTCTGATTTATTTACATTTTCTTTGCAATATTTTAAGCGTTTTGTAGTTTCAATGTAAATTTGCAAGGAACGGCGAAGAATTTTAACGGTATTACCCTCTGATAGAACATGGCATCGATTAAACATCCGTTTGTTACTCGAAACGGGGGTGATAAATTTGAATCTACTGTTGTACTGTAAATTTTACTCCGATTAGCGCGTATCAATATCGCAATGTTGCTTTAACGACATCGTAATTTTAATTGATATTGCTATCTCTAAATCAATCTTACGAAGTGATACATTTTCTAACGAATTTCAATGTTTTAGGTAACTTATTCAATGGAAAAAATTTAAACAATAATTCATAATTTGAATTGCGTTCATTTCCACTCTACAGAATACTAATTACTAAATTAGAATTACTAAAGAATGTCACTAAGAAATTAAAATTTTGAAGTATTAACTGAAATTACGATTCTCACGAGGACAAATAATTAAGCTCAACGAGAAAACGCTTTTAATGCAGAAAATTGGTTGAAGTTGTTTGAAAGTTCACTGTAAATACTGTACTCTGGGGAATCCCTAAAGATGTTTAATTTTCTCTACTTTAATATATTACAGTTGCAGCGTACTTGACGCAATTTTTTTCATACGGAGAAAAGAGAAAGGACAAGACAAAAAAGTTTACAAAACCTTAATTCTTTTAAAGCTTTTGCACAAAGTTTGGGTGCCTAGTTAAACACATTTGGAAGTCGTAAACAAAGCACAAAGAACCCTATCACCGACTATTTCGCAAAGTACAAAACGAAATAACACGGGAGCGCATGTGCCGTCGCCCGTGGTAACAAGCGCTTGTAAAATCTCGATAGCCTTTCGACGCGGTCGCGAAAGCGCACTGACAAAGTTGAGAATTATTTGAGTAATTACACATTCAGCCCTTTTTATTACGTGAAATTCCTTTGTCTCAACCCTTTTTATTGTCCACACGCCTCATTAATGGAGTTTCTAATTTATTTTTTAAATTCTTATAGTTTCAGTCAATTAATTTATTTTATTTGTTGGAATAATATGGATTTATTTTTCTTTCAAATTGTTAGACTTGAGTAATTTATAACTAATAGCCTTTTTGTTTATGCAACAACATAGTGGTTTTTGCATCTTACTGAACCTTATTTAAATGAATCACGCTTCGTTAAATGAAATTTGCATAGTATCACACAAAATATTTATATCCTTAAATTCGTATTATTCTTATTTTTAATTATTTTATTATTCTCTTGTTTATTATAAACTATGACATAGATATTGCCCTAACAATTTATTTTATTTTCGTTTATTTTCTTTTTTATCTAAGTCCCGAAATAAATCAAAACGGCGTGGGTGGGTTGTACACTAAAGGGCGATAAACTGTGCTGACACCCATAGTGAGTAATTAATTTTGACGGAGTACATTTAAAGCGTCGTTTGTTAAAATTTTAAAGCGCACTTACTGATATACGTGCCGCACGCATTAAACTTAAGTAATTTTTTAATCCATTATAATTTAATTTTATAAACACTGTAATGAAGTAAAACGGTTAAATTATTACACTCCAAAAGTTGATAGTCGAATTATATTTTAATCATTAATGTAACATTTATTACGAAAAGCCTCATATATTTTAAATTTGACTAATGGCAACTGGTTTGCACCAAATATAAAATAATCGAATTATCATCAAATGTTATTTTATGGAACAATAATCACGCGATTTAAACAAGTAATATATAATTTTTATTTTATCATGTTTATGTCTACCAAGGACCTCATGAATCCGATATTTCCTCGCACCCTGAATTTTTATTTGGGTGGCGAATTGCCAGTTGTAAGGACTCACCATGCTGTAAACAGCGCAAGCAAAGCTACCCCGGCGAACGGAGCGCCAGCAGCAACAGGATTGCATGATCGCCATGACTCCGGATTTTCTTTCCCTGCCTGGCGTGCTGCCCTGCCTAACCGTCTTCCATCGGCGAGGCCGGAACGAGAAATCTCATGTCTAAGGGGTTCGCGACGCTTCACGGGATCGGCAGATCGGCGCGACCTCGTCGTCGGTCCGCCTCCGGGTGCATGACGCGCTGTCGCGACGCTCGAGAGCCAACTGACTCGACGGAACACACGCTGTACTGATGCTACCCACTTCTTGCGGGCTGCGCATGCCTGTGCCCTGCGCGCCGCCGCTTGGATTAAGATGCGGCCAAGTGACCGCAGTCTACTCTCCTTCGCTTTTCCTTTGCGAACGTTTCACCCTTCTCTTTACCCTTTTTTTTTACTTTTTGTAAAGCGAGAGTACGAGCGAGTGCCATTTGGAACGGTGGTATCGATGTGTGTGGGTGTGTGTATGTACGCGGGCGCAGGTGCTCGAGATTTTTCAGAGACGATATTGGTTCATGCTTCATAAAACTATTCGGGCATCGCCGTTGAGTGACTTCGGGGAATTCTGAGAGCACCCGATCGTTTTTACTTGCTTTCGTGTGAAAGAAGTGGCGCTCGATTCTTATTGAACGTTTTTATATTTATACGGTTTTAAAGAAATCTTCGTCCTGTTTACGATAAAATTAACATTATTTTTATGGAGTAAATTTTCAGATATTTATATGAAAAGATTTTAAAGATAATGTAGTTTGTACTTTTATTTCTACTTCGTGCAATTTTTTTATCAAAAGTTTTGGAGATTTATGTCGATTTAAAAAAATTTGGTTTAAGTAGATTAAGCCTTGCAGCGGTCAGACCAATGTGCTTTATTTAGCAGTTGCAATTTATCTTCAACAGAATTTAACTCAATTTGTCGGAGGAAGTAACTTAAACCCACAACCATTGCACCATATCCAGACATCACTTATCATGGATCAACCAGGATTATTACGTCATTCCTCGTCCTTCATCAATCCAGCGCACATATACAGTCGCAGCTATTTTCGTACATGTCCCAACGATCATCTACTCCGCGTTAATAATTGATCAATGGCGATTAACCCTAAGACGTCGCTTTCGTGTAATGGCAGTAGAGTAAAAAAATTCTTTGTATTTTCTATCCCTTTTTCGTCCGCAGAAAATGCTTCAGTGTTTTCGTGCGGAAGGGCAAGGATTTAAAAGTAGATGAGGTATGCGTTTTCCCAAGGGAATTGTAAAATTCAAATTTTTTGTGCTTTAGGCATTTCTTATTTTCAATTTTCAGCATTTCCACTCGATTTACTTCAACTATTCATAATCTACGTATATGTATCAGAGTATATTATCAGGGAAGAACAAAAGCCTGAATCAATGCAGATTATTGATGAATCAATAATTTCCTTAATAAAAAAAAACTATATGGAATTTAACTGCAAAACAGTTTTTTTATTTATTCATTCTTTATATTGCAACTAATAGTAATTGAATTAATTTTTAAATTGTATTAATGAAAAATCAATTACTTCAACTAAGGTTAAGCGAAAAAGGGAATAATAATCTAAGATTATAATTAAATTACCTAAACTAATTACATCAAGTGCTTAATAAAGACTTCGAATTAATTTTTTTAAGCGTTCGATTGAGTAATGAAATTATTTTTTTTATTATTCAATAATCTAATATGAAAATTTTTTAATTTTATAAAATAAACTGTTGGCTTAATATTATTTCAATACAATATGCAATTGGTGCAGTCACACTGGACGTTCATTAAAACAAAATGAAAAAAGAGTATTCATTATGAGTCTATCTGCAGGAGGAAGTGTGTCATTTTGGTTTAATCTACCTTTATCCGCGAAATTTTAAAAAGGTCTAGCAGGAAATACTGCACTTTAATCCCGGGTTTATTTGTGTCTGTCTTGTATTACTCTTTTTCTTTATTTAAAAAGTGCATATATGTGTACGTATTTAAGCGGATAGAAATAGTACTAATGTACTTTTTCTTTTTTATTATCGGTATGGTTTTTTTTCTTTTCTTTTTTTAATTTAAATTGCATTGGCAAGTAAATTAAAACTTTTATGCACTTTAAAAGAGATATTTGGAAAAAACTTGACTTTTTGAGCAAATAGTATATTAAATATGGACAATTAAAGAGCGAGAGATCATTCAAAGTGAAGTAGCTAATTTTCAGCTTAATAGCAATACTTAAAACACTTTCTTAAAAGCTTTCAATTTAGATGTTTAAATCGCGCGGAATTTCGTTTCACCGCATTATCTGGAAGTGAGAATCAGCATCACGTATGATCACGAAGTCGTACCGCCGTTGCTCTTCTAACACTACGTTCAGGAAACAAAATGGAAAAAAGATCGAGAAAAGAGCTTTTCAAAGGGAATTGGAAATATCCGGTCGAGCGTGGAAACGTATATTTGACTCCGCTTGATGTATAAGCAGCATGCGAGGAAAAGTCGATCCTTACGAGAGAAAGAAAGTTTTCACGTTGAGGATATTGGATTGATATACGGGACGAAATTCGATGAGCGGGTCCCACTTTACCTTAGCTGCATTATTTATTTACTCCCGTCGGGTTTATACAAATTGTCGAGTCTGCCCTTGCCTTTTTTCACGTTTGACAATAATGGTGGGTAATCTTTGTGCATTTCCTTCTAAAGATTTGAAATTATAATACGTTTGTTAGACTTTTAAATCGCTTGAAAGAAACGTAAATAAAAGCGATTGAATGTTAAAAAAATCATGCAAATCTGATCACCTAAATTAAAAAGTAACGGAAAAAGTATGTTTTCTTAATTTCTGTGTTTATTTTGCACATTCATTTTTATATTTTAGAAAACACTTGATATCACCAGTCTGACTATATCGTGACTTGATCTACTTAACCGAGTACGCTTGACTAAAATAAAACTTTTTTTTTACGATTATAACTTCAAGTATTCATTTTAAATCATTTTAAACTCAAATTGCAATAGATTTCCTAAAAAAGTTAACTCTATCTTTATTTTGTTTTTCAGAATTTATTTTATGAATATATTTTACCATGTTTACACTTTTCCCTTAAAATTTTAATTAGTCCATTTTTACAAAAAATGTTCGTAATGAAATACGTAAATAATTATTGCACAAATTATTGTTCTCTTGTTATAAATTTACTTTATCCTTGCTCTTCTAAAATGTATATGAAATTCTTTACCACATGAAACAATAATCAAGACGAAACCTTTTCATAAATGTTTGTAAGTACTCGGATAGGTAACAAATGAATAATTACTCAAGAGAAGTTGCACGACGGGCAGAGTAATAAGTTTTGTTAACCTAGTTAGACTTTTCAAGGAACTCGTTAAGCCAGATTCAGCGCAATTAAAGCGTGCTTCGATTTCTTTCCTCTCTCGTGCTTTCCGCGATTCCGTTTGTGTTCCTGGGGCTACTACTGGAACTAACGTGATTTCATTAACAATTGAAAAAAAAATTCTCTTAATATTGTTAATGTATAGCGAATGAATAGTAAATGTATTGGAAACGAATAAAAAAGCCTAATACAAAGCTATTTTCTCATCGGTCGAAAAAATACAATTTTCTTGTGCCTCAATACGTAATGTAGACTAATTTTCGTTCCGTATATTTCTATAAATTAGTTTTCGAAATGCCTCTACCCAGCTATTAAGTTCCATAAAAATGCAGTAAGTTTGGATAAAGGATGAAATAGTCGAGAAGCTTGAATACTTTCATTAGCGATCGTCGTTTTTCTTTTTCATGCTTTGCCATTGCAATTTTAATATTAAAAACTTTGCATCGCTGGAAATTTTCTCAAGTCTTATCGCTAAAGCATTGAAAATGAAAGAATAATTGAAACTCAGTTTATTGCATAAGTAAATTTTCATTAAACTCAGTTCCCTTTTTGCATTAAGTAATATCGTTGAAACTTATGTTGGAAGTCGCGTTTTTATGCAACAAATTAAGATTCTTACTTTAATAAAATCCAATATAACTGTTATTCGCAGATCGTGTTCACAAGAAAAATATGAATAATTTTTTTTAATAACAATATGAATAATTTATTATTTATTATAAAAATATTTTTACGGACAACTTTATTAATTTAAATTGAAAATTTATTTATAAAATTATTTTGTCAATTGGTTTAAAAATATTGCTTTCTTCATGTTTACATTGATTGTGTAGTAAGCTAAAACATGTATACAATTCCTTACCGTATTAATTTTGGTATCGAGCCTCCTTCAAAAGAACTTCCATTTTTTATCTTGTCGTTACAATCTTTGCTACAGATGAAGCCAAGCAATCGTGAAGGTTGTTGCTCAATGGCGACTCAACCCTACAAGGGGACGATGACTAAGAAAGACGAAACTTTCCCTTCACTTAATTCTTAAAAGCTTTCAGTTCAATAATTTGTCATCAAGATTGAGGATACGTCAGTTCCATTTAGAGATGCACTTTGAGCCTGTTTTTTTATATATATCTCTCAGTATAAATGCAGACTCATTTTTGTATATTTTACTTAGATTTATCATCGATGTTGACAAAATAATATATTCGTATTTAGATGAAATATGTTTTATTAATTATTGTACAAATATCTAATGTAAATATAAATAGTGCATTTTAAATACATTTATTTTTACATTAACTAAAATTATAAGTATGGAATGTTAAATAAAAATATAATAAAAGTAACGAATGTATTCAATAACATCAATAAAAAAAAATAGGCGGAAAATAATTTCTTTGAATAAACATTTTAGTAATACAATTTTCGTATTTTGTACTTTTGTACATTAAAACCCTAAAGCAATGAAAAAAAAAAGGTTCAGTTCAAGGGAAACAGTATATGGCAGCTCCATGTTTCGGTTCAGTCTGGAATATGAAGTTGGACAGGTCAAGATTTTTTGCTTTCTCGTCGTTTAAGTAGAATTTTTTCTTCAAATTGTCAACGAACTCCTCGGCGTTGTCGCTTGTCGTTATCGCTACTACGCAGCCTCCCCAACTAAAATCATTAAAAACGCATATTGAATTTTAAACTTCAATTCAACTGACAATGTCGATGGTATCTTACGCATAAAAAAATTAATTATCGCAAATAAACGTTAGCGATTACATTAGATCACTTTGATCCGACATCAAATACAAATCAAATTTTCTAAAACAAATATACATAGACCTCCTAATAATCCAATACCATCGAAATCGTTCTAATTTCACGGTTCGTAAAGTCGCGCGTAAATAAAATTATGAAACCTGGTGGCGCTTCGCATAAATTGGATTATAATTAAAGTTTCGGTAAACTCTACTGTTGATTGAACTAACCCCACAACCAACACTAAAATTACAAAGTCACGTTTCAAAGTAAAACTAGATACGTTATTGCTTCGAACACACTCAAACCGATAGAAGTACAAATAAATAATTCACCGAGTTTCCTCAGTTCAAGTTTCGTAACATACATTTATCATTGTGACCACGGATGTAGATCATTTAGAATAGTCAATTGTGCTTATTATAATGATTCAAAATTATTCAACAGCTTCGAACACAATTGTGGTAAAAGCTATTTCATGAGTTGCTCTTTTTTAATAATTTTACTTGAATGGAATTGAATAATTGTTAATGTAAACTAACTAAAATCAACAATTTTTAGGAATTTAATATAAAAATATGGAAAAAAATTATTACGTAAAAATTATTATAGGAATAATTTAAATTCAACCACTTATTAGTATAATCACTCCAATTTTCCAGTTCTTCCCTTTTCTGAGCGGAGAGATTAATTCATTCGTGGTCATATAATCTTATCTTACTTTGCATAAGTAGATTAATGAATTAAATCATATTTTAAAATTACCCTTTTACAGCTTTAATATTATCCCACCGCGCAAAAGATAAAATTATAACTTTATAAATGTTCCCTGGTTTTCTTAATTTACCGTTCCAAAATAAGACGTACGTTATCAAAACAAGATGTCAAAATTAATTTTCCTAATTCCCAAGAGTTAAAGGAGCAAGAAAAGATAAAAGACGTGTTTGCATGAATAAACCCTTATAATTAGTTTAGTAAGAAGGAATTAGCTATTACCCAGCTCCTGTCAACCTAGACCCAAGGGCCCCGCACTCTGTGGCCGCAGCGATGAGCGCATCGATCCTGGGGTGACTGCACTCGTATAGGTGCTGCAGACTGAAGTGGCTCTTCGACATAAGGTCGCCCAATTGGCGTAGCCTGCTTGACTCGTCAATATCCTGGCGTTCGCAGACCCTACGGAATGCTTCCACTCTTCCAGCCTCTATAACATACACAATTAGTTTACGCGTTTGTATTGTCAAGATATAAATATTCCAAAGGTGTAAATATTTCGTTACTCATCTAGAAACAAACTTTATGCAAGAGAAAATTACTATACATTCATGGAGGTGAAAGTAAATACCCCAAAATAATAGCGATTAATAATTCAGAAAGTTAATTATAAAAATTCATAGTGGTTTTGTGAGTGTAAAATTAATTTTTCAAGTAACTCTAGTTTTTCTTTTATGTATTGTATATTAACTCCTTTTACAAAAAAAAATATATTGTTTTTAATATCGTTTTTTAGCTTTTTATTATTTTAATCTTGTTTATTCAATTACTGTATCCTCAAAAACAAAACATGGATCACTTCAGTCTATTAAATCGTAAGAAAAACAGAGCCTATAGTGACAGCTGCAGCAAAATTAATTAAATACGTTAACAGTGCTCTTAATAGTCTTGTATACTAAAATAATCAAGTGTCAGTGATAGGTTTATTTTTTATAAACTAAGATTAAAAAAAAGTTCAAAATTAAAAGTTAAATCTAAACTTCCCACGGTAGCAAGACTCGTTTAATTCAAGGTGCGCTTTAATGTTTAAAAACATGTTTTTCAAATGCTATATAAAAAAAATTCGATTTATTTGCAAGGCAAATACACTCCCGCTCGCGAGTAATCGATTAATCGAAATGCACGAATTCTGTTCGATCCGCTAGGACATATTTCCCTGACGTAATTTTAACGTTCAACCCGGCGCCATAATAACCGTATACCCTCTTGAGATTTCGATGGTGCGAACGCATGGTAAACGGTTGCGCGGATTTTCGCACAACATAGGCAGCGCGAAAATTCGTCAGAGGAAATTAAGGGTGAATGGAGCAAAGAGGGCAAGTAACAAAGATTGATAACTGTTATCAGAAATAGTGCCGACTGAATTAATCAACGAGGGTTTTTAGGATTTTCCTATAAAATATATCGAATCCTTCGCCAGGTGATATTTCTCTCTTTCTCTTTCTCTCTTTCTTCGCCCATCGTGATTACACGCCATTGACTTTTAGCTTGGTAAATACGGTATTACACTGATAGAAAAGATTCCTTAACCCAAAGTCTTCGCGGCTTTAAAAAATAATTTTGTCATGGTATTTGAAATAAAGAAGTATGCATTAACATTCAAGAAATATTTCTTAATAGTTAATGCGCGATCGTCTTTACTGACAAAAATCCTGTGCGTGTCTTAATAGTTAATGCACCGTTTCTTTACATCTAATACTTACGCCTTTGGACTATATTAAATGCGCACGGCTTTATATTAAAGACACTGTCTTTGGATCAAAGGATCTTTTCTATCAGTGTAGATGGTGTCATTTAATTTTAATAATAAACATTCACCTATGCGAGATTAATATTAAATCGCTACCAATGAGACCTTTACTTATGCAAATCGTTATTTTATTACTCATCATATTTCAATTCAGCTTTTCTAATTTACAAATTTTTAATAAAATTAGTCTACTTGCTGGACACGATGTACATCTGCGTCCTCCATTTAGGCAAACATTTACATGCCATTACATTGAAGCGTTAAAGTCTTTTGGAAAACTGATACTGTTGCCTTGACCAACAATGTGGACTTAGTAGGTAGTAGTTAATGCGTGATACAAGTTATAAATGTATGGTCTTTTAAACAACATTTTTATGTTTTTAATTCGGGCAATATATAGAGATTAATTAATTTTGCTTTAGTAAACCTCCCTGCAAACGATATTTTTTAATTTAAATTTACTTAGTCAAAAATTCTTTCTTAGTTCTCTTAGATGCTCTTATTAGACTGTTGAGAATAAAAGAAACAAAGAGCGAGAGTATATAAGTAAAGATAATTAATTTACACGCTTTGTTAATTTATATAAATTAAAAAAAAACAATTTGCTATTTTATCTCGCGTTGTGTGTCCTTAGGTGGGAGAATATCATAAACAGCAACTAGCGATCACAGAATCGTACAGGGCCGCAATTTTCCTCGATCACAGCGATTACGGACATGAAAGAGGAATTACGTGACGCGTGTAAGAAAAAATGTGAGGTCGGATATTTTTTTTTATAATAGAATTTTTTTGTGCTTCATAAGTAATCAAAAAAATTTCCTAAATACTTTTCTTTCCGTTAAATCGAATAGTTTTTTTTTTATTATTTTATTTGCAATTAAATAACAATGCCCTGGCAGTAGAGATCAGAAGATCTGCTGCTAAAGGCAGAAACTTCTAAGACTCTCTTAAATTGAATTAAGACATTGAAATCTTTGAACGAGTAAATTTCGGTGAAGACAATGGCGTGCAAATTCGCGACACACAAACTCAGAATGCGAGTGATGAAGTTGGTGAGCGAAACAAGAGTTTCGGGAAACCGAGCAATAAGAGGTAATACGTTTTAGATAGAGACGGAAAAAGAGAAAAAGACGAGAAAAAGTATCGACAAAAATAATGCTGAGAAATGCCTGACCGAAAAAGGATAAAAATGATCGTTCTGATGGCTCAAGACAACGTTGATAAAAAATTCACAGGCAGCAAAAGAAGTGAGTGTTAACGCCGCGAGACAGATGGTATGAAAAAGGAATTGAAGAATGATAACAATCGGTAATACTTTTGCTGGCGCCGTTAAATTGATGGTTCTGATACTCAGAGATTCGTGACCGCGATTAAATTATATACATTCAACTCTTATTAAATAGAATATTATTGAGTACATTATTACTAATACTTGACTCAGGAGTTCATCAACTGAAGTGGAATTGAATTGTAAAAAATTTAATTAATGAAATGTGCAATAAAAATACCTGTACTATTTTCAGATGCTTCACGTTGGTTTTAACGAATAAGAAAACATTTTTTAGAAATACAATATGCACGGGCATCTACTATTTTCTCTATGAAATTTTAAAATTCTGTTTAAATGATACAAACTAGGGATTAAATCTCTAAATAAATTTCGATGCTAATCTTAAATTTAAAAACTCGTGTAAGCGCATTGATATAATTTTTTTCTTATTTTCTGGGGCACTGAATATTATCGAAAAAGTCGATCAACTATATGCATACGATCTGAACAACTCTGCACCAGGACTCAGAGGGGCAATTTCTTCTTCTACCCCGTAAATATTCACTTGAGAGTTGCAAATATTACTCGTCCTGCACACTTCGCGATTTGCCTTTCTGCCTCTCGTCGGGAATTGAAATTGTACGAAATGTTCGCATGTGAATATGTATTCGTAGGGATTCGATCACTCACTTATCTTCATTTTCCTTTTTTCCACCCGAATGAAAAGACGGAGAAAATCTTAGACGAAATATTTTGCATTTTATGCATGAATATGCCTCCTGTTTTTCAATTTTCAAGTATACATTTGTTAAAAATGTTTTTAATTCGGTTACAGATGCCACGTTTGGAAATACAAAAATACTGAAGAATATACTCCCAGTTAAAAATCATTAAAAAAATTTATTACAAGAAATTTACCTTGAAAAACATGCAATATTCTTTGACGCAGTTTAAATTTATTTTTTGCATTGAGTGGCACGTTCGATATAGATTCCAATTCCTTGGGAGTCGTTTCAAGTATTTCACACACCTATAACATAATTTACACAACGCATTCATTAGAACATTGTTCAACATTATTTTTGTTGTAATTCTGTAATTGTGAAGTTTTTATAAATCGTATAAAAATAATGGATATATAATAATTTTGCTTCCTTTACGACAAGAGAAGACGACACGTCGGGAACGTAACGAGCAGGGTTCGTATCTCTTATCGTGGCTTTAAACACGAGAATGTGCGGGCATTAACGTACGTATACGCACCTCTTCGTGGGTGTAAGGCTCCTCGTGAAGATCTGTCATAACGATGGCTGCCATTTCTTCAAGGCTCTTGCCTAATCGCTCCTGCACGTCGATTACTTTCAGTACTTGGCGCCAATCGACCCCATTTTTTCTAGCAATGACCTGAACTTAGAAATTGTTATGTCATCGAAAAAGCTAAAGAAACTAGAGAAAGGCTGTACATCCTGCCGCTGTGGAGATTTTTGTGATGCATTTAAAGATACATTTTTCAAATAATGCTAAGTTTGAGAAAATTGTTATGAGTTTTTTTTTAAAGATTGTAAAAAAATTAAATGCACGAAGTGTGATGCACTGTACTAATTTTAAAACATTTTTAAACTTTGATGGGAGCAATTAGTTAGCTCGAGAATTTTCTTTTAACTTCTTGCAGCGTATGTATTTGTACACTTTTAGAAATATTGCTTCTTCAACTCACTTTTACTTCGTTATGAAATTTTCTTATAAAAAGGAAATACTCTTCTTTATGTGAAATACCTGAGCTGCCAACCGACATTCCAAAACCCTGGTATTGAAGTCGGATGTAGCTGCTTTGTTATGGTCGGCCAGACTGTGGGCGATGACGAAAACCGCATCCCTCGGTAACGTCACGTCGAAACTACGTAATGGATTGAACTCGATCAGTTTTGCGGAGCCTTCAAAAAGTTCAAATCCAGTGGCATGAGATTTCGCTACCATTTAAATTCTTTAGATCCATATATTTTATTTATTTCTTAGTTTATTTTTGGACAACCTTTAAGTCATTTCTACTTACAATTATAAAAATGATTCGTTTTCTTTTGCTTTTTTTTTTTAAATTTACAAATTTTTACTGAAATATTCAGAAAATACCATCGAATAATAATAACAAGGAAGCTAAAGTGGGAACAATCTGATTTCTTGTGTTCGGAACACTCAACTGGTATGAAGAGAAAATGTTTACTCACCAGCTTTTCCGAGAAAGGCAATTGCTTGGTCCATACCACCGCCTTGGGTGCCGATGTATCTCTCCGCACTCGCGCTCACTGTCGCCATATCTTCCTTTGACATATCGTGCTTCAATCAAAATAAATATTGAATTTTATGTATTAAAATTTTTTAGCTAAAGTGAATGAACATAAATTCCGCTGTTCTATTTTTAAAATAGAGATATTCTGCATTCGTTTTTGTAGGATTTTCATTTAATGATTATTAATACCTCAAACTCTTTAATTTCTAAATAAAAATGAAAGATCCAAAAGTTCCATGAACAATACTTATATTGAACATATTTCTTATTTTTAACCCTGTCGAGAATCGGATATCGTCGAGCATTTCTCTGCGTCTTCTTAAGCTTTCAGTTTGCAGTCAAAATAATGTATTTCATAAATTTTGATAGCGCATGAAAAACGATTGTCATAATTCATCGCCATTTTTTTCTAGCTTCGTACGACAAAAACCATCTCTCATAAGCTATCAAAATTTATAAAGAGAATTATTTTACGAGAAACTGAAAACTCGGAATGACGCGATAGTTCATCTATCATTTGGTGTAAGGCGTCGAAGAAAAAAATTCACTTGAAATGAGGAAGAGATCTCCCAAAGGTGCAGCTCGACAGAACGAGTCAGCGTTCAGCCGAGTGGAGACTCCCTTGACCTCAGACATGCTAGATTGGTCGCTTTGAGACTCGACGAAGCAGTAATTACGTGACGCAGTAGTTCGATCGTCGATTAATAGCCAAGTTTTCCGGGCTCAGAGGTCCACGGAGCTAAAGTCGAACTGGAAGGGAGCTTAAAGCCGTCGCCGTCGTTCGAGCGAGCTAGACGAACTTTGCTCGTCTACCGCAAGCGAGCATAATCGAGTTAAAACAACCGCTGTTCGGCAGATCAAATGAGATGGGACTTTGCACCGCTGGAACGCTATTTCTAGCTTGAGGTTACATTACACGCACATCTGCTCTCTAATTCTGCAAGTGAATCATATTAATTTATTACACGTGAATTGCGACGTACTAACGAGAAGGGATTACTTGAGTCTCAGTTATCAAAATTATTTAAATTTATTAAGTTCAAATTTCTCTTCAGTTATTCGGTCTTAAAAAAGAATCCGATTTTTATAAATGCAACTTAAAACTAAACAAAAGAAGGTTCTGCATTTTATTATTTTGAACTGCAGGTGCTTTTTAATCTGGACTTCCAACGATTCTAGAAAACATTTAAAAAAATAACTTCAAATATGCAACAGAGTAAAAATTCAGAAATTTTCGTACAAATCGAATAAATCACAGAAGTAAAATCTGCAACAGCTGCTCGTACACAAGTTCCTCGCTTCATTTTCCACGCACGAATATTATTTATACCCGCGAGGCTTCAAGTTGATGCATCGCCGAGCATTTTGCCATGGGAATTACGTATCATGCGCGCGAAGCACTAAAGGAACGGTTACGGCAGACACCGAGCAAGGTATTAATTTCCAAGTTGACAGATTTCGCATTTACTAACACCACGAAAGGGGTTCCAGCATTGTACACTTTCTTGAATAATGTCGATTTAATTAATTTTTAAAATAGTAATAGATTAATTTATTCAGTGATTTGCAATAATCATTTAAATAAAATAGTGGCGGGCCCAGGCTTAAGTTATATCTGAAACTATGACACCAGACTCGTTACCAGGAGAGATATCTCAGGGTCCACTTGACAGTAAATGAACCACGTAATATTATGCGTTGCATCTAGGTCCAGGCACGTTTAAATTTTAATGAATCTCCAGTGGGATACTTAACGCGAATGGCTAGTGCACTTTAAAGGTGCGTTGGTCATATAGAAATTAATTTACTTTTAACTTATTTTTAATCAATTAAATGCAATTGTAATTACTCTTAAATAATTTACAGTTGCGATACAATATGACGACAAGACTAAAGTTTATCTTTATAGAATAAATATAAACTAACAATTCGATAAGCCTAAGCAATTTTAAAATCATACGGAAACATAAGAAAATATTTAATAGATCGATTAATTTGTTATTGTAAGTACAATAAGTTCTATACTCTCTAAAGTTAAATTAGTAAAAAACCACTAATTCATAGTGACTATGCACTAATTTGAAAAGTGGAAATTGCTCCACTATGAATTAGTGGAATTCTACTATTCGAAATAATGAATAAAATGTACTAATTGTAATAGTAAATATATGCACTATTAAAAACAGTGGAAACTACTAATAAATTAGTGAAATTAAAAATTCTTTTAACTGGGGAATTCACTATTTTAATTAGTGAAAATCACAAAATATTTATTTTATTTAACAAATAGTTTATTTTCCACTAATTTAAAAGTGTTTTTTACTAATAGTAGAACACTTTTTTACTATTTCAATTAGCAAAATTGTACTAATTGATAATGGGTTTTACTAATTGATTAGTGGAAAGTCTGATCACTAAAAAGATTAGTGGAATTTCCACTATTCAACTTTAGAGAGTATGTAATCGAACTATTGTTGCTGTACAAGTAGATTTTGAGAAATTATCGAGGACAATGACCCGCGTTGAAAAATTAAGGTCTAATATATATTTCAAGAGAGACCTCCTCACCCTCGTATCTTTTCCCCTCCGTAACATTCTGATTACTTTCCTCCCCCCAGCGCTCTATGGTTTATTGGTTAACTAGATAAAGAGACGTAAGATTTATAAAACAATTTTCCAAGCGACTGAGAAGCACAAGATCGATAATCAATGAGAAAATATTGGAACGTACCTGGCTGGCGCGAACAGTGGCGAGAAGGGCAGCGGAGACAAGGGCGCTCGAACTGGAAAGTCCGGCGTTTGGGGGTATGTTACCCCAAACAGCAGCGAGCAAACCCCGCGGTGCACGTTCCTCCGGCACAACCTCCAATGCACCCTTCACTCCGCACAGGAAGTAATTGTACCACGTGGGTCCGAGCTCGTGCTGGTCCAGACGGACATTCCTACAATTCCGTAACATCGGATCGTTAAGCTTTTGCCCAGATGCTTCGCAAATAGTTTGCGCTGCATCTGCTGTTCTGTATGAAATCAGGAAGGAGGTCGCAGCAGACCGTTTGAAATTTACATTTTGACTAAACTACTGTTGACATTCATTTGCTTGCACATCTCGCTTAACGAGCGACAGAGTATACGTATAGTCCTGCTGTTTATGTTATTCTTGTGCTTTATAATGGCATTAACTAATTAAACAATTTTGCATTCGTATAATTGATAAAATAGTATAAAAATTTATTTTTAATGTCATCAGTAATTTTTCAAAATGTACTTCCTAGTTTTTATTAACATAAAATTGATTTTCTATTCATACAGCTGTAAAATCCTACTCGCACGAGGATCACTCGCATTGTGCGTAAAATACTATTTTACTAACAAGTTTTACGAGAAACTACGTTTTATGCACTCGTTAATTTTACACAGAGTGCATACAGTCAAAACTTTATGCACGATGTGTAAAAAGAATAGATACCTCTGAGAAAAATAATGTACGTGCATTTACAAGTTATCCAAAGTGATTATAGTTTTTATTGGTCTAAGAATCGCAATTATTATTCCGTAATTCAAGCAGTAATATTATTTTTTAGTATTCTTTTCTTTGAAATTCGATTGTACTAAAAAGAGTTGCCATCAATATATCAAACAACAGTTATTTTCCATTCTGTAATTCCCTTAATTCGGCACTGTTTGCACTAACAAAACAAAAGATATTTGTCCGACTAATTAAATTAACTTTTTACGTGTATACGCGAGCTGAATAATTTCAATCAGCGACAATTCCAACTTATCGACTATTTCTGTAAAAGATTTTTTGATTGTAGAACGCGTCGGCGCAATAGCTGAACTGCTTTCCTGATTGGAAAATACTCGGGCAGCTTCGTTTTCACGTCGAGAAGATTTCAGTGCACTTTAGAAACATGAAGACTACTATATACACTTCTGATTTACAAAACGTTTCAGGGGATCCATTCTTGCAACAAAGTAGTTTTATAATCACATTTTTAATATCACGATCTCCCGAATATCTTAATCTAAAAAATTAAGATAAAAGCTTTCTCCAACTTTAATTTAAATATTTGACTCATTTTTCTCAATGTTGTTTTTAAATCGCACAAAATATTTAAGAACATTAATAAATAGATTAGGAAATAATAATTACCTTATGTCTTGTAAGCATGGATGCTCATAATCCTGATATTTGTCGACTACATTAGTTAACCGTAATACATCAAGGTCGTCATCTCTTGATACAGCCACCAGAATATCTTGCTCGATGGCCATCGGACAGACCGAATAGCCGCAGTAGTCGATATGCTCGCCAATTAAGTTAACACTGCAAATAATGTGATAATGGAATGGTCGACGATTGTCTTGCAAAGCGCAAAATTTAGTCAAACGAGTGAGTGCATAATCACTGATAATATAGTTAAAGTCTAAACTAAAATATTCTCAAAAGTAAACATAGAAATAATTTTTTTATGGATTTTCGTATATCCAGAGAAGTAAAATAAAAATGATAGAGGCAATTTACATGCGATCTTTTTTACTTCCTGCGGTAGGTATATTTTTCACCTCCATCGAGTTGAAATTGCCACATTCTGATTACGCTGTCAGGTGAAAAAGTGATACTTTTGGTAAGGTTGAGATAAAAATTGCTTTTTTCTGCTATTATAAAATTTATATTTAACTGCTTGGCCTGCGTTCGCGAATTTCATCAAAAAGAAATTACTCCAACATTTATCTTTCGTTCAAGCAATAATTTACTCCACTTAAATATAAACGACCTAAAATGACTGTAAATTAAGTTACAATTAAATTTGAAAATAAAGTTGTCTTCGCTTTGCAGCATACAATTACAAAGAAAATTCGCGTGCTGCATCTTCAACAATTCTTTCCTTAATAAATCACTCCAGAAAACCCTCTAGACTTTTTTAAAATAAATCTTTTTGCACAGGTTTATTCCAGAACTTTGAAAAGCTTACAGACGCGATAAATCAGCCGAGACCGCCGACTCACTCAAACTTTCGAGTAATCGCGTACCCCCTTCCTCCCCCTCAGCGGCGTCGGCTGCATGCGGTAAAAAAAAAAACAAAACGAAGTCACACGGACTAATGATCTGGAAAATGATGCGACCGATATCGAAAAAAGGAAGGCGACGGAAATAAGTCGAGTCTCTCCGCGCAGCTTAGATAGCGCACTCCGGAGGTGAAAAAAAGCGCGCCGAGGGAAGGAAAGAAGAGAGAAGGGGGGAGGGGGCAAATTAAACGAGCGAACTCTCACCGTCCTGGCACTCGAACGAAAAATGAAGGGTCTCGCTGGAAGCGCGACCTGAAGTGAGCTGCTACCAAGTCGAGTCGGCTCTTTAACCTTTCGTCCGGCTTTGTCACCGTCACTGTTTCGCCGTTCTGTACTTGCGACATGTCTGTAAAATAAAAAAAAGTCGGTGACGTGCTTTGCAGAACTTGACGCTCGTTAGGGCTAATTGAGTTACCAGCGTGGACGTTCAAAGACTTGCTCACTTCGTTTAAATACAAACATTCATTTTGATTGGACTCGGGTACAAAAACTTGGCTTTATTTAGGCTTTGCAGAAAGTTCATTAAGTGTCTCTTGCTTTTATTTTATTAGTTTAAGATTTTTTTATCCTTTTCCTTTATTTCTTTATTTTATTTGGTTTGATTTTGTCAACCTTTTTTTGTCTTGCATATTATGATAAGTTGATAAGACTTTAGAAAATTTCGTACACTGTTTATTGTGAATGATGGACGTAAAAGATATTTGCTTTTAGGTTTAATTATTTTATTAAATTACAGGCCGTATAAATATACATTGTATTCTCTAATTATTGTAATGACATAATTAAGCATTTGTATTTTACAAACAGTGTAGATTTTTAATTGTTCTAATTGTGTATTTAATTTAATACTTGAATAATAATTATACACGGAGAGAAATGTTATAGTAAAAAATACTATGTTCCGTAGGAATAGTAGGATATATTCAACTTATGAAAATTTTTACTATAAAAAATACTAAAAATTCCTGTGTACATAGCAATTTCTACTATATAAATAGCAATTTTTGCTATGTACACAGGAATTTTTAGTATGTTTTATAGTAAAAATCATCATAGGTCGAGTATGTCCCTCTGTTCCTACGAAATATAGTAATTTTTACTATAACATTTCTCTCCGTGTAGTTGAAGAATTAAAATTTGAAAAAATTATAAAGTTAGTTGCAAGTTTAGTTTCAGTTTTTTTCGTTTTTTCTCTCTCGTAACTAGAGAGCGGTATTCCACGTCGAAAATTCCTCTAAACATAATAATACGAGCGCGTCGCTGTATACAATTGCGGGAGTATTCGTCGATAAAAGGCAATGGGTCTTCAGGCGGAGGATGTTGCGGAGTTTCCAATTTGTAATTGTTTAAGAGGCAACGCCTTGTTGATTTTACGTTTCCGTTGTCAGATATTGAGAGTTTATGCAGTGAGAGATCGGTGCTTACGTCCCTGACGGGCCGTTTCTTCTTCGGAGCCTCTAAGAGAGTTCTAATATATTTTCTGCTTCGTGTGTGCAAGTGTCGTTTGCAAGGTTGATTCGTTTGCATTTTTAGATAACGCGATTGCCTAGAGGCAATATGCACTAACTTTATTTAAGTTAATATACACAGTTATTTAAGCTATGCTCGTCCAAGAAGCTTTGGAGAAGTGCTGCGCTTCGAGAGTAAAGTCAGTCTAGATAAAAGTTTTTGACTGACAGCCCAGACGTCTTATGTGTTTAAGGAAGGATCCTAGTTAATGAGTATCCCTTAATGACTATGTCTACCTACTCAAGCGTACTCCCTCCTTCACCCCTCAACCCTCGACCGCCTATTCGTCGTCCATTATTTATTCGCCGTATCGCATTAATCATAAAGCAATTAAAGTAATTTATGACTGCTCTAAATGGTAGGATCTTAACAACAGTAACTTATAACTAGAGCAGTATTTAAAATTATCTTTAATATGGTATTGCAGAATGTTTAATAATTGTATCACTGATTTTAGTGTTTTTTATTACGCGAATTTTCAATACAGTTTTACAACAGTATTTTAAAACGATTTCTTAACGAACGTTAAAATTTAAGAAGTCGTTAAATTGAAGATTACGGAAATGCTCATCGTGCATAAGGCTCAGTTAGTTATGAAGGTAAGCTCGATTACCTGCTCACAAATCCAATTTGTCAACTGCTGATTTACATATTAGACGCGTTCTCGTGCTGTCAATTATTAGGTTCGTGCCACATGCACTCGAGCAATGGCAATTGCTACACTTTGCTATTTTTTCTGAGGCATTCAGACTTCATTGAGAATTCAAAAGTATTTTACTCGAATGATGCTCGAATTTAAAAGTAATTTTTCAGTGAGTTTTATTTAAATAACTTAGTTTGTGCAGTGTAAAAAACGGCTTCGAAGTATTTTATTTTAACCCTCCATCCATGTTTCTATATTACTGAAATATATTTACTATACAAAGATATTGAGTATATACATAAAATGAAATATTGATTGACTTTAGAAGGAAGTGGAGTTTTATATTCAGTCGAAAAATTGGAAAATACTTTATTTTTATTTCTTGTAGTAAATCTTTTATGTTTAACTCTGGAAACATCATTTTTAACTGTTTCTTACGTAAAGTCCATGGCAAGTAAAAGAAAAATTAAATGATACCTCTATATTTCATATTTTTACGGATTGTAAATAAAAACTGTTGTACAGTTAAATAAAGTTCAACTTTCATAAAATTTTTGCGTTCGAAGCACTTTGAGTTTATGGTTCATTGAATAACATTGATGATCATAGCGATAAATCTGACTAAGTACTTTAAACTTAAAATTAAATTCATTTATGGAATTATAGTAAGTACGCACGTGCGAGGATCGTTATGTTGCAAATGTGCTACAGTTCTAACTTTAATGTATTGTGATATTATTCTTTGATACTGATTTAAATGCACACAATTTAGTAAGAAATTAATAATAATTTAGAATAAATAAGTAAGAAGATTTAAAATATTTAAATCGATACGAATAAACAATGTATAGGCCAATTTTTTACAAATGCTATATTATCAAATATGTTTGTACGTTTTTGTTTAATATGTGATAAGAGATCTAAAAATAACATGCACAGTATTTCGCATTCTTTTAACTTTAAAGCAATACGTAGATAGAAAAAAATATTATTCCAATTCCTTTTGCCATTATTTTACCACAATATCTCTGTAATTTTTTTGCATATTAACAATAAAAAAGTGTGATGAAAATTAGATCCATAATCGATTATCAATGTTTACTATTTTTTAATTGATAAATACCGTAAACATTGAAATAAAAGACGACGGCAAATATTAATATAAATCAATAACTGATAGCGATTTTTTAATCGTAACATCCGTTAACTCCAATTATACACACGAACAATTTTGATAGGCGTCCGTGCATTAAAACTACTCTTATCTAAAATTAATTTCTAAATTGTTTAGAGCTTCTATAGATGGAAAAAAATATCAATACGTACTTATAGCCACTGCTCAATCGCCAAATTAATTTAACGCAAGCTTGTTAAAAAAAAAAAAAAAATACACACTTAACAATCTAATTATCATTTTGAAAAATTTACCTTCCTTGTTCGACAGCCACCAAGCGGAAATTCTAAAACACCAAACGCGGATAAATCACGCAATATTAAAAAGAAAAAAAGGAATAAGGGCACTAAACTCGCGCACACGCGGCCGCTCTCGAAGGCTACAGGTCTGCGACTGCGTGCGAGCGCGTATAAACACACGATCAGCTGACGGCGAGCGGAAGGTACGCAGCGAGACGCGGCACTCCAACGAATCTTATCGCGCGTTCTTTTCACTGT
This sequence comes from Sycophila sp. Sp_5, assembly GCA_018906775.1. Lineage (NCBI taxonomy): Eukaryota > Metazoa > Arthropoda > Insecta > Hymenoptera > Eurytomidae > Sycophila > Sycophila sp. Sp_5. The sequence continues at coordinate 2,144,907 of JACCID010000019.1, read as the reverse complement.
GCGACTTATCACGACGCAGCATATCGCAATCCCAGCGGCGGGGTCGCGTCCCGCGTGTAGGTCGTCGTCAGCGCCAACGTGATTTCGCGAGCGCGCAGGCCACTCTGGGCCCGCGGAATGTACCGGCTCGCCGTGTTATTGACTCGGGCTGTACCGGAACCCCTGGCTGGAGTTTACGCGACTTGCCGCGATGCAGCGCGACTCGACGCGGAAACTGGCCATCTTTCGTATGAGACTGTTACTTTGCTCGATGGATCTTATGAGTAAATTTTTAGTATTCTTCTTAGAGAAAGTTTAAACGCTTTAATACGATTGTACGCTAAAAAATGTATCTGAATAATTAAAATGTGTAACAAATGTTTACGTTTGCCGTATGAAGCTATAAATTTTATTTGCGACAATGTTTCTTTTGCTACTCGATGATTATGCATTGTAATTACTAGAAAGTAATATATATTTATTATTCTTTATCTTATAATCTAAGCAGGGTACAATAAGAATTAAATATATAAATAATCTTTCAAATGTGAGTGTAAAGGGATTTTACACGGTAGATTTATAAAATAATAAGATCAAATTACGGTGGTAATATTTTATGTTAATAGTTTATAATTATAGTGCTTATGAAACGGGTAACTCTACGGTTCTAAAATAAAAAAGTGTAATCCCACGGTACCGGTTTTAGAATCGTGAAAGTCATCATTTGTAACGACTGATGTTTAAAAATTGTTCAAATTCTTTAATCCAGTCAAAGAGAAAGTTCTTTTCTCTGTGGGAGACAAATTTTTTAAATACACTTACGTGGCCACTTTGTAACTAATTTACTACAACCGGTTATGTTAATAGTTTTGGATAAGCAGTCCGCACTAGATGTTAGCATCTGATGATAATGCAGGGGTTAAGCGTACTCGACATCAAATGCGTAGGAATTGATTTTAGCCAACGGTTGCTGGTCGGCATTTTTGCAGTTAAAAAGGAAGAATTCGACTTTACCATCTTTGCAATTCTCCTTTGCTAAAGTTTGTTTGGCGTTAGCAGAGGTCTCTTAATGTTGCTTTAAATATAGAACATATCGTATTTTTAAGATTGTCAAATTTGAATTCAAACATCTTGCTTAAGATTATTTATTTAAGCAATCGTTTTTCTTAAATTGCAGAGTACATTTTAGCATCTACGTCGATGTACCTATAAAATAGCTTTGATGCAAACCACGTATATTAAATTAGGCAGTCAGTACTATAAACAACCAAATTTTAATTTTTAAAATGACAGTATAGAATAATAGGTTTTTTTACCACTTACAACTTCTATCTTATAAGTTTTATTTAATCGGGTGTTAATTAAATAGTGAATAAAAAAAATTAAAATGACTATAAAAATAAATGAAATGATTTTCGCCAATCTTACGATGCCTAATCTAAGACGAAATCCGCTGAACCCACTCCATGGTTATTGACCGTGATTTTCCTGTTTTTTCGAGGGTAGGCAGACCCAAGCATCATAAGGTTCGCGTTAGTTTAATTCACATTACTTTCTCCATAAATTCAAGACACGCGAGCGCCGGGGAGACGACCGTGTAATAAAGTCAAGCCAAGAGCAACGGGTGGCAGTTTTTGCCCCGGAGCACCGTTGATCCGACATTTTCCGGGCCGCTTGGTTTATCGTTGCGAGCGACTCCCCGATGATCCCTGCCGCCCCTGTTCATGCCGCGGTCTTACAAACCTTGGCAATCGATGTTCTTGTGCACCAGTTCTCCCTTTCTTTTATGTGCTCAAATTTATCTTCAGAACTAATAATTTTGTTCCGCGACGATCTACTTAAAAAAAAGTAATCATATTTTTATAACTACATATTTCTTTGATAATGGTTCGATCTTACAAAAGGATCAAGGATTATGATACAGACAAAATGCTTCTGGAATTTAAAGTGGATTTTAATTTCTGATAATTTTATCAACATTAATAAAGTTAGTTGTAACATCAAGCAGATAAGCCAACACTGTAGATTCGGAATTCATTGTCAAAATTAAATTCGACACTTTCCAGTGTCATTCGAGTACAACGCGCTTTTTCCTACTCTCGCATCCTGCTCCAATCAATCGTTGAGGACACACTTTCCACTGGCGAAATTTATGAAATGCTCCGCTTCCTTCCCCCGAACGCATCTTCTCATAAGTCATAGTGAGAAAAAGAAAATCGACGGAAACGCGATCCCGCGGACAGCACTTCGCTCCGGAAGTGGTGGCCGGGAGCGTCGGTGGCTGGATAAATTGAATCGGGACCGCAGCGTAAAATGCTTTGCACGCCCTTTAAATCGCGTGGCGCGCGTCACCCTATCTCTCCGGTGGAGCCGGCGCCGCTCCGTGCCATTACCGAGCGGAAAATGCCAATAACTTAGGAGGCGTACGGATTCGCTCGTGTGTCGGTCTTACAAAGCACCGGAGACAAAGAACTTGCAGTGTAATTCAAACTTTGTTTTTTTTTTATGGTACCCGTTATTTGAAAATTAAAATCATACTTCTGGTAATAATTTGTTCATTAATAAATGTTCACTAAATATTCATTATTTATTTGTTTTATTAATTCACGGATAGTGCACCCACTTACACAATTATGTATTTTAATAATAGCAGTTACGTAAAACAAATTTTTTACTGAAACTGTAGTAAGGGTTTACTCTAGTAAACGACGGAGAATTTCATATAAAGCTTGACAAGAGGCGATTTCCAAGTGCTTTTTAAAGTTTACTTGTTGATCAAACAATCGTCTGATTGATCAATCAATGACTCCATTAAATCCTTTTACTAAAGAAGAAAATCATACAATTTGTTTCGCAATAGTTCAGTTTCATTTCTGCTAAATGTCGGAACGAATATTTTCTTGTGAAAGTTGAGCCGGCGTTTGTAACCCGTATAACCCATTAGGTTGGCCTGGCCAGGCTCTCACGCGCGGCGCGAAATAGCCGAAGTTCTTCGGCCACGGAAAATTTCGCGAGGAATTTCCGAACGTCGGCGGCTGCGAGATATCGCGCGCGACAAGTCCTCCGCCGTGGTATGCACGCGCAGGCTGCAGCGGGGTTGCACGGGGCGCATCGCTACCCAATGTCTACGCGCATACTTTTTGCGGATTCCTCGGGCGAGAGGAAACATTTATTATACGCGTGTCGGGGCTCCTCGAGGTACGCGCCGCGAGAAGACGGCAGGAGCAAAAGGCGCGTGAGTAGCTCTTTGATTTAAAGGCCCGATAGGGGCATTCTTTCGGTTCTACCTGCTGAAATTACGTGGGCTTCCAAGCGTTTTCGCCGCTGATGAGTTCGACTGTCGATGCAAATCGAATATTTTAATTTTCGCTGGATTATTCGATGCGATTAAGTTAATAAATTCAGTAGGAACTTAATTAAATTATTATAACGTATATAAAAGGCTTAATAATATTCTTTTCGTTGTTTTGTTTTTTCCTTCGCGGATCAATCCTTACCCGGCATACGAAAGATCAAAACATGTTTCGGTAAATTTTAAATCGTACGGGGTTTAGTAGTCTTAAACGTCAACCACGAAATCGAAATCAGTACAGACAGATGCATAGAGAAAATTGCTCCTAACGCTTTCTAATCCAGTTCACTCCTTGGGACACTTGAGGGATTGAGATACAGCGAGGGTCACCTCACAAATTTATGGCTATTGTATACGATCGGATTTCGTATTTGCTTCCTGAATTAGTCTGAGGAATAGTTTGCACTTTAGAAGCTTGCATAATAAACTGACGGAAGATTAAAAAGATTTATATTTATTTTCTCAGTATGTCATTTGCTCCACTTTTTTAAATCATCTGCCATGGTAATAAATTTGTAGAATATGCTTTATAAATATTAATTTCCTTGAAAATTTAGTTATTTTACGTGTTCTCAGTGTTCAGATTAGTACTCAAATATTCCTCGCCTCATAAAAACACATGAGTACATCCTGAGATGTATTTTTTTATATGAAAAGTAACTTAACAAGCACGAGCTGGTTCAGTATACCCACTCATGATTCTGTGAAATTCACGCAATCCTTCAGCCGCTCACCTCTCGCCTGCTGAAAATACAATCAAAGGTAATATCCCTCTTTCTCTCTCGATCTCTTTCTCGTAGCGCGCGTCCGAGAGAGAAAGAGAGGGCAAAGAGCGAGCGAGGGCATTAAAATGCTCAAAGTCCCGTTGAATTTGTCCGGGGCTAGCGGCAGATAAATCCTCCCGCCATCCCCGTGGGATCGCCCGCGCGGAAGAATTCGCGTCTCCGCTTATGTGCGGGAGCAGCTCGTCGTCGCTACCGCCGACGCTGCGCTCGGCAGGTTGACGTTCTGCCGCGGGAGCGAGATAGAGAGTTCGCGAGGCGACCCGAAGGAGAGGGCAAATTAGATGGAAACAGAGGCTGGAAAACTCAGACCTCCAAGTCCGCAGAAAGGCTCTTTCACAATGTCGTCGTGAAAATTCATTTGGCGAATTTCTCAAATTTGTTCGAAAAAATTAAATTTATAGCTAGCCTCTACGTTCGGTTATTTTGTCAATCTAAAATAAACGGATTCGCAATGCAGATGCTGAAATGTTTATCCGTTCTAATTTATCCTCTTAAATTTCTCCAATTATAAAAAGATGAGTGAGAGCCCCTCTAATTTAGCGGTGCTGCTGAAACTTCAGGAGAAAAAATTCGTTTTCCATTTGCGGGATAAAAAGTAAAGTTGCACTTAAACGCTGATTGAACTAAATTGTTTAAACTCCGTCTAAATTGATGGAAGAATTTTTGAAATTGTTTAACTAGGAGAAAGTTAAAGCAAATCCAACTATAATTTGTCTTAACACACCAAACTGCAGTTTCAGTGTTTCACTCGGTCGGCACTTGTACGGCCGGTGATAAAATTAGCGTGAAATATTTTTTATTGGGCATTCACCAAAGTCGTAATTTTTTTTCATCCAGCAGTGTGAACCCGGCTAAAAGGGAAACACAGAAGAAGGAAAGAGACGGAGCGAGAGAGAGATAAAAAAGCGGACGAGTCGACTGGTCGACTCGAGTGAATATTATTTCTGTCCCGGGAGTCTTAAACCTTTTTAGTATGCAAACAGACGGTTCTCGCGACGGCATAATGGTTGTATGGGCGCGAGCGACGCTGTAGAGTGGGCCCGGGGTAGCTCGCGTGTATTGCATATACACACATTTCCTTTCTCGTGCTCTCACCACCACCACCCCCTCCCTCTTCTCCTTCTCCCGTTTTTCTTCCTCTTCTATCTCGGATACCTGCCTACTTACATTTATACACGTTGCCATTTTCCTCCGTCTCGCTTCTGTTCGTTTTCTCCTCGTTGCCTTCTCTTCAGCGAAACTTATGCGTTTCTGAATTTATTTTTTAGCGCGACGCGAAACTTTCATCTTTGTTGATATTTCCTTCTTAACGTCGGGATTTACCGTGGGTGCAATAAAGTGCTTGAATTTTCATTGCATTATATGCACTAATGCATTTTATGGTGTAGATCTACATATTAATTGCTTGTTGGTCAACAACGTTTCTGGTGAAATAAATCTTTTTAAAGTTTCTACTATTTCTTCCCTTTGGAACTATTACTATTATCTACTAGAATATTGTAGTTAAGCAAAAATTTAATTTATATTACTTTTATTTAACAAAACAGAATTTTTTACATATAAACATTTGTCTCTATTTTCACCGAATTCCAATAGTGTTAAAATTTATAATTGTTTTTTTATATTTCATGTCTGACGAGTTTCTCCCACCAAAAATTTAAATTACTTAATGAAATAGTAAATGATATTTGCTACACAAATTTGAAATCCTATTGGCATAAGCAGCCTTAATATACAAAAATGTAATGCATCAAATTCAGCATTCAGTTTTTTGTTTCATCTGAAACTTGCAGTATTAATTACATTACAAGCCGAGGCTCGCTTGTAATAAACATTTATATCGCGAATAACAGTCGAAATTCGCTCTTCAAGTGAAAGAAGAGAACACGGGAGAGAGACTATGAAAAGCAAAGACAACGGAAGAAAAAGTAGTACTGCAAGTTAGTAGCCGGCAAGTCGGTACAGAGAAAAGTATAGAGCCAGCGAAAGAGCGCAGTCTCGCGAGCAAAGCAACCGCTCTCTCTCTCTCTCTCTCTCTTCGGAGCGAGCGAGCATGGTGGAAGGCGTTGAAAATCAGCCGGGTCAATGCGGGAGGAGAGGCAGGCGCGCGCGCGCTCACCCCGAAGGAGGTGGGAGGAGAACACGCGGGGCGAAGACGACAGTTGCTGGTCGCCAAGAGCAACGTAGCAACAATCCCGTTTAGTGCTCCCGCTATACCTACGCGCCAGTTCCTTCGGAGGGGGCGCCAGGACGGAGGGAGTTCCTCCTCTCCCCCTCCTCCCACCGTCTCCACTTTCTTCCGCCGCGAGCGTGGCGAGGATGTGCAGCTTGCGCAGGATACGGCGCAGACTTTGCGTCGGACTGCACAATCGATAAAATTTATTAATTTCAAGATCTTTGAGTTGGTCGATTGGATGGATGACGAGAAATAGGCTTGGACATTTTTATTAAAGCTGTATAATTATTTTTCATTTGTTTGTATCTTTCTGCAGTAATACTGTTCTTATTGTAGGTGGGGACATTAAAACGGAGTTTTTTATATTATGATTTATAGGAAATTTAAGGCACATCATTATATCGTGATTTATGCGTAATAAACATAGCGTGACAGTAAAATGTTAATGATGCAAAGAAAAGCAAAATTGAATTATAAGTCGTTAAAAGGGAAACATGTATTTATTCATAAATATTTCAAGGAAAAAAGAGCCTTGAATTAATAAATGTTTGGTTTAAAAAAAAAATCTTTGTTAAAATCTTTTGAAAATGATACTTGGTGCTATATACACTCACAAAAATTTAATCTAAGTGGTAGAAGAATCTACTAAATAGCACTAGAAAATCTACTTATTATAGAGTTAAACGTATTTATGCCGTGGATAAGCGGACCATCTTTTACGATTAATTTACTAAAATCTAAACGAATTCATCTTCGAATAAGTAGATTGTCGTCTTGATTTAAATGAGCTGGATGATAAATTCTAGATTGATTTGTTGAGTATTTTTTGCCATTTAATATCGTAAGAACTAAAACGAATTGAATAAATAAAAAAGTCTCTAATAAGCAGAAAATTACTATCAGTTAACATATTTATGATAAAACTCAGCGGATTCTATTCTTCTAGTAAACTTGCTGAGAATTATATTAAAACAGACATATTCTTCAATTTATGAAATTTATTTTAAAATTAAGTAAATAATGTTTAAACGGATTGGTCTACTAAGACTAAGAATCTATTTTTGTGAGTGTACCGAAGCTCTGTCTTTCAGTATTATGATTTTAAATTTATGAAAATTAATAAATAGTACACTCTTGAAAACGTGAAAATAGTTTGTAGGATCAATTTCAGATAAAAAACAAATAATCCCGTGAACAAATCCTCGGGTGTCCCGGTGAACTATGACACGGCGTCACGGCGGCTCGTTCGGCCGCACTTAGGCGGTGTTTGTCCCGTGTTAGAAAGTGCGCGGGAGGAGGTCCGGAAGCGGTGCGTTGCTGTGGCGCGCGCGACTTAGGGGCGGCCTGATGCATTGCGCGAACTCCCCCGCGAGGTCACGTGACTCGCGGCGCTCCTCGCCAGTCACCCTCGCGGCCTATATCATTGATCGCTCCCCGGAGAAACGTCCAACGCACGCCGCGCGATTTTTCCTCCCTCCCTCTTCCTCCCTTCTACTTCGGATTTTTATCCCTGCCACCAACGACGATGCGCGATTCTTGTTTTCACCAAACTTTTTTATTCTTCAAGGAGGACATGGACCCCTCGGTGGTCGACGACTTTAATCCTTTCGGGCCTCATTTTTTTCCGGCATAAAGAAGTTGCGTATGATCTACGATTATTTTTTCAAATTTAAAGTGAAAATTTGATCCACGTGTTTAGTTTTAGCTACTTATCATGAATGTGTTTTGCAAAATGTAAAAAACAATAAAAAAATGGATAAATTTATTAAGTTTATTACATTAAACGCGCGTTACAACGAGTAAATTACTTCTTGTACAGTTGGTTATACACGTCAATTTTTTGCACTTAAGTAACTAAATAAACAAATATAGACAGTAATTAAATAGAATAATAATCATCATTATATTACGTATTAAATGCTGCAATATTATTTAAATTAACGTATCGATAAATGAAGATATATTCGATTCGGTAATGGCAGATGTGCGTTTAATGAAGATTATTTATTGAAATTTTAACGACTTCGTTAATGTTAGTCAATTTCTTCTGCGCTGCAATTTACACCGGTCCCAACGATTTCCATTAAAACTGAAATTACAAATTGACACCCGACACAATTCTGCGCTTTAGCACAAAAACCGTGACTCCGCCACTCCTGCCACTCGACGAGTAATCAAGGGTTTCACTCGCTCGCGCATGATGCGGGTAATTTCATACGCCAGGCTGCAATCAACTCGTCGAACCAATCAGTAGCAATGTTTTTAAGTATAGGCATTCGTTTGAGCGAAATATTTAAAGCGACTATCTTTCTTTTATTTATTTTTTTATTTTTTAAGTTTATGCTTAATTTTATACAACACGTTGAATTCATTTTTCAATCGTGGGGGGTATATTTACACTACTCATAAAATTAACGCTATAAATATCTGATTTGCTAGCTATTTTCAATTTTTAAGCTCTGAACTATTATATTTTGTCAGCGAGTTAGACTAAAACGTTTTTTTAAATTTACTTTAATAAAATATATTGTGATTTCTGTTAGATTGTCTGCATATTTGACGTAAGTTTAAACTTAAATAGCCGAGGCTACATTTATAGTATTACAATTAAAGTGATGAATTGAACAATAATATCCCTTCCACTTCTTAACTAATTTAATTTTACAACTTCTTAATTTACTCAATCACTGTAGCAATATCTTTTTCAAACTGTAGAAAGTTTCCCTCTGAGTGAGTAAAAACTCGCAAAAGCAATCGTTTTTTTTATATCGTCGAAAACGACGTCGCTTCACTTCGATTCCTTCTTTATTAGCGTTCTCCTGGCGTTACCGAGACATAAAAAGCGTATATCTCCGACGGCTGAGACGGAAGCCCACGCGGCAAGTCGAGGACGGTTTTCAATCACGTTCCGACGGCTGCGCATCGTTCAATTCGCACTCATTCGCGTCTAATTACAAATATAGCGTTTGTTACGCTTGCGAATGCAAAGTTTGTCGCTTGAATTTCGCTTCATTTTTTCAGCAAATGTACGTTGGTACTGGGGAATGCGGCGTTTTTTATTGTTGATAAAAAGAGGGCTACAACTGACGAGAAATATATGTTAACAGGGTCGCGGTACGCTTGAGTAATGGAAACGCGAAAAGTCGGGTGTTTTGCAGGAGAGAACTTTTGAATTTAATGGGTCTCGGGATTTTTTTTCGGACTCTGCTGGTTTTTACGCAGACTCGAATGCGCCTTGTCGTACGGAAGTTGCCGAAGAAAAAGCGAAGAGACATTTCCAACAAGTGAAAATATGTTATAAATTGAAAAAAGATGTTCAAAACGGAATTTATATTTAAAACCATCACTTCTGTTACTATATCTCTTATAAAAAGCGTAAATTTTATATTAATGATTTAAGATTTAAATCGATAATCAAATTTAGCATGAAAAAAACTGACATCTTTGATAAATGGAGTATAAGATAATCAATTACCATCCTAATTAACATTATTTTTATTAACTAATCAATTAGCATGTTCAAATTAAGACAAATGAGTTTTTTCAATTTTCAGAAGATAATAATGCTCGCCATTGTTTAAAAAACAAATTTAAATTTAATCGTATCTTATAATTAGAACTGTAATAATATAAATGTAAGCAACTTTTTCACCATCGATAAGGAATAAATCAAACTCGCTCTGATTGTCAGCTGATCTTCGTGCAAAAACAATAAAGTTAAGCCGCACAAAGTGACTAGGAGGTATGCGAAAGTCGCGCGATCAGGCCATCGGGGAAATTGAAATTTCCCGCGGTTCTTTTGTCATGCAAAGTGCCGCGCCGAGGTTGGACGCGAAGAAAGCAAAGTTTGCCCTCTTCGTCCCATCCCAGCCACCGTCGCCTGCAAAGGCTCCGCGTCTTGCGGGTGTCTCACGGAATTAAGCAGTTACGACCCTTTTAGAGGCTGCGGCGCGCCTTCAGATTCGCCGACTCCCTTTTTCTCTCGATTCTCGACTCATTCTTTCCCGCCGTCTTTTTCGGCGGGTTTATTAAAAGGGGTTCGGTCGGGGAGGCAGCCTATTTTAATATAGCTTGATTCGTCCGGGGGATTAGGAAGTTTTCGGTTTTTTTTTAAGTCGAGAGCGAGAAAAGAGCAGCATAGGCCCCCGTGAAACTTAATTACGCTCGTTTACAAGGGAATCTCTTTGACGTTTAATTCGTCGTTATCGCTCGATTACTGAGCATCTTGCCAATGGGCATCGTGCTATTGAACGCGATGAGTAATTGAATTTCTTTTTATTCTGACCTTAATGAAAATTCAATACACGGAGAAAAAATTCTACTTTTATCTTTGTTGACTCGATTAACGTCTTCTATAAGTAATGATATAATTTATAATTGATTTTATACACGTTATATTTTTTGTAATTTTATTAACAAATCAATATAAAATTTTCATTACAATTTATTTTTTATGTTTCAGGTGAGTCATTCTACAATTGTTTAAAATACACATGCCAAAATGTAAGTTATTGTTTTATTTCACCCTTTATTAAAAAAATAAACAAGATTTGCTACCCCCGAATGAGTGGATTTAATGAAATGTGCAGTACCCAAACAGTTCAATTAATAACTGCGTTTAGTTCTTTTAAAATTGCGAGGAAGGTCGACGTAACGAAGGCGTCACTGTCGATTGAAGCTAAATGCAGAAATTCTAAATTTTGTATAGTGGACCCTACTCTATGGAAGTTACTCATTTCCATATATTGCATTTCAAATCCCAAGTATCAAATTGAAATGAATTTTATTAATTCATACATCAGTAACTTTTCATATACGAGAAAAGGAATTCCCCGCGAACTCTGCACCGACGGCGCTAGTAACCAATTACCCGCGATGTGGCATTTCGCGGTTCTGCCTCCCCGCGGACGTCGCAGTCTCATAGCTGGGCACTTTTATGCATGCAAATGGATTCGGGCGCGTCTCGCGTATAATTCCATAAATTCACGGCTCGTGGACGCGCGCGCGCTGTGACAGACACTCGCCGCACAGATGTAAGACGCGAGAATCAAGTTTCGGGGCGAGAAGGACCCTTCCCCCGATCGTTTTGCATTTGAAAGTGCGCGCTGACTTTTTGAGAGGGGGAGGGGTGAAAAATTTGACGCTCGAATTAATGGATAATGGAACTAACGCCGCGAGTTTCACCCGGGAATCGTCGAAATGAAAGGGCGAACGCGCTTTATTTAATCAGGTTTATTGAATTCAATCATTGAAATGATATCCGCACATTTTTCGCAACCTTTTTTACGAGTTTCACATAGCTTTTCTCTCTTATTAATAAGTCATTTAATAAAAAGTTCGACTTGTAGAATTTTATTGCAGAAAGCGTTATGGTTCCCTTTTTAACATGGAGATTTTTCATTGTTATTTAAAACAGCTTTATTTATAAATAGTACAATGGCGTAACGAATAATTTGCATAAAATTTACTTGAATAATCCACAGTAAGATTTTAGGACACTGGAACTATAGTCGTCGCAGTTTGCCAATGCACCATTTCGCAGATGTTAGCTTCAGAAGTCTCTAAGCTACTCCTTTGGGGTTGAACGTCAACTTTTGATAATGCGTGCCAAGCGACGACGACTTTTCGTCGAAATATCAAACTTCGAGGGGAGGTAGGGATGGTTCGTTACTTTGCCACGCTAAACTTTGTTACCCATTCTGATGTTTTCCAGTTGTACCGTTACGATTAAGTTATTTTGCTCAAATGCGTTTTCGTCTCCTTTTCTTGTTAAGTTTGAACAAAAGTTTACTGACCTTTTACTTCGTAAAATGAATTTCCATGGTAACGCTAAAGTGTAAAGTAAGTGGTTTTTGTTCCTTAAATATTATAAGACTTTATTAATTAATTTAAATTGCAAAATTGTATAGACATTGAATGCCCATATTGTCAAATGGCAAAATTGTTTCATTAAAAACGTAAAGAGACACATGTATATCTTTGTATAATTCAATTTAGACAACCGTCCCAAATGAGACTTATCCGTCTGGAAGCAATAAAACACAGATAGTTCCCAGCAAAGCCATTCTGCGGGAGCTGATAAACCGATAATCGAACGCAGGAAATCGAGGAAGATACCGTGCCGGGAAGTTGCAGGCAAACAGGGGAGCCGTATATATACGAAGGCAAAAACAAAACGAAGCTGCCGTAAGAGAAAAGTCCGGTAAAAAATGGTGCGCGAAGCGAGGGATAACAGTTTGACTCTTTTATCGCTCGCCATCTCCCGGAGCGTCCGTAAATTGAATCAGCGCCGAAAGAGCGAGCGACTTTTCTGGGAGGACAAGGTGCACGGCCGGGCGAGGGCGGAGGACGAAGTCGAAATAAGAGCGCGTCCGAGGCTATTTCGCGAGGCAAAGCGACGTCTCTTAATCAATGTCCCCTCCCCCGCGCGCCGGTTACAAGCCATGAGATGAATGACCGGAAATGACGGGTCGCGATAAGAAAATTGCTTAGGCAAGGGGGTGAGCGCGCGCGAGCGAGGCGCCCCGTATATACACAGACGTTCGCCTTGCGAAAATTGCCCGGGTCCCGCCGCCATTCGGAGGGTCCGCGCGAGGTGCGCTCGTCCTCCATTTTCTCTTTCGCGCGCTCCAACGAGGAAGGCCGTTATCGCAATGGATGGGCGCTGACTTCGTTTTGTCGTCGCTCTCGGTGTACGGGCGACGCCGTGGTTAAAGGGGTTGCGATGGAGACAAAGCGACGCGATGTGAACCAAACATTTACAGAGAGGAATCTAGCGAATTCAGTATATAGTCCACATTTTAGGGTAATCATTCAATACTTATCAGCGTGGAACTCGTTTATTAAAATAACTATAATAATTAATTCCGTCAAAAATGTTAAGTTTTTTAACTGGTTTATTTTCGTTCGTGCAATTTATTAAAATATTTCATCGATTAGATTGTATACATCCTTTATGCCTTGTTTTTATTAAATAAAGTTGGAGAGAGTAAGTGAAAGGGGAAGGAAAAACGACGAGTGAATAACGGAGGCGGTCGAAAGAGAAAAAAAGGAGTGTGTCACGCCGGAAATCAAGAGAATCGTCGATGCGAGCGATATGGCTAAGAGAAAGAGAGGTCGGATTAGAAATATAGCCGCGATCGGAGCAAAGATTTTAGGGCGAATTTCCTTGGGCGTTAGGAAATTGCGTCGGTCCTACCGACAAGGCGGCGAGTGTACGTTGTCCTTTGATTCCAATCAAAAGCAATTTCACATTTTATGAATGTGTTTCGTGAACGTGGTACTTTAGATTCTTTGTAAACTGCATTGACATCGTTTGAGTTCTTTATTGTCTAGAGACACATGAAACAACCCCACAGTAAATATTTGTACAATAAACGCAAACTAAAAATATAAAGCCTCTACATTTTTTGTATAAAAATCAAAACGTTCTTAACAGTGCTGCTAATCGCGTACATTTCATATCTGATTTTTTCCATTCCAGTAACAATGATCACAAAAAATTGTAACTTTCAGCGCGCTTAATGCACGAGCCATACTACCGCGTCATAAATGATTTTCATACTGAAAGACTCATTAAACTGCGCATGCGAAAGGATTAACTCTGAGCGCTTCGCTTAACTCCCAACCTTTAACTGGCTTAAACTTTCGTCAGCGGAATAAATTTCTCATGAAACACGAAACACCTTTTAAATTTTGCGCCGTCCCTTCTTGCCGATGCGAATTTATGAACGCACACGCGTGAGGCATAGAGGAGAGAGGAAGAGAAAAAGGAAAAGAGAGAGAGAGAGAGGAAGGGAGAGAGAGGCGCGATCGGTCGTATAAATTATTTGAAACGAGTGTGCAAAAGAGCGTCGCCGGACAGGTGCGCCGCCCCGGAGATAAGCCGCATACTTCTGCCAATTATTGGTATTTCGCTGAAATAAGCCGGACACGCGTTATCCCCGCCGGCGAGCGGATGCTTTCCACGTTCCTACGAAAGCGCGGCAGCTGCGCCCGAGATAATGATTAATATTAACCCGGCCAAAACAAGGACTTTCGTGTATTATGGGTCGAGGGGTCCTACGAGATCGAAGCGGGATCGGCCTCTCTTGGATTTTTATTTTTTTCCTTTTACTCAGATTTTTTTTTTAATTAATTTATTCTTCGATTCGTTTTAAATTAACAACGGTCGTACAAATGATTTTGTCGAAACGAGTACAATGGTAAGAGAATTTTAATTTTTTACGATCACATTTGCATTTTCAATGCGTGAAAAATCGGTAATTACCTCGAAATGATAAAATTTCATTAAATCTGCGAAAATGTGTACGTTATGTGAAGTAAGCCTTCATTCGGTGTACAAGTCGTCTGAATTATGTGAAAATTCAATTAACCGTCGTAAATCTTTCTTAAAGTATTCAAAGGTACATTATGCTTCGTCATAAATACAATTTCAGATGAACGAAGTAGATAAGCGCATAATGCATTTTTATATTTTCAAGTTTCATATAAAACGCTCCCATAAAAAGCTTTTTTATTGCTTTCACGTGCGATCTCTAAAAGAACCTCAACGACAGAGGTCACGAAAGTTCAAGGACCGAAAAACGACGAGTCGAGTCGGTGAACCGGTAACCGGCCCGTATACCAATTCCGTCGATATAGCGTCAAAGTCAAAAGCGAGGCGGAGTTGCGGCGCGTAATTATCCGCCGCCGACGTCCTGCGTGAGAAAACACAATCGAGTCTCGCGTGTGCGTCTATTGAAATTTGGAACGAGCGCTGCACGGACCTGTCGACCGTAACAATCTCTCCTAGCGGGAGGCGCGCGATGATCTACCGCCGTGCGGGATCCTCCGCGATGTGCATAAAATTCCGGAACTGGGCGAGAAACATGCAATTTTCGACAAAAAGCAAATACCAATAATTGCGGAATTGTTAGCCGATTTAGTAAAGATAAATTAAACAGTCGCAGTTGTCTCGGTTTTTATATAAAAAAATAAAATCTGTTTTAGCGTCCTGAAAAAAAAAATTTGTTTATTTTGCACAAGTGTAAAAGGAACAGGGTAAGAAAAATTGCAGAATTGTTAGCCGATTTAATAAAGATAGGCGCAGTTATTTTAGTCATCGAAAATTGCATGTTTCTCGCCCAGTTCCGGAATCTACGTGCATAATATCTCCGAGGGATAGGGGAGGGGGAGGTAACATCGAGGATTATACGCGTCTTGCTCTGGTCGAGGGCCATGTCCTAAGAAGATGATGCAATCAACTTACGCATCTCAAGGGATCTCGGCGTAAGTGCTGTTGCGTTTTCCATTGTTTCTAAAAATGCCTTACTTAGCCGCCATCGGAAGCTTGCGATGATGAAATGCAAATGTACCTTAATTACGTTGATGGTTCGAGGTACTTCCTTTGTTAGCGCAAGATTTCGATTTTATGCGTGAAACTAAATATCTAACTCTAATTTTACTGTAATTAATATGCATATTACGGAAATTAATCCAGTTCTTGTAAGAAAAATTGCATGCATCTATTATTAATTAAAAAGACAATCGGTATCTACTTCATTATCTTTTAATTTAATAATAATAGGCATTTGATTCAGTTAAATTTTTATTGTATTTCTTATTATGCCGATCCTCTCTCAAAATATTTTTACAATAACAAAGAATAAAATTAACAAAGCTTGTAAATTTAATTATTCTCATAATTAACAAACACTGAGATTTAAATTTACTTGAATTTAATTATTTTCTGCTCTTCGCGAGAAATAAAATAAAAGTCAGACTGACACGGAAATTGAGCAGCTTCAAATACCGGCCAACAAGGCCTCGCACGTCCGTCGATAAATTCGTTACATAAGCATTCGTTACATTCGACAACGTCACGAATGAGAAAATTGGTAGCAGGGTTGGCAAAAAAATCGCGAGCGTCCGCCGGGCGGAGAGCGGTCGAGACAACAAAATAAAAAAAAAGATGGGAATCGCAAGAGGCACACACATGGGATTCGGCGACTCCGGGTTACATTCCCTCGAGATTTATGCATGAAGCGAATGCGACCTGTGCGCTCGCCCCCGACGACAAATATATCGAGGTATTCCCGTGGAATTGAGCGGCTATTCCATTCTCTTTCTCTCTTTCTCTCTGTCCTCTGATTCTTCTTTTTTTTTGTCTGTGCCTTTATAGATACGCTTTGTATACATTTTCTTACGTTGTTAAGTGAATCTACATTGTCGAATTTTGACGTACGGCTTTTTATTTAAAATTAGTAGTTCATCTCATTTTTATATAGACTAGTAAAATCCGCTCAATGTTCCCTTTAAGCTCTTTTTTTCTAACCAGTTCTTCTAAATAATACATTCTGATTTTTTAGTTAAAATATTTAATATATTTAATTAATATCGTAGCGATATTTAAATTTTCTACCAAATTAGTTAATAAAAACTACAGTTAAAAAGGTCAAATCTTTAAGAATTGAACTTTGGCGTCAAAAGAAAATGTGTTCCTCAATTTTTCGACCAATTACATTCACGAATTACTTAAATGCTTTAAAACAAAAACCATTACTTTTTTAAAATGCCAGCAAAATTGAGCGCACTCAAGTTCCTTTCTTTACTGTTTATTCTGGGCTCATCTTTGAGGCTTCACAACATCCGGTCATCACTTTTTTATGAGAAGATTTTGAATACTTTAGAATCGTTGAAATTTTAATAATAATTTTAGATTCGCGAAACTCACAATAATTTGTAATGTTTATAAGAATTGCGAATAGAAAAATATTGTTATCTTAGAAAAACGCAAGTATTCGACGGTGTATACATTCTTAACAGTCTCTAACTTCCTTTTGGCAGCGTCTCTCTGTCGCACACACACTGGGGTCAAGCGAAATATGTTCGTTGCTCTTCGACAATTTGATCCCGGTCTGAAGATAGCATTGTACTCCGGCTTAACGGATATATTTATATTCCGCGCTCGCGCACTTATTTTATCTCGTCCTCCCCTTCTGGTCATCTTCCTTTCTTTAACATATTCGCGTTTATCGATAGGTGTACCGGCTCTCCTAAAGAGTCGGCTGCCTTTTCTCTTCGGCTGCTTTATCTTAGGCGCTCCGCCGTTCTACTTTATGTTATACAATGTTGCGGTGAGTTTGTACTCTATGACAAAGACTTTCCGATAAAAAGTTTAATTATTTCAATATGTAAAAGTTATTCTGATTATTCTGGTCTTTTGAATATTATTTGTAAATTTATTTTAAATACTAAATTATTATTAATTGAAATAGTAGTTATAATTAATCTTGAATCTGTATATAGATAAAAACATATTATAAAGAAAGAAATGGATTTGCAAGGGCCGGTGTACGTCTGAAGAGTGCAATTATTCACTGCATGTACGAAAAGAGGTGTACAATTCGCTCGACGGTCCAAATTCCCGAATGACCCGCTAACCTTGTACTCCATTTGTTTTTCTTGCCTTAACATTGTGGAGCACGAGGTTCCTCTCGCGTGTTTCGACACCAGTTTCGCGTAAGAATCCGAGCCGATTCACGCCCGATAACGCGTGCATCGTAAAACTTGCGAGAGAATCTTCTTTGTCGCTTCCCTCTGCCCTTTTTCTTTTTCGCTTTCTCGCTCGTTTTTTTTCTTCTTCCAACGCGGTCGTTTGTAATGCCTCTTTCCTTCCAGTGGTTAGCGCGGAATCGCTGAAGGTGCCGAAGATATAAATCGAATTTCTACGGGATATTATTTATTCTCTGCAGGTGACCGATGCAACGCAGTGTACTTGCAGCACGTGCTGGATGATCGATTTCTTTATCATTCGATTTTGTTATACTTGTTTAGTTAATATTGAAAATGTCGGGTTGTATTATTTTTTCTTCAATTGCACTATTTTATGTGCGCATAATAATTAAAATTTTTTTTTTAATCGTATTGAATCATTTTTTAACGTCTATTTTTTATCCACCGTGAAGTGCTTACAAAGATCAATTTTTGTAAAAAAAAAGAGAAAAGCTGTTACTTTGTTTTCTTAAAAAATGTCGGCATATACTATATTATCTTTTGTCTGCAATGGAAAGTCTACATCCCATACATCATGAAAACGCTAGGGTTTAACAGCACGTGGCTCGAGTCTCTGCGAACACAATATCCTCTTTGTGCAACGTGAAGTATATATGCACCTACGTATCCGCGTTGAAGTAGATAAGGTGGGCGCGATCGAGGAATGAGGCATCGTCTCGCGGGTGCGCATTAATCAGCCGAAGCGTAACACTCGCAGGCCAAATTATGTCGTATCGTCCTCGCGCCGGAACCAGGAGGAACAGTATACTCGCGTCGTTTTGGTCTGCGATAACAACACGCTAGTATTGCCCGATGCAAATATTTTGCTCTTACGTGAGAATCGGGGAGTTGCTATCGATTAAAAATAAGTCTACTCTAAAGTTGAATTGGTGAAAATTCCACTAATCTTTTTAGTGATCAGATTTTCCACTAATCAACTAGTAAAATCCACTATTAATTAGTACAATTTTACTAATTGAAATATTAAAACAGTGATCTACTATTTAATTAGTAAAAAACACTTTTAAATTAGTGCAAAATAAATATAAAATAAAAAAAATTATGTTGTGATTTTCACTAATTGAAATAATGAATTCCCCGATTAAAAAAAAATTGATTTCACTAATTTATTAGTAGTTTTTACTAATTTTAATAGTGCATATATTTACTATTTTAATTAGAACATTTTATTCACTATTTCAAATAATAGATTTCCACTAATTCATAGTGGAGCAATTTTCACTTTTCAAATTAGTGCATAGTCACTGTGAATTAGTGGTTTCTCACTAATTCAACTTTAGAGAGTAAGTGTCAAGGAATTTTTTATTTAACTTTTTTTTTGTAAACGGAACGTGACTCAATTTTTTTCTAATGTAATTTGAATATAAGATCTCTAAATATGAAATATACATATAAATAAAAGTGAAATTCACTTTGAACAAGTGTTCGGAAAGTAAATGCTTAAAATTTTGTTCATTCTATCCTACGTACTGTGTTGTACCTCTATATGGTGTTTACTTATATAATCAATAAGGAAATAAAATAAATTAAATTAATCTCAGTACCATTTTTATTAATAAATTAAATAATTTACATTTAATTAAATACTAAGAACGACCGACAATAAATCCTGTCGATTATTTTTGTCTCTACAAGTGAATAACTAGTCGCGCGTAATGTTCGTGATCGATGGAATAAAGCTTTGAGCGGTCGTGTACCTACATCGGGAAATATAATAGCGCGCCTCCACGTGGATGTCGGCACGAGCTCGCTCTTCCGGCTAGAGGGATATTCGCGTCATTGTTTTTAGCACACCGGGGAACAGCGTCCATTCGTACCAGCAAATATTGAAACGAGTGAAATCGCGATTGCTCTTGTGTTTGCATTTAATCATCAGATGTCATTACCCTTGTTTAATAACGATAATGATTTCACTTTTTTTAAATAATTCGATTAACTATTTGACTAATTTGACAGAAAATCTAAATTTATGATTTACGTGCAAATACTACCTAATTATACTTTTAAAATTTCTTTACATTTTTATGTTTGTCTTATTCTGTATTTCTGTTTGAGCGCTAATTAAAAATGATTGATTTGCTGACTTATTCGCACAGTTCGCGTGAATTCGTCGAGTGCGTGCTGCCTCGCGAGTACAGTCGAGGCTGATTCTCTCGGCATTTGCTGAAAAGCACTTCGCGCCTCTTCCATAATACGTAATGCATGTAGGGGAACGTGATATGATAAAATGCGGCTTTAAAGATAAAGTCTCAGGCGCGAGTTTGTTTCCTCTTATTACTTAGTTTCCATACTTTTTTCCCTACTGCAGTAGTGAGTCAAAAGTATGCAATATTTTTTTTTCCGGATTAAAATAAGAAAATACTTTTTTTTTTAAGCTCAATTCATTAAAATTGTACTTTACTTTTTCTTGATCATTTCATGAAGTATTATATAATTAATTCACCCTCTCTTAGATCAACTTTAATTTAATTATTTTATTGTATGCATTTATGGGAATTGGTGCATTGGGCAATAGTGGGCATTGCACCAATCTGCATAATTATGTTAAATGAAATTTAAAAACTAACTGCAAGAGTTCCTTAGATTGAAACAAAATTAATAAAAATATGAAAATTTCCATACTTTGTTTCTATTGAAATTGTTTAAGAGAAATAATTCAATGATTCCGACAGAGTCGCAATAAGCGATGTAAATGAAGTTTATTTTAGAAAAATACATATAGAAAATTACAAAGTTTGCTTTAGTGAAAACCGTCCTGTTCCTAGGAGGATCTCTACTCGACTGACTAAGTAGTCCGTGCAGTTCTTCTGAGCAATAAACAAAAGGTTTGACGACGGCGAAAAAAGGTTCGGCGGCGGCGACGTTAGCCGTAAACGCATGTGTCTTGCAGATTTAGCTAAATTTGGGAGGGAAAAGGTTTGATTTATTGCAGCTAATAATAAACAAGTAAGAAATATAAAGAAACGGCTTTGATATTTAACAAAAATTCAATAGTTTCACGTGTCAACAAACATAAATTTAGAAAAACAGCATGCTAAAATTAAGTTGCATTATCAGTCAATCACAAATCCCATCATGCAATGTCGAAAAATTTTGCGATCGATTAACCACGCGGTTCTTCACTTGCGAGCGCGAAGAAAACGTTACCTCGATTTTCGCTCGTTTCTCTCCTTGCTATGGCTCAGCGAGTATAACGGCAGCTCGGCGTCAGCCCTTGGTATTACGCTGTCAGTCAGGTATAACCTACTCGCTAGTCCCCTCCTCCTCTATCGCGATGCAGTCGTGCACGCGCGGCTCCGCCTTCGCGTCCGCCCTGCGCGAACTTCCCTGCTATGTGCACCTTTCTATGGAGTGCCAGCATACTGGCTTCAAAAAGTATACGCAGACTTTCTCGCCGATGGCTGCACAGTTATATACATAAAATAAAAAAAAACATATTTCATTGGAAAAAAACATCGCGACGTCTCCGTCAGTCTATTAATCTTATAACAATTCGTCTCCTAAATTATATTGGATATTAAAATTTTATAAAAAAAAATATAAAAGATAAGTGTAAAGTTGTGCAAAGATGATTAGTTAAAATCGAAAATTACTTAGCTGCGCGTCCAATAAGGATTACGAAGCTTTAAAAGGATGTTAACGTTTGCAATGATAAAAAATAAAATCGCGAGTAGCACATGCGACGAGAAATAAAAATCTGGAAATACCTTCAGTGCAAAAGAAAGGTACCCCAGGCAAACTCGAGCGCGGTCCCGGTCATCATCCGATCCCCGCGAGTCCGTCTTCTTTCTCGCCCTCGGTTAATCCTTCCGCGATCGGGTTATAATACACTTGGCGCGGTCGCGCGCGATCTCCACTAACACGTGTCTGACATTTTTAATCGCCGGATTAAAATAACCGATGCCAGCTCGTCCGCGTGCACCTCGCGGCCCACCCATCTCGCCTCGCTTCGGTAAAATCGCGCGAACGCCCGGAGGGAAATACGAGGCGCTCGCGTCGTCGCGAGGAATCGCACGCTCGTACGGCGCTTGTAAGAGCCGACCTTAAATCCCGGGGATTAAGCGATTCCGAAGGAATCGCGATACTCGTGTCGAGCTTCGTTCCTTGTCGCATTACCCTCTCGCGCGGGGATTTCCTTTTCTTTTTTTCTCTCTTTAATTTTGTTTTGTTTCTGGGCCTCTTACTCCTTTTCACTTTGCGTGAGAGACTTGCACTGGGCAGATTGCGCGACCGAAAAGTGGGTTATCGTCGTTTGTACAAATTAACACGCTTGAGTGAATTTTACTTACAGTGCGTTCACAGTCACGTAAATACCGCTGCTGATGCTCCATTGTAAAAATAAACATGTTTTTTTCAAAAAACCAACCCGAGGATTGATAAATGTTTTTTTTTTTTATCCAGCGGACACGATCCAGTCATTTTTAAAAGGCTGGGTGCCATAGCATCGAAAATAAAATTTCTAAAATTTTATGTACAGCCTAGGGACATTTTCAAATTTCACGCTTCAAATTAATGTTTATTTAAAAGCATTTTTATGCGTAGTTTAAACCTCGGGTATGACGAAACTGAACCTTGTTTCAATTTGTTCTCAGCTTAAAATTCGCGGGTACCCTCGAAATGACTTTTAGTTGAATGTTAGAACGATTCCCGGGGTACCTTCGGGTCAATCCTCGGGGTGGTTTTTTGAAAAAAACATGTTTATTTTTACAATGCAGTATCAGGCGCGGTATTTACGTCACTGTGAACAAACTGTTAGCGCGAGCAGTGATGGCTTGAGAAAAATAATTTCTGGAAATGTATTTTACGAGATCTAGGACTTTTGCTGTAGTGAACTATTACAGAGAAGAGTTCGGGAGATTAAAAAATAAATTCACTCTTCAATTTTAATTAAATGAGTATTCGGTTAATACCTCATCTGTAGGCTTTTACGTAAGATATTACAATTAAAATCCTGCAACTTTATTTTTCTTTTATAATATATAAATAGTAAGAATCGGCTATTAAGATTTTTTACAAAAATTTTCTGCTTACATTGTCAGTATATTTGTTCACTTTATAACGATCTTCCTTTTTGTTTAATTAGCACATAGAAAGTATAAGCAAACCAATTTAGCACGATATTCTTCAAACTATTTAATACATTTAACGACAGACGCGGTTAAAAGAAATGCATTTTCTCAAATAAGGATTGACGTGTGCAATTCTTTATTTAATTAGAAACATCGACTGTCTGATATTATAATGTAAAAAAATACAAGCACGCAAATAAACAGTACCCAGTAGATAAGGTATATTTATAAAAAAAAAAAAAAAAGTTCGCGTCAACATTTCGAGGATCTTTTCAATTACACGAGCCTGCGTCGACTAAGCGCCAAACGCGATTCCGCATTTCAATTTAACTTTTAAAGTGACTGTTCTCTGATTGCAGTAGGCCGGCGCGGCTCCGTGTAATTACGAGGCCGGGGACTCTCGCTGGGTCTCGACACCGTCGGAGGCGCGTGTGCGTATAAGGTAGGCGACATTCATTACGGATGAATCGCAGTCACGCGAATGTGCTTGTTATACCGCGAGCGACACGTCGTCGTCGTCGGCGCGCACTCGTAGGCGACTGCCCGAGATAAAAGGGACCAGTACGAGAGAGAGAGAAAAATTGAGGTTACCAACGTGCTATCTCGTTGAGAAACACGACAACAATAATGCCCGATGTTTATAAAATTAATTAAGAAAATCCTCAGCTTGCAGACTAAAAAAAAACTTGCGCAGAAAAGAGCATTTTTAAATCTCATTATTTTAGTAAAGTAAAAATTAAAAAAATAACGCATTAATTAAATAAACAAAAAGGAACAAATTGTTCTGTTTGTAAGTAATTGTTAATAGTAAATTATTCTATCCCTAGCCAAATTATAAATAAATGAAATTAACTTCAATTAAGTGTACATTCACATATTCCAAGTGAACTTCACTTATTGACATTTAGAGAGTTAAAAATTAGCTGTCGATGAAAATATTCCAATCATACTTAGTAATAGGTTAGAAAAAGTATAATCGACAGTTATATTAACGACAGATTTCAATTAAAAGAAACTCTTAATTGAGCATAGAGTACGTGCCGGCAGAAGGTAGGAAGAAGTTCGAGGTGAGAAATACGCAGGAGACGAAGGAGGGAGGAAAAAAAGAGCGACGACGGGAGGTGAATACGTGGCATTTGTCGTACGGAAGTTTCGGTGATAAGGAGAAATTCGAGTCTGGAAGGCTTCGACTTTGC
This sequence comes from Sycophila sp. Sp_5, assembly GCA_018906775.1. Taxonomy (NCBI): domain Eukaryota; kingdom Metazoa; phylum Arthropoda; class Insecta; order Hymenoptera; family Eurytomidae; genus Sycophila; species Sycophila sp. Sp_5. Next base: position 2,120,794 of record JACCID010000019.1, on the reverse strand, counting down.
GTGGATCGCACCGATAAAAGGCCTGATATACCGGGAATGCTAATGATACAAGTATTTCCTTTCAATCTACAAAGCTGCAAGGGAGTTAATTGCGAGAGCGCATATCGCCTACCCGCACTGAATTGTTAACGACTTGAGAAAATTTGTTTCAATTTATACTAGTGCTTTGTTTTATTGCTTGTACGTTTTTTTTTGTGCGTGGAATGTAAACGTACAAAGCGAGTATGTAGTTCATTAATTTTTCGTTATTTTTGCAGCAAACTTTAAATAATTCGATTTTTTTATCGCGTTCGAGTATTTTACCGGGTCAATATACGGAAACTGTTTTTAATGTTTTAGAGAGAAATCTTTTCGTTAATTTGTCATCTATGACATATTTCATCGTCACTGACTCGGATGTCTACTACAGAATATAAATTGTTAATTTTTAAATTTAAACAATGTGATAGACTTGACATTTATATTTTTATATTTTACACGATCAACATTTTTTGTTAAATATTCAAGTTTCGCTTCAACGTCAATCGTGTGGTTTAACAGAAATTTAAAAGAAAAAAATATTTATTAAATAAGCATCCGTTACAGTTAAGAGTTAAAAATGTGTGTTAAATAAAACACAACGCAATGGTATACCTGAAAATAAGTGTACTAATTTTATTTTAGATTTCTCTTAAAGTGTTGTCCTTTAAATTTTTTAACGAATGCATTAAAAAATACTCGAATCCAAAATGCCATTATCCGTACTTCCTCATTAAGTATAGAAAGTGTATTATCATTCTTATAATTTTAATAATCCTGACAAGTGCATAAATTAATTTAGGCGTAATTCAATCCGGATATACCATAATGAAATTAATGAGAAATCCTGGAATAGCGCATCCCCCGAATCTCGGATTATTTTTCATTAAACCTTTTTCACTTTTCTTTTTGAACTTTCCAACACAGTTTATAAATTACGAGCGATAATAAAACGATTAAATGAAACGCGAGATACGATGCTAATTCGCAATTCATTAAAAGTGCCAAGCGCCCGTAATGATATTAAAACTCCGCCGAAAATGTGCATCGGAAAATCTCCGTGAGATATTTTCTCGTCCTTTTCTCTCCTCCATATACCTTTTTCTCCCTGACTATTCTTCATCCACGGCGCATGAATCGCAATGAAAGTGTCGCCGGATTTCGCGGCAAAAATGTCGCGCGTCAATCCGGCAGATGACGCAGTTAATTTGCGAAATTTAATACGCGTTTAATGTGATTTATCCAGCGGTCGCGCGGAGATTCCTCTTTGCGTACCAAGCGGACGAGCCTCGTGCGCACGTAGCCGTTTTTTTTTCCACAACGCGGTTAATCGGAATTAAAATTCACTCGTCGCGCCTGCGTATCCAATTAAAAAAAATGAAGTGCTTTTTCATATTCCGGGAGCCTCGCATTTCGCCGAGTCCGTCATCCCCGCCAACGCGCACCTTCGTTCTGTAAATAATGAAGACCTAACGTTACGTCACTCGTATAGTTAAAACCAACCATTAAAAAGGCGTTCTGTAATCAGATTTCGCTTTGCTTCGTGAAATTCTTTGGCTACTCAAAATTATTATCAAGTACAGTACCCGTAAATGTAAAATAAACATAAAATTAACTTAACTATACTCACTTTTAATAAAATGAAATAAGAAAATGTGTAAATTTTCGCGGACGCACAACTTAAAATCTAAAGAGGATCTTTAGTTTCGCGTCAAAGGTTGCACCGACTATCGCTCGGCATGTTCGGAGCAAATGTATGCGACGACGATGACTGACTTCTTGGAAGATGAAACACAGCTACCAGTTTGCAAAATACACACTCTTCATTCCTATAAGCGCTGTTTCGCTTTTCACGTGCGCGCGTACGCAGAGGAGTACAGCGTGTAACGATACTACCGGGAAACAAGAGAGGAAACCGTATTCCACGCGAGAATCCAGCTTAACTTGTTAACTGTCTGTAAGCAGTAAAAGTACAAAATGCATTAGCTTATTGCTAAAGAAAATTCTCGCGGCGATTTAAAGTATAATTCATTTTAAACTTCAATTTCTTATACTTTTAAAATTATTTTAATTATAACGTACTTAAATATCCGACAAAACACTTGCATAATTTGTCAATTCGATAATCCACATTCAATTCTGATGTATTCCAAGATACTAAATGATTCAATCTTTTTAATTTAACGAAACTTAAAATGTTTAAGAAATAAACGAAAAGTTTGTAAGTCTCACGCAGTAATGCAAAGCGCTCATATCTGTTTATATTTATATTAACATTTGTAGATATACGCCAGAAAATTAACGTTAGAGAGAGGTAGAATGGCAGTTTAGTTTTTAACGCGTACACGCGTTTGCCCTCCCTCGGTTTTCTTTGTGACGAACGAGCAGAGTGACTGTAGTTTTGATGGACCTCGAAGTGGGCACGTGCCCGCGAGATCCAGCCGGCGGATTTAACAACTAACATGCGCACGCGCTCGCCACTTTGCCACCGTCCCTTTGTGTGTGCGTACGGACGTGTAACGGAACAACCCCCTGGTACATCGTCCGACGCCCTTTTAAGACGTCCGAATGATTTATAGCGCAGCGCGATTCGCGCCTCGGACTTGGGAAATTTCATATCTCTGTTACTCCAAGTTGCACATTACTCTTTCTTGTTGAATCTGCAGCACTTTACTTTTTAGTCGATAATTAATAGTTTAATCCTGTTCAATACGACGTTATCTTATTTCAAAATCTCTTCGCGAATATCTCTATTTCTCTCAAAATTATTTGTAAATCGAAGTGACACGGATGCACTCAAAAAATATCAATCATTAAAATTACTTAATTAGGAAAATTAATTAAGAAGTGACTTGTTTAAAAGTGTTTCGTGGATAACTTCTTGCCTCGCTGTTATTGAAATCGCAGTAGCTGCATGAATGAAAGACGGAAAAAAAGCTCGGATGGGATTGCGAACGAGAAATGAATCGGTCAAAATAAAAATTCCTCGAAGCGATCATCGAGAGAGTCGAACGAAAGAGAGAGAGAGAGAGAGAAGGAAGAGAAAGGGGGTAGATGAAGGGGGGAGGTAGAGCGACCTACGTGATTGGCATAGATTGATACCGGCGGAGCGATTGATTGACCGGGAGTGTACCTTCGTGCTGGCTCGCTCGCTCTCATCGGCTCTCTTTCGCCCCTCGGCCAGCATCCCGATCACGTCGCCACGGTGCCATCCCGCGCGCCAGTGTATTACTCTGCGATCGCGTTAATACCTTCCGCGAGTAATTACAGACGAGCGCTGCATTTCCAGTGGTATTTCAAACGTGCTATGCTTCGGCTGGTTAATCACATCGTAAGTTTAATCAGACTTCGCTGGACTGGTACTGCCTATCAAACGTGAAAGGAGCTTGTTTACCAATTTTATGTAGCTCTTTTTTTTTAGAATCTATAGCCTCATTTCACCAGGTTTTTTCTGAAATTAATTAATTGCGGAATAAAAATCATTACTCTTACCTGCAAATCGTTCTATTAATTATTAGGTGGTGTTTCTTAGGTTAAAAAATACCTAAACAGTAAATAGAATGTTCCTCATAATTTTTTAGTTAGATAGAACTTACTTCAGTTTATTGCTTTATTTATTGCATGAACGATTAACTTTGAAAATTAAATTGCTCAAGTAATATATTGCAATAACGTAAAAGTATGTTTTTCCTGAAGTTCGGATGGTTAGCTGAAGCAAGAGCAAAACTTCATAAGGAATAGTTTCGCTTTTCTTCAGTCGTTCCGTAGCGAGGGGCAAGGCTCTCGGCGCAGTACAGATACGGCTTTTCGGCAACAGCACGAGTGCGACATCCTCGCGCGTAAGCACCCTGAACAAAGGGATATTGAGCCGAACACAAGGAAGCGCGGATCTAAGAACAGAGAGAGAGAGAGAAAGAGACGAGCGAGAGTGAGTGCGGGCAAGAGACAGGGAGAAACGATCTGAACTCGAGAGAATGGAAGGAGTTGGGACAAAGAGAGACGGGAATAATGGGAGAGACGCGACTCCACCTTGGAGGGTTGCTCCGTTGCGCTTCACAATACTTGCAGCTTGGAAGTCCAGGAAGGGAGTTTCGGCAAAATCGTGGTTGTCGATATACAGCTCACGTTCGTTTCTAGTCGTGGTGCGGAGACTTTAGTCGACTGTCTTCTTCCTGCTAGACTTTCTACGACTTCTCGGATATTTCCGATAACAATTATTTTAACTTATAACAGTTGAATTTTAATTTTTTTTTCTTGTCTTCAACATTTTTTGTATCGTCAAGTAACAAAGCCTGTAATAAATGTAATTATAAATAAATAAAAGTCCTTTAACTGTATGTCGGAAATAATGAGATCGACATCGTGGATTATATAGAACTGCAAAATTCTGAAAGAATAAACAAATGTTTAACTATTTGATAAATAATTACACGCGAAGCTATTTTAATCTTTTTTAAATTATAAATCAGAGTTTCGAAAGAGGCGGCTGTCGCTTTGCGACGTCCTGTTACTCGATTTAGCACTTAACGCACTCTCGCGCATCTCAATTCTCCCCCGTTATCGAAGCAAGGAGACGCAACTTGCGCTACGTGTATGCAGACAAGAACTGCGCCGGCGGGAACATTACGCTTGTAAGAAAGCGACGACAGCTCGTCTTCCTGGAAACACATGTCCTTACATCCTTCGTCACTCCGATTCATACTTTTGTCTTTTTCACCTCATTTCTTATTCTTCCTTCCCTCCGTGTAGCATTTTACATTCGCTAGAAATAAGTAGTTCCTTTCCATTTCGTGTCCAACCTTTTTATATCCTTACTCTCTAAAGTTGAATTAGCGAAAATTCCATTAATCTTTTTAGTCATCAGATTTTCCACTAATCAATTAGTAAAATCCACTATTAATTAGTACAATTTTACTAATTAAAGTATTAAAAAAGTGGTCTACTATTTAATTAGTAAAAAACACTTTTAAATTAGTGGAAAAATAAATATAAAGAAAAATTATTTTCTGATTTTCACTAATTGAAATCGTGAATTCCCCAATTAAAAAAATTTTGATTTCACTAATTTATTAGTAGTTTTTACTATTTTTAATAGTGCATATATTTACTATTTTAATTAGAACATTTTATTCACTATTTCAAATAGTAGATTTCCACTAATTCATAGCGGAGCAATTTTCACTTTTCAAATTAGTGCATAGTCACTATGAATTAGTGGTTTTCACTAATTCAACTTTAGAGAGTATAGACATATTTATTCGGTTAAGTTGAACAATAAAAATACTTTTTCTTACATTATTTCGTCGTAATTATGTGATAAATAAGAAAGTTAAAAATACAATCTAACTGCGAAACGGACTTTTTGAAAGTTTGTTAAATGAGGGACGCCCGCAGATAACGAAGTAAAGGTGTGACGCACAGTTGACCGCGAGGAGGCAGCCTTCATAACCCGATGAAAATTCATGGCGCGTGCGCCATTTCGACGGTTAATTCATCGCGTTAATACCGTGTAATAGCCGGGACCGTAAGGTGTTTGAGGGCCCGATGTATTTTATCGCTTTATTCCTGAGCTTCTTTGTTTCATAAAAGTGAGAAACCGCTTTAATAACGGGGTTCGCGGGACTATCTTTCGGTCTCTTTTGCTCTCTCTCTTTCATATAATGAGAGGTTGCCAGGGGCCATCGTCTTGAGCCGCATTTCGGCCAATTTCGTGCGGACGCGAAAAGTACCAGGCAGTCTTGCGCGCACACGGCCTGAGCGAGTCGAGTGAGTGGGAGTTACACAGTCGAGACTGCAAATTATTGCATTACAACTTAATTTCGTGTAATGCAAATAAAGATTTTGATGTGGGCGAACGGGCGGGGTAGGTGTTTAACGTATCACTAGTCTCGCACGCGCCTCTCGTCTTGTTCGCGAGTGACGCTACAAAGAAAATTAAGTCGGTACTTTTTTTTTCTTCAACGTTGGATTCATTTTCAGGATGAGAAATTATTAGTTCAAAAGAGGAATATTATAATTAGACGCCGAACCGTGACTCACCGAGTTTTATAAAAAAGAATTGGTTTTCTGATGTCTTGATTTGATTTTTCGCCCGAAGGGAACAAGCTAACCAGATTCTTATAAGTTTTGCTTAGTGGATAAATACTAAGAGTCGCCGCAGGTACAGTTTCATAAAATCGAGTTTATATTGAGACACTGCAGTACATAGGTATTATTATATTTTTAAGCTCGCAAACGATGCAAAACGTGTACTTTTTAATCCTCCTGCAAACTTTATCATCATTTTTTTCACCTATACGTAAATTTTCGATTGATAATTTATTTCATCTTGCGGTATAAGTCGAGAATTTTTTGGGAACAATTTGCAAATTCGCATGGTCAGCAAAATGGGAAATCATTTTTTTCTATAACTATAATTAAAGTAATATCTAATTAAATTTTTTTCGTTATACAAGCTTGCACTTCACCGATAAGCATCTTTAATGGACCAGTCGCTATTGACATGAGCGCAGAATGAACTAGCATAGATCGGGAGCCTATGCGATTTACGGACACGTGGTGATAGGCTCGCGAAAATTGGAAGCGCGAAAACAATCGCTGCCTCGACTGCCAGCACGTCTAGTCGGTACACACTGCGAAAGATCGCGTACAGGCATCACTCATTATCCGGAGGGTGTGGGGCTAGCCAAAAGTTAATTGATCTCCGGCGGGCGTCACTGGTGCGATCACTCGATTCGTCTATTTAGCGCGATTGCATTCATCGGTATGTATACCCCCACTTGTGAGCGATCGTCGATTCGCGGTCGCGAGACATTCTCTTGGTAGATGAACCTTGTTTTCGTCATGTGATTGCAACATACATAATTTAAGCAAAAATATTTTAGAAAGTATGAGATTAATTACGCGATGGATTCATAATAAGGTACTACGTAATCGTTAGAGTATAGAAGAAACGAATTTTTCGTAGTCCATTGTTAAATACTGAACCTTACAAAAATACTTGTATAGCTTTAAGGACTGCAAAGTTTTTTTTCTTTATCATCAAAAATTGACAATTTTTTACTTAAAACCTATCAGAACCAAGTGACGAATAAAAATTAGGAGATCAAAAATAGTGGATGAGCAGTGGAAAAAGAAAAAAAAAGACAAAAGATCGACAGGACGATTTTCGGGGCTCGCTAACGAGGAGCGAGATCAATTAACCCCGTCGGACCTCCCGTGAGTTTACGAGGCGGCGAGCCGCGATTCATTATCAATCATACACCGACGCGACAGAGCACCGCTTTTCTCTCTCCCTCCCATTCGCTCGACCAGGTTGGCCCAGCGTAGAGCTTTTAGAAGGGGCGAGTTTACGATCTGGACCACCGCCGCCACGGCCCTCGCGAGCGATTACGCGATGGCTCCGTAATTGTTTCCGAAACGCGCTCGGCTACCCCGAGGGAAGAGTATAGCTCGAGTCCAGTAATTTACGTTTTATAGAGGCACACGCGCGTGTTTCTTTACTTTCTTCGGAAATCGACTCATGCGGGCTTAGGTGATGATTTAAATATACTTCAATAGAGTTCCACTATAGAATTTTGGGCAATTCGTTTAAGAGGCTTTTTATTTCATTACATTGCAAATGTTTTAAATTTTAAATTAATATTCCTGCAATACACGTAAAATACAAGAACAATTGGACGTGAAATATAATCGTAATAATCCATAATTAATTCTTAAAATTTCATTCGACAAAGTACAATTGTAAATGAATTTGATTAATTTCCTCGATTCCCTACCAATAAAAAATCTTTCTAATTAAAAAAAAACTCACAGAGCGACAGCACACAATCTCGAATTCAGCATTTAAGTTAAGCGCGCGAGTCTACGCTCAAGGCCGCGAGGCGCGCTAATGATCCTTCCTGGCACTCGTTATGTTCGCCGTTTCTTTTTCCGCGCCTCGGGGGCCGCATCACCCGACGAAGACACGCTCCCTCTCCCACCGGCGATTTCCCACCTCCATTTAGTCTCCACCTTCCCTTTTTTTTTGTCGCCGCGATACCGGGCGAGCCCCTCGATACAAGCGTGGTAGATGCTGTCGCCTCCTTTCACACTTCTCGCCTCGCGCAATGCAGCCAGGATATTGTTTGTTTTCGCTTGTCCGCCGGCGTCGACAAACGAACAATCTGCCCATTTAACGAGCCCGAGCCTCCCTCATTTTCGCGCCCCGCCCACGCGCTGATATCGAGCTCCCGCGTCTCCCACTCTCTTTTTTTTTTTCACTCCGCTGTCTTTTCGTCCCGCGCTGTAATTAATTCTCTCGGCGCCTCGAGGGGCGAGAGAGAGGTGCTTTAATTTTCGAAGTTGAGGGTTTAAAATCTCTCGCGGATGATTGATTGCTGCCGAGGCGCGACCTCGCCTTTATTTTCAAAGTGCCTTGATTGACTGCTACGAAATCCTGAATTTGTGTAATTGATGTCGCGAGAGCTGCATCGCCTTTGCAATTAGAGCGAGCGTGACTCGGCGAAATAGTTTGACGATATCGTCGGACGTTCTGTCATTAGACTCTATAGAGTCCTTAATTTCCGTTAGTTTGCACCGCTACATTTCGCTTGCCTCGATTTGTATCCACAGTTGATTAAGCAAAAACTGCGCCACCGATTCGATTTAATTATTAATACTAAAGACGATTTTTTTCCTTAATTCGATACGAATTAAAAAAAAAAACTATTCAAATGGTAACTATGGTAATTTAATTAGATAGATGAAATTTGATACACCTTGTGCGGCTAGGTATTAATTACGCAGCACTGATTTATTTCGATTTCCTTAATTAAATAAACTGGCTCGTCAAGTTTAATTAACGGTACGGCACTTTTGCTCTACAAGCAATTGAAAATAATTTTAAAACTTTATTCGCACTCCGTGTAATTGTACGGGATCCCTGAGCTTTTTAAATAAATCGAGTAAACTCGCGTTGCGCTGTTAATTATATATACATCAAGACCGAAAAAAAAATTCCCCTAATTAGCGTTCGAAATTCAGCCCAACAGTAAAATTCTAGTTGCACGTATATATATACACATCTTCCAACATGGCGACCTACACCACGTTCACGCGAATCAACAAATGCACATCTATCCGTTAACACGCAGCGAATTTCGTAGCTTCTCGATGTGAAGGTTCTCTGTGCGCGCGACGGCGTCCCCCGTTGCTCGCGGGCTCGATTTTTTCTCCACCCAAACTCATCCCCCGTTGGCATTGTCTCGTCGGCGCGATAATTATATACACGCCACGCGCGGGTAATGGCTCATTCGGTCTGGTGTCGCCTCGGGTTTTGTCCCTCCGCGCAACGTCTGTATCATTGTCTCGATTGTGAGAGGCGTCGAGATCGCGCACGGAGCGCCATTAAACGGCCGTAATGATCGCTGCGACACTGGGACGGTTTTATATTCAACGCTGGCAGAGGGGAGAAGATCCTTTTTCGTGGTCAGTTCCGGGGCGCTATTGCGTGTCTCGTTAATTATGCGCAGCCCGGTCTCGTGGCAAGGGGGGAGGGGAGGGGGGCGCACGGATGAGACAATGAGCCAGAGCTTCGTGATAATTTTTAATGAAAGAGGCTCGCGTGTATCGAGCCTCGCGAAAGGTGGAAGAGAGGAAAAACGCAGAGAGAGTGGGATTGGGTCCAATTTAAGATTAACTGCGCCGGATAATAAAGTTTTAATTCAGCTTTAATTTCAGTACTGGATATTCGGATTTTTTTTGTCGATTTTTTTAAGCGTGGTAATGGAAGCTCGTTCCTTTTTGCTGGGCATGTAGAGTCGTTATTGTGCGAATAATTGATTAACTGGAATTTTACGAAGCAACAAATGGCACTAAATCAAATTGATTTAGTGTAAGATTAGAGCAGAGTGAAATTTAATTTATTTATTTAGTCGACAGAAGAACCTTGCCATTATCAGAAATCGTAAAATATTCTAATTCGAATGATTTTTTTTAGTAAAGACCGCTGATAATTGTTCATTAATTCATTTTGACGGAACTCGAAAATATTAGAAAATCCTATTGGTTAATTTAGTTCTAAAAAGGATTCAATATTTCAGCCCTATTAAATTTAATTGAAGTGAAACCTCATAGTACATTTTCCACACTTGCATAATTAAAACTTTTCTATAAATGAAGTGGAATAATCAGCGATTCTGTGTAAAACTTCTTACATTTATCGATTTATAAAAGGGAACAGGCGAAACGTTAATTTTAACTTTATATTACTCTTAAACAGGCGATAAGTTGAAAAAAGTAATTAATTCTATTGTGCAGAAAACCAAAGCCACTACGTTTGTAGATGCTATATAAATGGAAGATACTTCATTTGTATGTTAAATAAAGAGTTTTAACACTATCCTCGCTTATTTAATTTCATGGAACGGTAACTCTCAGTCTTTGAATTGCATGTTAAGTGCTCTTATAAAATACTAAGTTGCACAAGTTCTCCCAACATTTGTTTACTATAATACAAACATCACCTTAAATTTTCCCTT